>BSBM01001567.1:3355000-4555000 GCA_027924585.1 Larix kaempferi | reverse complement strand
ATAAATGAATAACTTATGCAAATTATAACAAACCATAACTTGTCTATGATACCATCTTATCCACTTCCATCCGCGTCTTCCATAGGATCCCTCCAGCAAGGCTCGTTTAACCATAGTCGAAGCAACCATTAGCTTCGCCACCCAACCATAGGCTCATGCTTTCAGTCACATGGCCTCCCCCGAGCTTTGGGTCGTAGAGCTCACACACAATAATCTAGAAACCCAGCTTGGGTTTCCCCCCCACCAAGATTTCCAGCCAAACCCTCAATAGCAGCAAGTCATGAGGTAACTCAAAATTATGATAGTCATCCAGGGTCTGGGTCCTTTACCCATTCCCAATGCCTTCCTTATAAAGAAAAATCTCATGCGACACATGTCGCTTCATGCAAAAATATTCATTTTATTAAATTAATAAAACTCACCCATCCATGTGTCAGTTTCTCTAGGAGATGCACCAACATCCCTAAGTTTGCTTAAGTTTGTCCCCTAGATATTTCACTTAACTCCTAGATTTGTGGTGTAGGTGGAGTTGACTAGGTGTCCATGCCTAGGATTCCATTTTGCTCCTAAATAAATCTTTATAATATTTTTATAATGTTTCAAATAGTCTGGTCATTCAACAGGTGCTCTCAATGTCTACAATAGTCTAGGGGCACTACATACACCCCTACTTATTTAGAACTTCGTCCCGAAGTTCAGAATAAATGTAGAAATCTATGACGCATCTCAGTTGCATCCTCCCAAATCGCAGAGCTAGAACTGTAACTATCCCACTGCACTTTGACTTGATCAATCAAGGCTAATCATTAAGCAAGAAGTAATCAATCAAATATCCCACTCCACACATATACTTTAATTCCTTAATTCATTTATCAATTATTGTCGTCATTCTCATCTTCAGGTTTTCCTCAATCGTTTAAGACATAACAAGGCTCATAATACCACTATATCGAAGTTGTTCAGCCGGGTCACTTGATAGGTTCCCTTGAGGTCCACAGTCATTCTAGGGGCATTACACCTTGGGCTCTTGATACAATTCACAGGAGCTTCTTCTCCTTTCACTCTTCTTACACATCTCTCACTGAGTTTTAACTAAAAGCTTCTATTTATATAGTTTTCTATCAACTGACTTAGGAACGCTTCTTATGGAAGCTACAGGATTGCATTAAACACTTTAATAAATTCTATTCTAAGGTTTCTTGATTTGCGAACTATTAACGCGGTTACATAACTGCAAACAAGACGTGCGCCAGATTGTTTACGGACTTGCTGACAAATTGATGCTGCGGACATCACGATGACACAAATAGTCTGATAGAGCCAGCACAATAACTATGCGATCAACGCATTTAATTAGATATTTCCAACAAGTATTGCTGCGTCACCTTTCGTGAGAGAGACCAAAGACTAGAATCATTTGAAGGATTTCTTTTAAATATGTCGCAGAAAATATTTCAGCATCTTCAATAACCTTTGAGGCTCGAAATAAATTGAAAACCCTCCTAATCTCACTCTCTATATGATGGGCCGAACAGGAAAACCTCCCTTGTTGGTTTTTGAAGTGTTCCAACACATCTGACATAAATGCATAATGTATTTAGCTATCAATATCTACACGCAGATGGAAGTTGGCTTCTATCATTACAGAAATTCAATGAAGGATTTATTAATAAAACTAAACTTGGATACCTGGAAACACAGTATATCCATGTAGTCGAAGAATTCGGAGCCCCAAAGCAGTTGTGTTGAGATCAGTAGAAACGCTATCTCTTCCACATCGAATGCCTTTTTCGCTCCAATAACTGCTGGCCAAATAATTTATAGCGTTAATGTGTATTCATTGTAAAAGCATAAACAAAAGTTTGAAGGCAATCGGGACTGACTTGTAAACATAATCAAGGGCAAATTTTATCTCATTTTGAAAATGCCTCTCGATCTCCAAGCGTTCAATGTTATCGACAATCCACAGGCGTTGAAGGATATCATTGAGAGGATTGTTTGAATCTCCATCTGCCATCGAAAGTGAGTTGAAAATCTCCTTTACCTGCGCAATGAGTGTTTTAGCACGTTTACCGTATGAAGATGCCTGAACAACAATATACAGTTCTAGTTAATGCTATGCAGTTCAGTGCTCTTTAAAAGACCAAGGGAAAACTATTCCAAACATGAACACATTCAAATTGCAGTGCATGAAGAGGAAACTACTCCATTGATTTTAAAGCATTGAAATAAATTGAAAAAGAAAGTAAACAACCCATAAGGCGATGAGAGAGATTGTATGAAATCATCGTCCCACAGGTTGGAATGGTGATTGCCTATGCGTCTCTTTACAGCATCATCAGATACGGCGGTGGTTGAACTCATGCTCACAGAAGATGTGACAGATTTCCTTTGCCTACACATTCCACATCTTGGGATTGTTCTACAGAGAACCTTAAGCTCACGAGTAGAATTGATCAATGATTTGTGCAGGCACAATTTGGAAGCCAAAGGCGCGATAGAGAGAAGAAGAGACATTGCTGCTCGTTTATGGAGGCGGCTCAGAATATTAAGAAACTAAAACTAAAAATTGAATGGTAGAGCCTGATGCTGCCATTGGCTATATATAGAAAACTTATAGCACCCCATGAACGATACTAATTTGTCATATGTTCTTTCTCAGTGGCGGAAGATTCGATTTCGTTACCCGGTATTGCCGTCGGCCGATCTTTATCTTCGTCTACCATTGACTAAAATCAATTCGTCACGTTGGTCATTTCATGTTAGTTAGGTGAAAAACATGACCAGATCACTACGTTCAGTGTATGAGCAAATTATTCTCCTCTTTACCAGTACTGTATTTGAGGTTTTATCATCATGGCTTACATAAATTTTTGTATTTAGTGTTTTTATGTCTTTTTTGATATTAGAATTATGTGATCTTAATTATTTATATTTGCAATTTCAACTTAAATTCAAACCATAATGATGATAACAAAATGAAAAAACCAATAAAACACATGGATTATTCAAAAATAATAATGATTCAAGACTGAGCAGTACTTTCAGTGCATGCGCCTCCTTCCAATAATGACTGAGCAGTACGTCGTTCAGTGTAATAGGGTATATCATTAAATATAAAACAATTTAGATCTAATTACGTATACATCATCCTATCCAACATTTTCTACAATCGGTTGTGGCGACTTTTGGTGGGTTGTAGAATCTTTTGTTACTTTTGTAAGTATTCTACTTCGAGCATCTTTTGTTACTTTTGGAAGTATTACCATCTTTTGGTTTTTATCATGTAAGCGTTTTCATTAGAGATTATTGAATGAATTATAATTGTATGAAAATCAATAATGTAATTTTTATTTATAAATGTGGTTAGTTGAGGATAAATAGTTTGAATATTTATAAGTAGAGTATACTTAGTAAATATGAACATTTTGGAAAAAAAATTATGTTATAATTATTTTCCTTTTCCAATTATGGTATGTTTCATGTTGTTGAATAAAAATCAAAGATATAATTTTTATTGATAAGGGTTGTTAGTGGATAAAAATAAATTAAAGATCCAATAATAAATTTAATGATTATGAGTGTTTTGATGAGATATCAAACGTCTCACTCAGAGAACTTGTTACATAGCATGATCATTCCCAAGATATTAAAGAATATCTCTAATTTCACTAAATATTGGAAAATGCCTCCTAAAATTGTATTGTTGAACCCCCTCCCAATATAGTTTTTTAACTAAGAAAACCCCTAATTTCACCACATATTGTAAGTATTCATTTTTATCAACCCATTATTAATACCCCCTTTATAGCATATTATGGATTTGTAACAAACATGAGCCCTACCACATCTTAGTATAAGAAAACATGATGCTAAATAAAATAAAAGTATAATGGTAATAATGATCCCCCATGACTAATCAATTTGTAGATTTGGAGAGTGGAAGACCCAATGAAATAGTAATGGGGAAGGAAAAATGCCTAAAAGGAAACCCAACCAAGAGATCAATGTAAAAAAGAATGTAAAAGACTGATAGTCCAATAGTCAATGCAAGGCTTTCCAATCTACCAATTTTCTATCATGTAAATACAAGTATAGCCATAAAGAGCTCATGTCTTCTATAAGCTTAATAAATTAAACTCCATAAAAATGCAAAATTGAAACCCTTTCGTGGATAGACTTCCCTACCTTCCTATCAATACAAAGATCATTGATGTTTGAACCCAAATGAACATAGAAAAATTCTTCTTACATTCCAATAACACCATATGATCATGCACATAGCTTGGATTTTGGTCATTCACAAGATGCTTTACAAGAGAGGGAAAAATATCCATTGTTAAGTTTCAAGCATGCAATAGTTATAAACATAAAGATGGTGAAATTTCTATGATACCATTTCATGGTAACAATAACACATAGGGTATGTAAATAAGGATTTAGATTTTCACCTATGTTCATGTCAGTTTAAATACAATATTAAGACGGATTCCTTGCATATAATAATTGAAATTACAATTATGAATGTGCCAAATATAACTCCATCTAACAACTATTCCTAACTCGCAATGTGAAAATATTAAAGAAGAATAAAAAAAGTTGAAATAAATAATTAGTTAAGAAAGATTGATCTCACTTTTCATCGTTGTTGTGGAGCAAGGTCTGATTGAATCTCAATACCCACCTAAACCCCAACCTTAAAAATGAAGAATTAAATCTTTTACTAGAATTCCTACAAAAAATACAATACAATTGTTCAACTCGAGAACTCCGGATTAGCTACATCTCTTAACTTTAAAGTTGACGAGGAACGAAATGCATACTCAAGCATATTGAACAGTGTGATAGGCTTCAATGTGACTTCTATGTAGAAAATAAATACACTTTGGAAACTGGCCTCGTATAGAAAAACAAAAGGTATAATGTTACAAGGCTACCTCAATTTTAACACTAGCAAACTCAACCTCAATTATGGAGAAAGTGTGAAATATTGCATACATATTCATAACAAGTGGCAACACTAACCTATTGCACATCACATCAATAACATTCTACATAAAACAACAAAATACTATCACCCTGTTTACCTCAATGCCATAAAATTCTAATTTTGTAGGGTGTGTTAGTGACCAATACCAATTGAGGACTCATAAAATTATGTGATCAAAGGCTAAAGTTCATTAAGGAATTTATGAATATTGCTAGAGTCGAAGAGGCTGCATGTAATGTTATTTTGACATTTATCATAATCTTTTGACTCATGTAAACCTTTCTCGTAATCTTTTGAGCAATATCTCTTAGTATTTTTACTAAGGATATTGAGTAGTTTCCCTAAGAAGAACATCCTTTGAGACAAATAGATGGGAATTTGTCACGTCTCCATCTCTAGCAAAAGCTTTTAATTATTTAATTTTGTCTATTTGTATGACGACACTAATTATAGCCTAAACTATTTTTCCCCGCAATACAACCAAGAGTGAAAAAGGGCATGGTGAACCACAAGGGGGGGAGAGTAATTAAGTCATAAACATTGTCGTGGACCTTGGCTTGGTTAACTCTTGTTTTCGAGTCAAGATGATTTATGTTTGGTATTTTCCTTTGGTATGCTTATGCTCATATGTATTTTAGTGGAAAAGCTTAGATGTTTATTTATATGATTATTAGCATTAAGCATGAACCCAATGACAAACTTTAATAATGTGGGGTACATTGTTTTAATTAAAAAGTGATTAATTTAAATACTAATTCAATTAGTATTTAGTGCACATATCTATTTATGACGTTATGGTTTTATAAAGTTGCATAAGAAATACATATATTTTATTACATATGTTTATGTCTCTTTTTATATGAATACATATCGTTTGTATGTCATATTATTTCTTTATATACACATGCATACTTTTACATACAAATTAATATGGTTGTAATGTATTTTTCATGTGCAAAAATATATTTGAAATTTTATGTTTTTTTTATAAAGACATAGATGTCCTATGTTATACCCAATATACTTTATGGGATATACTCTAATATGTTGTATATGGTAATAAATCTATTGTGTTGTGATATATTGAATTTATGGAATGGATTCTTAATATAATTGTCATGAGCATATATATATTTAATTTTGAATATAAAGATTACCTTGGAAGAAATATTGAGTATTTTTTATGAGAAACTATTTTATTTTAAGTTGTGTTTTTTTTTTTTATTATTTATATGAGAAAATAATATATATTTTATTATGTTTTTGTTTGAGAGATATATATATTATAGCTTGACCTAGTCTTTGGGGGGCGGTTCCTTTTTGCATCCTTCAGGCAAAGAAGCTTGGAAGCTCTGCATTCCCTCATTTGTTTTGCGAAAATGTTTTAGTTGGAATGTTGCCTGGAAATCGTAGCTTTGAGGCTCCGTATGCATCTATGGATTTGCAAAAACGTTTTCTGAGATAGGCTGTGGGAGAACCACATTTTTCATTCTCTATTGGGTGGATTGTTTATGTTAAAAATGTTTTGGGCATTTTCCAGATTGGGAATTAAGTGAAAAACGTTTTATTGTGAGTGATGGCTGGAAACGAGCTTTGGAAGCTCTGTATGCACCCATATTGTTTTGCAAAAACGTTTTTGGATAGCTTGCTGGCTAGAAAAATGATTTTATACTTCTGTGTGTTGCCTGGGAGAAGGAAAAACATTTTGATGCTTCCAGTAATTCATTTTATACTTCTATGTGTTTCCTGGGAGGAAGAAAAACGTTTTGATGCTTCCAGTAATTCATTTTATACTTCTGTGTGTTTGCCTGAGAGGAAGAAAAACGTTTTGATGCTTCCAGTAATTCATTTTATACTTTTGTGTGTTGCCTGGGAGTAAGAAAAATGTTTTGATGCTTCCATTAATTCATTTTCTACTTTTGTGTGTTGCCTTGGAGGAAGAAAAACGTTTTGATGCTTCCATTAATTGATTTTCTACTTCTGTGTGTTGCCTGGGAGGAAGAAAAACATTTTGATGCTTCCAACAATTCATTTTATACTTCTGTGTGTTGCCTGGGAGGGAGAAAAACGTTTTGATGACTATACGATTCCATCATTTCATTTTATGGTTTGTGTGTTGCCAGGAAGGAAGAAACATGTTTTTATGTTTCTCTTGTCCTTCATTTGAGGTAGAGAATTGATTTTAACTCTTTGTTGGAGCCGGAGAAATGCATTGGGCATCTCAGAAATGCTTACATGCATTAAAAACGTTTTTACGTTTATGTTGTTCTTCATTTAAGATAGGAAAACGATCTTTATCCTTGCATATTCTCATTGTATTGGGAAAATCGTGGTTTGGCATATTGATAGGATGAAACCGTTTTGTTGATTATCTCTTCTTATCATGGGCTTGTTTTTAAATGTGCTCTATATTCCATTTTGGGTTTATAAAACATTGATGTCGAATCGTGTTATTGGGGTATAACATGAATGCTTCCTGCACATTCATTATAAATTATGACATGATGTTAGTGGTGTGAGCACATTCATTATAAATTATGACATGTTGTTAGTGGTGTGAGAGTACTCATTTACTTTCTTTTGATATGTTGTTGTATATGGTGCCTCTCTTATACAACTACTCCTGTTGTTAACATGCAATTTCTTTATTCCTTCCTTTAACTTTCTATGTGTGAATTGTGCTTTAATTATTATGTAATAGTGTTACTTATACCATGGTTACACCCTTATGCTTGTGACAGGAAATGGCCATGTCTTTACATACCTGTATTATAAAGGGGTATGCTTTATATATATAGTATAGCATGATTACACTTCATATATATTGTAGAAATGACTACTTATATTTTACACAATGTAGAAATGGTTACATTTTATAAATATGGGATGTATAAAATAAATTTGTGCTATATATCATATAGAAGAGTTATGTGAAACATATAGATTGTCATACAATGAAGATTTGTCTACACATTGTGTAAAATGATTAAGCTTCATATAAATTATATATGATTTTATTTTACTAGAGTATGTAAAATCACCATGTTTATATATACCTTTCAATGTTTATATATATATATATATATATATATTATGCATTGGATGGGTGAATATTGTCAATGTATATATCTACTTCATATCATGGTTGAGTATGCTTTAATGCATTGATTTTTGTTTACGTAGAGGCAATGCCGGTCGCTGTTACCTTTTCTCCATCAATGGCATGTCGAATGCATCAGATATGTGTTATGCACATATTTATTCTATTTGTACCACTTTATGTCCGTCAGTTACACGCTGAATGCATAGTTTTCCTATTAAATACATCTGAGAGGTTTCATATACATATTCATGCTATTTTTGTTATATACACATTTTGTGTGGTCACATGTCAAATGCGTGTCTTATGTTTCATCTACATTTGATTGGATGCTTGTCTCACATTATATGTTTGATTGCATGCTGAATGTTTGAGTGCATGTCTAATGCTTGGGTGGCTTGTCGAATGCACTGATTTTATTACTTATGGTATTACCGCCGAGAACAACACGAAGCTATGCACGAGGTTAGGACACAAGAAGTGTCTAGGTAGGAGTACTACCCTTGGCTGTAGGACTGTTGCATTAACCTCTAGAGTTGTGGGTGGTTAGTTCTAGGGTGATGAGACTTAAAGACTCCTTATCTCCTTGTGGATCACCATGCTCAGCTCAGGGATGGCCTTCGGACGGACTGAGTATATGCCGTCAAAGAGCCTATGGTTGGGTGGAGCATTGCATTGCCCACATTATTTTCTCCTTATTAAAAGGATTATGTTTTGTAATTTAATTTGATGTATCTTGGTTTATTTTGAAAATATATCTAGAGTTTGGGTATTATGTTTTATAGTATTAATGAAATGTTTCGAGTATGATGAGTATAGGAATAAGACGACAGAAAGAATAAGCATCCTTCAGTCTTACCAAGGTGTTAAGAGAACTATGTTTGTAAATTTACCATGCACATGGATATATATATATGTTGGCTCGTTTGATTGTTTCCTTGTTTGTATTCGACATGAATGAAAGTCAAGATTATGTTTATATTTTCATGTGCTCATATATAATTTATTTTTGGATGGCTACAAGAAAGAGGCTAGCTTTGATTGAAAATATATTTCAATATGATGCTAACCCTGGAGAAGTTTAGTGTCATATACATGGTTAGAGATTTACGATTATATGTCATTGATGTGAGAACATAGATTAGCCATTCTAACATAGCCTAAGGTTAATATTACACCTTGCGACATAGTCCATGGTTGACTTAGTAATCATTTGGTGTAAGAGTCTCAATAATTAATTATTTTTTGCATAAACAACTTTGTTAATTAATGTTGTCTTTATAAGCATTTATTATTTACGCATATACAATTATTAACCATTAATGTTGATTAAAAAAAAAAATTATATGAAATTATTGGGATGTTAGAAGTGGTATCAGAGCTGTAGGTTATAGCACTCGGACTTGATGGGCTCAACATGAAATAAATAAGTTAACCGATCAAGTCTTTTTGTTTCATTTTGGATACATGGACTGGAATGGACGAGAGGTGATGTCATCTGAAGTGCAACTTCATGTTCTCCCAAAAGGAATAAAGATAAGTATTTTCAACATTTTGTTTTCTTCACAAAATTAGGAGTAAGGTATGATATCCTTGTCGTAAGTTTTCCTTGCGAGATAAAAGGTATAGGTGCACACATGATTGAATAGTATTATCATAGAAATAATTTGAGTGCATGGGAAATGAAAGGATTCTTGTATCATAAGTTATTAACTTGATTAAAAGAGTAGGAGTTTAATAATCTTTTATATATGAATTATTGATTTATAATTTATGTTAGTTGGTAAGTGCTAGTCTAAGTAATAGATGAGATATGGAATACTTAGACAAAACATATATTGTAAACATATTGCTTATTTTAAATTCAAAATTTCGTAGAAGCATCATTTAAATTCTGCATTTTAGTTGTCGAAATATTATTTCTAAAGCACACTATCTATGAGCTTAAATTGTCTAGAGAACAGTATTATTAGTACACTCCGAGGAAGTGAGCTTGAATTTACATGAACATCTTCAATTACAAATGATTGTGTTCTAGTTAGTATTCCATAATTATTACGACAATTTCATATAGAGTTACATTGGAAAATGTTGCACTCAAAAATATTTTAATACTATAAGAAATTATAGCTACAAATTGTTAGGTGCATTTCTGAACATTGTTTTTACTTAAATTTTGATAGTATGATTATTGCAAGAATATATATTGACTATCTTTTTCGTTTTCATCCGAGGAACCAATAACATAGAGTTGTCTACAGTATTTTTTAACCAAGAATATTGATAACCAGAGTAATTTTGACATACTTGTAGTTCATAGATTACAAATTATAGTGAAGATATGGGTGAGTTTATATGGTAAAATGACTAATGTAATTGAATACTTTTTATGAAGAGTCAGTGTCATGTTAAAAGTTGAGATTCTATTTCTTTACACAAATCATATTTTCTTACCGTATGTGAATTCTTAGATTAAAGCCTAAAGAAGCTGCATGCAATGTTCCTAAAGGTTTAAATGGTCTTATTTTAGAATGCATTATGACAAATTCTTCATAGATAAACTCTTGGTAGGGATTGTCTTATCTCTCCAATAAAAGGTTGATGTACGTCAAATTAAAAGATCTTGTTAATAGTAGGAGTTTGATTATTGGGAAAGAAGAATCCCAACCTTGTTGTGATTGGTTGAGCATGGGATCTTTTAACATCTTAAAGTTCATTAAATAAATTTTTGGATAAATAAGTTCCACTTGGGAACGAGTTTGTATATATAACCAAATGTTTAAGAATCATAATGCTAACATGTTTGTTTATAACAGAGTGGACCTCAAAACCCACATTTAAAGGTACTAAAGAGTTTACATCAAGATGAAGTGAAGAGGATGCATATGTGGTCAATGGTTGAGCAATTAAATCAAATAAATTTTTATTTATACTAACATTTCAGGAAGTGATATTAAGTTCGACGGATGACGTGATCAAGAAAGAACGTAAATTATAAAAGCACTTATACAGATTGTTGATGTATATGTAACTTCGGAATGTATTTCACATATATGTATATTGTATTCCTATAGAGATGGTATTATTCCTCTATAAGGAAGTGTCGTCATTTATATTGTAAGTGTCGTAACTTATACTTGATGGGTTATTAGACCACCTTGTTGGGGTCGGCCCGGTAAAAGTCATGTGGATCGAAGGGTTATTAGACCACCCTATTAGGGGTCGGCCATGTGGGTCAAAGGGTTATTAGACCACCCTATTGGGGGTCGGCCCACTCAGCATTATGTTATGTGGTTAAGTTCGAGCCTACATGAGTTAGGTAAAAAGGCAAGTCAAGTCAAGTATAAATAGAGTGCGGGAGGCACTCTATTTACTCACTCACTTCTCACACATGCACTCAAGGAGGAGTGGCACACTTATGGAGGAGGAGGATCTGCTGCTAGGTTATGGATATCTCTCTTGGTTGGTTGTATCATTGCTCTATCTATCTCTGAGGAAGTTGTGTCTCTTGTGTGCTTGCATTATTGTCTCCATGATTGATATGCTGTAGATATGCTGTACATGTTGTTCTCTCAGTTAAGATCCTAGATCATATTGAAGTAAATTCAAAAAATTTAACATGGTATCAGAGCTAGCCTGAAAGAAGGCATGATATGGCATGTATGACACTTGTTGCACTTACGATGCTAGGGCTTGATATAGCAAAAACCAGTCATCGTAGCACTTTCGCTATAAATCCGTTTTGGAGAAGTTTTCGGATCTGAAATTGTTACAGGCCGAAGCTACGATCTCTAGGTACCTTGTGTCCAAAGGAGAACCTCTAATTCGTTGTACTTTGTGATTTATGATCTGTGCAATATAGGGTTTCTACCTCTTCCAGATCTGAGTCAAAATCAGGTGACCTTGGGAAAAAGGTCATAACTTAGGCTAGGAAGCTCCAAATGAAATTTCGTGAAAAGTGACAGGTAGTACACAGACTGTACTATCTCAGAAAACGTTTCCAGAAGCCGATGTTGAACGAGTGACACGTGGAATGCCGTACAAGTTCGCTCTACTGTTTTATCCCATAAACAGGTCACGTTGCGACACTTGGCATAACTCTCTCTCAGAAAATTCAATTGAGGTCAGACCTGTCAGGATGGAAATATAACAGGCCGAGCTATCTCAGAAAAAGTTTTCAGAGGCCGAAGTTGAAACAGTGACACGTGGAACGCCGTACAAGTTTGCTCTCCTGTATTATCCCAAAACAGGTCACGTTGCGACATTTGGCATAACTCTCTCTCAGAGAATCCATTTGAGGTCAGACCTGTCAGGATGGAAAGATAACAGGTCAGGCTATCTCAGGAAACGTTTTCAGACCCCGTGGATTGAAAAATTCGGAGTTACACCAGAAACAATCAGGTACATATTTCTGTCAAAACAGAATTATTTTTGAGTACCTTCATTCATGGCTTCCGGAATTTAGGGCTTTGGAGAAAGTTGGAATTTTTGTAATCGGAGACCACGGCTTAATGCTACTCATCAAAATAAAAATTTAGAGACCAAAATAAGAATTTTTGGTTGGGCAGAAGGCCGGGCTTGATCAGACCCTAGTTCGGGACTTTGATCAGGAAAGTGGAAAATTAGGGCTTCTGTAAAAATGGGAATTTTTTAAATCTGTGACCACGGCTGGAAGCTCCTCAGAAAAATAGAAGCTTAGAGCTTTGGATCAAACTTTTTGATGGGAAAAAGAGTGGACTTCATCAAACCCCATTTCAGGGTCACGTCCAGTGAATCTGGAAGCTTCAAAGGAAAAATTGAGGAGTGAAACTTTGCAGTTTTCAAATTCTAAATATACCAGTTTGATCAGCTCATCAAGGCGCACATTTCTATCCTTTCGGAAGTTTGAAATTCAAAGTTTGAATTTTTGGGGTTTCTCTGACAAACCCATATCCAGCTCCAGGTCCAGTTCTTGCAAATCAAGTGGATTGAGCTAATCCTAGAAGAAGATGGATTGGTCACTTGCATGAGTGAAGAAGTTCCTGTTTCAGAGGGAGATAAGGCTAAGGCCTTCCATAAGAAGATTACTAGCGATCTCGACAGGTATGACTCATCAAGGTATGTCTTGATATGTGTTCATGATTAAGTTTATGGTATGTTTGTCTTCATGTTATTACGGTTAGTACAATTTTGATTTTAGATTTGTCGTATCACCTTAACAAAATTATGAATGCATGATAGAAGATATTCATTAGTTAGGGTGTTGACACTTATGATTGTACTAATGCATTATGGTGTTGTATGAGGTTTATGTTGTCTACTAACATGAAAGGTACACCAAGAAAGACAAATCATGTTCTGGTTCAAGAACATGTGATCATGATGACATGAGGACAAAGATTCATCCATTGTCATGGATCACATAGAAGATCTACTTTCGAGGTATGTATAACTTGTTTCTACAATGGTTAACTTATGAGACATGCAGGTTACTAGCACAAGTCACTGAAGAGAACCAGAAGACATTATGCGGGTCTGTTAGACATAAATAGCTAGCATGCTAATCCAGGTATGTTTTTCCTATATCAAGCTAGAATCCTACCTTGGGTTAGGATCTTATACTGTTGTGTTGTTGATAATGATTATTCATGAAATCATAGGTTTGAATAATCATGGTTGTATACATATTATGTTTCTTACCATAATTGATGATATGACTAACCAGAAGAATCATGAAGGTATAGGTTTGAATAATCATAGGTTTTATACATATTATATCTCTTATCTTGATTGATGACTCAACTAACCCGAAGAGTCATAGGTTTGAGTAATTACAGGTTTAGACATGTTATGTTTCTTATGATTTGACTAACCATAAGAATCCTACATAAACCTTGAAAGCTAATGCTTATTATTTCTGTTTGAAATGATCATGACTATACATGCTTTAGATTATTGTGTTTTTGATAATATTAAGATTATTCTAATAAATTTTTGATTATGTATGAGACCTCGGGGATAACACAATGATGATACTAACAAGCATGCATAGGGATCAAGAATGAGTATAAGTTCAAAGACAGGTAATCCAGGAAGCAAAGATCAAGAGGGAGTACACTCCAGTGGTTTATGCAAGGATGCAGATATTTAGAGGGAGTTGACCATCTCTCTACATTCCACAACAGAAAGGTGTAGAAGAAGCCACTTCAGATTAGGACTCCAGCAGCTCCTGCAAGAAAGCGAAGACTCAGAGGGAGTCCACCCAACGAACAAACAAAGATAAGTATTTTAATTATCATTTCTTGCATATGTGTTTGTTTAAATAAAATTGTTCAATGATGTATATGCTCATGTTCCTAGACTTAGGATATGTATTGTGCATATTAGAATAGTTGCATTGATGAACAGTATACTACTAATATACATGGGTAAGTGGCCTATGGCACTGTACAACATTCCATTGCTACTTATCTAGAATGAAACCTCTTTGCTGACATGTTGGGAGTTGTGCACACTCTTAACAATGTTTTGGTAGAGATTGGAAGGCATCTAGAAAGTTACGGGATATGGATAAATATTGTATTGAAGCATTGGCTAAGATAATTGCATGACTGTATGACATATTTCTTTATGTGTAAGAATTTGTTCTGAAAACTATGAGATGTTTTCTAATCATGCAATTTAACTTGTTGTGTAGGAAAGATCGTATGCCATCTCCTACAAAAGAAGAACTACAACATTTGTTCCAGCAACAAAGATATCTATTGAAGATATTGAAGATATTGAAGTTCCCAGGATCTGGGATGAAGAAATGAAATGCCATGATCCGTCGATCATGAAGAATGATGTTTGGGATGTAATCCCAAGACATGAAGGGAAGTTTGCTATGACTTCCAAATGGAACTATCAGATCAAGCATGTTGCAGATGGCAGCATTGAGAAATATAAAAGTGATGAAATAGAAGATACACCAGATGGATTCAAGACAGCTTCCTTGAATGGTGTAGTTGAAGAAGAAGTGTATGTAGAGAAGCTACTTGGTTCTGAGACACATGATAGGAAATCATATATGTGCAGAACTTGGTATGGTGAAGATAGATTGATTGCCGACACGCAGCGGAAGCTTACTACCGAGTTCGAGATGAAGAACTTGGGGATGATGCACTATTTTTTTTTGGCATGGAGGTGTCGCAGAGTGCAGATAGAATCTTCCTTGGACAAGGGAAGTATGCAGTAGAGATCCTGAAGAGGTTCGGGATGATGGACTACAAGGCCATGGCCACACCTATGGCATCAAATCTAAAGCTTCTATGTGATGCTTCATCTGAGCCAGTTGATGTCTCTATGTATCGTCAGATGATTGGGTCCTTGATGTACCTGACGAACACGAGACCAGACATTTGCTTTGCTGTGAACACATTGAGCCAGTTCCTGACGGATCCGAGGAGTGTTCACCTGGTTGCTGTAAAGCATGTTCTGAGGTACCTGAAGGGTACAGTGGATTATGGGCTCAGGTATGAGGCGAATCAAAAGTTTAACCTGTAGGGTTATGTTGATTCAGATTGGGCTGGCAGTGCTGCAGATAGGAAGAGCACATCTGGGTGTTGCTTCAGTATGGGATCAAGTGTGATCTCTTGGTTTAGCAGGAAGCAGTCCTGCGTAGCACTGAGTACAGCTGAGGCAGAGTATGTTGCAGCCTGCTCAGCTAGTTGTGAGGCAATATGGCTACGGATGCTACTATCTGAGTTATTTGATCTCCCGTTGGAGGCTACTGGTATCTTCTGTGATAACCAGAGTTGTGTGAAGCTGTCCGAGAACCCAGTGTTTCATGACAGGTCGAAACACATAGAGATCAAATATCACTATATCAGGGATATGGTGCAGAGAGGAGCTGTGAAGCTTCTGTATGTTGCGACGGATGAGCAGATTGCAGATGTGCTGACGAAGCCACTAGCCAGGGTGAAGTTCGAGTACTTCAGAGAGAGGCTTGGCGTTCTTCAGACACTTTGAGGAAGAAGTGATGGACACATTTGCCGAAGCCATTCCAAGCATGTTGGAAGGAGGATCCTTCACATGGCTATGGATGTAAGCGCTGGATAATGGGCATCAGGATGATGTTCTGGTTTCTGCTTGGATATGATCAGTTGGATCATGTATGTATGTATGCATCATGTTGGATGCTGGATATGATCAGTTGGATCATGTATGTATGTATGCATCATGTTGGATGCTGGATATGATCAATTGGATCATTTATGTATGTATGCATCATGTTGGATGCTGGATATGATCAGTTGGATCATGTGTATGTATTTTGTATATGCATCATGTTGGATGCTTGGACCATGTATCTGTATATGTATCAGGTGGATACATTGTATGATCAGGTGGATCATGTATGGTGATATGTATCATGTATCAGGTGGATACATTGTATGATCAGGAGGATCATGTATGATGATATGTATCACGTAGATACTTGGTATGCATCAGGTGGATGCATTGATGATCAGGTGGATCATGTATGATGATATGTATCAGGTAGATACTTGGTATGCATCAGGTGGATGCATTGATGATCAGGTGGATCATGCAGCAGGATGTTGTAGTGATGATCAGGATGATCATGGATGATGAGCTTCAGGATGTTGCTCCAGATGACATGCAACAGGATGTTGCAGTGATGATGATCAGGACGATCATGAGTACATGAAGATGATGTATGGTGAGTATCAGGTTGATACTCTATGGTCGTGGATCAGGTTGTGCAGATGAGCATGTCTGGGAGATCCTATAGGTCGGAGTTGTGTACCCGTAACAGCCTGGGATGCTCTTTCGAGACATTGCTCTGGGAGGACATGTATTTTGTGCCCTGGGAGATCTCAGGTCGGAGTTGTGTACCCGTAACATCTTGAGATGCTCTTGCGAGGTTTTGTCCTATGGCATGTAATTTGGGCCCTGGGAGATTTCAGGTCGGAGTTGTGTACCCGTAACATCCTGAGATGCTCTTTCGAGGTTTTGCCATGACCACATGTAATTTGTGCCCTGGGAGATTTCAGGTCGGAGTTGTGTACTCGTAACATCCTGAGATGCTCTTGCTAGGTTTTGTGGTGGACCACATGTAATTTGTGCCCTGGGAGATTTCAGGTCGGAGTTGTGTACCCGTAACATCCTGAGATGCTCTTTCAAGGTTTTGTGGTGGGGTCACATGTAATAGCGCCCTGGGAGATCCTACAGGTCGGAGTTGTGTACCCGTAACATCCTGGGATGCTCTTTTGAGGTTTTGTGATGCACGTAATAAGTCCTGAGGATTCCACAGTATGGCCAGTGATGATGAAGACCTGCAGGTGGTGGGCCTACATCCAGTATGAAAAAGGACTGGCTCTGTAGAACTTCCTATGACGAGTAGATTCAGAGATTGATTGAGATAGCAGCAGCAGTGACGATGATGATGACTCGATGACGATTATCCAGTGACGATGATCCAGAGAAGATGACTTGTGCTAGAAGAACTGTGCTGAGAAATACCTTCCTAGTTAAGAGGGAGTGTTGATGTATATGTAACTTCAGAATGTATTTCACATATATGTATATTGTATTCCTATAGAGATGGTATTATTCCTCTATAAGGAAGTGTCGTCATTTATATTGTAAGTGTCGTAACTTATACTTGATGGGTTATTAGACCACCTTGTTGGGGTCGGCCTGGTAAAAGTCATGTGGATCGAAGGGTTATTAGACCACCCTATTGGGGGTCGGCCATGTGGGTCAAAGGGTTATTAGACCACCCTATTGGGGGTCGGCCCACTCAGCATTATGTTATGTGGTTAAGTTCGAGCCTACATGAGTTAGGTAAAAAGGAAAGTCAAGTCAAGTATAAATAGAGTGCGGGAGGCACTCTATTTACTCACTCACTTCTCACACATGCACTCAAGGAGGAGTGGCGCACTTATGGAGGAGGAGGATCTACTGCTAGGTTATGGCTATCTCTCTTGGTTGGTTGTATCATTGCTCTATCTATCTCTGAGGAAGTTATTGGGGTTTTTCACCTTTATGGTTTTCCCCAAGTAAATCGTTGTGTCTCTTGTGTGCTTGCATTATTGTCTCCATGATTGATATGTTGTAGATATGCTGTACATGTTGTTCTCTCAGTTAATATCCTAGATCATATTGAAGTAAATTCAGAAAATTTAACACAGATAAGTTGAGCTAATTGTTCAAAAGTAAGTAAAGATTTACCTTATCACGAATAATGGTAGGACCTATTATTGATATATATCCAAGAAAATGCAAAGAATATGATAAGTGAATGCAATTTCGTTGTTATTATGTGTGACATACAAGAAATAATAAATGTTTGTCTACCCTTGCAAGTTCTGCTTGTTATTTCATCTCTTAATTTTGTACATGTTGAGTTAGAATCCTTTTGATAATGCAGAAGAAAAAGTTTAAAATTCTAATATGTTTAAGATTATGTATCATGTTGGAAGAATGTTTACTGATCCACTAGAAGGAATGGAGGCTGTTAGAAGGCATGGGATAGATGGAAACATTTGCACTCCACCGCTAGCTGTTGGTTATGGGAAAACTACCCTTAAAATTGTGGCATTCCCCCTCCAGGTGGAGGGAGGTGAGCAGGTAGCTCACTAATGACCATTTAACTACAAAAAGGCCTAGGCAGCCTATATAGGGGAATTCGAATTGAGCAGGGAGCTCTGACAATATTTTCTGCAGAAATATTTCCTCATGTGCATGAGATGATGACTGAGAGATTCAAATAGGGAGGCTATGTGAGAGTGCAATTGTGAGTCTGGAAGTTATTATTGAGAAGGAAAACTAGAGGTGCCGGTGCAGGTCTCCTTGACTGCTAAAATTATTTGGTTGGAGAACCTTGCTGTCGCAAGAGGATTGATCTCAGCCTCTGAAGGTTCTTCCTCCTGGTGGTTCAGTAAACAGGTCTCCTTGAGTGTCTTGTCTTCTATTTAATTTATTTAATATTGTGCAAATAATGTTTTCTTCCAACATAACATTTTTAAACAAAAGGGAAGGTATGTTCTGAGTTGCAGAGTAAGACTGTCAAATTTTCCTGCTGAGTTGCAGAGGGCTTATGTTTTGTATGCAACTCTCCATGATTACTGAAGTACAAAAGAGTGTTTTGTATGCAAGTCTCCATGATTGCTGAAGTACAAAAGAGTGTTTTGGATGCAAGTCTCCACTATTGTTGAAGTACATGTAATCTTTTGATTTAACATCGTACTTAGTATGCTGATAGCATTATGCATGTATATTGTTTGCTGACACATTGGATGTGATATGGTCACTTGGTGTGACAGTTGTTGCTTTTGGATGATAAAATGAAGGCACTTAGGGGTGCTAGTTATCTTTGTGTTTCGGCGAACACAGTTTCAGGCTAAATTTGAGCAACTTTAATACCACATTGCAAGAATTAATATGTGTATATTGTAAACTAACATGCAAGGATGTTAGCAAGACATTGCAAGTAAAATAACTATGCACCGTAAGATAGTAAATGACTGTGAATGAGAGCATGTGGCTCCGAAGTTTTATGTTTTATATCACGAAACTAACATGTGAACTAGGTGGGACTGGTACTGGTAACTTTGCAAAGTAAGTGCAATTTTCTAAGAAAGGGAGCATAGCGATGAGGGGAATAAGCATTGCAGGTATAAAAACCATGTTTTTATTACCAGAATATTATGTTGTAATATATATTGGCAGGACAATTGGTTGGCATGCGATAGAAATGTAAGAAAGCAAGATGCATGGGGGAAATAGTGCAAAAAGTGATAACACCGAGGATGGTGTTATTTCAGGAGGGAGAGTTTGTCACGTCTCCATGATTTTATTTTACTAGAGTATGTAAAATCACCATGTTTATATATAACTTTCAATGTTTATATATATATATATATATATATATATATATATTATGCATTGGATGGGTGAATATTGTCAATGTATATATCTACTTCATTTCATGGTTGAGTATGCTTTAATGCATTGATTTTCCTTACGCATTGATTTTCATTTACGTAGAGGTAATGCCGGTCGGTGTTACCTTTTATCCATCAATGGCATGTCGAATGCATCAGATAGGTGTTATGCACATGTTGTAATGCCCCTAAATGACTGTGGACCTTAAGGGCACTTGTCGAGTGACCCAGCCGAACAACTTCGATAAAGTGGTTTCTTGAGCCTTGATATGTCTTAAAAGATTGAGGAAAACCTGAATATGTGAATGACGACAATAATTGATAAATGAATTAAGGATTTAAATTATATATGTGGAGTGGTATAATTGATTGATTAGTTCTTGCTTAATGATTAGCCCTGATTGATCAAGTCAAAGTATAGTAGGACAGCTACAACCTTAGCTTTGTGACTTGGGAGGATGCAACTAAGATGCATCATAGCTTTCCGCATTTATTCTGAACTTCGGGACGAAGTTCTAAATAAGTAGGGGTGTATGTAGTGCCCCTAGACTACTATAGACATTGAGGGAACTTGCTTAGTGACCCGACTGTTTCAAACATTAATAAAATAATCCTTTGATTTTATTTTGAGTATATTTATGATTACCATTGATTGTAAATCAATAAAATAATGATTTATGTTTGTGAGAAATGTGTGTAGCGATAGGTGAAACGGTTCACCGAAGGACACACAAAGGAACATGAAGGGTCTTAGAGTACGGGTAAATCACACACAGGGGGAGCGACGACGATGTCGACTTCCGACAAGAATACCATGCATGAGCAGATAAGGATTGATCCGCTTGCTCAAGAGGAATGCGTGAGGGCGTACGAGGTGGGCCACGACGGAGCTGGTCACGTACGAGTTGAGGGGCGCGCAGTGAGAACGAACTCACTCCTCAGCGCCATTAGTCCCTAGATAGCATGTAGATGGAGGATGGATGGTAACGATTCCTAAAATCCCTACAAGAGTTCCCGCAAGTCAAAACGGAAGGATGGTGGCAGAAGGGCCCGACGATGCGGTACCCTGTCGAGAAATGAAAGAATGGACGCAAGGACCCAACGATGCGGTACCATGCCGAGGAATGGAAACCATGGATGACTGGACCCGACGGAGTGGTGCCATGTCAGAGAATTAAAGTTAAGGAACCATGAGCCCAACGGCGCGGCACCGTGATCCTAGTGAGTTTGATTGTTAAATTAAACTGCATAAAAACTTAGGAGAATAACTCTAGATTATTACTTAGCAAATGCATAAAAAAAAAATAGTTTAGACATTTGCACTTGAGTAGTTGTTTTTGTTGAGCATTTAAAATAATAGAAATAATTATTTAGAAGCAAAATAGAATCCTAAGATTAGACACCTAGTCAACTAAAAGCTAGGAGTTGATTAAAATATCTGGGGGACAAACTAGAGCAAACTTAGGGATGTAGGTGCACTTCCCAGAGAAACTGACACTTGGATGGGTGAGTGTTTTAATTAAATAATTAAATAAAAATATTTAATTATGCATGAAGCGACATGTGTCGCAGGAGATTTTCCTTTATAAGGAAGGCTTAGGGAATGGGTAAAGGGCCCATGATTTGGACGATTGTCGTAATTTTTGAATGCCTCAAAGAATTGCTGCTATCTAAGGGTTTGGCTGAGAAATCCTGGTGGGAGGGGAAGCCCAAGCTGGATTTCTGAAAAGCGTGTGTGAGCTCTACGACCCAAAGCTCGGGGGAGGCCATGCGACTGGAAGCATGAGCCTATGGTTGGGTGGCGGAGCTAACGGTTGCTTCGCCAATGGTTAAACGAGCTTTGCTGGTTATGGTTATGGTTTGTTTTAATTTGCTAGTTTATTCATTTATTTAGTTTATTTATCGAGTCATTATGCTTCTAATCTCTTTTGTAGCAAGTGGTTGAGTTTCAGGTTAAACAACAAAGACCCCAGAGGAGGGGCTTTACATTTGGTATCAGAGCCGATCGAGCCTTGAGGGCACCGGACTCATATTCTACCGATGGGTTGTCGGTAACTTCATCAAGGATTGAATCCGGACAGCCGAATCAGCCGCTGCTATAGATATCCACCTGTTTTCAAGCTCGACCGTTAAATCAGGTTCATCGTTTTTCAGTTATTATTTTCTTTCTGTACTTTAGTTATTACTGTAATTTGTAATCGTCAAGAATTCTAGTTTGACAAAAGTATAAATTCTGTCTTTCACCTATATATACGTAATTCTTAAATTGTGAGATTATGTGGGGGATTTAGAAAACGTAGGTTGTAAAATTGATTTGGAGATCTCTGTAAATTTTTAACTCTTCCTTGTTTTATATGTGTTCGAACCTCTGCAAATGATTCAAAATTGGGGAAAAACTTGGCTCGCTGTTGTCGAATTACCTTTCTGAGATTTTAAATTTTGATCGGCATAGGATTCGATTTCGGATTTACTGTATGATGTCAAATTACTTGTCTAAGATTTAAACCCTTGTGTTATTGTATACATTCCAGAATTACTGGTTGGAAACGTCTAAATTCTAAGATCTTAAAAACCCTGTATTCGTTATATTTTCGATCTCAGATCTAACTGCAGATATCGATCTGCTCCCCAAGAATTTAAACTCTGCATCTTTCTGGATATCCTTTTTGTCGAAATCATAAAAATTTTAGTCATTGATCTCAGCGAATTCAACTTAGGGCAGGGATACCCTGCATCCTCTTTAGGGAATCTGGCGATTGACGAGTTCTACCTATAAAGCAATCATAATTAGGACGGTTCAAATTAAATTCTGAGATTTGTAAATTTGTTCTCTGTTTCAAATTTAGTTACACTCAGGTCGATCTTCGGTAAATCTTGAATTTGAAGTGGGTCGACGGCAACCCTACAAAGTCCTGCATTGACGGCTAGAGCGAACCTCTCAACAGGTTCTATTTAAAACCCAATGTTATTTATTCTTTTACTAAATGTAATTTTGCTGAGATGAGTAGTTTCTTATTATACTTGGAATGTGGGGATTCTTTTTTTTTTTTTAATTGAACGAATTATATTGTAGAGAAAATATGTAATTATGGGGAAAACTTCTAGCGAACTGTAGATTACTTCTGCTTAGAATAATACAGATCTGTAAACTATTAATTTTTTATAAGTTTTCTTCTATTTTGAATTCGAACAGATCTGAGAATTCTTTGCTATAACAATCTATATACTCAGAGGAACGATTTATATCGAGCACCCTCTGCCGTAGAGATCCATACACTATAAGAAATGATTTATATAATGTCCTTATCTGGAATAACACTTAAATTGATCAGTAAACAATTACTATTTTGTAATTCGTATTTGCCAATGGACGAATGATTGAATCCTATGTAGCTGTGGTGAACCTTGTGTAGTTTCACATATCCTGTGCATTGTTACTTAGAAATCTGTCATCGAATTTACGAATATGAGTCCAACCTCCAGAGCCGTTCAGGGTTGGTGGGAGAATGCGGTGCTCATTAATTTAATACTGTGTGTATCCAGTTCCAATGACGTTTTTCCAGGTTTCATTATTCGATTGTCACCTGTCTTTTTAAAGTCTATTGGATCCCATCTCAGTGTTGTCTTACCGATTTCATAAATCGATTATAATTCTTCTCTTTAAAACCGGTGTCGATCCAGATCCAGTGACGTTTCCCAGATCTCTCATCAATCGATTGTGATTTCTTTTTCTTTAAATCCCATATGAATCCAATTCACATCCGCGTCTCCAAATTCCTAAAACGGTTGTAATTGCCCTTCAAAATCTGTGTAAATTCTATTACATGAAATGCAACCTTGATCTTTAAGTTTTCTGAGTTTTCTTCAAAATTTAATTGAGATTCTGCCCTATCCAATTTCCGATCTCTGTACCTCTAATGCATGGCGTCTCTAGATTTCATAATTACAAAATTAATTACCTTCCAACTCTGAGGACGATCCCTTACTTTAGCGATTCCATAATTTATAAATACATATTCTGTGTAACGATTTTCTGAATTTATAAATACATATTCTGTGTAACGATTTTCTTAATATAAACGTTTCCAGAATCCATAAGTTGAATGAAATTCCCTTTTATTCCGTGTGTTGGTAGACGCTCAACACTGTCTCTCTCTCCTCTATTGGAGTTGGAGGTGCATCTCCAGATCTTACTACGATTCCAATCTTTGGCGTTCTCCAGATCTGATGGTCGATTTACAATTACTCTTTAAAGAATTGATTTGAACCATTTTTTTTTGGACGTTTTTCCCAATTCATAATCCAATTTTCCATTGACCTTAAAAGATCTCTGTGCAGATCCATTTCGTGAACATTTCCAGAAATGCAGCTACGAATCGAATTTCCCTCTATCCTCTGTAATCAGCGATACATTTAGTAGTTATGTGACCACTTGGATCCCTTGGATCCCTTGGATCCCTGCGTGGAATGTTAAATTTTAATTATCGGTTGGGTAAATGCTACCATTCCAACTCATATAGATAGATTACGGCCATTAACTCTACTTTGTGTTTGTATTACTCTCTGCCCGCCGCAACGCTTCAAATCCTCATCCTCAAATCGTGGTATTAATTGACACCCGGAGTTATCTCTATCTCTGTGTATAATTTTTTTTAAGTCAATGGGATTTCAGCCTCGTGATCCTAACTCGGCATTTATGTCAAATCTTCTCAGCAATTCGAATTACTGTAATGATTACATTATAACTTGACTCAGTCTTGGTCGATCGATCCATGTTTAGGAATAGCGTAACCTTTGAGCAGGCCGCTGGAGAACTCTGTTTGTTCTAAGGCCCCTTAAATTATGTAAGAGCACCCACTATAGCTCACGGTACTTGCATTCCGCTCTATCACTTGCGACCCGTACTCCAGAGTAGTAGCTTTCATAACTCGGAGTTATTACACAATGTGTTGCACTCATTCCGCCCTGTCAGCTGAACCTGAAATTAACTTTTGGCGCCCAATGCATTCGAATCAGTGTTTCCATTGATGTCTCTGTTTAATTTGTATTATTCTCAGATCGTCTAGTGAAATAACAGTCACGCAATTCTGTTCAGGAGGATATGTTATTAGGTTGCATTGTTTCCATACGTGGAAACTCTTTATAATAATGCATGTTGTTATTAATTCCCATCTGCCTAAACTTGGGTTGTTCCCACCTCGGCACTGGAATTTCTCCTTTTCAAATCCGTAATTTAGGTGATAAGCCTTGTTTCTAGTGCGATCTGGTTGTATTTTTGAATCGTCATCCACCAAATCTACCTCTAATCTTTGAGTGGAGTTAAGTTAAAAAAAAAATATGTCTCATATTTATCCCACCACTACGTTATCTGAGTTCTTGTTATCATACCACTCTCTGTTATCACCGTAATCATTGGCTGAGCTGTGAAGTCTGGGCTTCGGATCGTTTTTCGCGGATAGACCAAACTCAGAGTTTCACGAAATCGGGGTTAGCTGGTGGACTCATTTGCAGTTTGGAATCCATTACGATACTCATGACTAATGTATGATCTAATCCCATTAATGATATAAACGGTTCTCTCGGAGCGAAGGAACTATTCCTTACATTTGTCGAGTAGTTGAAGACTGCTCTTGAGTCTTTAATTTACACCTTGATATTGTAATAATTGTGAAGTGTAGTTGAACATTTAGTTATCTTAACTCATGCGCGCCTACCTCCAGATCAGCGTCGAGTGGATGAAAAATTCGGACTTTAGTGTACCAATGATTATTGGAGGGGTCATGTATTTTATTTCAACGGAATGACTAAGAAAGAACGTACTTTTAGTGTATATTTAAAATGGTGGGTCGAATGCATAGTTGCATGGATATTTTACCACGATGGTCATAGAATTTCAAATAGAAATTGCTTTTATGAGTATATAAAAAAAAATCATATTTATAACTAGCTTAAATGAAAAGGAGTTAGAATGCCGTCGTCTACTCTTAAGTAATAAGTAATAATCACTCTTTTAATATATGTAGAAAAATGAATACTTTATTTTTTTAAAAGACATTGTAATTAATTGACTAATTCTTACTTGGAATATAATCCTTGTCTTTATTATATTTAAAAAGTCACGTATGTTGTTGAAAAGGGAGAGAATTAACATGATACTTAACTAATGGTTAATAAATTAATTACCGAATTGTTAATTGCTATTCAAAAGGGTTTCTCTTAGTTATTTTGGATATCTATATACATTCATTTATCTATACATATATAGAGTTACGTTTATGAAATGTATGGGAAGTCTTCTTAGCATCATTTTTTTTATATATATTAGTAAAAGTATGTTGATTATTAGATAGAATAATGGTGACTTTGTGATTCAATTAGATTATAGAGGGAAGTATCTATATCATAAAAAAAAACAATGAAAGTAAATAATAAACAATATTTTATATATAAATTGTTATGTAGTTGGTCGTCATTATACGTATAGAGGGATATAATTCATGTTGATTCTCATATATATATATATATGAAGGATTGACTTTTAAACGTTGACAATAAAATTCACATAGATATATGAGAGGTTGCACATATTTTAAAGAAGGTGTAGAATTAGAAACAAAGTTATGTGTTTATATATATATATATATATATATATTTAAGAATTTTTGTTTTTGAAGATCAAGGTCCCTAATTTGAATTAAGGATTTATTTTTAAATCTATAAATGTACTAAGAACAAAGTTAATTTTACAATTATGATTAAAATCCCTAGTTTGAATTAAAGATTTGCTTTTAAATGTATAAAAGTTAAGATATGATTGTTGTGAAGAAGGATGATTAATGGTTAGTATAATTTCTATTAAAGGATAGTAATTATTTAGAATGAAAATTTTATGTAAGTATTATGTGTTTCCTTATCCGAGGTTGATGTAGAGCATTGTTAAAAAAAAAAAAAAAAAAAAAAAAAAAAATGACATTTTACTACGAATTGCGACATGGTTGCTACATTAGTAGGTGATGCATATAATGACATGGTAATGATGAAATGTAATTTGGAATACCTACCAAGGGGACAGTTGTAAGCAAATATGACGAAACGGTATATATTTTCTACTATAAATTAATTAGTGATGACTAGAACTAAGAGGAGATTTATTAGACGCATTACAAGAAACTTTTGTGCATGTTGCTTGAGATCGAAGGACCTTGTGAAAAGTAAAGGAAAGCATGAATCTACGATAGGACATTTTAAACTTTTCCTACATAACCACGATAACAAGACAAGTGGACGAATATATTGGTGGATTTATTAAATGACGAGAAAATGATAAATTTTGACTAACAAGACACCGAGATACTCAGATTGACGATACTTTAAGAGATTGTCGAGGGAGCGAAACAAACTTAAAATTTGAAAACGAGATATCAATGTGATTGGTATGATGAGCTGAACTGAATGACATGCATTTTGCATTATGACAAAAACATTTACGAAAAATCAGGACTATGAACTTGAAGTTCAACCATGGTATCGAAATGGTCAAATGAAGACAATGTTTCGTAAAAGGAAGTATGGAGACGATTAGCATAATAACCAAATGCATTGAAGCTAACCTTAGGTCATAATCAAACTTGATGAAACGACAACTAGCCCTCGAGATGGAACTCGATGAAGTTGAGAAAACACACATAGTGCGACTTGATGAGTCTATCGAAGTAGTCCTATGACAACGGAAATGATGAAATGAGGTAAGGGTGTGATAAGCTCATTGATTTAGACATGATGTTACTGAAGAAAGGACTAAGAGTTAAATTCTAATACGTTCGACTAAATCACTAATAGGGGTTTTTGGAAGTAACCTTATGGAAATTGGTTTTGGAATATTTGAGGGTCTCTCTCTTGACTTGCTAAAAATGTGACCATGTCTTACCCATCTTCGATGGACGGAATATGATGTTTACCTTCTCATCTTGGAGGGAAGGATGACCAAATGGATTTGGAGTCTTGCTTGATGGTGATTTGCTAACTAATGGGTGGCTATTATTGTAGTATAGCTTAAATTGGATATCATAGACTTTTGCAGATGACTAGAAGGTGTAGGAAATCTAGGTTGGGATCGAAAGTTATTGGAAGAATTAGTGGATTTACATTACTCGAAATTTTGATTGAGTTTCTGAAGATGTATTGGAACCATACTAGAAGATCTAGAAAACTAATGATTAGAACCACTGGTACTTATGGCCATGATTGTTTGAAAAAAATGGAAGAGAATGACAAGAAGACGAGAATGGGAAATTAAAGGCAAAATCCTAGCATCGAAAGTACGGGAAAAAAAATTAACTTCGGGACGAAGTTCTATTTAAGAGGGGGTGTATGTAATGCCCCTAAATGACTGTGGACCTTAAGGGCACTTGTCGAGTGACCCAGCCGAACAACTTCGATAAAGTGGTTTCTTGAGCCTTGATATGTCTTAAAAGATTGAGGAAAACCTGAAGATGTGAATGACGACAATAATTGATAAATGAATTAAGGATTTAAATTATATATGTGGAGTGGTATAATTGATTGATTAGTTCTTGCTTAATGATTAGCCCTGATTGATCAAGTCAAAGTATAGTAGGACAGCTACAACCTTAGCTTTGTGACTTGGGAGGATGCAACTAAGATGCATCATAGCTTTCCGCATTTATTCTGAACTTCGGGACGAAGTTCTAAATAAGTAGGGGTGTATGTAGTGCCCCTAGACTACTATAGACATTGAGGGAACTTGCTTAGTGACCCGACTGTTTCAAACATTAATAAAATAATCCTTTGATTTTATTTTGAGTATATTTATGATTACCATTGATTGTAAATCAATAAAATAATGATTTATGTTTGTGAGAAATGTGTGTAGCGATAGGTGAAACGGTTCACCGAAGGACACACAAAGGAACATGAAGGGTCGTAGAGTACGGGTAAATCACACACAGGGGGAGCGACGACGATGTCGACTTCCGACAAGAATACCATGCATGAGCAGATAAGCATTGATCCGCTTGCTCAAGAGGAATGCGTGAGGGCGTACGAGGTGGGCCACGACGGAGCTGGTCACGTACGAGTTGAGGGGCGCGCAGTGAGAACGGACTCACTCCTCAGCGCCATTAGTCCCTAGATAGCATGTAGACGGAGGATGGATGGTAACGATTCCTAAAATCCCTACAAGAGTTCCCGCAAGTCAAAACGGAAGGATGGTGGCAGAAGGGCCCGACGATGCGGTACCCTGTCGAGAAATGAAAGAATGGACGCAAGGACCCAACGATGCGGTACCATGCCGAGGAATGGAAACCATGGATGACTGGACCCGACGGAGTGGTGCCATGTCAGAGAATTAAAGTTAAGGAACCAGGAGCCCAACGGCGCGGCACCGTGATCCTAGTGAGTTTGATTGTTAAATTAAACTGCATAAAAACTTAGGAGAATAACTCTAGATTATTACTTAGCAAATGCATAAAAAAAAAATAGTTTAGACATTTGCACTTGAGTAGTTGTTTTTGTTGAGCATTTAAAATAATAGAAATCATTATTTAGAAGCAAAATAGAATCCTAAGATTAGACACCTAGTCAACTAAAAGCTAGGAGTTGATTAAAATATCTGGGGGACAAACTAGAGCAAACTTAGGGATGTAGGTGCACTTCCCAGAGAAACTGACACTTGGATGGGTGAGTGTTTTAATTAAATAATTAAAACAAAATATTTAATTATGCATGAAGCGACATGTGTCGCAGGAGATTTTCCTTTATAAGGAAGGCTTAGGGAATGGGTAAAGGGCCCATGATTTGGACGATTGTCGTAATTTTTGAATGCCTCAAAGAATTGCTGCTATCTAAGGGTTTGGCTGAGAAATCCTGGTGGGAGGGGAAGCCCAAGCTGGATTTCTGAAAAGCGTGTGTGAGCTATACGACCCAAAGCTCGGGGGAGGCCATGCGACTGGAAGCATGAGCCTATGGTTGGGTGGCGGAGCTAACGGTTGCTTCGCCAATGGTTAAACGAGCTTTGCTGGTTATGGTTATGGTTTGTTTTAATTTGCTAGTTTATTCATTTATTTAGTTTATTTATCGAGTCATTATGCTTCTAATCTCTTTTGTAGCAAGTGGTTGAGTTTCAGGTTAAACAACAAAGACCCCAGAGGAGGGGCTTTACACATGTTTATTCTGTTTGTACCACTTTATGTCCGTCAGTTACACGTTGAATGCATAGTTTGGCTGTTGAATACATTGAAGAGGTTTCATATACATATTCATGCTATTTTTGTTATGTACACCTTTTGTGTGGTCACACGTCGAATGCGTGTCTTATGTTTCATCTACATTTGATTGGATGCTTGTCTCACATGATATGTTTGATTGCATGCTGAATGTTTGAGTGCATGTCTAATGCTTGGGTGGCTTGTCGAATGCACTGATTTTATTACTTATGGTATTACCGCCGAGAACAACACGAAGCTATGCACGAGGTTAGGACACAAGAAGTGTCTAGGTTTGAGTACTACCCCTGGATGTAGGACTGTTGCATAAACCTCTAGAGTTGTGGGTGGTTAGTTCTAGGGCAATGAGACTTAGAGAATCCTTATCCCGTTGTGGATCACCATGCTCAGCTCGGGGGTGGCCTTCGGACGGACTGAGTATATGCCGTCAAAGACCCTATCGTTGGGTGGAGTGTTGCATTGCCCACATTATTTTCCCCTTATTAAAATGATTATGTTTTGTAATTTAATTTGATGTATCTTGATTTATTTTGAAAAGATATCTACAGTTTGGGTATTATGTTTTATAGTATTAATGAAATGTTCTAAGTATGATGAGTATAGGAATAAGACGACAGAAAGAATAAGCATCCCTCAGTCTTACCAAGGTGGTAAGAGAACTATGTTTGTAAATTTACCATGCACATGGATATATATATGTTGGCTCATTTGATTGTTTCCTTGTTTGTATTCGACATGAATGAAAGTCAAGATTATGTTTATATTTTCATGTGCTCATATATAATTTATTGTTGGATGGCTACAAGAAAGAGGCTAGCTTTGATTGAAAATATATTTCAATATGATGCTAACCCTGGAGAAGTTTAGTGTCATATACATGCTTAGAGATTTACCATTCTATGTCATTGGTGTGAGAACATAGATTAGCCATTATAACATAGCCTAAGGTTAATATTACACCTTGCAACATAGTCCATGGTTGACTTAGTATTCATTTGGTGTAAGAGTTTCAATAATTAATTATTTTCTGCATAAACAACTTTGTTAATTAATGTTGTCTTTATAAGCATATATGATTTCTGCGTATACAATTATTAACCATTAATGTTGATTAAAAAAATAAAATTATATGAAATTATCGGGATGTTAGAAGTGGTATCAGAGCTTTAGGTTACAGCACTCGGACTTGATGGGCTCAACATGAAATAAATAAGTTAACTGATCAAGTCTTTTTGTTTCATTTTGGATACATGGACTGGAATGGACGAGGGATGATGTCATCTGAAGTGCAACTTCAAGTTCTCCCAAAATGAATAAAGATAAGCATTTTCAACATTTCGTTTTTTCACAAAATTAGGAGTAAGGTATGATATTCTTGTCGTAAGTTTTCATTGCGAGATAAAAGGTATAGGTGCACACATGATTGAATAGTATTATCATAGAAATAATTTGAGTGCATGGGAAACGAAAGGATTCTTGTATGATATGTTATTAACTTGATTAAAAGAGTAGGAGTTTCATAATCATTTATATAAGAATTATTGATTTATAATTTATGTTAGTTGGTAAGTGCTAGTCTAAGTAATAGATGGGATATGGAAGACTTAGACAAAACATATATTGTAAACATACTGCTTATTTTAAATTCAAAATTTCGTAGAAGAATCATTTAAATTCCGCATTTTAGTTGTCGAAATTTTATTTCTAAAGCACATTATCTATGAGCTTAAATTGGCTAGAGAATAGTATTATTAGTACACTCCATGGAAGTGAGCTTGAATTCACATGAACATCTTCAATTACAAATTATTGTATTCTAGTTAGTATTGCATAATTATAATGATAATTTCATATAGAGTTACATTGGAAAATGTTGCACTCAAAAATATTTTAATACTATAAGAAATTATAGCTACAAATTGTTAGGTGCATTTCTGAACATCGTTTTTACTTAAATTTTGATAGTATGATTATTGCAAGAATATATGTTGACTATCTTTTTCGTTTTCTTCCGAGGAACCAATAGCATAGAGTTGTCTACAGTATTTTTTAACCAAGAATATTGATAACCAGAGTAAATTTGACATACTTGTAGTTCATAGATTACAAATTATAGTGAAGATATGGGTGAGTTTATATGGTAAAATGACTAATGTAATTGAATACTATTTATGAAGAGTCGGTGTCATGTTAAAAGTTAAGATTCTATTTCTTTACACAAATCATATTTTCTTACCGTATGTGAATTTTTAGATTAAAGCCTAAAGAAGCTGCATGCAATGTTCCTAAAGGTTTAAATGGTCTTATTTTAGAATGCATTATGACAAATTCTTCATAGATAAACTCTTGGTAGGGATTTTCTTATCTCTCCTATAAAAGGTTGATGTACGTCAAATTAAAAGATCTTGTTAATAGTAGGAGTTTGATTATTGGGAAAGAAGAATCCCAACCTTGTTGTGATTGGTTGAGCATGGGATCTTTTAACATCTTAAAGTTCATTAAAGAAATTTTTGGATAAATAAGTTCCACTTGGGAACGAGTTTGTATATATAACTAAATGTTTAAGAATCACAATGCTAACATGTTTGTTTATAACAGAGTGGACCTCAAAACCAACATTTAAAGGTACTGAAGAGTTTACATCAAGATGAAGTGAAGAGGATGCATATGTGGTCAATGGTTGAGAAATTAAATCAAATAAATTTTTATTTATACTAACATTTCAGGAAGTGATATTAAGTTCGACAGATGAGGCGATCATGAAAGAACGTAAATTATAAAAGCACTTATACAGATAAGTCGAGCTAATTGCTCAAAAGTAAGTAAAGATTTACCTTATCACGAATAATGGTAGGACTTATTATTGATATATTTCCATGAAAATGCAAATAATATGATAAGTGAATGCAATTTTGTTGTTATTATGTGTGGCATACAAGAAATAATAAATGTTTGTCTACCCTTGCAAGTTATGCTTGTTATTTCATCTCTTAATTTTCTACATGTTGAGTTAGAATAATTTTGATAATGCAGAAGAAAAAGTTTAAAATTCTGATATGTTTAATATTGTGTATCATGTTGGAAGAATGTTTACTGATCCACTAGAAGGAATGGAGGCTGTTAGAGGGCATGGGACAGATGGCAACATTTGCACTCCACCGCTAGCTGTTGGTTATGGGAAAACTACCCCTAAAATTGTGGCATTCCCCCTCCAGGTGGAGGGAGGTGAGCAGGTAGCTCACTAATGACCAATTAACCACAAAAAGGCCTAGGCAGCCTATATAAGGCAATTCGAATTGAGCAGGGAGCTCTGACAATATTCTCTGCAGAAATATTTCCTCATGTGCATGAGGTGATGACTGAGAGATTCAAATAGGGAGGCTATGAGAGCATGCAATTGTGAGTCTACAAGTTATTATTGAGAAGAAAAACTAGAGGTGCTGGTGCAGGTCTCCTTGACTGCTAAAATTATTTGGTTGGAGAACGTTGTTGTTGCAAGAGGATTGATCTCAGCTTCTGAAGGTTCTTCTTCCTGGTGGTTCAGTAAATAGGTCTCCTTGAGTGTCTTGTCTTCTATTTAATTTATTTAATATTGTGCAAATAATGTTTTCTTCCAACATAAAATTTTTAAACAAAAGGGAAGCTATGTTTTGAGTTGCAAAGTAAGACTGTCAAATTTTCCTGCTGAATTGCAGAGGGTTCATGTTTTGTATGAAACTCTCCATGATTGCTAAAGTACAAAAGAGCATTTTGTATCCAAGTCTGCATGATTGTTGAGGTACAAAAGAGTGTTTTGTATGCAAGTCTCCACCGTTGTTGAAGTACATGTAATGTTTTGATTTAACATCGTACTTAGTATGTTGATAGCATTATGAACGTATATTGTTTGCTGACACATTGGATGTGATATGGTCACTTGGTGTGACAGTTGTTGTTTTTGCATGATAAAATGAAGGCACTTAGGGGTGCTAGTGTAATGCCCCTAGACTTTTGTAGACATTGAGGGCACCTGCTGAGTGACCCGACCGATTGAAACATTAATTAAATAACTTTTTGGCCTTATTTTTTAGTATGTGTATCTAAACTGTTGATGTAAATGAATAATTGCATATGTTAAACGATTAGCTATGACTATGGAAAATTATTTTGATAGATAATGCTTAACGACTAGCTATACGGTGATCATGTAATTGTCGACGAAATGTATATTTTATTGGATGAATGAATAGTTTGAATAAATTATAAATGTTTAACAATACTAGATTTAGAAATCAGATTGTGATTATTGAGAACAATGCTACTAATAACTTCTTGTGAGAAGTGTGTGTAGAAACAAGTGAGACGGTTCACCAACGGAGACACAAAGGAACATGAAGGGTCGTAGAGTACGGTTAAATCACACACAGGGGGAGCAACGATGATGTTGACTTCCAACAAGAATACCATGCATGAGCAGATAAGCACTGATCCGCTTGCTCAAGAGGAATGCATGAGGGCATACGAGGTGGGCCACGAAGGAGCTGGTCATGTACGAGTTGAGGGGCGTGCAGTGAGAATGGACTCATTCCTCAGCGCTATTAGTCCCTAGATAGTATGTAGACGGAGGATGGATGGTAACGATTCCTAAAATCCGTACAAGAGTTCCCACAAGTCAAAACGGAAAGATGGTGGCAGAAGGACTCGACGATGCGGTACCCTATCGAGAATGGAAAGAATGGACGCACGGACCCAACGATGCGGTACCATGCCAAGGAATGGAAACCATGGATGACTGGACCCAATGGAGTGGTTCCCTATCAGGGAATTAAAATTAAGGAACTAGGAGCCCAATGGCGCGGCACCGTGATCCTAGTGAGTTTGATTGTTAAATTTAACTGCATAAAAACTTATGAGAATAACTCTAGATTATTACTTAGCAAATGCATAAAAATAATTTAGGCTTTTGCACATGAATAGTTATTTTTTTTGAGCATTTAAAATAATAGAAATCATTATTTAGGAGCAAAATAGAATCCTAAGATTAGACCCCTAGTCAAGTAAAAGCTAGGAGTTAATTAAAATATCTGGGGGACAAACTGGAGCAAACTTAGGGGTGTTGGTGCACTTCCCAGAGAAACTGACACTTGGATGGGTGAGTGTTTTAATTAAATAATTAATTAAAAATATTTAATTATGCATGAAGCAACATGTGTCGCATGAGATTTTCCTTTATAAGGAAGGCTTGGGGAATGGGTAAAGGGCCCATAATTTGGACGATTGTCGTAATTTTCAAATGCCTCAAAGACTTGCTGCTATCTAAGGGTTGGCTGAGAAATCCTCGTGGGAAGGGAAGCCCAAGATGAATTTCTGAAATATATGTGTGAACTCTACGACCCTAATAGCTCAGGGGTCTGGAAGGAAGTAGAGTACTTCCAGAGTGGTTGGGTGGTTAACCGAGGTGTCCATCGAAAATCGTGAGGAGATTGAAGCCGCGACCTTCTTTGGATCTGCATCAACTGCTGGAGCTCCTTTTATTACAGTGGATTTGGATCTGCGGAAAACACGAAATTCAACCTTTCTACCGAGACCACCATCATCACAGGTTCTTGTTGTTGAAATTATTTAAATTTTAATTCTGTTGAATAAACATTATGGATCTAGAATTTTTGTAAAATTCTGAATATGCTATTTCTTTGCTAAGATCTAACTTGTTTAGCTCACTGTCGAAGAATTAGATCTCTGTTTCACAAATCTAAATACGTTAGTTTCTTTTACTAAAGATCTCATTTTGGAATCTCAGAATTCGCACAATTTATTTTACTATAATTTAAATGAGATATGTTATGACTTGAGAAGGATCACGATTTAGCGTTTCAGTCCAGATCGGCATGTCTAGTATTGAGTAGCATGCTAATATCATACTTAGATCAGCTCTGTACTTTTAATGGCAGAGTTCGATCAGCCAGTACCGATCTAAATGATGATAACCAGAATATAGGCACTTTAGTTTTAATCAGTGATCTAACTACTAAGTTCTAGGTTATTTTTTTATATCTAGATCGACTTTGCACCCTCTATTGCAGCGTTCAATCTTCAGACCCGGATCGATTTATCAGCGAATGTCCAGATCGGCTCTGCACCCTCTATTGCAGCGTTCGATCTTCAGACCCGGATCGATTTATCAGCGAATGTCCAGATCGGCTCTACATCCTCTATTGCATTGTAGTTAAATTTTACAAAGATCGACTCTGCATATGGATTATAGAGCCCGATTCCTAATTTAGATTTCGATTTCATTGATGATCTCTGCATCTTTTAATTGATCAACAATGGATCTCAGCATTTTCCAAGATCTATCATGATGTGTGTTTATAAAAATCGATCTCAGGATTTAGATTTCGATTTCATTGATGATCTCTGCATCTTTTAATTGATCAACGATGGATCTCAGCATTTTCCAGATCTATCATGATGTGTGTTTATAAAAATCGATCTCAGGATTTAGATTTCAATTTCATTGATGATCTCTGCATCTTTTAATTGATCAACGATGGATCTCAGCATTTTCCAGATCTATCATGATGTGTGTTTATAAAAATCGATCTCAATATTTAGATTTCGATTTCATTGATGATCTCTGCATCTTTTAATTGATCAACGATGGATCTCAGCATTTTCTAGATCTATCATGATGTGTGTTTATAAAAATCGATCTCAGGATTTAGATTTCGATTTCATTGATGATCTTTGCATCTTTTAATTGATCAACGATGGATCTCAGCATTTTCCAGATCTATCATGATGTGTGTTTATAAAAATCGATCTCAGGATTTAGATTTCGATTTCATTGATGATCTCTGCATCTTTTAATTGATCAACGATGGATCTCAGCATTTTCCAGATCTATCATGATGTGTGTTTATAAAAATCGATCTCAGGATTTAGATTTCAATTTCATTGATGATCTTTGCATCTTTTAATTGATCAACGATGGATCTCAACATTTTCCAGATCTATCTTGATGTGTGTTTATAAAAATCGATCTTAGGATTTCGATTTCGATTTCATTGATGATCTCTGCATCTTTTAATTTAGCAACGATGGATCTCAGCGTTTTCCAGATCTATCATGATGTATGTTTATAAAAATCGATCTTAGGATTTGATTTCATTTGAGGATCTCTACGTCTTCTAATTGATCAACGATGGATCTCAACATCTTCCAGATCTATCTTGATGTGTGTTATAAAATCGATTCAGGATTTAAATTTTCGATTTGGGATCCGAACGATCTCCTGTGTATATTTTATACTGCCGATCTCGGCGTGAATACGTTTTGTGTTTTATATTTTAGATTCAGGGCAAGTATCTGTCGTGACAATTTCCCCAGATCATAGCGATTTCATGACTGTGATTTCTTATTGCTTAGATCGGAATTTAATTAAAACAGAATACGACCTTTAATTCTCTAAGAGTCAATGGTTATTACTTATAATAAGATCTATCTATTAGACGGTAGTTAAATGAATTTAAAATGCATTATAATATATTTAATAAGTGATATTGTTTTAATCAAATTGCTTTAGAATAGTTTCAAGCTTAGTCGATGTGTTTTATGGCCTTCACTTATAAACAGACTTACATGAATACCTGCTTGTATTAAGTTCTATTTTAAATGGCGAATTTAATATTGCTATTATAAGTTTTATTAGAAGGTATAATAAATGAATTGAATTGCTCCTAACGTTTATTTAATAGATGATCTAAGAATACACTTAATTACACTATAGTATTCGACTGAATTATAGTAGAAACGATATATAGTTTAAATTAAGGATGATGAAGAAATTAAATGTTTCATCACAATTTTATGAATATGTCTTGAGATTATGAGATAGAAGAATGAGTAAGTAGATGATGTAGTATTTATCTAATGAAGTAGAGTTTGTGTTAAATTAGTAAGGTGGAAAAAGTTGTTTGACCCTAATTAAATTAATCTTCATGAATTAGAAAATCTTAATGTTAAAGTAAAGGTTGATAATGCATTATAATGGTTATTGTGAATTTTATATGTAAAGGTAGTGCAAACTTTATTTGTGAGGAATAGAAGATTTTGTACCCAGGGGAATACAAAATTTTATAGGTGAATAATGGTCAAATTCTTAATGTATAGAATAAGTAAATCATGATTATGTCTGAGAATAAATGTCATATTCACATAGATGAAGTACGACATTAGGAAATATAAGTAACTGTGTTATTAAATTCTATACGTTATGTGTGAACCACATGCCTTCCGGGATTAGAATTTGGAAATGTAATATCCTTTATCATTGAATTATATGTATATGTCCAGCATTATGTCTTTTAATTATAATTGAGGATGTTATTGCTGTTGATTATAATATTATTTGAAAATGCTTTCGTTAAAATATATGTATATGTGTAATGTAATTGTCATTTCCTTATCATTGAAATATATATAAATGCTCATTGAAATATCTTTTTAATATTTAGTTAAATATTCATGTAAGGACTTCCTATAATAAGATGTATGTGAAAATTGGTTAATAGATATGAGTTAAAGATGTGTACAGGTCTTAAATGTAGGAGGTATCTAGAGAGGATTAAAATTTTGGGATTGAAAGACTAAATTATGAAAGTTGTGTCGGGTTATAGATAAATAAGTTATATGTATAACATTTGAATTATAGAATTGGAATGAGGAATTGAAATTAATCATATTTCTGATGAGTGTCATATTCACGAACTGCAAAAAAAAAAAAAAAAAAAAAAACTTGCTCAACTTGATAGTCGCTACAGCTAGTTATCTTTGTGTTTCGGCGAACACAATTTCAGGCTAAATTTGAGCAAATTTAATACCACATTGCAAGAATTAATATGTGTATATTGTAAACTAACATGCAGGGATGTCAGCGAGACATTGCAAGTAAAATAAATATGCACTGTAAGACAGTAAATGACTGTGAATGAGAGCAATTGGCTCCAAAGTTTTATGTTTTATATCACGAAACTAACATGTGAACTAGGTGGGACTGGTACTGGTAACTTTGCAAAGTAAGTGCAATTTTCTAAGAAAGGGAGCATAGCGATGTGGGGAATAAGCATTGCAGGTATAAAAACCATGTTTTTATGATGTTTTTATTACCAGAATATTATGTTGTAATATATATTAGTAGGACAATTGGTTGGCATGCGATAGAAATGTAAGAAAGCAAGATGCATGGGGGAAATAGTGCAAAAAGTGACCACACCGAGGATGGTGTTATTTCAGGAGGGAGAGTTTGTCATGTCTCCATATCTGGTAAAATATTTTAATTATTTAATTTTGTCTATTTGCATGACGACACTAATTAGATCCTAAACTATTTTTCCCGCAATGCAACCAAGAGTGAAAAAGGGCATGGTGAACCACAAGGGGGGGCAGAGTAATTAAGTCGTAAACGTTGTCGTGGACCTTGGCTTGGTTAACTCTTGTTTTCGAGTCAAGATAGTTTATGTTTGGTATTTTCCTTTGGTATGCTTATGCTCATATGTATTTAAGTGGAGAAGCTTAGATTTTAATTTATATGATTATTAGCATTAAGCATGAACCCAATGACAAACTTTAATAATGTGGGGTACATTGTTTTAATTAAAAAGTGATTAATTTAAATACTAATTCAATTAGTATTTAGTGCACATAGCTATTTATGACGTTATGGTTTTATAAAGTTGCATAAGAAATACATATATTTTATTACATATGTTTATGTATCCTTTTATATGAATACATATAGTTTGTATGTCATATTATTTCTTTATATATATATGCATACTTTTACATACAAATTAATATGGTTGTAATGTATTTTCCATGTGCAAAAATATATTTGAAATTTTATGTTTTTTTTATAAAGACATAGATGTCCTATGTTATCCCCAATATACTTTATGGGATATACTCTAATATATTTTATATGGTAATAAATCTATTGTGCTGTGATATATTGAATTTATGGAATGGATTTTTAATATAATTGTCATGAGCATATATATATATATATATGGTTTAATTTAAAATATATAGATTACCTTGGAAGAAATATAGAGTATTTTTTATGAGCAACTATTTTATTTTAAGTTGTGTTTTTTTTTATTTATATGAGAAAATAATATATATTTTATTATGTTTTTGTTTGAGAGATATATATATTATAGTTTGACCTAGTCTTTGGGGGGCGGTTCCTTTTTGCATCCTTCAGGCAGAGAAGCTTGGAAGCTCTGCATTCCCTCATTTGTTTTGCAAAAACGTTTTAATTGGAATGTTGCCTGGAAATCGAAGCTTTGAGGCTCCGTATGCATCTATGGATTTGCAAAAACGTTTTCTGAGATAGGCTGTGGGAGAACCCCTTTTTCCATTCTCTGTTGGGGGGATTGTTTATGTTAAAAATGTTTTGGGCAGTTGCCAGATTGGGCATTAAGTGAAAAACGTTTTATTGTGAGTGATGGCTGGAAACGAGCTTTGGAAGCTCTGTATGCACCCATATTGTTTTGCAAAAACGTTTTTGGATAGCTTGTTGGCTAGAAAAACGATTTTATACTTTTGTGTGTTGCCTGGGAGCAAGAAAAACGTTTTGATGCTACCAGTAATTCATTTTATACTTCTGTGTGTTGCCTGGGAAGAAGAAAAACGTTTTGATGCTTCCATTAATTCATTTTATACCTCTGTGTCTTTGCCTCGGAGGAAGAAAAACGTTTTGATGCTTCTAGTAATTCATTTTATATTTTTGTGTGTTGCCTGGGAGCAAGAAAAACGTTTTGATGCTTCCATTAATTCTTTTTCTACTTATGTGTGTTGCTTGGGAGGAAGAAAAACGTTTTGATGCTTCCATTAACTCATTTTATACTTTTGTGTGTTGACTAGGAGGAAGAAAACGTTTTGATGCTTCCAGCAATTCATTTTATACTTCTCTGTGTTGCCTGGGAGGGAGAAAAATGTTTTGATGACTCTATACGATTCCATCATTTCATTTAGAGAATTGATTTTAAGTCTTTGCTGGAGCCGGAGAAATGCATTGGGCATCTCAGAAATGCTTGCATGCATTGAAAACGTTTTTATGTTTATGTTGTTCTTCATCTAAGATAGGAAAACGATCTTTATCCTTGCATATTCTCATTGTATTGGGAAAATCGTGGTTTGGCATCTCGGTAGGATGAAACCATTTTGTTGATTATCTCTTCTTATCATGGGCTTGTTTTTAAATGTGCTCTATAAAACATTGATGCCGAATTGTGTTCCTGGGGTATAACATGAATGCTTCCTGCACATTCATTATAAATTATGACATGATGTTAGTGGTGTGAGCACATTCATTATAAATTATGACATGTTGTTAGTGGTGTGAGAGTACTAATTTACTTTCTTTTGATACGTTGTTGTATATGGTGGCCCTCTTATACAAATACACCTGTTGTTAACATGCAATTTCTTTATTGCTTCCTTTAACTTTCTATGTGTAAATTGTGCTTTAATTATTATGTAATAGTGTTACTTATACCATGGTTACACCCTTATGCTTGTGACATGAAATGGCCATGTCTTTACATACCTATATTATAAAGGGGTATGCTTTATATATATGGTATAGCATGATTACACTTCATATATACTGTAGAAATGACTACTTATATTTTACACGATGTAGAAATGGTTACATTTTATATATATGGGATGTATAAAATAAATTTGTGCTATACATCATATAGAAGAGTTATGTGGAATATATAGATTGTCATCCAATGAAGATTTGTTTACACATTGTGTAAAATGATTAAGCTTCATATAAATTATACATGATTTTATTTTACTAGAGTATGTAAAATCATCATGTTTATATATACCTTTCAATGTTTATATATATATATATATTATGCATTGGATGGGTGAATATTGTCAATGTATATATCTACTTCATATCATGGTTGAGTATGCTTTAATGCATTGATTTTCCTGACACATTGATTTTCATTTACGTAGAGGCAATGCCGGTCGGTGTTACCTTTTATCGATCAATGGCATGCCGAATGCATCAGATAGGTGTTATGCACATGTTTATTCGGTTTGTACCACTTTATGTCCGTCAATTACACGTTGAATGCATAGTTTGCCTGTTGAATACATTGGAGAGGTTTCATATACATATTCATGCTATTTTTGTCATGTACACCTTTTGTGTGGTCACATGTCGAATGCATGCCTTATGTTTCATCTACATTTGATTGGATGCTTGTCTCACATTGTATGTTTGATTGCATGCTGAATGTTTGAGTGCATGTCTAATGCTTGGGTGGCTTGTCGAATGCACCGATTTTATTACTTATGGTATTACCGCCGAGAACAACACGAAGCTATGCACGAGGTTAGGACACAAGAAGTGTCTAGGTAGGAGTACTACCCTTGGATGTAGGACTGTTGCATTAACCTCTAGAGTTGTGGGTGGTTAGTTCTAGGGAAACGAGACTTAGAGACTCCTTATCCCGTTGTGGATCACCATGCCCAGCTCGGGGGTGGCCTTCGGACGGACTGAGTATATGTCGTCAAAGAGCCTATGGTTGGGTGGAGCGTTGCATTGCCCACATTATTTTCCCCTTATTAAAATGATTATGTTTTGTAATTTAATTTGATGTATCTTGATTTATTTTGAAAAGATATCTACAGTTTGGGTATTATGTTTTATAGTATTAATGAAATGTTCCGAGTATGATGAGTATAGGAATAAGTAGACAGAAATAATAAGCATCCCTCAGTCTTACCAAGGTGGTAAGAGAACTATGTTTGTAAATTTATCGTGCTCATGGATATATATATATGTTGGCTCGTTTGATTGTTTCCTTGTTTGTATTCGACATGAATGAAAGTCAATATTATGTTTATATTTTCGTGTGCTCATATATAATTTATTGTTGGATGGCTACAAGAAAGAGGCTAGCTTTGATTGAAAATATATTTCAATATGATGCTAACCTTGGAGAAGTTTAGTGTCATATACATGCTTAGAGATTTACCATTCTATGTCATTGATGTGAGAACATAGATTAGCCATTATAACATAGCCTAAGGTTAATATTACACCTTGCAACATAGTCCATGGTTGACTTAGTATTCATTTGGTGTAAGAGTCTCAATAATGAATTATTTTCTGCATAAACAACTTTGTTAATTAATGTTGTCTTTATAAGCATTTATTATTTCCGCGTATACAATTATTAACCATTAATGTTGATTAAAAAAAATAAAATTATATGAAATTATAGGGATGTTAGAAGTGGTATCAGAGCTTTAGGTTACAGCACTCGGACTTGATGGGCTCAACATGAAATAAATAAGTTAACTGATCAAGTCTTTTTGTTTCATTTTGGATACATGGACTGGAATGGACGAGGGGTGATGTCATTTGAAGTGCAATTTCAAGTTCTCCAAAAATGAATAAAGATAAGTATTTTCAACACTTCGTTTTCTTCACAAAATTAGGAGTAAGGTATGATATCCTTGTCGCAAGTTTTCCTTGCGAAATAAAAGGTATAGGTGTACACATGATTGAATAGTATTATCATAGAAATAATTTGAGTGCATGGGAAACGAAAGGATTCTTGTATCATATGTTATTAACTTGATTAAAAGAGTAGGAGTTTCATAATCTTTTATATATGAATTATTGGTTTATAATTTATGATAGTTGGTAAGTGCTAGTCTAAGTAATAGATGAGATATGGAAGACTTAGACAAAACATATATTGTAAACATACTGGTTATTTTAAATTCAAAATTTCGTAGAAGCATCATTTAAATTCTGCATTTTAGTTGTCGAAATTTTATTTCTAAAGCACATTATCTATGAGCTTAAATTGGCTAGAGAACAGTATTATTAGTACACTCCAAGGAAGTGAGCTTGAATTCACATGAACATCTTCAATTACAAATGATTGTATTCTAGTTAGTATTGCATAATTATTATGACAGTTTCATATAGAGTTACATTGGAAAATGTTGCACTCAAAAATATTTTAATACTATAAGAAATTATAGCTACAAATTGTTAGGTGCATTTCTGAGCATTGTTTTTACTTAAATTTTGATAGTATGATTATTGCAAGAATATATGTTGACTATCTTTTTTGTTTTCTTCCAAGGAATCAAAACCATAGAGTTGTCTACAGTATTTTTTAACCAAGAATATTGATAACCAGAGTAAATTTGAGATACTTGTAGTTCATAGATTACAAATTAGAGTGAAGATATGGGTGAGTTTATATGGTAAAATGACTAATGTAATTGAATACTATTTATGAAGAGTGAGTGTCATGTTAAAAGTTGAGATTATATTTCTTTACACAAATCATATTTTCTTACCATATGTGAATTTTTAGATTAAAGCCTAAAGAAGCTGCATGCAATGTTCCTAAAGGTTTAAATGGTCTTATTTTAGAATGCATTATGACAAATTCTTCATAGATAAACTCTTGGTAGGGATTTTCTTATCTCGCCAATAAAAGGTTGATGTACGTCAAATTTAAAGATCTTGTTAATAGTAGGAGTTTGATTATTGGGAAAGAAGAATCCCAACCTTGTTTTTGTTGAGCATGGGATATTTTAACATATTAAAGTTCATTAAAGAAATTTTTGGATAAATAAGTTCCACTTGGGAACGAGTTTGTATATATAACTAAATGTTTAAGAATCATAATGCTAACATGTTTGTTTATAATAGAGTGGACCTCAAAACCCACATTTAAAGGTACTGAAGAGTTTACATCAAGATGAAGTGAAGAGGATGCATATGTGGTCAATGGTTGAGCAATTAAATCAAATAAATTTTTATTTATACTAACATTTCACGAAGTGATATTAAGTTTGACGGATGACGTGATAAAGAAAGAACGTAAATTATAAAAGCACTTTATAGATAACTTGAGCTAATCGTTCAAAAGTAAGTAAAGATTTACCTTATCACGAATAATGGTAGGACTTATTATTGATATATATCCATGAAAATGCAAAGAATATGATAAGTGAATGCAATTTCGTTGTTATTATGTGTGGCATACGAGAAATAATAAATGTTTGTTTACCCTTGCAAGTTCTGCTTGTTATTTCATCTCTTAATTTTGTACATGTTGAGTTAGAATCATTTTGATAATGCAGAAGAAAAAGTTTAAAATTTTGATCTGTTTAAGATTATGTATCATGTTGGAAGAATGTTTACTGATCCACTAGAAGGCATGGAGGCTGTTAGAAGGCATGGGACAGATGGCAACATTTGCACTCCACCGCTAGCTGTTGGTTATGTGAAAACTACCCCTAAAATTGTGGCATTCCCCCTCCAGGTGGATGTAGGTGAGTAGGTAGCTTACTAATGACCAGTTAACTACAAAAAGGCCTAGGCAGCCTATATAAGGCAATTCGAATTGAGCAGGGAGCTCTGACAATATTCTCTGCAGAAATATTTCCTCATGTGCATGAGGTGATGACTGAGAGATTCAAATAGGGAGGCTATGTGAGAGTACAATTGTGAGTCTACAAGTTATTATTGAGAAGGAAAACTAGAGGTGTTGGTGCAGGTCTCCTTGAATGCTAAAATTATTTGGTTGGAGAACCTTGCTGTTGCAAGAGGATTGATCTTAGCTTCTGAAGGTTCTTCCTCCTGGTGGTTCAGTAAATAGGTCTCCTTGAGTGTCTTGTCTTCTATTTAATTTATTTAATATTGTGCAAATAATGTTTTCTTCCAATATAAAATTTTTAAACAAAAGGGAAGCTATGTTTTTAGTTGCAAAGTAAGACTGTCAAATTTTCCTGCTGAGTTGCAGAGGGTTCTTGTTTTTTATGAAACTCTCCATGATTGCTGAAGTACAAAAGAACGTTTTGTATCCAAGTCTCCATGATTTCTAAGGTACAAAAGAGTGTTTTGTATGCAAGTCTCCACCGTTGTTGAAGTACATGTAATGCTTTGATTTAACATCGTACTTAGTATGCTGATAGCATTATGCATGTATATTGTTTGCTGACACATTGGATGTGATATGGTCACTTGGTGTGACACTTGTTGTTTTTGCATGATAAAATGAAGGCACTTAGAGGTGCTAGTTATCTTTGTGTTTCGGCGAACACAATTTCAGGCTAAATTTGAGCAACTTTAATACCACATTGCAAGAATTAATATGTGTATATTGTAAACTAACATGCAGGGATGTCAACAAGACATTGCAAGTAAAATAAATATGCACCATAATACAGTAAATGACTGTGAATGAGAGCAATTGGCTCCAAACTTTTATGTTTTATATCATGAAACTAACATGTGAACTAGGTGGGACTGGTACTGGTAACTTTGCAAAGTAAATGGAATTTTCTAAGAAAGGGAGCATAGCGATGTGGGGAATAAGCATTGCAGGTATAAAAACCATGTTTTGATGATGTTTTTATTACCAAAATATTATGTTGTAATATATATTGGTAGGACAATTGGTTGGCATGCGATAGAAATGTAAGAAAGCAAGATGCATGGGGGAAATAGTGCAAAAAGTGACAACACCGAGGATGGTGTTATTTCAGGAGGGAGAGTTTGTCACGTCTCCATATCTGGTAAAATATTTTAATTATTTAATTTTGTCTATTTGCATGACGACACTAATTAGAGCCTAAACTATTTTTCCCGCAATGCAACCAAGAGTGAAAAAGGGCATGGTGAACCACAAGGGGGGGAGAGTAATTAAGTCGTAAACGTTGTCGTGGACTTTGGCTTGGTTAACTCTTGTTTTCGAGTCAAGATAATTTATGTTTGGTATTTTCCGTTGGTATGCTTATGCTCATATGTATTGAAGTAGAGAAGCTTAGATTTTAATTTATATGATTATTAGCATTAAGCATGAACCCAATGACAAACTTTAATAATGTGGGGTACATTGTTTTAATTAAAAAGTGATTAATTTAAATACTAATTCAATTAGTATTTAGTGCACATAGCTATTTATGACGTTATGGTTTTATAAAGTTGCATAAGAAATACATATATTTTATTACATATGTTTATGTCTCCTTTTATATGAATACATATAGTTTGTATGTCATATTATTTCTTTATATACATATGCATACTTTTATATACAAATTAATATCGTTGTAATGTATTTTCCATGTGCAAAAATATATTTGAAATTTTATGTTTTTTTTATAAAGACATAGATGTCCTATGTTATACCTAATATACTTTATGGGATATACTTTAATATATTTTATAGGGTAATAAATCTATTGTGTTGTGATATATTGAATTTATGGAATGGATTCTTAATATAATTGTCATGAGCATATATATAGATATGGTTTAATTTAAAATATATAGATTACCTTGGAAAAAATATAGAGTATTTTTTATGAGCAACTATTTTATTTTAAGTTGTGTTTTTTTTATTTATATGAGAAAATAATATATATTTTATTATGTTTTTGTTTGAGAGATATATATATTATAGCTTGACCTAGTCTTTGGGGGGTGGTTCCTTTTTGCATCCTTCACGTAGAGAAGCTTGGAAGCTCTGCATTCCCTCATTTGTTTTGCAAAAACGTTTTAGTTGGAATGCTGCCTGGAAATCGAAGCTTTGAGGCTCCGTATGCATCTATGGATTTGCAAAAACGTTTTCTGAGATAGGCTATGGGAGAACCACGTTTTTCATTCTCTGATGGGTGGATTGTTTATGTTAAAAATGTTTTGGGCGGTTGCCAGATTGGGCATTAAGTGAAAAACGTTTTATTGTCAGTGATGGCTGGAAACGAGCTTAGGAAGCTCTGTATGCACCCATATTGTTTTGCAAAAACGTTTTTGGATAGCTTGCTGGTTAGAAAAACGATTTTATACTTCTGTGTGTTGCTTGGGAGCAAGAAAAACGTTTGGATGCTTCCAGTAATTCATTTTATACTTTTGTGTGTTGCCTCGGAGGAAGAAAAACGTTTTGATGCTTCCAGTAATTCATTTTATACTTCTGTGTGTTTGCCTGGGAGGAAGAAAAACGTTTTGATGCTTCCAGTAATTCATTTTATATTTTTGTGTGTTGCGTGGGAGCAAGAAAAACGTTTTGATGCTTCCATTAATTCTTTTTCTACTTCTGTGTGTTGCCTGGGAGGAAGAAAAATGTTTTGATGCTTCCATTAATTCATTTTCTACTTCTGTGTGTTGACTGGGAGGAAGAAAAACGTTTTGATGCTTCCAGCAATTCATTTTATACTTCTGTGTGTTGCCTGGGAGGGAGAAAAATGTTTTGATGACTTTATACGATTCCATCATTTCATTTTATGGTCTGTGTGGTTCCAGGAAGGAAGAAAAATGTTTTTATGTTTCTCTTGTCCTTCATTTGAGGTAGAGAATTGATTTTAAGTCTTTGTTGGAGAAATGCATTGGGCATCTCAGAAATGCTTGCATGCATTAAAAACGTTTTTATGTTTATGTTGTTCTTCATTTAAGATAGGAAAACGATCTTTATCCCTGCATATTCTCATTGTATTGGGAAAATCGTGGTTTGCATCTCGGTAGGATGAAACCGTTTTGTTGATTATCTCTTCTTATCATGGGCTTGTTTTTAAATGTGCTCTATAAAACATTGATACCGAATTGTGTTCCTGGGGTATAACATGAATGCTTCCTGCACATTCATTATAAATTATGACATGATGTTAGTGGTGTGAGCACATTCATTATAAATTATTACATGTTGTTAGTGGTGTGAGAGTACTAATTTACTTTCTTTTGATACATTGTTGTATATGGTGGCCCTCTTATACAAATACACCTGTTGTTAACATGCAATTTCTTTATTGCTTCCTTTAACTTTCTATGTGTGAATTGTGCTTTAATTATTATGTAATAGTGTTACTTATACCATGGTTACACCCTTATGCTTGTGACATGAAATGGCCATGTCTTTACATACCTATATTATAAAGGGGTATGCTTTATATATATGTTATAACATGATTACACTTCATATATACTGTAGAAATCACTACTTATATTTTACACAATGTAGAAATGGTTAAATTTTATATATATGGGATGTATAAAATAAATTTGTGCTATACATCATATAAAAGAGTTATGTGGAATATATAGATTGTCATCCAATGAAGATTTGTCTACACATTGTGTAAAATGATTAAGCTTCATATAAATTATAGATGATTTTATTTTATTAGAGTATGTAAAATCACCATGTTTATATATACCTTTCAATGTTTATATATATATATATATATATATATATATATTATGCATTGGATGGGTGAATATTGTCAATATATATATCTACTTCATATCATGGTTGAGTATGCTTTAATGCATTGATTTTCCTCACGCATTTATTTTCGTTTATGTAGAGGCAATGCTGGTCAGTGTTACCTTTTATCCATCAACGACATGTCGAATGCATCAGATAGGTGTTATGCACAAGTTTATTCTGTTTGTACCACTTTATGTCCGTCAGTTACACGTTGAATGCATAGTTTTCCTATTGAATACATTGGAGACGTTTCATATACATATTCATGCTATTTTTGTTATGTACACCTTTTGTGTGGTCACATGTCGAATGCGTGTCTTATGTTTCATCTACATTTGATTGGATGCTTGTCTCACATGATATGTTTGATTGCATGTTGAATGTTTGAGTGCATGTCTAATGCTTGGGTGGCTTGTCGAATGCACCGATTTTATTACTTATGGTATTACCGCCGAGAACAACACAAAGTTATGCACAAGGTTAGGACACAAGAAGTGCCTAGGTAGGATTACTACCCTTGGATGTAGGACTATTGCATTAACCTCTAGAGTTGTGGGTGGTTAGTTCTAGGGCAATGAGACTTAGACACTCCTTATCCCGTTGTGGATCACCATGCTCAGCTCGGGGGTGGCCTTCGGACGGACTGAGTTTATGCCGTCAAAGAGCCGATGGTTGGGTGAAGCATTGCATTGCCCAAATTATTTTCCCCTTATTAAAATGATTATGTTTTGTAATTTAATTCGATTTATCTTGATTTATTTTGAAAAGATATCTAGAGTTTGGGTATTATGTTTCATAGTGTTAATGAAATGTTCTGAGTATGATGAGTATAGGAATAAGACGACATAAAGAATAAGCATCCCTCAGTCTTACCAAGGTGGTAAGAGAATTATGTTTGTAAATTTACCATGCGCATGGATATATATATATGTTGGCTCGTTTGATTGTTTCCTTGTTTGTATTCGACATGAATGAAAGTCAAGATTATGTTTATATTTTCATGTGCTCATATATAATTTATTGTTGGATGGATACAAGAAAGAGGCTAGCTTTGATTGAAAATATATTTCAATATGATGCTAACCCTGGAGAAGTTTAGTGTCATATACATGCTTAGAGATTTACCATTCTATGTCATTGATGTGAGAACATAGATTAGCCATTATAACATAGCCTAAGGTTAATATTACACCTTGCAACATAGTCCATGGTTGACTTAGTATTCATTTGGTGTAAGAGTCTCAATAAATAATTATTTTCTGTATAAACAACTTTGTTAATTAATGTTTTCTTTATAAGTATTTATTATTTCCGTATATACAATTATTAACCATTAATGTTGATTAAAAAAAATAAAATTATATGAAATTCTCGGGATGTTAGAAGTGGTATCAGAGCTTTAGGTTACAGCACTCGAACTTGATGGGCTCAACATGAAATAAATAAGTTAACTGATCAAGTCTTTTTGTTTCATTTTGGATACATAGACTGGAATGGACGAGGGGTGATGTCATCTGAAGTGCAACTTCAAGTTCTCCAAAAATGAATAAAGATAAGTATTTTCAACATTTCGTTTTATTTACAAAATTAGAAGGTATGATATCATTGTCGTAAGTTTTCCTTGTGAGATAAAAGGTATAGGTGCACACATGATTGAATAGTATTATCATAGAAATAATTTGAGTGCATGGGAAACGAAAGGATTCTTGTATCATATGTTATTAACTTGATTAAAAGAGTAGGAGTTTCATAATCTTTTATATATGAATTATTGATTTATAATTTATGTTAGTTGGTAAGTTCTAGTCTAAGTAATAGATGAGATATGGAAGACTTAGACAAAACATACATTGTAAACATACTACTTATTTTAAATTCAAAATTTCGTAGAAGCATTATTTAAATTACGCATTTTGGTTGTCGAAATTTTATTTCTAAAGCACATTATCTATGAGCTTAAATTGGCTAGAGAACAGTATTATTAGTACACTCCAAGGAAGTGAGCTTGAATTCACATGAACATCTTCAATTACAAATGATTGTATTCTAGTTAGTATTGCATAATTATTATGACAGTTTCATATAGAGTTACATTGGAAAATGTTGCACTAAAAAATATTTTAATACTATAAGAAATTAAAGCTACAAATTGTTAGGTGCATTTCTGAACATTGTTTTTACTTAAATTTTGATAGTATGATTATTGCAAGAATATATGTTGACTATCTTTTTCGTTTTCTTCCGAGGAACCAATAGCATAGAGTTGTCTACAGTATTTTTTAACCAAGAATATTGATAACGAAAGTAAATTTGACATACTTGTAGTTCATAGATTACAAATTATAGTGAAGATATGGGTGAGTTTATATGGTAAAATGACTAATGTAATTGAATACTATTTATGAAGAGTCGGTGTCATGTTAAAAGTTAAGATTCTATTTCTTTACACAAATCATATTTTCTTACCGTATGTGAATTTTTAGATTAAAGCCTAAAGAAGCTGCATGCAATGTTCCTAAAGGTTTAAATGGTCTTATTTTAGAATGCATTATGACAAATTCTTCATAGATAAACTATTGGTAGGGATTTTCTTCTCTCTCCAATAAAAGGTTGATGTATGTCAAATTAAAAGATCTTGTTAATAGTAGGAGTTTGATTATTGGGAAAGAAGAATCCCAACCTTGTTGTGATTGGTTGAGCATGGGATCTTTTAACATCTTAAAGTTCATTAAAGAAATTTTTGGATAAATAAGTTCCACTTGGGAATGAGTTTGTATATACAACTAAATGTTTAAGAATCATAATGCTAACATGTTTGTTTATAACAGAGTGGACCTCAAAACCCACATTTAAAGGTACTGAAGAGTTTACATCAAGATGAAGTGAAGAGGATGCATATGTAGTCAATGGTTGAGCAATTAAATCAAATAAATTTTTATTTATACTAACATTTCAGGAAGTGATATTAAGTTCGACGGATGACGTGATCAAGAAAGAACGTAAATTATAAAAGCACTTATACAGATAAGTTGAGCTAATCGTTCAAAAGTAAGTAAAGATTTACCTTATCACGAATAATGGTAGGACTTATTATTGATATATATCCATGAAAATGCAAAGAATATGATGAGTGAATGCAATTTCGTTGTTATGTGTGGCATACAAGAAATAATAAATGTTTGTCTACCCTTGCAAGTTCTGCTTGTTATTTCATCTCTTAATTTTGTACATGTTGAGTTAGAATCGTTTTGATAATGCAGAAGAAAAAGTTTAAAATTCTAATCTGTTTAAGATTATGTATCCTGTTGGAGGAATGTTTATTGATCCACTAGAAGGAATGGAGGCTGTTAGAAGGCATGGGACAAATGGCAACATTTGCACTCCACTGCTAGCTGTTGGTTATGGGAAAACTACCCCTAAAATTGTGGCATTCCCCCTCTAGGTGGAGGGAGGTGAGCAGGTAGCTCACTAATAACCAGTTAACTACAAAAAGGCCTAGGAAGCCTATATAAGGCAACTCGAATTGAGCAGGGAGCTATGACAATATTTTATGCAGAAATATTTCCTCATGTGCATGAGGTGATGACTAAGAGATTCAAATAGGGAGGCTATGTGAGAGTGCAATTGTGAGTCTACACGTTATTATTGAGAAGGAAAACTAGAGGTGCTGGTGCAGGTCTCCTTGACTGCTAAAATTACTTGGTTGGAGAACCTTGCTGTTGCAAGAGGATTGATCTCAGCTTCTGAAGGTTCTTCCTCCTGGTGGTTCAGTAAATAGGTCTCCTTGAGTGTCTAATCTTCTATTTAATTTATTTAATATTGTGCAAATAATGTTTTCTTCCAACATAAAATTTTTAAATAAAAATGAAGCTATGTTTTGAGTTGCAAAGTAAGACTGTCAAATTTTTCTGCTGAGTTGCAGAGGGTTCATGTTTTGTATGAAACTCTCCATGATTGCTGAAGTACAAAAGAGCATTTTGTATCCAAGTCTCCATGATTGCTGAGGTACAAAAGAGTGTTTTGTATGCAAGTCTCCACTGTTGTTGAAGTACATGTAATGTTTTGATTTAACATAGTACTTAGTATGCTGATAGCATTATGCATGTATATTGTTTGCTGACACATTGGATGTGATATGGTCACTTGGTGTGATAGTTGTTGTTTTTGCATGATAAAATGAAGGCACTTAGGGGTGCTAGTTATCTTTGTGTTTCGGTGAACACAATTTCAGGCTAAGTTTGAGCAACTTTAATACCACATTGCAAGAATTAATATGTGTATATTGTAAACTAACATGCAGGGATGTCAGTAAGACATTGCAAGTAAAATAAATATGCACCGTAAGACAGTAAATGACTGTGAATGAGAGCATGTGGTTCCAAAGTTTTATGTTTTATATCACGAAACTAACATGTGAACTAGGTGGGACTGGTACGGGTAACTTTTCAAAGTAAGTGCAATTTTCTAAGAAATGGAGCATAGCGATGTGGGGAATAAGCATTGCAGGTATAAAAACCATGTTTTTATGATGTTTTTATTACCAGAATATTATGTTGTAATATATATTGGTAGGACAATTGGTTGGCATGTGATAGAAATGTAAGAAAGCAAGATGCGTGGGGGAAATAGTGCAAAAAGTGACAACACCGAGGATGGTGTTATTTCAGGAGGGAGAGTTTGTCACGTCTCCATATCTGGTAAAAGATTTTAATTATTTAATTTTGTCTATTTGCATGATGACACTAATTAGAGCCTAAACTATTTTTTCCGCAATGCAACCAAGAGTGAAAAAGGGCATGGTGAACCACAAGGGGGGCAGAGTAATTAAGTCGTAAACGTTGTCGTGGACCTTGGCTTGGTTAACTCTTGTTTTTGAGTCAAGATAATTTATGTTTGGTATTTTCCTTTGGTATGCTTATGCTCATATGTATTTAAGTGGAGAAGCTTAGATTTTAATTTATATGATTATTAGCATTAAGCATGAACCCAATGACAAACTTTAATAATGTGGGGTACATTGTTTTAATTAAAAAGTGATTAATTTAAATACTAATTCAATTAGTATTTAGTGCACATAGCTATTTATGATGTTATGGTTTTATAAAGTTGCATAAGAAATACATATATTTTATTACATATGTTTACGTCTCCTTTTATATGAATACATATAGTTTGTATGTCATATTATTTCTTTATATACACATGCATATTTTTACATACAAATTAATATGGCTGTAATGTATTTTCCATGTGCAAAAATATATTTGAAATTTTATGTTTTTTAATAAAGACATAGATGTCCTATGATATACCCAATATACTTTATGGGATATACTCTAATATATTTTATATGGTAATAAACCTATTGTGTTGTGATATATTGAATTTATGGAATGGATTCTTAATATAATTGTCATGAGCATATATATATGGTTTAATTTAAAATATATAGATTGCCTTGGAAGAAATATAGAGTATTTTTTATGAGCAACTATTTTATTTTAAGTTGTGTTTTTTTATTTATATGAGAAAATAATATATATTTTATTATATTTTTGTTTGAGAGATATATATATTATAGCTTGACCTAGTTTTTGGGGGGCGGTTCCTTTTTGCATCCTTCAGGCAGAGAAGCTTGGAAGCTTTGCATTCCCTCATTTGTTTTGCAAAAACTTTTTAATTGGAATGTTGACTGGAAATCGGCTCTGTATGCATCTATGGATTTGCAAAAACATTTTCTGAGATAGGCTGTGGGAGAACCACATTTTTCATTCTCTGTTGGGTGGATTGTTATTGTTAGAAATGTTTTGGGCATTTGCCAGATTGGGAATTAAGTGAAAAACGTTTTATTGTGAATGATCGCTGGAAATGAGCTTTGGAAGCTTTGTCTGCACCCATATTGTTTTGCAAAGACGTTTTTGGATAGCTTGATGGCTAGAAAAACAATTTTATACTTCTGTGTGTTGCCTGGGAGCAAGAAAAACGTTTTGATGCTTCCAGTAATTCATTTTATTCTTCTGTGTGTTGCCTGGGAGGAAGAAAAACGTTTTGATGCTTCCATTAATTCATTTTATACTTCTGTGTGGTGCATGGGAGGAAGAAAAACATTTTGAAGCTTCCAGTAATTCATTTTGTACTTCTGTGTTTTGCTTGGGAGCAAGAAAAACGTTTTGATGCTTCCATTAATTCAGTTTCTACTTCTGTGTGTTGCCTCGGAGGAAGAAAAACGTTTTGATGCTTCCATTAATTCATTTTCTACTTCTGTGTGTTGCCTAGGAGGAAGAAAAACGTTTTGATGCTTCCAGCAATTCATTTTATACTTCTGTGTGTTGCCTCGGAGGGAGAAAAACGTTTTGATGACTCTGTATGATTCCATCATTTCATTTTACAGTCTGTGTGTTGCCAGGAAGGAAGAAAAATGTTTTTATGTTTCTGTTGTCCTTCATTTGAGGTAGAGAATTTATTTTAACTCTTTGCTAGAGCCAGACAAATGCATTGGGCATCTCAGAAATGCTTGCATGCATTAAAAACGTTTTTATGCTTATGTTGTTCTTCATTTAAGATAGGAAAACGATCTTTATCCATGCATATTCTCATTGTGTTGGGAAAACCGTGGTTTGGCATCTCGGTAGGATGAAACCATTTTGTTGATTATCTCTTCTTATCATGGGCTTGTTTTTAAATGTGCTTTATATTCCATTTTGGTTTTGTAAAACATTGATGCCGAATCGTGTTCCTGGGGTATAACATGAATGCTTCTTTTAGATTCATTATAAATTATGACATGATGTTAGTGGTCTGAACACATTCATTATAAATTATGGCATGTTGTTAGTGGTGTGAGAGTGCTCATTTACTTTCTTTTGATACGTTGTTGTATATGGTGCTCCTCTTATACAACTACAGATGTTGTTAACATGCAATTTCTTTATTGCTTCCTTTAACTTCCTATGTGTGAATTGTGCTTTAATTATTATGTAATAGTGTTACTTATACCATGGTTACACCCTTATGCTTGTGACAGGAAATGGCTATGTCTTTACATACCTAAATTATAAAGGGGTATGCTTTATATATATAGTATAGCATGATTACACTTCATTTATACTGTAGAAATGAATACTTATATTTTACACAATGTAGAAATGGTTACATTTTATATATATGTGATGTATAAAATAAATGTGTGCTATACATCATATAGAAGAGTTATGTGGAATATATAGATTGTCATACAATGAAGATTTGTCTACACATTGTGTAAAATGATTAAGCTTCATATAAATTATACATGATTTTATTTTACTAGAGTATGTAAAATCACCATGTTTACATATACCTTTCAATATATATATATATATATATATATATATATATATATATATATATATATTATGCATTGGATGGGTGAATATTGTCAATGTATATATCTACTTCATATCATGGTTTAGTATGCTTTAATGCATTGATTTTCCTCACGTATTGACTTTTGTTTACGTAGAGGCAATGCCAGCCAGTGTTACCTTTTATCCATCAATGGCATGTTGAATGCATCGGATAGGTGTTATGCACATGTTTATTCTGTTTGTACCACTCTATGTCCGTCACTTACACGTTGAATGCATAGTTTGCATGTTGAATACATTGGAGAGGTTTCATATACATATTCATGCTATTTTTGTTATGTACACCTTTTGTGTGGTCACATGTCGAATGCATGTCTTATGTTTCATTTACATTTGATTGGATGCTTGTCTCACATGATATGTTTGATTGCATGTTGAATGTTTGAGTGCATGTCTAATGCTTGGGTGGCTTGTCGAATGCACCGATTTTATTACTTATGGTATTACCGCCGAGAACAACACTAAGCTATGCATGAGATTAGGACACGAGAAGTGTCTAGGTAGGAGTACTACCCTTGGCTCCAGGAGTGTTGCATTAACCTCTAGAGTTGTGGGTGGTTAGTTCTCGGGCGAAGAGACTTAGAGACTCCCTATCCCATTGTGGATCACCATGCTCAGCTCGGGGGTGGCCTTCGGACGGACTAAGTATATGCCTTCGAAGAGCCTATGGTTGGGTGGAGCGTTGCATTGCCCACATTATTTTCCCCTTATTAAAATGATTATGTTTTGTAATTTAATTTGATGTATCTTGATTTTTTTTGAAACGATATCTAGAGTTTGTGTATTATGTTTTATAGTACTAATAAAATGTTCTGAGTATGATGAGTACATGATTAAGACGACATAAAGAATAAGCATCCCTCAGTATTACCAAGGTGGTAATAGAACTATGTTTGTAAATTTACCATGCGCATGGATATATATATATGTTGGCTCATCTGATTGTTTCCTTGTTTGTATTCGACATGAATGAAAGTTAAGATTATGTTTATATTTTCATGTGCTCATATATAATTGATTGTTGGATGGATACAAGAAAGAGGCTACCTTTGATTGAAAATATATTTCAATATGATTCTAACCCTAGAGAAGTTTAGTGTCATATACATGCTTAGATATTTACCACTCTATGTCATTGATGTGAGAACATAGATTAGCCATTATAACATAGCCTAAGGTTAATATTACACCTTGCTACATAGTCCATGGTGGACTTAGTATTCGTTTGGTGTAAGAGTCTCAATAATTAATTATTTTCTGCATAAACAACTTTGTTAATTAATGCTGTCTTTATAAGCATTTATTATTTCCGCGTATACAATTATTAACCATTAATGTTGATTAAAAAAAATAAAATTATATGAAATTATCGGGATGTTACAGAATTCAATTTTCTATTGGTGAATTATTGCGCAAACTACATAGAATATGTCCTATAGGAGAGTTTTTCTTATGCAAACAACAACAAAAATGGTCTAAAAAAAGTGTTATGGGATAGAAGGCTATAATGGAAATAATAAGAAAACACATAAATCTCAATAGTATAGGTCCCTTGGGCACTTTGGAATGGATTATTTTAAGCTTATTTTAAGGTTGATCACATCAAATACCATGAGTGTTAATGGATTGTTTTCTCATATTAATTTAGTTGTGTGTTAATTCATTGTTTGTGTTCAATAGTTCAACAACCATTGAACAAATCGATTTATCTTCCAAAATAATAGAAACCATCACCCCTCTAGCAACTAAAAAAATCATATATTATAACATCATAATTGAAAATATTCATAAGAGTGTTTATAGAATTCCTAAAAAAATCATATATTATGACATCATAATTGAAAATATTCATAAGAGTGTTTATAGAATTCTTTAACTAAGGATTGACTACCCCTTCGTTTAGTAGATATTTGTGAACACCAATATCCAAAAAACCACCCGTATCCAGAATGGTGAACACAAGAAGGATCGACCGACCCTTCTTACAGTCTCGAACTATTATGAAAATAATATTGTGCAGAAGGAGGGTCTGCCGCCCCTTCATTTATGAGGGAATTGTACTAATATTCAACCTAAGAAGGCTAGGTTGTCAATTCATGTATATCAAGAATGGTGAGCACTAAAAAAATAATGAAGACAAGAAGGGTCGGGTGACCCTTCATTTAAGAGATAAATGTAAAAATATGTAATCTATGAAGGATGATACGACAATTCTGACTTCTGACTTCCGTAGTAAATGGTAGGATTGAGACATTGGCTGTTTTAACATATATAAACAATATTTATCCCGACTTCTGACTTCCGACAAGAAGGATAGACCACCCCTTCGTTTGGTAGATAATTGTGAACACCAATATCCAACAATTCACCTGTATTTAGAATGGTGAACACAAGAAGGAGGGTTTGTGCATGAAGTCGAGGGACCCTTTAGGTGCAATTCTGCACCTAAATATGCATGTTTTTCACCGCTCTCTACATCATGACATACATGACCATTATTGATGAAAATTTAGGCATAGATATAATTTTTTATGCATATTCCAAATATGTAATTAAAAAAAAATATTGAGATTTTCTATTTATTTCCTAATTTTCTTGTTTCATCACTCTGTTGGTCAAAAAACATATTGTTAGTGTTTATTCCGTAACCTTTTCATTTCACAACCATTTAAAAACAAAATTGTATGCTGCACTAGAAGACACCGACCTCTACATGCTATAAAAAATACAAGTCAAAATAACTACATTAAGACCTTCAAAGGCTGCACCCACATTTGACATATCGCTCTCGAGGTTTGATCACTTACATAATTAAAAAAAATTAAAAATTAAATATTTAATTTTGGAAAAATAGTGCTGCACTAGTGCTACAGGTTCTATACATGTCTACCCATTTTCGTATCCCGAAACCATCATTTAGGCATTGAAAGTGTAATGCCCCTAAAATGACTGTGGACCTTAAGGGCACTTGTCGAGTGACCCAGCCGAACAACTTCGATAAAGTGGTTTCTTGAGCCTTGATATGTCTTAAAAGATTGAGGAAAACCTGAAGATGTGAATGACGACAATAATTGATAAATGAATTAAGGATTTAAATTATATATGTGGAGTGGTATAATTGATTGATTAGTTCTTGCTTAATGATTAGCCCTGATTGATCAAGTCAAAGTATAGTAGGACAGCTACAACCTTAGCTTTGTGACTTGGGAGGATGCAACTGAGATGCATCATAGCTTTCCGCATTTATTCTGAACTTCGGGACGAAGTTCTAAATAAGTAGGGGTGTATGTAGTGCCCCTAGACTACTATAGACATTGAGGGAACTTGCTTAGTGACCCGACTGTTTCAAACATTAATAAAATAATCCTTTGATTTTATTTTGAGTATATTTATGATTACCATTGATTGTAAATCAATAAAATAATGATTTATGTTTGTGAGAAATGTGTGTAGCAATAGGTGAAACGGTTCACCGAAGGACACACAAAGGAACATGAAGGGTCGTAGAGTACGGGTAAATCACACACAAGGGAAGCGACGACGATGTCGACTTCCGACGAGAATACCACGCATGAGCAGATAAGCATTGATCCGCTTGCTCAAGAGGAATGCGTGAGGGCGTACGAGGTGGGCCACGACGGAGCTGGTCACGTACGAGTTGAGGGGCGCGCAGTGAGAACGGACTCACTGCTCAACGCCATTAGTCCCTAGATAGCATGTAGACGGAGGATGGATGGTAACGATTCCTAAAATCCCTACAAGAGTTCCCGCAAGTCAAAACGGAAATATGATGGCAGAAGGGCCCAACGATGAGGTACCCTGTCGAGAACGGAAAGAATGGACGCAAGGACCCAACGAGGTGGTACCATGCCAAGGAATGGAAATCTTGGATGATTGGACCCGATGGAGTGGTGCCATGTCTGAGAATTAAAAATTAGGGAACCATGAGCCCAACGACGCGGCACCGTGATCCTAGTGAATTTGATTGTTGAATTAAAATGCATAAAAACTTAGGAGAATAACTCTAGATTATTACTTAGCAAATGCATAACAATAGCTAAGACATTTGCACATGAATAGTTATATTTTGTTGAGCATTTAAAATAATAGAAATTATTATTTAGGAGCAAAATAGATTAGACACCTAGTCAACTAAAAGCTAGGAGCTGATTAAAATATCTGGGGGACAAACTAGAGCAATCTTAGGGATGTAGGTGCACTTCCTTGAGAAACTGACACTTGGATGGGTGAGTGTTTTAAATAATTAAATAATTAAAAATATTTAATTATGCATGAAGCGACATGTGTCGCAAGAGATTTCCCTTTATAAGGAAAGCTTAAGGAATGGGTAAGGGGCCCATGATTTGGACGATTGTCGTAATTTTTGAATGCCTCAAAGACTTGCTGCTATCTAAGGGTTTGGCTGAGAAATCCTGGTGGGAGGGGAAGCCCAAGCTGGATATCTGAAAAACGTGTGTGAGCTCTACGACCCAAAGCTCGGGGGAGGCCATGCGACTGAAAGCATGAGCCTATGGTTGGGTGGCGGAGCTAACGGTTGCTTCGCCAATGGTTAAACGAGCTTTGCTGGTTATGGTTATGGTTTGTTTTAATTTGCTAGTTTATTCATTTATTTAGTTTATTTATCGAGTCATTATGCTTCTAATCTCTTTTGTAGCAAGTGGTTGAGTTTCAGGTTAAACAACAAAGACCCCAGAGGAGGGGCTCTACATTTGGTATCAGAGCCGGTCGAGCCTTGAGGGCACCGGACTCATATTACAGGGGTTGTCGGTATCTTTGGTTGGATCCGGATAGTTGAATCAGCCACTGCTGCAACCATCTACTCGACCTCAAGCTCGACTTTCAAATCAGGTTTAATGTTATTTCAGTATTTTATTTAATGTTCAATGTTATTATCCTTTTGATATATTATGTGGAATGACTCATAGAATATAGCCATTCTGGATATTTTATAGGATGTAAGTTTCTTTTTACAAGGCATCCGTAACTTAGTTACTCTTTGGAATTCGAAATTTATGGAAGTAAATTTGATTCTGAAATTTTTGTGAATTTGAAATATAGATCCTATTCAAAGCTGTGGTTGTAGTTATCGCTCACTGTTGTAAATTAAAAATTATAGATCTGGTTGTAACTTTTGACTGTAATTTCATTCGAATTACACCAAATCTTTCAGATCATATAAAAACGAATCCAACCCTCCACGATCGATCCGTTCAAACTCTGTTGTGTCCTTTTTGTGCATTCATAGAATTTGATTTTCTTTAAATTGATCTGAGATGCTTATTTAAAAGCTCCGTTGGCGTCTCAATCGAGAACCCTTACTCCAAAATGGCGTGGACCAGCGAATTGGGACTCCACCTATGAACTTAAGTTATCAAATCTTGAATACTTATTACCGAATTTCTTGCGTTATCATTAAATTCAATACTCTGTGCATTGTCACATGGAACTCTGTCTTCGAATTAATGAACATCAGTCCAAAACGTCCAGATCTGTGTCGTCCAGGATTGGTGGGAGAATGCGGTGCTGCATTAACTTTATGTGTATACATCACTTGAAACTCTGTATTGATTCATATATTCAATTTCTCATGCCAAAACGTCCAGATCCGTTGAGATATTACCCTGTGTGTTTGAGTAGTTGTCATTAAAACGATCTGAAGTCGGATATAAAATTCTTGTGCCAAAATGCCCTGACTCTGCGCATTAATGGATCCTCACGATAAGAAGGAGATCTGATTGGAGTCTGGTGCTGTCAATTAAGATAAATTTCCAATCACCGAGCGCTGTCAGAAGATTGAGATCCATGTATTCATGTTACGGTGGACAGGTATCACGCCTTCAACCCGCACTTCTAACTGAAATGAAAGGATGGGAACTGAAATGCAATAATGTAACCGAACTCTGTAAATTTAATCCCTTTTATTAATTTGAGAAATTTCTATGAATGCTTGATATAATTCGAATTCTGTATGATCAATTCTTTCTATTTCGAAGAATTTTTTTTTTTCTTTTTCGTTGAACTTGTTTACTTAAACTCTCTGTGCTTTATCTTCGATTTAGAAGGGCGTTCTAGATTCTTAAGTTGCAGATCGAACTTCTTCCTTTTAAGACTCTGTAAAATCTTGGTCGAAAGACATCTGTGTTTCCAAATCTCGTAAGAAGGATTTCCTGTGTGTAATTAAAATCTATAGCGAACTCCCTGCGTAGATTTGATTTCTGGATCTGTTGTGTAGTCATCAAACTGTCTTTTCAATGCTTTTATAATTATAGACTTTTGCATCTTGGAATGGGGAATGTCTAACTCTTTAGATCGCTGCATTATTCTCTTTCCTTTCCTGTACAATTTATTACATTACCGATGCATGGAAATGCATAATTGAGATCAAATCTCTCGGTTCAGTAAATCCTTTATACTCTGCATCCCCTGAATTTTTTTTACTTTACCTTACGACTGAAAAATTAGATCTCTGATCAGTTTTCTTTGTTGTTATGCCTCTAGCCCTGTGCGTAATTAGCTTATTCCTCAGATCTATTAAAATTCCGATTTGAAAGAAATATTCCATTGTATGCCGAACCGAGATTGCCTTATTGTTTTGCCTTTGAAATTATTTTAATCAATTTGCATTATCTATGCTGTCGGTTTTTGGGGAGATTGACTATAGCGTGATCATATTGTTGCCATTGAAATTTTATACAAATTTGCAACCTTTCTTCAAAATCGTTGTTTGTCAGTTCTGGACATCTATTATGGCATGCTCGAGTCTTGTTTTACTCGGAGAATTTCAATTGATCCATGGTATCCCTTAACCTTGTTCTGTCATTGTTTGAGATCGACTATGATGTGTTCAAAACTCTGTTCCAAAATTGTGAATCGGAAGGCCTGTGAGATCTTGGCGTGAGTTTTTAATTTGAGAATTGATTGATGGGATGCTATTTAAAAACAGACCCCGACTTTTTGTTGTCCTCTGCGGATTGTGCTTAATTTTAAAACTTTGAATCCATTCCTCAATTCATGACTCTGCGTAATTTTTTTTCGTGAACGAATAGCTGGAAATCATCCATTAAATCCTCTACGTTCCGGCATCCATATGGATGGGATCGTAAACCTTCAATTGCTGTGAGCAATCCATCCATTCTGGATCGCTGGATAAATTTTAATCTCTAAATCCTCTGTACCTTAATTTTAGAATTATTAAATCGAAATGAAAATTCGATGCCAGTTTCTGACTTGTATTTATCAGTATTCAATTTTATTTACACTCGGATTTGATTGACTGGTTTCCTGTCATTTAATTTTCGGCAGTCAAGTGCAAACGCCCAAGACGAACCTCGATCTCAGTCAGATCGAATTCCAATATTTTTCCCTCTGTCGCTTTCGTTTCACTTTATGAATTATTTACACCAAGACGATTTTGGATGAACTCGCTTTGGTAATGTTTTCTCTGTGTGGAAGCTGATCTTCATCATTGTATCCTTGTGGAATCGAGCTTAGGTAGGAAATCAATCCCTGAGTTTTATTACTTCTTTATTCTAATCTGAAATGGATGGGCATAGAACCGATTACTGCATGTGAAAATTTTCTGAGTTGAGATCCCTCCGTACTCAACTTCAGATCCAATCGCTGGGCTGATGCGCATTGACACCTGGAGAAGAAATGCCATAGCTGGTGAGTGGGAGATACTTGTGTTTTATTAATTTCCTCATGTATGGTTTTATTAAGAATTTAATTGTCGATACTGCATCAACGCAACGCCCTGTAGGTGATAGTTACGGAGTACGTGGTCTACACTTAGTAATTCAAGTTATAATATATCTTTTACCTGGTTATGTTATGAATATCTATTTATTATGCAAAATGAATATTGATAAGTGATAGTCAAATAATAATTGTCAATACATCACCTTTAGCCAATAAGAGATAGATAATGAGATTTATCATTTATGAGTTAGGATGAAAACATTTTGCTTCCTTATAAGGATTAATCTGATTTTGCGTTATGTTTGATTACAACTTAAACATTGAATAATGCGCCAATGTCTCACTTCTTGTTTCAAAAGAATGTTTAATATATATGTTGATAGGTAATTATTCGTTAAGAATATTGGTGGTTGTTAAACTGATATATTTTAGCAGTTAATGATGATGGTAGTAGATGTGTCGACACATGTATCTAATTATTAAGAAGTAGTAGTTAATATTAAGTTAAAGAGATATGGATTATATAAAGGGGAAGTAGTATGTATGTCAACATGTAATATTTAATAATTTAATAAAAAGGGGTGATTACTACTAATGAGTAAATTGTGTTCCAATACATCCTTAATTATATGGGTGTTAGTCATAGATTTCGATCAGGAAATAAGGGCTACTTAATTGATAAAATACTTATAACAAGCATGAGATTGTAATCAGATTTAGTTCATGATTTTTATAAATTATGGTTATATTGGAAACATTGGAATGCTAGTAATAAAACCAAAGTGCATTACCAAAGTGCATTTAGGACGAGCTGGAAATCTTTATGTGGTATATTTTCCCCAATATTTGAAAAGAAGAAAATGGTAATTGCAATTACTTTAGACTTTTATAAAAGTTATTGGTAATTACAAATGGTCTTTTGATTAAATTTGAAACCTTTAAGTAAGATGCATTTAACCTTTAATTTGGACTTAGTATTCTAATTCAAGTTTCCTTAACGAGTTGATAAATCTAGGGTATTCAGATAGCCTTTAGTTGTATTATTTAACGCAATTTTGTATCTAAGTTAAACCTTGAAGGTTGAAAAGTATGAATCATAGTTGTTTGGTTTAATACTTATGTCCTACTCAGCTCACATAATTGAAGAATATAATCACTACCTCTTAAATCTTTATGCCTCTTGGAATATTATATCCATTAATTTTAAGAACTATGCATCATAGTTGGGATAAAAGGTCATATCTTTGATTTTGACCCAATTGTAATTAAAATCAAGTTGTCGGAGTGTTATGTCTAGAGAACCCCTTGACTTGTTGTAAAGCACCAACATAGACTGAAAGATACGTACCAAAGGTTAAGGAATTCTTATAACATATTGTCAGATCTTCTTATACATGTATTGTGTATCAATATAATGTTTTTTTTTAAAACCTTTTTGAGAATGATTCTTAACCTATTGAATTAAATAGATTATGTTCAAATAGAATGTAAGACATAGTTATTGTGGATGTATTTGATGATAGATGACAAGTATTGACCATATATGAATTTAAGGAAGAAGTGCTTAGATAATTTTGAAGGTGGGATGCTTATGATTCACTATCAAGAAGGAATGAACATATAATGTTTAATAATGGGAGATTGTGACTTACGATGAGCGATGCATGGAGATCGACGTGGAAAAATCAGATCTGCGGTTTTACTTCTCCTTCGGCAAGGATACTTCCAACTTCTCGAACAAGTTAGAATTCTTCTTCTCTAAATTTGCTAGTATGAAAGATTGAATGGAATTCAGGGTTCGTATACTTTGATGGAGGGTCTTGCGTCTAGAATTATTTTTTCGATTGGTTGTAAATGCTTAGTTTCTAAATCAAGGCGATGGCTTCACGGGTATGCACTACTAGTTTGTAATCATGCTTTGGATTGTGAAAAGAGAGAAGTTATACTTACGATGAACTATAGAATTTTAGCTGTACTTGAGCTAGGAAGAGAAGAAAACTTCATATAAACTTTGTTTATAAAAAAAAATAATAAAATTGATATTATACTTTTACCTATACTAAGTGGATGGCACGCCAGTATTTAAATTATAAGAAGAGAGAGGTTGTATGTCAGTTTAGCTTATGAATGGTTAAGGTATGTATTTAAGAATAGAATTTGGAAGGGCTAATTCCTATTTTGAAAATCAAAATATTGTTTTAAATATATGATAGTTATGCGTAACTATAGAAAAGGGAGAAATTGGAATTGAAGATTCTAACCCTTATGTTGAAATGTGTTAGTGCTTTAAGGATTTTCATAAATGATACAATTATAGTTTTGTTGAATGAAAAGAATTTGTTGTATACGATTTCAACCCCGGTTACAATTAGTGAGTCAAGAGAGAACTGTTGTGGGGATTACTACACTATGAAAGGTGCGATTTAGTTATATTATCAATTATGCGATTTAAACTTATATGAGGGTAGAAAGAAGAAATGAAAGGTTATTATAAATTGTGGTTATGTTGAAGAAATGAATATGGAAAGAAAGTGAAAACTCACCGTGGGAGCACATGAGACTTAACATTGGGACGAAGTTTTAATAAGAGGGGGTGTATGTAATGCCCCTAAAATGACTGTGGACCTTAAGGGCACTTGTCGAGTGACCCAGCCGAACAACTTCGATAAAGTGGTTTCTTGAGCCTTGATATGTCTTAAAAGATTGAGGAAAACCTGAAGATGTGAATGACGACAATAATTGATAAATGAATTAAGGATTTAAATTATATATGTGGAGTGGTATAATTGATTGATTAGTTCTTGCTTAATGATTAGCCCTGATTGATCAAGTCAAAGTATAGTAGGACAGCTACAACCTTAGCTTTGTGACTTGGGAGGATGCAACTGAGATGCATCATAGCTTTCCGCATTTATTCTGAACTTCGGGACGAAGTTCTAAATAAGTAGGGGTGTATGTAGTGCCCCTAGACTACTATAGACATTGAGGGAACTTGCTTAGTGACCCGACTGTTTCAAACATTAATCAAATAATCCTTTGATTTTATTTTGAGTATATTTATGATTACCATTGATTGTAAATCAATAAAATAATGATTTATGTTTGTGAGAAATGTGTGTAGCAATAGGTGAAATGGTTCACCGAAGGACACACAAAGGAACATGAAGGGTCGTAGAGTACGGGTAAATCACACACAAGGGAAGCGATGACGATGTCGACTTCCGACGAGAATACCACGCATGAGCAGATAAGCATTGATCCGCTTGCTCAAGAGGAATGCGTGAGGGCGTACGAGGTGGGCCACGACGGAGCTGGTCACGTACGAGTTGAGGGGCGCGCAGTGAGAACGGACTCACTCCTCAGCGCCATTAGTCCCTAGATAGCATGTAGACGGAGGATGGATGGTAACGATTCCTAAAATCCCTACAAGAGTTCCCGCAAGTCAAAACGGAAATATGATGGCAGAAGGGCCCAACGATGAGGTACCCTGTCGAGAACGGAAAGAATGGACGCAAGGACCCAACGAGGTGGTACCATGCCAAGGAATGGAAATCTTGGATGATTGGACCCGATGGAGTGGTGCCATGTCTGAGAATTAAAAATTAAGGAACCATGAGCCCAACGACGCGGCACCGTGATCCTAGTGAATTTGATTGTTGAATTAAAATGCATAAAAACTTAGGAGAATAACTCTAGATTATTACTTAGCAAATGCATAACAATAGCTAAGACATTTGCACATGAATAGTTATATTTTGTTGAGCATTTAAAATAATAGAAATTATTATTTAGGAGCAAAATAGATTAGACACCTAGTCAACTAAAAGCTAGGAGCTGATTAAAATATCTGGGGGACAAACTAGAGCAATCTTAGGGATGTAGGTGCACTTCCTTGAGAAACTGACACTTGGATGGGTGAGTGTTTTAAATAATTAAATAATTAAAAATATTTAATTATGCATGAAGCGACATGTGTCGCAAGAGATTTCCCTTTATAAGGAAAGCTTAAGGAATGGGTAAGGGGCCCATGATTTGGACGATTGTCGTAATTTTTGAATGCCTCAAAGACTTGCTGCTATCTAAGGGTTTGGCTGAGAAATCCTGGTGGGAGGGGAAGCCCAAGCTGGATATCTGAAAAACGTGTGTGAGCTCTACGACCCAAAGCTCGGGGGAGGCCATGCGACTGAAAGCATGAGCCTATGGTTGGGTGGCGGAGCTAACGGTTGCTTCGCCAATGGTTAAACGAGCTTTGCTGGTTATGGTTATGGTTTGTTTTAATTTGATAGTTTATTCATTTATTTAGTTTATTTATCGAGTCATTATGCTTCTAATCTCTTTTGTAGCAAGTGGTTGAGTTTCAGGTTAAACAACAAAGACCCCAGAGGAGGGGCTCTACAGAAAGGCTGCACCCACAAAAACATATACCTTATCATTTGCCAAAAAAATAAAAAGTGACTGTTAGAAAACATGAAATTTGACATAATTATGAAAATTTTCAATACTTAAAACTTATATATTGGGAAACGTGGCTCAATTTCCTACATTTCATCTTTTTTACTCGATGCAATATATCTTGTGTAAGAATGTCAAAAAAACCAAGTAAGTTGAGAGATGCCTGATTTTTCATTTTTTTATTGCATCTCACGTGCCAAAAGTGACCCTCATTAGCTTGTACATGCCCAGGATCGACCCACCCTTCTTGTATTCTATAACTATTATGAAAATAATACTAGGAAAAAGAAGGGGCGGTCACCCCTTCATTCATTTATCTTGGGCCTCATTCAAAAATGGGGCGTTGGTTAAAGACATTAGACTTCAAATGACCGTCATGTTATACAAACACCAATTAATTTAGTGATTGGTATATTTTTGACAACTTCTACATTTAATTGATGTAAATTTTATTGGACAATTCTCATATCATTTATGGAAATAGTATCATGTATCTGGTGATGTGTTTCAAAAATTGCAAAACATGAAAGCAATATACTTAGAAACATTGAAACATAATATTTTATTGATTGTGTTGTGTGTGTGTGCGCGCTTTTTTTTGCAGATACTAGAAGATTTGTTACTAGTAAACCATTGATTATTTTCGATTTCAATGGAGTTTTGTTACACACAGTTCATAAAAAAAAAAAATTGGATTGCCACGGACACCGGATATCGAATTAACCACAAAGTATTATTTTATACGTACAGGATTTAGGGAATGTTTTGAAAAATGATTTAGTATATTTGAAGTTGGGGTTTGGACATTTGCACAACAAAAAAACATTGACGAGTTTTTGCCAACATTATTACAAAGAATGAGTTTGCAATGGGAACAATTTAGAGTAACTTTAACACAAGAATATTGTTCTTGCATGGCCAGAGAGGGTTATCAGGGTGATGGAAATCCTTATATATTTATCAAGCCTTTAAACAAAGTTTGGTACATTTTGATCCATGGTTGGGATGCTAGAAATACAATTATTTTAGATGACTTGAAAGAAAAACATGTTTGTAACGAGGAAGGGAACTGTATTATAACAAAAATGTATAATTTCCAAGATGTCAATGACACATTCTTGTTAGATCAATTATGGCCTTGATTTATGCACCTAAATGGTGTGAGTGATGTTAGGCCAATTGTGAATAAAATGAAAGTATTTTGTTAAATAATACACTGGAATGTTTGTTTGTACTAATATGTTCAATTTCACTCTGATTATAATACTTGTAAAGTGTCAAGTTTGGTTTTCGAAAATGAAAATTTAGAGTTTGAAAGTGATAAAATATGTTTTCAAAATTTCAATTTTAAGTATTGGAAGTGTCAAAAGTAGTCTTCCAAAAGGGAAAAATCAGGTTCTAAAAGTGCCATTATGATATTTATCATATCAAAAAAGCGCAAAAACTAATTTCAAAAGTGGTGATATCAAAAGCAAAAGTATGCTTTTAGAACCTGGAATTGGAACTTTTGGAACTGGTTTTGGCACTTTTGGAACCGGATTTGGCACTTTTGGAACTGGTTTTCGCACTTTTGGAACTTGGATTTGGCACTTTTGGAACAGGATTTGGCACTTTTGGAACAGCACTGGCACTATTGGAACCGGTTTTGGCACTTTTGGAACCTGGATTTGGCACTTTTGGAACTCAATTTTGCTTGATCTTGGGGTTTAGAAAGGGTGATTTTGACCTATCTTCAAAGTGACTTGGACTAGAATATGTCCAAGTTTAATGAAATAAGAGTTAACATTTCTTAGTACTTAAAACCTGTTTGTGGGACCCATATCCTTCTAGTAGGTAAAAGATACCCTACACGCATCCCATGATACCCTACATGCATCCCATGTGGTTCTTTCAAGGATGCATTCATGTCACGTAAACTTGTAGCTATGTTTAGGAATTGAGATTTTTGTTTCCCTCCCTCAACCATTATTAAGGGACTAAGGTTGTTGATTCCCTTCCCCAACCATAGTCAAATCCATAAGGATAATCCATGGCACAAAAAACATATTAATCGCACCCATATCCAACTCATAATCTAAATGTTATTCGGTCGAATAACGTTTAACGGAGAACCATTTAGATTGACGGAGACCTCGAAATATGTGCAAACGCATAGCCAACTGGTAGTTTTACACGGTGGTTCTAAGTTTATTTGGCCGAACAATTGTTCGGCCAAATAATTATTCAGCAGAACAATTGTTCGGAAAAATAATTGTGCGGCCGAATAATTGTTCAGCCGAACAATTATTCTGCATAAAAGGTCGGCTGCAGCCCACATTTGTCATTTTCCTCTGTGCATTTTGCTGGTCCCCGCCTGTCTCCTTGCCAGCCGCTGCTGGACCCCTCTTGTCACCCCCGTTATTTGTTACTGCTTGTCGTACTTGTGGGATGGCTTTGAGGGGTTCCGCCACCCTCCCAGCATGGAGATCCGCCACCCTTCTGGCCTGCTTTCCTCATGGAGACCCACCACCCTTCCGCCCTACTCTCGGTCTGGTTCAGTTGGCAATTTCGGCCTCCTCTCGATGTTGTTCATCGCTTCTTTCGGCCTCCTCTCAGCTTCCTTTCAGCCTCCTCTCGGCCTGTTTTTGTTGCTACCCACCTCTCGGCTTCCTTTCGGCCTCCTCTCGACTTCCTCTTGGCCTCCTCTCAGCCTGTTTCGTCGCTGCTCTCGACCTCCTTTCAACCTATTTTTGTCGTCACGTACCTGCTGTCGGCCTAGTTCTGTCACCTCTGTTGACGTCGTCCTGTCACCTCTTTCGATGTGGATTGAGAAATCGGTGTGGAGTCTAGCAGTTCGTGGAGTTGGACAGCTTCATCGAAGGTAATTTATTTAATTTTTTGTTTGTTTTCTTTTTGTTAATTTGTATATTTTCGGTGCAATGCTATATCTAATTATTTTACATTTTTGGCAGGTGCTGTTTTGTTTTTTTCATTTCTCGGCTTCGTTTTGATGCTTGTTGTACAGTTTCGGTCTCTGGAGTTCGGTTTCGCCGATGTCTTTCAGTAGTGAAAAATAAACGTGTATGTCTTCTAATTTTCTGAACTAAATTAATATGTCAATTTAATTTTTGATAAATGGTTTTTTGTGTTGGTGAGTGTTGAACTCTGTCCATGATCCAACTCATAACCAACAGGAATAGTTCATGTGATCCATGTAATCCGTATTGATAGCTTTATAAACCCATTGTATTGAGCTTGAACAAGTATAGGGAAACACAATGACTAGTATAAACATAACCACACTAATCAAATGTATTCAATTAGTGTAAGTTACATGTGGATGTGGTAAGCCCATTTTTTTGGTAATACTTATGTTAATATTGCAATGACGTTGATATCATAACAGTAATCATAATAAATAGGGAATCATAGTAATGAATATGGTTATAACATAGGGTAAATAGTATTGATTGGTATAGTATATAGAAGAGTATGAGCACATAATAGGGATTAGCTTTCATACATAATGGATGATTCCACATAGGTTGTGTTATTGAATGTATTATAAACAAGCATATCTCATAATAAGTAGCAATAAAATTACTTGCCTCTTTTGCTGTAATCTCTATATTAGAGCTAAACCACTCGTATAGCTAACATAGTACTAAGGATAAGCTGTATCGTATTGGATTTGTATAAGTATATGGTATTCGTTATATTGTTTAAACATTCATGCATCAGGAAGCTGTAATCAATAATAATGGAAATGAAAGGGTTGTACTTTCCCTACTTAACACATAAGTATTTAGTAAGGTGATGCTTAATCCGCATAAGCTCTTAGATTCATGGAGTTATAAGTAAAGCTCAAGCTTAAGTGCCATATTACACTGGGCTCAATTACACTTATAGATTAATCACAACTTCATATCTATAATGCTAAAGTGTAATAAAACACCATATTTACTCGTTCTGATCACTGATTACCAATATTTGTGCTATGATAGTATTAGTTATATTAGCATAATCAAACCTGTATCTTGCTTCATAGGTCAAGTATCAGCTTATCTTAATTATCAGAGGTGAAAACAAGAAGCTGGGAAACAATTCCATGACAACGGAGTGAAAAAAAAGAGAGGGTGCATAGATGAACAAGGGAAAAAAGTCAAGCTCAAACTCTCAGTTTTTAACAATAAACATAAATGCAAATATAATCACACATACACATTATAAGAGAGACACAAATATATCGTGGTTCACCCAACTTGGGATACGTCCACATTGAATTTGTCAGTCCTTATTATTATTACCGTCCAACAAGGTGAAGGGATACAACCTGTAGCACAGCCGCTGCACTTCCTCTTTACTGTCTCACAGTCTCTTTCCTTATCTTAGAGATCTTTACAATGCATAAAACTTAATACATCATTAACCCTAGCTGTATTACAATGTCTTTCTTTTATAAGGGAAATACAATGGGAAAAATACCACGGGATACCCAAAACCATGGGCCCGCAAAACAGTTGGCCAAAATAGCCCCTAAAAATGCAGAATGGGTGTACAGTCCTCCGTGGTGCATGGCTAAGACAATATCATCTATGAGACTGGAAGATCTGGCTCCACAACCAATAATCTCCCACTTGGATACTGATCACAGCAACTCCGCCGCTGCTGCACTTGCTGGACTTGGACTTGGCAAATTTCTCCTCTTCACCTTCATGCTAGAAGGCCAACTGAAATCGAGCAAGAACTCAATTTCTCTCTGGTCACTACCTTTGTGAACATGTCTGCAGGATTCTAGCTAGTATGTAACTTTTCCAGCTTCAACAGTTCATCTTCCAGAACAGAGCGTATGAAATGGTACTTGAGTTGTATATGTTTAGTCCTCGAATGGAATGTTGAGTTCTTTGCAAGATGAATGGCACTTTGGCTGTCACTATACAAACTGATATCCTTCTGCTTATTACCCACTTCCTCCATAAACCTCTGCAACCAAATCATCTCTTTACTAGCCTCTGTAATAGCAACATACTCTGCTTCCGTTGTTGAAAGTGCAACAACCTTCTGCAGTTTCGAAATCCAGCTTATTGTTGTTCCACCTACAGTAAACACATACCCTGTGGTGCTCCTCTTGCTATCTTTATCACCTGCCATATCTGCATCAACATATCTCTGTAGAACAGTGTCTGAACCTCCAAAAAATAATGCCTGAGTGGTGGTACCTCTCAAATACCTGAGAATCCACTGTACTGCCCTCCAATGTTCTTTACCTGGATTGTTCATATATCTGCTCACAACTCCCATTGCATGTGCAATATCTAGTCTTGTGCACACCATAGCATACATCAAGCTTCCAACTACTGATTGATAGGGAATCTTGGACATGTAATCTGTTTCTTCCTGTGTCTTGGGACACATTTCCTTACTTAGACTGAAATGGCTGGCCAAAGGTGTACTAACTAGTTTTGCATTATGCATTATGAACCTCCCCAACAACTTTTGTATGTACTCACCCTGAGACAATGTCAATTTGCGATTTTTCTTGTCTCTTGTTATTCTCATACCAAGGATTTGCTTTGCAACACCCAAATCCTTCATCGCAAATGAATTAGCTAGCTTCCTTTTGAGTACATTTATATCCTGCATGTTAGACCCTGCAACAAGCATGTCATCCACATACAATAACAAGATAATATATCTTTCATTGTCTAGCTTCTTGAAATAAACATAGTGGTCAGAATGATATCTACTATAACCTTGTTCTGTCATAAACCTGTCAAATTTTAAATACCACTACCTTGGAGCTTGCTTCAAGCCATACAAACTCTTTTTCAACCTGCATACCAAGTTCTCCTTACCTTTGACCTCATGCCCTTATGGTTGCTTCATATATATCTCTTCCTCGAAATACCCATGGAGAAAGGTTGTTTTTACATCCAACTGTTTAAGATGTAAATCTTCTACTGCCACTAGACTTAAGATAGTCCTAATTGAAGTCATCTTAACAACAAGATAAAATATTTCATCAAAATCAATACCTTTCTTCTGTGCAAATCCCTTTACAACAAGTCTGGCCTTGTACTGCTTCTTACCTCCTTCTTCTTCCTTCAAACTGTAAATCCATTTGTTCTGCAATGCTCTTTTACACGCAGGAAACTGAACCAGATCCCAAGTATGGTTTCCTACCAATGAGTCCATCTCCTCATTCATGCCTTGCTCCCACTTATTTCTAGTTTCCAACTGCATTGCTTCTTCATAACATTCTTGTTAACCAGCATAAGTCATCAACAAATAATACATTGAAGGAGAGTATCATTCAGGGAATCTACTTAACCTAGTAGATCTTCTTATAGTTGCAGGAGTTTCAGGTACTTGTTGTTGTTCTTGAGTTTCTGACACCTTTGGCACTTCATTTTCTTGAATTTCATCAAGTAATGTGTACTCTGTGGTTTCCTTTTCCTGTTTCTTTCCCTGCAACTGATCTTTATACATGAACTTTTCATTGAATATCACATCTCTATTCCTAATGATTTTGTTATTTTCATAATCCCATAAGCGATAACCAAATTCATCAACCCCATATCCAATAAAGGTACATTTCTCTGATTTAGCTTCAAGCTTTGTTCTATTTTATTTATCAATATGGACAAATGCTTCACAACCAAACGTTCTCATAAATGAGTAGTTTACCTTTTTATCTATCCATGCCTCCTCTGGAATACCACCATCCAAAGCACTTGAAGGTATTTTGTTTATTAAATAAACAACAATATTTACAGCATCCGCCCAAAACTGTAAGGGCAACCCTGCATGCAGTCTCATACACCTTGCACGCTCCATGATCGTTCTGTTCATCCTTTCTAACACACCATTTTCTTGTGGTGTTCCTGGGACTGTCTTCTCTCTCTACGAATCCCATGGTATGAACAACGACTATCAAACTCCTTGCCGTAGTACTCACCTCCATTATCAGATCTGAGACACTTCAATCTTTTCCCTGTCTCATTCTCAACCAAAGCTTTCCACTTCTTAAAAGTAGCAAACACATCAGATTTCTGTCTAATGCAATAAACCCAAGTTTTCCTAGTTGCATCATCAATAAATGTGACATAATAATGAGAGCCACCAAGAGATTGTACCTGAGTTGGTCCCCATACATCTGTATGCACTAGCTCTAACTCTCATTCTTCTTCTGTTTCTCAACCCTGAGAAATATGACTCTCTTTTGTTTTTCATAAACACAGTTTTCACAGAATTCCAAACTTACATGCTTCAAATCTTGCAGCAACTTCCTTGAGTGGAGAATCTGCATCATCTTCTCACTCATGTGGCCAAGCCTATGATGCCACAATGCTGTATCTGTTCCTGTGGAAGCTAAAGAGATAGAATGGTCAGTATTATGAGGACATAAATACAACATACCTATCTTGTCTCCTTTTTCTATCACCATTGATCCTTTAGTGATCTTCCACCACTTTTCTCCAAATGTAGATAGATAACCACCATCTCCCAACTACCCTGTTGAGATCAGATTTCTTTACATAGCAGGAATATGCCTAACATCTTTCAACAACCAATCAGTTTGATTCTTAACTTTTATCCATACCTTACCCATTCCAACAATTTTACATGGTTCATCATCACCCAATAAAACATGTCCAAAATCGCCAGGAACATACTCATGAAAGTATTTCCTATCGGGTGTAGCATGACATGAAGCTCCTAAATCTACTACCCAATAATTACTAGTATTATCTAATGCAAGAATCAAAGCATCTTGTAACACATCACCTGCTACATTTTCTTCCTGGGTAGTTTTCTTCTGTGCATCTCCTTTCTTCTTTAGAGATCTGCAGTCTTTTTTCAGATGTCATTTCTTTCCACAGTTCCAGCACTCTGTTTTTCCCAGTCTGCACTTGGATCTTCCCATTTTAGACTTGCCATGATTATCTTGGCTCTTTCCTCTCTCCTTTTGTCTTCCCCTGCTCTCCATGGTCAACGCATTACCTGATGTCTCACCTGTGCTTTTTCTTCGCATTTCCTCACTAAGAATAACACTAATAACATCATCAAATTTCAAAGTGTTTGAATCAGAGACATAGTTACTTACAGCCATGACCAAGCTATTCCAGCTTTCTGGCAATGAACACAAGATTAGAAGAGCCCTAACCTCATCATCAAAGTTCACACTTACAGAACTTAGTTTATCTGTAACCATAGTAAACTCATTTAAATGATCAGTAATAGATCCACCTTCATACATCTTCATATTAAATAAACGCTTCATTAGAAATACCTTGTTGGAGGCCAAGGGTTTTTCATACAGCTTACCCAATGCGCTCATCAAACCCTCTGTTGTCATTTCTTTTGAGATATTGAAAGCCACTGACGAAGCCAGATTCAGCTGTATTGTTCCTAGAGCCTTTCTGCCAAGAACCTCCCATTCTTCATCCTTCATAGCCACCGGCTGCTTTGCGTTTCCTCCCAACAGTAGGAATAGATCCTTCTGGTACAGATAGTCCCCCATTTACATCTTCCATAACTGGAAGTTTTGGCCGTTAAACTTCTCAACCTTAAACTTTCCTTCTTCTGCCATTTCTCCCACTCGAACCAGAAACCCTAGCTTCCTGCGGGTTTATCTACCAAATAGACCTTTGGTTGTGATACCAATTGTTATAAAAATAGGATTGCAAAGCAATAACAATAAACAGAAATGCAAATATAATCACACATACACATTACAAGAGAAACACAGATATATCGTGGTTCACCCAACTTGGGCTACATCCACACTGAATTTGCCATTCCTTATTATGATTACCGTCCAGCAAGGTGAAGGGATACAACCTGCAGCATAGCCGGTGCACTTTCTCTTCACTGTCTCACAGTCTCTCTCTTGATCTTAGAGATCTTTATAATGCATAAAACCTAATACATCATTAACCCTAGCCGTATTACAATGTCTTTCTTTTATAAGGGAAATACAATGGGAAAAATACCACGGGATACCCAAAACCATGGGCCTGCAAAACAGCTGGCGAAAATAACCCCAAAAATTTTTCTCGGGAGTGTTGCCCCCGAACCCCCGTTTCTCGAGGGCACTGCCCCCGAACCCCTAAAAATGCAAAATGGGTGTACAGTCCTCCAGGGTGCACGGCTAAGACAATATCATATATGATACTGGAAGATCTGGCTCCATAACCAATAGCGTTGTATCTTCAAAAAAACTCTCATACGGGAGTTTGAACTAAACTCTCAGCCGAGGGTTTGGAAAGTATTTTTCTGCTAAGAGTTTCTGGTCAACAAAACCTGCGAAAATATCAGGTATCTTTCTGGAACCTACAACTTCAGCAAGCCCGAACCCTTGCAAATTTGAAGTATTATTTGTCGGACTTGGTAGCAATGGGTTCATATTTGAATTTAGTTTCCAATGATATAATAATTGTTTCATTTCGATTTGAATTACTATTTATTAATAAAAATTATCTAAACCTTATCCCTTAATAATTTTATTACTTTGAAAATCACTCGAAATGAAAATTCAATATCATAACAAAGACAACACCAAAAAATTTGAAATTTCACAGAGATCATAATTGGCTCGTCCTCTTCAAAAGGGTACTCTTAGTTTTTTCAATAAGAGTCACATTTGAAAGAAAATGTGAAGACAAAAACATGTTTCGATAATGCACCATTTTCTGAACATACGTTGTTTCGATAAATAATAAAAAATAGTTCCCAAGTCTTAAAAAACTCAAAATATAGTCCAGGATCAAGTGTAATGTGTGTAGATTATGAGCCTACAATTTTTATCCCTAAAATGAATAACCATCTATCAAAAAACCATCGTCAACACAGGTCACTCATTATCCATACCTAAAACTTTCAAGTATATGCCGTTGGTTGACAACAAATTTGTCCCACGATATGTCCATTAAAAACATTAAAAAAAATATGAGTACAAAGCTAGTTCAATTCTCTAAAAACTTTGTGTTTACTTCAAGTTGAAATTCCTAAGGGAGGTATGGGTTTGAAGAGGTCGAAGTTGAAAAACATAAAATTTAGCAGTTTTGTTTATCAAAAACCAGCCAAAATTGTTTCCCAACTTCATGTTTTCACCCTCAGGTAGTGTTCAGCTCTATCAGTTCTCTTTTGTAAAAATGTGATTATACTCCATGCTTGTAAGTGAATAGGTAGTATCAAGCTATGAATTAAACCCATGTATCTATATTATTTATAGGCTGTAACAATATCATTAAGATTAGAGAAACAAAGACATCATCTTACAAGATGAAACCAATAAGCAGTACATTTGAAATCATTGTAATAGGTTTAGTATCATACTTCTATAGAGCAACTAGTTTGTTTCCCATAGGTTAAACTCCTATAAAGCAATGACAACACTACAGGTATCATAAAATGATTATAAAAGCAGCGAGCTTAAGTAATATGTGAAAGCTTATGGATAAACAAGACGAGCTTAAGGATATGTTACATATTAGCAATACAAGTGAACACAATAGTTTAGATAATTATATCCTAGTAATTCAAATCAAAACATGATATGAGCTAGTACAAAGCTGGATTCAATTTTTACTTTACCTATACAACATAAGATTATGTTATACTATGAACTAACACTAGTATAAAGTCCATCATATAAAGTAAGCTGGAAAGCAATATGTAAGGTCATAGCTAGTATAGAGCTAATGTAACACTAGTCTTGTACTGAACTTAGTTACTGTAATAAAACACCAATTATAGATACATAATCATTGAATAGTAGATATGGATCCTATATATTATATTGCATATGTTAGTAATATGTTACAACCCCATTGTTATTAGGTATGAGCTTGAATCTCACTGTAATTCCATCACTAGTGATCATTTAAACTGGTTAGCTACTAGTAGAGGACTAAGTTAGTCTTAATTACTGATATTACACGATTCCAATTACTCTTATGGGAATACAGCTAAGTATTGTACTAATTATGTGAATAAGGCTTGTTACCCAATGTATCACTTGCTAATGAAGTATGTACTACTAGAGTAATGGGAATAGTTGGTGGTATTGACTACTAATATGATGGTTACTCACATATAGCTAGTGAAGTGGGCAGAGTTAATGAACTATGCCCATCATGAACTCTGCTTAATTTGCTCTCATTTTTTAGAGATGACTACCTCACCATTAATTAATCTGTTATGATTTTGCATAGTGATTATAGTGATTATAGATCAATATATTAACCTAAATTTCCAACACAACAAGGACAATTGTATTGTACACATTATTTCTATGTATTTAGGGAATCCTCGTTAAGAGGTATTGATATCAAAACATGATAGAATTATGTCACTCATATATGGAAACATAAGACTAATAAATTTTCCACATTAACAGTGATCCAATGATATTAGTCCACCTAGCATTGAGTTCACACGAAGTTGACACTAATCCAACTCCTTTGAGTTCAAGATATAGAATTGAGTTGGGATACCAAATTATATTTAATACAATAATTTATATTTAAAAAAAATTAACATTATACTCTAGAGTTAGTGAACTAGATTTCATGAATTGAGAAACTAATTGAGGAAAAATGATGGTCTTGAGTTTTTGCTAGGAAATGGTGACCATTCATGGCATTATGTTTTCTTTTGTTTGCAACATGGCAAACTTGGGAAACATAACACCATGAGTGGTCATCGTTGCTAGGCTGAACACTTGTAACCTTCACTTAATATTTAACCATATTGGTTCCATTCATTTAAAACATAAAAAACACTTAAAAGATTGGCACATTAATTCCTCATACATCCAACAATATTATCTATACTCATTTTAAAAACTATTAGATGATATTAGGTTCATTTAGGTCCTTATTAAAGAACTTAGTTTCTTTAGTAGATAGGTCTTATAATTTGTAAAATTAACATGTATAATTTGTATATGTTTTGAGTTGATAGTTGTGTAAGTGTAGATATCATATCAAATAGAAAGAGATCACTCTTCGGGGCGAAAGCATAGGATTTCATCACATTCTTCGGGAGTTGGTGTCCCATTTGACATTCGAAGATTGTCAACTTCACCTCGTGATTCAAGCTTATTGTACAGCTCACATTCAGGCGATCATCAGCGAGGTGATAGGAGTATAGATGGTTCCCCTTCATCTTCTGTGGGAGAACGTCGATCTCGACCTTCTGTCGGTATGAACATCAATCTTTTAATACATGTATAAATTGTATTTTTGTGTACGCAGATTGTACATGTTTACACATAACTTTGTTTCTATTTGAAGCAGAGAGGGAGGAAGATCGAGCAAGGGAGACAGACATGGATGCAGAGCAAGGTCACCAAGAGGTTTGTCATCCTACACAGAGTGACGAAGGTAGAGCCAGGATGCAATTTGTTGAACTAGTTGAGGGTTGTACACCCATATCTACTTATCCATCTGATTTATCTACGGAGCTTCCATGGGAAAGTGATCTTGCACAAATGACCCTTGAAAGTTGTAAATCTCACTATGACAGGCTGCAAAGAGATCTTTTTAGTTTGGATCTCTCTCCAGAGAACAAACAAAGTATAGATATGGTTTTGGCATCATTACAAAAATTCATTGAGGTATATGAAGATCTTGGACCAACAATAGATGGATTTGCTGACTTGATGCGCAGAAGAAGGGCTCAAGTGATGGGTCCAGATAGGTGGGATGTTGTGAAGGATAGAATGACCAAAGAACAATCCATGGGGATGTTTAACTTCAAAGAGGGCCTAAAGCGAAAAGCATTGAAAGTGCAATATTTTAAGCACCCTCATCTTGCACATCATTTATATGATCGGTTCCTTGCAGCCTATGGTCGATTTCCATGGTATGATGAGGTTTCTAATTATTTTTTCAGATTTTTTTATGTTGAGTTTTTTTAGGGTATGAAGCCAGACTATACTGATATTTATTCTGAGTTTTATGGAGTTGGAAAGGGGCGAATATATGATAGAAAAGGTGCTCTTAAAGATTCCACTACTCTTCAACCTCCACCTCAGATATCTCACCCACCTAGGCTTGTGACTTACAGATCGGAGATGGAGCCCACATCAGAACTTGTGACAATGGAAAGGCATGTTGTTGCTGAAGGTTTAACTTCGGCATTTTTAGGATTTGATGTGGGATTGAGTCGAGAGAGGGCTCAAGCCACTATTCGACATAATTTTGTTTACAAAACGAATGATGAGTTAGATGGAATGAGTATTGAAGATCTCAAGGATTATGCTCAGGTTTGTCATGATATAGCGTCGGATGTCCTGTCCAATGACACGTCGAGTTTATGAGAGGTTTGTGTACTTTCAATCTTTATTTTTTTTATTCATTTTGAATTGAACTTTTTGTTACACTATATCTATGAATGATATTATGCTTTGTTTGATGTATAGTAATAAATACATTACGTAAATGTTTATTGGTTGCAGTTTTCTAGAATGATGAATGAACATAATTTTCAAGTCTCCACTAGTGAAAATGTTGGAAATGTAGAAGCGAATCTTGGAGAGTTATATATTTATTATTTACATATTTATATTTATGTTTCAAAGATATTTTATCATTTTTTTATTTTTAATTTAACTATGTATCTTATTGTTCATATGACTTATCTATGCAGGTTTCTTTAGATTCGAACTTTTTTCATGATTTTCCATCTATTGTGAGCTAATGATTTTAATTTTTTTTTGTTTCGGTTTTAAGTTAATTACTTAATTTTAGATTTTTTTGCTTGCACTATGTTTTATTTATTAACGAAATTTAAATTTTAGGGAAGAGAACATCTGGAAATTGGTGGTCAAGATATGGGTTCCTTGATGCATGTGGATATTGGCACCGAGGTAATTTTGTTCGTAATTGAACTGTTCTCTGATATATAGGTTTAATATTTTAATTTTTTGAATTTAGTTTAAAATAGTTTAAATAATTTATGAGATTCATAAATTGCTTTTATACATGTTGCAGCTTGGGTTTTTTCCATCTCTTGGAGGGAAAGGGAAGACCCCAATGGAGGGGTCTCTTCGATCTATTCGAGGTAAAGGGAAGACTCCAGTGGAGGATAGTGGTGAACTTCCATTTAGAGAATTTGAGGTAATTGAATTTTTCTTTGATATAAGTTTAATATTGTAATGTTTGAATTTAGTTTAAAATTGTTGTAATAATTTATGATATTCATAATCTGTTTTTAACCATGTTGTAGGTTAGGTCGAGTCCAAGGTAAAATCCTATTGGAGGATAGTGGTGTACTTCCATTTAGAGAATGATTTATATTGCTATTATTTTGATGATATATACATTGTAGTTTGTACATCGAGGAGCTTTATTTTTGGATTATAAATATGTACATTGAACTCACATATTCATGAATGTTTTTTTTGGAATTATATACATGTATGTACATTGAACTTACATATTTTCTATGTGGTAAATGTGTATAATATGTTTTTGCATATTTATGAATGTATGTATTATTAAATTTATGTATGTAGATGTAGATGTCAATTTTTTTCAGTGTTGAGATGTAAATAATGACAGGAATGTTATAAATAATGATAGGAATGTTAGGGATGAATGTTACGAATGAATGTTAGGAATGTTAAGAATGAATGTTACGTTCATTATAAGAATGAATGTTAGGAAGTTTTTATAGGAATGTTAGGAATGTTAAGAAGTTTATAAAGGTGCAATCTAATGTTAAGAATGTCTGGAATGTTAAGAATGAATGTTAGGAATGCTAAGAATGAATGTTAAGAAGTTTTGATAGGATAGGAAGTGTTGGTATTCATGTTAGGAATATTAAGAATGAATGTTAGGATGTTTTGATATGAATGTTAGGAATGTTAAAGAATGAATGTTAAGTTCAAGTTTTGTTAGGAATGTTTGAAACGTTAAGAATGAATGTTAGGAATGGATGTAGTTTCAATAGGATATGAAGTTTTGATAGGAATGTTAGGAATGTTAAGAATGAATGTTAGGGATGTTAAGATTGGATGTTAAGAATGAATGTTAGGAATTTTTGATAGGAATGTTAAGAATAAATGTTAGGAAGTTTTGATAGGAATGTTAGGAAGTTTTTGACAGGAATAAGAAATTTAAGAATGAATGTTAATAATGGATGGTAAGAATGAATATTAGGAAGTTTTGATAGGAATGTTTGGAATGTTAAGAATGAATGTTAGGAATGTTAAGAATGGATGTTAAGAATGAATGTTAGGAAGTTTTAATAGGAATGTTAAGAATGAATGTTATGAAGTTTTGATAGGAATGTTAAGAATGAATGTTAGGAATGTTAGGAATGTTAAGAATGGATGTTAAGAATTAATGTTAGGAAGTTTTAATAGGATATGAAGTTTTGATAGGAATGTTAGGAAGTTTTGATAGGAATGTTAGGAATACGTTAAGAATGAATGTTAGGAATGTTAAGAAAGAATGTTTGTTTGATATATAGAATCTTGGTTTCAACATAAAACTTCAATTTCATATAAATGATAAATTGAAATTTGTATAAATGATTCATATTTTCAATTTTTAACTAATGATTTATATTTTCAATGTTTAGGTACATTTTATGCTGCTGAAATCATGGTAAATGGGGATTTAACGATTTTTTGTTTTTTAATCATAAGTAAAGATTCTAGAATTGTGAAGCTTATTCTAAATTAGAGCAATGATTTTATAAAACAATTTCATGAATTTTCATCGATTTGTTGTAAATAATCATTGCTCTAATTTAGCATAAACTTTACAATCCTCGAATCCTTGCTTGTGATTAAAAATCAAATGGTCGTTATCTCTATTTGCCATGATTTCAGTTATGTGAGCTTACACAAGTGATATTTTAAAAAACACATGGATCCTATTTATATGGATTGTTTAGCCCACAAAAAAACTAATAATGGATCAACCAACCCATCTAATGGATCAAGAATAATAATTTCCCATCTATTAAGTACATTAGAGAAGCATGAAATGAATCAGATGAAATCTAGCAGGTTTCTCATTGATTCTTCACGTACATACTTGTGTCAAAAGTAAAGATTTGGGGGGGAGTGTGGGGACAGCCACATCTATTATATCATCCCTTAAGTGGTCTAATAGACATATGGTGACCCGAATAAAGTACTTTACACATAATTTAAGACCAAAATACACATTCAAGTTTTCAATGCCAAATAATTTTTGAATTAATTTCGGCATATTAAAATACGATCATTTAAAATCTTATTCTAGTTCCCATTCAAGATCATAGACATAATTCAAAGAAAAAAATATATTGTACACAACATTTGACATAGACATGGACAAAAACATCGATCTATTCATTTTTTATATAGTTAAAAAAATTGCAATGGAATGCCATCCTCAATTATCCGTTCATGGTCATATTTGGACAGTTTCCATTTTTTAGTTTTTAATTGTTTTTTCGATGGAACTTGTACCAATTTTATTCGAGATGTACATACTAAATGACTATATTGACAACATATAACATCAGGTTCATAATTCTAAAAGTAGACATAATTTTCAGTCATATGGATGTGCTGAAAAAAATAGCCTTTTAAAATGATGGATCCTCTCTTGTATGTATATCCATTGTCATTGTAGTCGTCTAATAACTTCATCTTTCCTTCAGTGCATCACATCAAATAGTAATTCACATTTTCATTGTTGTCTATAGGTGCAATCACAGTGAAAACATCCCCTATGCAAATTACAATTGGCGTTAGGGTTTTTAAATCAATTAAATTGACTAATATACACATAAAGTGATGGACAAGAATGAACAATCGACAAAACAATTGTAAGATCATTTTCTCTAACAAGATTTGAAATTCTATCGCCATCAGATGATATTGCTATTTCTCTTGATTCTAATTCTTCTACGCTTGCTAGTGGCATTTTTCCTTTAGGATTAATCTCTGTGTGTTTCCAATGTTTTATGTAGTTGTTCATTATGTTTTCACAAACTTCTGAAGATTCAACATTTTCAGTGCAAATATGACAAAAGCATGATTGCTTTCTACTGTAAAATGCAAACACGTTTTGGAAGTATTTTGTTTGAATAGAGTGAAAATCTCTAGTCCCATGTATGGTGCTAGTGTCATATGGTATTGATCTATTTATATCTTGGACCCCAACAAGCCAAGAAAACCTACACAAATAACAACTTTTGATGTTAGTGTACATATACTTAAATGTTAGTGTACATTTTTTTAAATTGACAATTAATATAGATTAAAAAAATCATGTACATACCTGCGTGCATCTTTTGATTGTTGATTATAATCATGGCTTAGATGTAATTTACACAATTGGACAACCTTTGCAGCTGAATGAAATCGTGCAGAAGAATGGTTCATTTGCCATCTTCGAAGTGCTCTTTTTATGCATGCTCCTGCACCATCATGTTCACCTTCTTCATGTCCAATTTCAAAGAAATTTCATTGATGTTTAATGTTCAATGCTTTATGAAGTCAACATAACCAATAAAATGATCACGAAAATTTAAATTGTCCCGCACATCCATCCGACCATATCCAATGTTCATTGAATTTAACTTCACATCCTTTTAGTGAATCGTAGAAAATATTTTCAATACAATGTTGAACAAAATGTGTACTGTGTGTACAATCATCACTGATATAAAAGTGATATTCTTTAATCACATCTCAATTGTCACTCGTGCTTTCAATGCCATCAACATCCTATTGAGAATGTCTATATAGAACATGGACAAATATCAAAAATTGGTAAGAATGATAGTATTCACTATGTATCTCTTTTTGCGAAGCAAATGTGTAGTTTTCTGCAAAATCAACCACTGGCAAAATTGTTCCTGGTGGAAAAATTTCACGAGAATGTTTGAATTGAAGATCTTGCCATCGTGCTCTTTGTGAATGCTTGGTGTATTTATAAATTTCACTTTCAAATTTTTTGAGAAAATCTGTCACACATATTTTATCTTCTCGCAAATCAATTCTTTTGGAATGTGCATCACTAGAACTTGTAGCATAACCGATGTATTCATATCTTCTCCAATCAACGGTTACATTTGACAGTGAGTGATCATTATCAATAGAATATTTATTGTGGAATAAGACCAGATTTCCACAACGATGACAATGTTTTCCATTGACACATTTCTTATTATAAAATACTTCATCGTGATCTCTCTCACATAGAGTTTGAGATATGAATTCACGTACTGTGGGTGGAGGTGGTGAATTTGTCCAAAACATTTTACCAAATTCAAGAAACGTGTCGTAATATAATTGAAATTGCACATGATAATGACAACAACATGTGTCACGTATAGTAATAGGTCTAACATACCATGGTTTTTGTTGCACAAATGTAGTGATTGATATATTAATTACACAATGATCTTCCTTGAATTTATTGAACAATTGCACTTGTGTCATATCAATTATATGTTTTGGACTGCTTTCATATACTCCTCGTGATACTCTGTGTCGTATCACATCCCTTGAATTTGGTGAAACTCGAGCATGTGCCAACCAATATTCTCGTACAATATCTTTAACACCTGCTCCCATTCTATCTTTGTAAGGCTATCTACAAATAATTGCCCAGCAAGCAAGTTCATCATTTTCATCTATTTGTATTCTGAATTTGATATGTTTGTATAATGTCTTCCTTGAGGTTCCAACTACTTTTGCTAGTTGTTATGTCAAACGTTTTTGTCTAGTACTAGCTGAAACAATTGCTGTCTGAATTGCTCTATGTGCAGCGGTGGTATATTTCTTCCTGAATTTTTCAAAAAAAATTATTGCATCACCTATATTTTCTATCACATTATGTTTCAATTTCGACTCTTTTGTCACCTTGTGAATACCCAATAATGACGTAGCACCTTCTAACTTCTTGGACACTAATAAACATCTCAAAATTTGTGCTTGTCCTGCTATTGAATAATCCTTCAGAACATCATCATAAAATTTTTGAGCACGATATCGTGCAACATGTATGGGTATTTTTTTCCATATTTGTTGCAATCAATGTCTTCTAACATTTCTTCATCAATGGTGAAAGTACCTATACATCAAGTTAAATTTAATTTAACATGTATCCAAAAATACAATTTATTATAAAAAATGAATTTGAAAAATACATGATATATACATACATGGTCCAATTTTTGGATCTTGAACTTGATTTCCAATATTGACTTCATCGACATTAGTATGTAAATTACTATTTACATATTCAACAATGGTCTCTTCAACTTCAATTTGTTCTTCTTGTACTCTTTTTCAATTTTCATTTCATCAACATTATCATATAAAACTGTATTTATATCTTCAATAATTGTTGCTTGTGTTTTTGCAAGGCTTGCTTTGTTGGCATGATATTTGAGTTTTTTTTCTCTATTATCATCATCATCATCACGTTTACGTTCATATTTTCTTTGACGATTTCTCTTACTTCCCGTGATTGTTTAATCTATAAATGATAAATTAAAAAATCATCACTTTATAGTAAAAAAACAAAATTAATATTTAAAAATAGTTACGAAATTTATAAACACATGAACTAAAATTTACTTCACCCTATCAAAATCTTGTAAGAGTCTTTTGAAGAAAAACTCCTTGGAAAGAAATTTCCTTTGAAAATACCCCTTGAAAATAAATCTCGTTTGAAAAAAACCTTATTTGAAAGAAATAAGAACTCCTTGACAATAAATCACCTTTCAAAAAACCCATTGGAAAAGAATAAGAACACCTTCTAAATAAATCTTTCTTTAAAACCACTGGAAAAAAAACTTCTTTGAAAAAATATGTAGGAAAAAAACTTTCTTTGAAAAAACCCTTGCAAAGAAATAATTCTTTTGAAAAAATAACTTAGGAGAAAAACTCTTTGAATAAAACCCCTTTCAAAGAAATAAGAAGGAAAAATACATCTCATTTGCAAAAATACCTTGAAATAAAAGCTTCTTTGAAAAAATACCTTGGAATAAAAACTCTGTAAATGCGCCATTTGGAAAGAAACCTTTTTTTCTGAAAAAACCACTTGGAAAAATACTTTGTAAAAAAAACGTTATTTGCAAAAATATCTAGGAAAAAAAATATTTTGAAAAAAACCCTTACAAAGAAATAACTTATTTGCAAAAATATCTTGGGAAAATAACTCTTTGAAAAAAACCCTTTCAAATAAATAAAGAAAAATACAATTCTTTTGCAAAAATAACTTGGAATAAAAACTTATTTACACAAAATACCTTGGAATAAAATCTTTTTTGCAAAAATACTTTGGAATAAAAAACTCTTTAAATGCACCATTTGGAAAGAAACTTTCTTTGAAAAAGACACTTGGAAAAATACTTTGTAAAAACAAATTTTTTGCAAAAATATTTTGGAAAAAAAGCACCTTGAAAAACCCATTGCAAAGAAATATTTACAAAATACATTGGAAAAAAAATGCCTTGAAAAAACCCATTGCAAAGAAATAAGAAGTGCAAAAATACCTTGGAATAAAAACTCCTTTTGCAAAAATGCCTTAGAAAAAAAACTCTTTGAATGTACCTTGAATGTACAATTTTAAACCAATTTTTAAGTCATTTTCAATTATTTAAAAAATATAACTTAAGATTTTATTTTTTATTTTTTTAAAAGTGAACCCCCCCCCAAAAAAATATTAAAATTAAAAAAAAAACTAATTTAAAAAAACTAAATCAATATTTTTTTAACCAAAGTAAATTTTTATAACAAAATTTAAAAATTTAAAAATACAATTTTAAATAATCTAAAAAATTTCAATAAAATTCAGAAACATATATATGTGTGTGTGTGTGTGTGTGTATTTAAATTTATAAAAATAAAATTTATAAAAAAATTAATTATTTAAAAAAAATAAAAATAAAATTTTAAGAATAATTAAAATATAAAAAAAAAAATTAAAAAAAAACACCAAATAAAAATTAAAAAATCGAATCATCACCCTCAACACCTTCGCTCCCTTCCTCCCCCACCACCCCTCTCCTTTGCCTTCCCCCAACTCTCACCTCCCCCTCCCTCCACCCCCTCCTGCGCCTCTCCTCCTTCCCCCTCCCCTCGCACCTTTCCCTCCCCCTCTGCACCCCCTCTCCCCCCTTCCCCTCCCCCTCCGCGCTACCCATCTCACTGCCAATGCACCTATTAGTCTTAGCTTACCACTCTTCTTAGACATTTTTCATTCCTTTTATTGTACCTTATTTCCTATGTTTTGGGTTGTTTAAATTTCGTTTTAAATTTATTTATGTACTTTAGAACCATGTAAGTTTAGACTTAGCTCCCAATTTTATTAATTATTGAGTGTTCTTATGATAAAATAAATAAAATTTGAAGTGTGAAGAATTGATTAGACATATTAATATATTATATGTTCTAATACAATCTGGCAGCACATTTCATCATTTCCATGCATATGCGTGCTGCCAGATTTCCAAGTTAGCGTACTGTGCATATCTCAAGGTGTTATCAAACAATGATGGCATTACTCAGCTTTAGGGCTTGTTCTAGCTAATAAGTCGGCAGTTGGCTCTGATTGTTTCTACACTTTTGAAGGAACAATACTATTTCATATCTAGGAATATGTTTGAACTTAATGCTATGTACCTCACCGATTGGGCATGAAACGGTGATTGGTTTCTCTATAGGGTCTTCATGTTTTCTTCTTTGGCTTCTATCCCCAGAATTTTGTCTACGGCTTCAAATTCAGCTATGGCTTTGGAGAAGAAGCATCGACCCAGTGGCTCTAGTGGTAGCCTGCTTAGAATCGAACCTGAAAATACCGACTAGATTAGTGAAATCCCATTAGCAGCTACAAAAATGAAGGAATCTGGTTGGTTTACCCTCTGTGAGAGAATTGGGGAACATATTGCAGAGGTTACGAAGTATTTTGCTCGGAATTTTAAAGGGTCAGTGGTGAATCTCAATGGGTTCAAATTTCAAGTGACAGAAGAGTCTATTGCACAAGCTATCGACGTTGTTCTTGAAGGCGAGAGGTGGTTTAAAAGGCAGTCGAGGGATGAAGAATACAATTAATTTCTCCTACCTGCACATAGAAACCCTGATCGAGGCCAAGGAATTCAAAGGACTTGTTTGTTGGAAGGTTGGCATGACATTCTCCAGATCATTCAAATATATGTTAAATGCGAGGGGAGATTCGCCACTATTTACCTCTACCACATGTGGTTCCTACAGCATGTATCAATTACTAAAAGGTTAAACCTACCCTATTACTTTCTGAAGAGCTTAAGTAAGATGGCCACTACGGTGCAGAATCATTCGAAATCTTCCAGTCATAGCATTTTTCACCGTGGGTTAATTAAATTGTTAATAACCAAAGAGCTAGAAAAATATAAGAGATCCTGGCCTCATTTTCTATTTTGGTTTGGTTTCAATGTTGAATCTAAGGAGCCTGAAGAAAATAAAATGAAGCAATCCCCTGTAAGGAAAAAGGCAAGATTCCTTCTGATAAAAAAACAGCTAATATATCAAATTTTCATTCCCAAAAGGAAACCAAAAATCAACACGAATTTAAATATTTTGAGGAAAAAATCACCATTCAAACTCCATCTAAGTTTGAGCAGGGCCGATTTGAAGATGAAGAAGTACAAGATTTTAACACATGTGGAAATTATGTTGACAAAAAGAAAGCAGTCGAACTAAATAAAAAATTGGATCCTTCTCATGGTAAACCTCTCATTCCTACATAAATTTCATCAAAGTCATTTAAATTTTACCAAAGGCCTAAAACTCGTTCTGCAAATAAGTTAAGATTGAACATGAGAGCAGTGTTGAACTCTAAGATTAAAAAAGATCAAACTATAGAAGTGCAACATTCATCAGATGATGAGGAAGACATAAGGGAGAGGGTATTGGAATCTGCATTAAATGAAGTTTTGAATAACATTGATCAGAGTTTGAAAAAGGTTTCGGGTCTTATTCAGAAAAAGCACCCATGTAATCCTTGTAATGATGAAGACCTAGAGGATAAGACAACATCATTAACCTCTAATATTAAAGGGAAAGGTGTTGCTGAATCTAAAGTTGGTGAATCCTCAAAGAAACAAATGAATTTCAATAAGGATAATGCTGCATATGAAGTTCATGAGGATTCAAATATTTTTATGAAAGATTTTGAAAGAGATAAACAAAAGAAAGAAGTTGATCAATTCAAACTTCAGAATGAACATATAAATTAGATTAATGATGGTTTGATGGAAGCAAATAAGATGTTGAAACATGATTTACAAGAGGTAAATAAGAATTATTCAGAACTAGTACAGGTGGCAGAGGAAGTGGTTAAAAGAAGGAAGATGGCACAAGAGAAGAACAACAAGCTTATCAAAGAGAAGAGAGAGCTTGAGAAGAGATTAAGTCATGTCCAGAAAAATGCAACCGATTACAAAAGAAGGACCATGCATTAGATGGCTATGTTGTGCTGGCAGAAGCAGCTAGAAGACATTGATTTGATGATCCAGTTTAGTGAGAAAAGACACATGTCATAGTCAAGTCATTTAGAACTTTAATTTTTTTAGTTTGTACTTTTCTATTTTAGTTAAATTTGATCATAGGAAAGTGGATCTGGAAACAACTTATCTTGGATTACTTTTCCTATATATTGTAAATCTCTGTTTAAACCTTTTTTTTGGAGACACATGAGGGTCGATTATATACAAGATACCTTGTGACATCTTGATATATATATTGTTATGTGAGGATTTATATTATGAGATGGATGACTGTTTGATATTGGGAGCTAGGTTCGAATCTATATGTTGTCTAAACGTTCTGTAGTTTTGTTTGAACTGTTGTCTGTACTTTTTATTTATATATATTTCTTCTATATAGATGCATGTGCATGCAAATGAATGTTATTACAGAAACACGTTTAAAATGTATTTTTGAACACCTGAATTCTTATGATGCAATGGCTTTAAAACTGTATGTTTTTTCTTTGTATCACCTATGATTTGAACATATTCCCGAATCCTTTGGTTTGTCATTCCTTTTAAATCTTTTATATTTTATATCCTTATGCATGCAATCATCTGATGTTTTTGGATCTTTATTAATCTGTCCATGATTAAGTGATTTTATTTCTTGATCCTCCCTAGTTATCCAAAAATGAACAAAAAACAGCTTCTAAACATTGAGGTGCCTAAACTTTGCGTTCCTGTAGTCTAGTTGGCAGACTTTAGGACTAACATCTTTTGGCGCCGTTGCACGTGGAACGAAATTGAAGATATTTCCCTCGGTATGACATTTTTTCTCCTAATTTTGGTAGTGAACAGAATCAGGAAACATTTGTAGACTACTATCTTTTACTGAGATACTGAAAAGCAATTGTGGCTCCTAAGAAGATAGGAACGAAAGCTAATCCTTCCTCTCGATTGCATACAGGGGTTCCAGATCTAGAGAAAATTTTAAGGGAATCCACATAAAAGTTGGCTTCTACATCATCAGGAAGGTTTCAGTCCTCTAAAACTTCAGAAGTTCTAGGTGAGTTTGATCAAGACAATCATTTTTCAGATTTGTTAGACTTTGAGAGAGAAGAAAAAGAACAAATACTTTCTATCACAATTCCTCAATTTCAGATTTCAGATCCTTCTTTTGAGTTTGATAATTTTGAAGTATACACCAACCCATTGTCTTCATATAAAGTGAAACCATAGCTTATTAATTCAAAACAATTCTTGAAGCCTTAGACAACACTTTACACACCTCTTACTAGTAGGGTTCCTATTAGTCATCTGATAGACAAATCTTCACAACCTTCAAGTCCTCATATCAATCCTCACATGGCTGGTCAACCTCCTAATATGATGGATACCATTGTGGCTGCTAGGTATGAAACACTAGTCCTTCCACAACCCCTTAGTGTACTTCTTGGGGGAGATTATCAAAAATATCTCCCAAGATTCAATGGTCAAAGAGAGAGCACAGCAGAAGAACACTGGAATGCATATTACAGTTATGATGACAATCAAAACTTTGAACACAAAGATGTGTGGATGCGAGTTTTTGTTCATAGTCTTGATGGGGAGGTTAGGAAGTGGTTTAGGGAATTACCAATTGGTTCCATAGATGGGATTGAAGCTCTAAAAGAAGATTTCATGAAAGAATGGGGAGATGCAAAAGACTACCTTTAATATATAACTGAGTTTTGGGCGTTAAAAATGAAATCTGGTGAATCAGTTGTTGAGTTTTCAAAACGTTTTAACAAGATGTATGGGAAAATTCCAATAGAGATAAAGCCTACTCAAACATCAACAAATATCACTTATGCTAATGTATTTGATGTTGATTTCTCTTTACTTTTGAGAGAAAGAATATCAATCACACTTGCAAACATGCAATAAGCAGCCTTAGAAGTAGAATCCAATTTGTTGGCAGTTGATAACCTTAGAGAGAATACACGATACCATGGAAGTGAAAAGAAGAAAATGAAATAAACTTAACCTTCTTCCTCGGGCCTTCATTAAAAACTTATATTCTAAGTTGGAAAAGTTAGAAGTTGAAAATAAATCCCATAATAGACCCACTCAGGAAAAAGATAATCGGAATTAGAATCAGTTTAGGAGACCTTTCAACCCAAGATTTGCTTCAAGATAAAGGAGGAATAATGAAGATCAAAGGATCCAACCTCCTTTTTAGAACAATATGGTGAATGAACCTAAAGAGTTAGATGAGGTTGAATTAGGATATCAAGAACAACAAATGAATAATATTGAAAAAGATTCATCCTTAGGTTTTCTTACCAAATTCGATTATCAATATTGTATGGGTATTTCACAACAACAAGAGAGATGGTCTGATTGAAAATATTCAAATTGTCAAGAAATTTTTCAAACTTATCCCCAACGAAATTATGGTTTCAGATCAGGCATAAGACAAGTTCCTCGTAGTCAACAAAAAAAGGGTATTGATTCAACTAAACAGCTACAGAGATAGGTTCCAAAGAAGAAGCTAGTTCAACTTCCAAATGAAGATAAGCTGCAAAAAACTGAAGAAGTAAGTAAAATGCTTGTGGGATTCAGCCTTGAGAATGAAATTAATAAGCTCAAAATCCAAGTTCCATTGATTGAGCTTGTTAAGAATCCATCTTATAGGGAGTATTCCCTTAAACTCTTAAGTTCACCAAATAATCCTTCTTTTTGAGACAGTGTGAATTTGCAAGATGAAAATCCTACCATAATATTTGGCCCTAAACCAAAGGGAAAATATGATTTCTCTCCCCCTTCCTTTATTTCACTTACTATTCATGACAAGATGCTCCATAATTATCTTCTAGATTCTGGTGCTTTGCACAACTTAATGCCAAAAGTAGTTATGGAATCCCTAGGGTTGAATATCACAAGAGTTATCATGATCTTTATTCTTTTGACTCACGAGCTGTTAAGTGTCTTGGATTAATTAAAGACCTTGTAGTTAGTTTAACACAACTTCCTATGAAGAGTATTTTGATAGATATTGTGGTGGTTGATATACCTCCTAGGTATGGAATTCTCTTGTAAAGGTCTTGGACTAAAAATTTGGGTCGAACATTACAAATGGATCTTTCTTATGCAACAATTCCATTTTTTGGAGGTGAACAAAGAAGATTCTATAAGGAAGTTCAATTGGCCTACTCGGTTAGTGATCATGAGAATCCAACTAATCATCCTATCTATGTAGTTCAACAAGATATTGGATCCTGCATGTTGCATATAAGTGATGAAACCATAGCTACAGTGCATGTGAAAAAGGAGGTTTCAACTTGTCCAAAACAGGAGGAACAAGACAGTTTGTTTTTTGATGGGTCATCTTCTAAGGAGGGAGCAAGATCATGAGTTCTTTTCATTTCTCCAGGTGGTGAGATTGTTTCACTAATGTACAAGCTTGAATTCCATACTGTTAATAATATCGCTGAGTATGAGGCTCTAATCCTTGGTTTGAGAGCTGCTAAATATTTAAACATACAACAACTGGTTTGTTTTTGGTGACTCTGAGTTGGTAGTTCAACAGATCAGAAATGTTTATCAGGTAAAACAACCATTGTTAAAAGCTTATAGGAATGAAGCATGGGACCTTGTGGAAAATTATTTCTCAGCATTCAATATTTCTTTCATACCTAGGGCTCAAAATCAAATAGCATATTCTCTAGCTTTAGCAACCACTTATTTCACAATTCCTTAGCAAACTCAACTCAGATATCCAATTGAAGTTAGGTATAGACCTTCAATATTTGATAACATAAGGCATTGGAAAGTGTTTTAGGATGATCATTAAATTAAGAATTTTCTAGAGCTAAGAGATGAATTTTCTACCTCCTTGATTGATGACAAACATGATATTGAAGTTGAAGAGATACATTCTTTTTAAAAAAATGTGATTGCAGAACATACTATAATTGAATTGAAAGGAAATTTAATTCCCAAAGGTTTAGTCCCTTTAGAAATATTATTTTCAAAGGATGATACCTTGTCTAGAACTACTGTGCAGTCTTCCGAGTAGAATATAAATAGATGCAATGTTGGGACTGAAAAGGAGCCTAGAATGATCAAAACATCCAAAAAGCTTTTAGATGAAGAGAAGAAAAAATATATTAAGATTCTAAGGGAGTTTGTCGATATTTTTACATGGTCCTATGAGGATTTGAAAACATACAACACCAGTATTATTCTGCACAAAATTCCATTGAAACCGAATGTTAAGCCTTTCAAACAAAAGATTAGAAGGATCAATCCAGCACTGTTACCAATCATTGAAAAAGAGGTGAAAAAGTTATTAGATGCAAAAATCATTACACCTCTTAGATATTTTGTAATGTCCCCATGGCCTCCTTACGCCACAGAAGTCCCTCTGTTACTTTTTTTTCCTTTGCCTCCAAAACTACACATAGTCGAGCTCGACTCGGATATGCAACTCACCTATGCGATCCGCAGTCCGCAGCGACACCTTCTCGCAATTCGCAATCCGTATTGCGCTCTTCCGCATTCCACAATACGCAATCTGCAATTATGGGTGCAGACTGTGGAAATGTAACTTTCCATCAAACATCCTTCTACAATTTGCAATCTGCAATTGCAAAAGTGGAAATGCGGAAATTGACTTTTCTTTCCACCCAGCGACTTTTTGCAATCCGCAATCCGCATTGCAGGTGCGGAAATGCAGAAATCTTACTTTTCCACCAAACGACCTTTCCGCAACCCGCAATCCGCAATTGCGAGTGCGAAAATGTGGAAATCTAATTTTTTCTCCAAACGATCCTTCTGCAATCCGCAATTGCGGGTGCAGAAATGTAGAACTTAACTTTTCCTTCTTCTAAATGGCCTCCTGCAATCTACAATTGCGGATGCAGAAATGGTCATTCTCCAGACCTTTATCCTAATCAACTTCCAAGGGTCATAACTTATTCACCCTTTGTCCAAATGAAGTAAAATTGGTACCGTTGGAAAGATATTGGGGAGCTCTATCAGTTGGTGCAATCCGATGCCCAATTAAGAAATCCAACCTCTTAATTTTATTCTCTGAATTTTGGTCTGCAACCACTCTAAGGCATCTTCCAACCCTTAATAGATTTCCACTTGTCTCCTGCCATAACCTATCTTTCTCTAACTCATTGAGCAGTTTAAGGATGCCACAGGACCCCTAACCATCCCATGGTTCCATGAGGTTAGAAGTCCATTACAAGTTTAACATCTCATACAAAATGCACATAATACAATAAGTTAAGTCTATCCATACATCTAAAACATGTAATATTAACCATGCATCAACTCATGAATCTGTATGAAGCATTTTCAACCAGTACTCAGCCTTCCACTCAGGATTACACATGGTCTACTTATTGTTCACATTCATATAAAATTCATTTAACAGCTTTATCAAAACAATATAATAATAGCATACAGATAACACCATTCATTCCACATAATCCTTATCTTAGTATCTTGAAGTTGCCCCAACAACTGGCTAAGTGAGAGCAACGTTCCACCCAACCTTAGTTCTATGTCCAGCCTATACTCTTTTAGTTGAGAGACCACCCCCGAGCTAGGCTATGTATCCACTAAGGAGGGCTAGGTAGGATCTCTAACAGTCAAGATCCATTCAAATGCTTGGTCAGCCTTCGGCTGGGTTTATCAAGTAATCCTGGAAACATACTCATGCTAAGCCACCCTGCAGTTCGGTTTATCAAGCATACACCTGCTAAACCAACCTACAGATGGGTTTATCAAGCATACAAGGTAACCGGGAGGCTATTGCTAAGTCAGTGAGCTCAACCACAGAGCTACAGACATCTCATTCACTTAGCAGATCAGGAACCCACATTATCAACCTCACCCAACACAAGGAAGACCCTCTTCTCTAATACACAGTCCCTCAAAGCCCCTTCCCTTCTACTGCTATTCAGGGTAGGCATAAGAAGGTATTAATTCTATTTCTATGAGATCCTAGCCTTCATTGAGTTTATCAAGCATTCCCAACTATTAACTCTATCTCTTACGTCCACTTACCAAGCTGGTTCATTCCAAGGTTACGAACTAGACTTTGTCCCACAACTCGGCTCTATGCTCGTGGATTCAAGGTTGCGCACAACTTCCTCAATCTATTCACATCCTGTAGTCCACCTTCAAAGTCATGTTCAAGTTTCTACTCAAGGATCGCAAATATGCATGAGATCCCTCTAGTACTCACCTCTTCTTATTCGACTATCTCTGCGTTTTAGGGTCTCTTCCCAACAAAATGCCTCCTCTAACCAACAACTGACTGGATGAATGAGTTTAGTGCAGAACGCAAAAAATGCCAAATGTCTCAACCCCCTTACTCCAATCTCGGCGTCGTTTTATCCTACTGCAAAAATCCCCGCAGGCTTACCTTCTCCAAGTTCTGTAACCGAATCCATACCCGTACAGGGAATCAAATCGGTTACTCTTCCCCAAGTGGCAAGATGGGTCACCATCCCACTACCCCCCCTTACCTCTCCCTAGTGGATGCCCTCGCCCCCTTCTCATTAGCTGCCTCAATTAGCCAGTTCAGAGTATTTTCATTGCAATATTAAACATTTACATCTATTACAAAATTTCATGGCTTAACAACACATGCATAGTTTCACCATCCAATACTTGCCTATGAAAGTAAACCTTAAACATCCACTAGTGGGGCCTTGTCCTTGAGCTCCACACTAGGATCAACATACATTTCATAAACACAATATTTACATTGAGGCCAATTAATTACTAAGGAGGGGTAGGGGTATTACAACTCCCTCCCCCTTAGAACAACACAGTCATCGGTGTTCTCAAAACTGAACAAAAACGGGAATGCCAATCTCATGGCATCCTCCTTCTCCCAGGTCGCCTCCTCTGGCCTAAAGTGCTTCCATTGCACCTTTACCTGTCCAATGGCTCGCCTATAGAGTAAGGTAACCTTCATGTCGAGGATGCATATAGGTTCCACTTGGAATTCTCCCTCTGGTTCCACCTTTATCACATGCCAATCAATGATATGATTAGGATCATGTATATATTTCTTAAGCAAAGAGACATGGAAAACATTATGAGTTTTCATGTTAGCAGGTAATGCAATCCTATATGCAACTGGTCCTATTTTATCAAGGACTTCAAATGGTCCACAATATCTGGGTGCCAACTTGGCACAACTTCCCAACTTCATGGAGCTCTTCCTTGGTCTCACTCTCAAGTAGACATGATCCCCAATCTAGAATTCTTTGTGCACTCTCTTCAAATAAGCATAACTTTTATGCATGTCCTGAGTTGCCTTCAAATTATGTCTAACCTTGACAACTTCTTGTTCCATCTCTTCAATCATTTCTGGTCTAAGCACTACCCTGTTCACTAGGTTGTCCCAATTTACTGGAGTTTTGCATCTTCTGCTATACAGAACTTCAAAAGGGCTCATCTTCAATGATGCCTGGTACCCATTGTTGTAGGCAAACTCTACCAAGTGCAGGTAATCTTCCCACTTGGATGGCTTGTCCATCACATACATTCTTAACATGTCTTCAAGGATCTGGTTTACTCTCTCAGTCTAACCATCTATTTGTGGATGATAGGCTATACTGAAATTCAACTTAGTCCCTAACTCTTGAAATAACCCTTTCTAAAGACTGGAAGTGAATTTTGAGTCTCTGTTTGAGACTATTGCCTTGGGAAATCCATGCAAACTGAATATCTCCCTCATGAAGATACTTGCAATTTCATTGGCCTTGTTAATAGACTTAATTGGAATGAAGTGAGCTAATTTTGGTAGCTTGTCCACTACAACCATAATGGAATCATGTTTCTTCATAGTCATGGGAAAACCTGTTATAAAGTCCATAGAAATCACTTCCCATTTCCACTTTGGGATGGGAAATCACTGCAACAACCGTGCTGGATGTTGATGCTTTTCCTTAACCTGCTGACACTTTTGACATCTAGCAATATACTCTGCTCTGTCCTTCTTCATGCCATCCCAAAAGTATTATTTTCATGCTGCGGTTATAGTCTTCTGATATCCTAGGTGGCCAAAATATGGCTTTTGGTGTATCTCACTCCACACATGCTCCTTCAATTCTGCACATTTTGGAATATACAGTCTGGAACCTTGGTACGTAAGGACATCATCCTCTCCAATATGATATCCCGCACACTTGTTATTTACCTTTCCCTGCTGTAACTTCTCTTTGATTTGTAGGTAAGATTCATCACTAGCTTGAACTTCAATGATTCTTTCCTTCAAATCTGATTTACAAATACTCATTCTGCAACATGAAATCTCCTGCTGAGCACATCAACAACCTTATTCTCCTTTCCCTTGAAATGTTTAATTTCTAAATCAAACTCACATAGAAATTCCATCCATCTAGTTTGTCCGGCATTTAGATTTGGTTGGTCAAACAAATACTTTAAACTCATGTATATATCATGCATACTTCTTGTCTTTGTCGGAGTTGTTGGTGTCGAACTCCGTGAACTGCTTGATGGATTCTGTTGCACTCTTGGTGTGCTTGTTGGAGTAGCTTGAGATGCGACTTGTGTCGGAGTTCCTTGTGCTGAAACATGTCACGTTGTCCTAGGAATAGAGGAAGCTGTGACATTCTGATTCACATGCGTAGTTTCAACCACATCCTCTACGATGTCATCATGTTCAACATGTGACATGATTTTGACATCCTCTTCTATAGTTCCATCCCATGCTTTATTTTCTACAAATTGAACATCTCGACTGATAATGAATTTTCTTGCAACAGGATCATACAATTTGTATGCTTTGGTGTCTTCAAAATACCCAATAAAAATGCATTTTTGTCCTTTATTGTCTAATTTCCTTCTTAGCTCATCTGGAACATGTGAGTATGCTACACAACCAAAAAATTTTAAATGCGAAACACTATGTTTCATACTTGTCCATGCTTCTTGCAAAAATTTGTTCCTTACGCTCTTTGTCAGACATTGATTCATGATGTAAACAATAGTTTCCACTGCTTCAACCCAGTATTCATTCGACAGATGCATGGTTGCCAACATACTGTACACCATCTCCATAATGGTTATGTTTTTCCTTTCTGCGATACCATTCTGCTACAGTGTATACCTCACAGTGAATTACCTATGTATGCAATGATTCTTACAAAAGTTTTAGAAATCATTTGAAGCATACTTACCACCTCTGTTTGTTCTTAAGATCTTGATGCTGTAACCACTCTGCTTCTTCGCAAGTGCCTTGAACTGCTGAAAACATCCAAATGCATCAGATTTATGTTTTAGAAAATATGTCCATGTTTTTCTTGTGAAATCATCAATAAATGTGAGAAGATAAGTGCATCCTCCCATGGACGGTGTTTGCATCGTTCCACAAATATTAGAGTGCACAATTTCAAGTTATGTGCGAGCTCTATATCACTTTCTGATTGAAAAAGTCTCTTTGTGTTGTTTGCCAAGAATGCAGCCTTCACAAATTCTTTCTGGCTTTTCGATCAATGGAAATCCTTTCACCATGTCCTTCATATGTAGTAGCTTCAGCCCACCAAAATTTAGATGTCCAAATCAAAAGTGCCATAAACAAGATTCATCCTTTATTTCTATTTGAAACATTCCTTGCATTTCATTGTCTTTTTCTTTCTTGTTGCAGTGAAAGTCTGCTTCTTTACTTTCTGCTTTGAACGCAAATCCAGAATTTTCATTCTGACTTGTATGAACAACTTGAGTTGTTTTTCCTCTTATGATTGGCCTTATCCTCAAAGGAAACAAATGATTGCTTGTCATCTGCTCTTTGATAATTAACTGATTGCTTGGATATATGTCTCTGATCACACAATGCTTTCCTATCATGTGAACTCTGTAGCCTTTTTCTATCAATTGTCCAATGCTCATCAAATTATGCTTCAGCCCTTGAACATAATAAACACCAGGCATAAATTTATGCTCCCCCTGTTTGGTTAGAATATAAACAGTACCCTTTCCTAAAACAATGACTTGGATATTATTTCCAAGTGTGACATCAGTTTGAACTGATTTATCTAGACTAGAAAATAGATTTAAATTATCAGTTAGATGATTGCTACAACTTGAGTCTAAATACCATATGTCATTTGGACTTTCTTGGATAGCATTGCATTCCAACATAGATGCACATGCTAAGAACAATGAGTTGTTCGGAGTGTTTTTGTTGCTTGACTGCGATTGACCTTGTTTTCCTTGGTCATACTGCTTCTTCCTGCATTCATATGCGATGTGTCCATACCTCTTACATTAATGACATTGAATTTTTGATTTATCGTACCTTTGTCCACTTGACTGACTAGGGATTTGATTCTGATTTCTACTAGCGACATGTGCAGGACTGCTGCTGCGACCTCCTCTAAAAGAACTTCTTCCTTTGCCTCTAGAGTTTGATCTTCCCCTGCCTCTTTCATGACTTATGGATGACTGTGTTGCGAATGCACCTTCTAGTGATATATCTGAACTACCGATTCTATGTTCATGATTGAGTAATGAAGCTTGCAATTCATCAATAGTAAATATGGATAGGTCTTTGTTTTCCTCCAGGGTCACAACTAAAGATTCAAATTTCTTTGGAAGAACTCTAAGAACTTTTTCAACAACTCTTTGGCCACCTAGATTTTCTCCATGAGACTTTATTGGATTAACCAGACCAATAACACAAGTATAGAAAGAGTCTACTGATTCTGTTTATTTCATTGACAGAGATTCAAAATCTCTTCTAAGGATTTGAAGTTTCGCAGTCTTTACCTTGTTCAAACCTTGATAGGAATTTTCCAATGTGTCCCACGCTTCCTTAGCTGACGTCGCTGCTGCTACTCTTAGGAGTATGGATTCATGTGTCACTTGATGTATGTGGAACAATGCCTTTCCATCTTTCTTCCTCTATTCCCTCAAAACATCCTTCTCAGCTTGTGTGAGATTATTGTATGCTGCAAGATCTACTGGTTCTACATAACCATTTTGGACCATTTCCCATACATCTTGACCTCTAAACAAAGCTTTCATAGTTAGAGACCAATATTCATAATTTTTACCTGAAAAGATTGGAGTTTGCAAATTAACAGAAGTGGAAGCCATTCTTAATCACGTTTCCCTTTTGCAAATAGAATTTCTTTTCTTCGCAAACCAAGCTCTGATACTAGATCAAGGGAAAAACACATTGCACAGTCAATTAAAAATTAATTGCACAGTAGATATTTCTTTTTATTATCAAACTTGGCGGAAACCCCAACTTTTAATTTCGCAGAGATTAACTTTGCAGAACTTGGATTCGCACAACTTGTCTTCACACTAAATTTACATCACAGTAAATTGACTTTGCACTTATGCAGAACTTTTAACTTGTGTGAAATACCTAACTTTTGGGACTTCTTTACTTGAAGATATTTTTACTCTGCGTAACTTCTCAACTTTACGGAATACTTTGACCTTCCACAAACTCACCCTTAAACAAAATTTATATAAATATATTTCTTGCTAAAACATAAGAACCAAAACATTCAAGTGAAACTTATGTCGAAGTTACTTCACGTTAAACTAGAACTTTTACCACCCTGAAATATATACGGAAATCTTGGTTTCTTTCACACACAGTAAATGTTGAACACAAATAACTATAGACTTATATATTACCGTAGTAAAACAAACAACATTGCTGCACTTACAGAGAGATGAGTTTTACTTCAATCTTTCACCATTTTTACAGAGATTGGGCTCGTAATACATTTCAAGACCAATTTCTTCTTCTCCTTTCACTCCTACATCTCTACTTAATCCTATGAGAGAGTTTTTTTATTTATATACAAACTTAAGATTGCTTCGCTTGGAAGCTATTGAACTCCATTAAATTGTAATTAATTTCTACCTAAGAATTTGACTCGCGGAATACAAATGCAGCTGAATAAATACTATGAAGTGTGCACGAAGTCTTCTGACAGACTGTCTCACTGTCTGACATATCTGTGACTTCTACGGACTAACAAAACATCTGATAGAGCCGGCTTGAACTAGATGCGCATTCAACTCGTAATTACATTTCTCCAACATATGTATTAGGAAATGTATTATAGTTTAATAGTATTATTCTATTAATTAAATACATCAACTTCAATGTTATTTTTTTTTATGAAACTTCTTTAAATGCTTTAGTCACAAGTTCTCTATTTGAAAGTAATTATATGTTATCATCACAAGCATACCTGCATTTGACATTGTGACGGGGAATTCTGCATCCAGAGTGGGCTTTCTCAAAATGTGTCACCTTATCACGGTTCTGGATGTCTTTGGAAAATTGGATGAGCTCCCGCTCTTCACAATGCAGTTAAAAGTGGTGATGATCGTTAAACCAGTGAAGTTTAGAAGAATAATGGGCAATGTATATGCATGAACTAACCCACTTGACCCAAATTTGTGATTACAAACAGTAATAAATAATACAAATATTTCATTCTGACAACGTTAACTTGGCCATGTATTTTATTTCTCGAAGGTGATTAGTTAACTTGCTTGGTATGTGAAAGGAAGGCTTATCTTGATTCAAATTATATATTGAAGTAGCAAAGTGGATCTCCAGTGGTTACTTTGAGAACGGAAAAGTTAGTTGTGGTGATGACATAGCGACATTGCAACCAAGACACAGACTGTCATTGGATGTTTCCCATCCGGCAGGAAATTGACATTCCATCGAAGTTAAATGATTTGGCATTTCCATCCTCCATTTACGAGGTGACATGCTACAACAAATCAAAGGTAAATGCGAGATGTTTCTATTGCAATTTGCTATTGCTATTGACTTTCAGACCATTTTGGGTTTTAAAGTGAATGATGACTATGATACTGTTATGGCAGATCCTGTGGAGTATATGCTTCCTTGTATCGTGGCATATATGAAAGGAAATCCTATTCCTAGATCAACACTGGAAGATGCTGACAATCATATCACCGCCAAGTCATTGAACTTCGATGGAAAGTCAACTTCCCGCAGGGTGTCAAGAGGAAGCGGAACCTCCGATCTATGTCTGGGTCCGTTGCAACGTCGGGACTCGCTATGCAATTGCAAATATCATTAATTCATAAGATAAAAGAGCAATGATGTCATGATGTATTTAGGATTTGCAGTATAATTTTTTTCATATTATTGTAAATGTAAATGTAATGAGTATAGAGATTTTATCTCGTTACAAACTATTATTCAATTTTTTTGTTTTAATTTATTTTCTTTAGTTGTTTTCAATAAACAACAAGAGCATTGTAATCTAAATGTTAACATACATGTTGGCATAAAGCTGGAGACTCCATTCCTATCTGGAAGTCAACAAAGCTCCCCTGTAGACTAGATGTCCTTGTATTTTGGATCTCCTCGAAGAGAGAAAAAAGTCTCCCCTGAACCATAGTCAACGGAGACTACACAGATATAATTTATAACACACTGGTATCCATTAAACATCAATACATAAAAATTTGAGAGCCACCAAAGCCATTATTCTTTATTATTCATTCCGCAACAATATACAAACTATTACATCACTTGTACAATGTCATAGGATAGACATGCGTCAACCTAAACACCTCACTCGACTTGTTTCTCTAAAACTTATATCTTCATCCCTTGGCCCTTCCTGAGATTTTATACTGTAATTTATAATGGTTACTTCCGACTTTGTCAAGACGGTTACAACCCAACTTCTCTTATGTAGATGTATTAATATCATGCTAACTTTTGCCACATCCTATTGCATAGTTCTTCAAGCGTCGATTATCCATCCATCTTCCTTCAATGGCCTAACACATATTTATTTGATTTAAATCAAGAATTATATATCCTTCCGAAGGGTTTCAAAAGGAGTTTGGAACAAATGTACATAACAACTCTTGTCGTATGTACAAAGCTACTCTAACCATGAATGATTATAAATTAGATTAAATTTTAATTCTAGTGGTAAAGTATGCATGGAGTTACATTGGACAAAGTGTTAGTAATGACAACGTGGTCACAAAGGAGATGCATGAACCTTCCCTTGGACACGCTGCGGAGGTTCTGTATCCTCTACAATTGTATTAAGGTGTGACTATGTAAACATTCTTTGTGATATTAATGAAAACACACTCTTTCTCTCTATGCATCTATCTTGGTGATCTATCTTTTCATCTTGGTTTGAGAGTGTGGATCTATAGTTTAGTTTAGTTTTTTGTTGTTTTATATTCCATTTTGAATCTATCACCAAGGATTTCACAACCCGATAGGTGCTCTTTTGTGCACGTGTGTGAGAAATCACATACCACAACATCCAAGTTAAATATGGATGCCATTGCAAGGTCTTAGGAATTATGGATGGGTCTAGGGTCCTTTATCATAATTAGGGGAGGGAAACAATACTATTTGACCCTAAACCTTGATTTTCAAGTTCAATGTCCATGGAGTTCTCAAACAACCACATATGATCTTTGTAGGACATCATTCACACCTCCAAGTGGCATATGGGAAGCATAAATAAGCCAGTTATAAACCAATAATTGGTCTTGATTTTTAAACAAGGTCGAGCGAAGAAAAGCAAGGTATTATACCCTAAATGAATATTATTAGGCTCAATACCCATGGTTAGGGAAGAAAAACACTTAGGCATTAAGCATAAATTCTTAGCATTAATCACCATTAAGAAAAACTATAATCAATAACACAAACCCTCTCTAGGGGGTATTTGGCATCAATGATGGATATGAATGTGATTATGAGGTTTTTCTAATCAATATGGGTTACAAGGCCTTTACCATGGTCGAGGAAGGTAAAGAAGTTCCTTGGGATATTTTTGAATCTTCTTGGGCTCAAGACACTTGAATAATTTCTTGAACCAACACATGATTTTTCTCTAGGGGTTGTTTGTAGACCTTCGAATAAGATATATGAACAATGATTACATTTTGTGCCCTAGACATGGAGCTTGATGCCTAAACATTCTCAAGGGAGAAAATGAGTTACTTAACTTTTAATTGAACCTTATATAGTTCAAACACCATGAAAAACAACTATAAACCATGAGTTGATCCATCACAGGGTGGCCTTTGGCCTAGGAGTTTGATATGGGTTCCATTAATATGGTTTGTAGATCATGGTTGGGATCGATGCCTTAACCATTGTTGATCAAGGAAAAAGAGGTGCCTTGGAATATTGTTTCCAGAATATTCTTGGGATAAACAACCTTAAAAGAGTCCTCAAACCAAAAGACAAGTCTTTTTCAGGATTTTTGTGTGGGCCTTCGATTGGGATATGGGAAATGGGCCGTGAGACCTAAACATGGTTAAGGAGGGAAAAAAAGAGTTAAATACTACTTGAATCTTCTCAAGATTCAATAGCATAATCCACACTTACAAACCATGACATCGATTCTTAATAATAGGCCTTTTTCCTAGGTGTTGGATATTGGCACCATTAAAATGTTTTCCACACTACATATGGGTCTCAAGACTTGACCATGGTCAAGGGAGGGAAATAATTGTTTTAGGCCCTTGATCATGGTTGGTAGAGGGGAAAAAAACCTTATGCCTCAAACATAGCTTCTTATTCTCAAGTTCCATGAGTGTGTCCTTGAACCCCCACATGGGACCCCTTTAGCGTATCTTTGGCCAAAGAGAGTGATATGGGAACCATGAATAGGTTTTTGGCACCGATAATGGGTATCGATATATTTCCACCATTAAGGGAGGATGCTAGGGCCCTTAGGTCCCAAAGAAATCTTCTCAAAATTATGCACCATGAAAAATAAGATCAATCTATAACTCTTGAGGGTGTATTTGACATTTTAGTTGGATATACACACTAGGATTTTTTTCACACCATGGATTGGTCAGAGGGCCTTGATCATCATCAAAAACATGTTATACAACTTGACGAGAAATTTATACTCAAAACGAGAACTCTAGCCATAAAAAACCCATATTTTTGCATAAAAACACCAAAAAAAACCTCAAATAAAAAAGTAGTGCTACCGATAGCACCACTTTTTGATTTGGGGTCAAAAATATAGAAATGAACCAAAACATTTGTTATTGTTGTTTGCAAAAACCTTAAAATCAAGCTCTAAATTGAAAATTAATGCTACTGGTAGCACACTTTTTCAAAAAATGGCATTTTTATATGAATTTATCATAATTGAAAACTGTGCTTATTTAATCTCTCAGTAACACTGTATAAAACTTGCATTGATTTAAACACAAATTTATCAAGAAATAGTTTGACCACCCTTTTCATATAAAATACAAAAATTTATGATATTCATCATAAAATCATATATTAAACCATTAGATGTAGAAGTAATTCATAACAAAATTCAAGCACTCCTTTAGAGTTTCCATACAAACAATGGCATATTAATAAAAAAGACAGAATGCTTCATGTGCAAATATTCAAATCAAAACATGGATTCTGACACACCATCAGAAGCTACATTTTCTTCAGATGAATGTCTGGATGAAGATGTAGATGACCCGTATTCTTCTCTACTATCAATGAGTGCACCACAGGGATGATTTTAAGAACCTCCCCAAATTTATATGTATAAGAAATGGGTGAATCCCCATCATACACAAAAACGTGTGAAGTCTATTTTATCACTAATATAATATGTATATATAATTTTTTGGCGAATCTTTCACGGAATTATAAAATCTTGTAAATTTTGGGTGAATCTTTCACAAAATTATAAAATATTGTAAAATTTTTGGCAAATCTTTCATGGAATTAGAAAATATTGTGAAATCTTGGTGAATCTTACACTAAACTATAAAAGCTTGTAAATTCTTGAAAAAAATTGTTCAAGTTTAAAGGATTTTACAGCCATTAAAGAATATGCCAATGCACATTATGAAGCCCTTTACATGGAATAAGAAGAACCAGATCTTGAATCAACACAAATCATGTTGGAAAATATACCCCATTAGGTCTCCGATGGTAAAAATGATGAACTAATACAGTAAATAGAAGAAGATGAAATTATAAAGGCCATTTGGGAACTTGACCCTTATAAGGCTTTGGGGCCTGACAATTTCTCCATCCATTTCTACAAGTACCATTATTTTATAATGAAATCGGACCTAAAATCCATGTTATTGAATGATAAAAAAAGACATAAATTAGGGGGCACCCAATAGCTCAATCTATTAGGTAGAATTGTTCTCATTGAAACAATTTTCCCCTCCCTTGCATTCTATTGGTGCTCAATGATGCTAGCTTCAATGGGGTTATGAAGAAAAATGCATGTGAAAATAGTAGGTTTCTTTGGAAAGGAGGGAAGAATAATGGAAAATTAATCCATCTCATTTAATGAAACATGGTCAAAGCTCCAATAGTGCATGGGAGATTAGGCATTAAAGACCCTTAGCTCATGAATCACACTGAGTTCAAAAATCTTATGGAGATTAATAAATGGGAGGTTGGAATGGTTGGAAAAAACCATTATAAAAAAGTATTCTCTTTGCAACAGGGAATAATGCATAGAGAACATCATAGCTATCGACAAAGGGTTGCACGTTTCGAATCTTATTACAAAAGGAGTTCCCTTCATCAAAGATAAGATTACTTGGAAACATGGAAAGGTAATTCCACTGATATATGCAAAGATAGTATACATGAGAATCACCCTTTGAGTGACTTGGAAGCATTGTATACCCTCTTAGATCGGATGAGAGAACAAGGACTTCAAAACATATTTGAAATATCTGATTGGTCAAATAAATCCTCTCATTAGATAGGATAGAATAATCAATTTACTCCCTATCTATCTTTCTTAGAGAAGCAACTCCTCACTAATCTCAAAGGATGCACCCCAATTGATCCTTAGGATAAATACCAATGGGGATGGGGAAAATCTATTTATATATTAAAATAGGGTTACTTGCATATTCTCTATGAACATAATCTCCATCCCAAATAGACCCTTTTGAATAAAGTATTGCAATCGAACGAAATTCCTAAAGTGACTGCATTTTGTTCAATTTTTGGTCATAAAAAATTGCTAACCACTGAAAATCCCAACAAAATGGCATAAGTGAACCTTATAGATGTGTGATGTGCCAAGAAAACTTGGAAACTTAAAAACATTTGTTTATAAACTACAAACATGTAAAGCAGGTTTGTCACATGTCCTTCTTTGACTTGCAAATGTGGTAGACTGGAACTAAATGGCAAAGTAGATTTTTTCTGGAATGGGAGAAGAACTACAAAGAAACCTTCTCCCAAAAACCATATTTCAAAATATCTTTGATAACGATGCCCAACTATGTATGTTGGAAGATATTGTTAGCTAGGAACAAGGCCATTTTCCAAAAAGAGCTAAATCATCCTTGTCTAAATACAACCAAATAACAAGGGGATCACGTCTAAGAAAATCATAAATAGGGGATTAAATGGTCATTCTCCTCACCTTCTAGACATGGAAAAAGATATCGTCCATCATATGTTTTAATAGGAAAAGTATATTCTAAAAACATGTCAATCAAGCACCACAAACCTCATAAATGGACGATTATGAAATTATAGCAAGAATTCAAATATTGGCTTGCATAGCAAGGAAAATACAATCTTATTTTCAATGGAGTTTCTAAAAGGAATCCAGGGGTGGTAGGCACAAGGGGATCATTCATGATCCTCCAGGAAATCATGAAAGTAGCTATCCTTGGGGGATAAGAACAATGAGAAATAATCAAGTGAAGTCTTATGTTCTTGTTCAAGGTGTTAGGATGGAAATGTTTACTAAAATAGAGACCTTTCAAAAGCCTCATCAGAAATGCATTTCACTGGTCATTCGGGTATAAAATCATACAGTGGTATGATAACTTTGTTACATATCTTATGGTAATTGCTTACATACTTATATTCCCACAACATATTCCAATAATGTTTATTGTCGGTTCTGATGGCTACAATTGCTAGCTCATACCAAGGAAAGGGTTAGATGCACACATCACATCTACTAGATAGGAATACGTATAAAACTTGGATGGTTGATTTAGAAATAGATTCCATGGAGTGGCAAAATTTTGAGATATATTGGTTGACATGATGCCACCCCAATTGAAATTGGACCCATTACTGATCAATGTATGTAGAACTGGTATCTAATCCACCTGAAACATAATGGCTTATTTCTCACCATGTAGTCTAGATAGAATAATTGTATCCAACATCTATGGGATTCTCAACATCTTAGATGGATATAAACCACCTTCTATCCTAGCCTTAAATCTCTTATGTCTCACCGACCATTTTTTCAGACATTCATATATGTCTAATTTCACTAAATTGCTATCCACTCATCATCCAATATAACATTTGCAAGTGTGAACTTGTAATATATATCTTGATAAGATGGATGGAATGTTGCAATTTACCTACATCCATCTACATTTATGATGATTTTTCCTTCTATGTTAAATCTAGGATGGGTGGTACTCAAAAGAGGGTGATCTATCATACTTCACATGCTAATTTTACTACTCTTTTGAATCCAAATAGTTTTTGAATTAAAATTTAAAACAATATACACTTACACCATACACAAACAATCATTATGTTCTAGGAGGCACCACTCCCTTGTGGTTTACCTCATTAGCATATAAATAATGTTATATTACAACTCATGTCTTACTATGGACCACTTCTCTCAACCAATGTGAGATAGTAATTTTGCATATAGAGGTGTTTTTATCATATATAAAATTGAAACAAATACATAAGTTAAGTGTACCTACTTAGTAATGGGTATTTTATTTTAAGACAAATTGTACTAAAACAAAAGCATAACCATTGTTATGTAGATGATGTAAATTTTATATTCATATAGATTAATATTTATTAAGTACAATGTATCAATATTCACATTTACACTTTGGTTCCAAATAATAGATTTGTTCTCTTTCAATATCTATCTATCTATCTATTTATATATTATTCCATTAAATGTATTTTTATTTTTAGTAAGTGACTAGGAAAATTTAACATTACTTTCAATTAGTAATATAGATAAGTATAAAAATCACTATTCTTAACTTAGATTGTGTTGGAAAAAAATGCTATTACTTTATTTAACCTATTTTATGAATATTCCTCGAATAAAAAATCCCCAAAATAAATGAATATTCTTATTCCTTATATGTGTAATCTTTTTTGTTTTCATTTCAATATGTGTTCTACATTCAAATTGCATTTTGTTACAAAGTATTTACATGATTAAAAGGAGGAATATTTCATACAAAATTGGCTTCTACACACATATCACATAAATAGAAAGTAAAATAATTAAATGTGTAATATTGTATAAAACTTTAAGAACATTAAGTAGAAAATGAAAAGTTATAAACAAATATCCATTAGCAAAATATTGACCAATTTTAATAACATTTTAAAATAGAAACATCTATTAAATTGTAAATGATTATCTAACTTGTAAGAAGACAAGAAACCCAAGGAATTAACAACCAATTCTAGAAGTAATAATCACTTAACAACCAAAACTATTAAATTGTAAATGATTATCTAACTTGTAAGAAGACAAGAAACCCAACGAATTAACAACCAATTCTAGAAGTAATAACCACTTAACAACCAAATCTAAAGGTAACGATGACTTTGAAATTAGACAATATGTTATTCCAAAGCAGCAATCAATATAAAAAAAAAAGATAATAATTAACAAATAACTCTATATAATATCATTTATTTAGTTAATAGTTTAAAGTCTAATTAGTTTTCTTAGCTTGTAAACCAAAAGACAAAAGAACCACAGCATTAACAACCAAAACTAATAGTGACATTGAACATAGCTGATGGAAAAATAAAGTTCAAATAAAAAAAACAATGAAATAGAATATGGTTTATTCCAAATCAATGTTACTATTCAAATAAGTTTATATAATATATATTTTTAAATTAATTGTTTAAATTTTAATTAGTTTTAATTCAAATTTACTAAAACTTGTATTTAACTTCATTTTAATCTTTATATAACAAATTTTGATGTTAATATAATATAAAATATATCTTAATATAATATAAGATATATCTTATAAAGAAATATACATAAGATGGAAGCAATGTGTTCCAAAGACACCAAATTAGTCCAATCTATATATATAAACAAGTTGATATGCAATGCACGTGATTTCGATGCCATGTAACTTTATAATTCATGTTGAATCTGGCAGATTAAATAATAACAAATATCTGAACCAAACTTCGATATAGCTCTATTCAATGCTGGACCGCAGCTTTGGTATATCTGAACCAAACTTTGGTATGGATGATATTTTCACTATGGTTGGCTCAAAATTCAAACTGTTAATGGAGTATAAGAAAGTTAGAATCAAAATATGGACTTGAAGGAATGTGGTGATTTACAAGTTTTAAGAGAACAAGGCAATTGAAGACCAGCCAAATTAAGACAATTAAAGAATTATTAGTTTGCACATAGTTGAATTATATTTTTGAAGTGATATTATTTGCAATGTAATTAGCCTTCTCTGCATTTTTAGCTGTGTTGATGCTTGGTTTGACATAGCTGGCAATTGCACCTTTGGATGTAATAAAAAAACACCTTACAGGTAAAGTAGAATACTGAAAAGAGAACCATTAATAAAAAGAGTAAATATTAGATTTGATACAATATTTTTAAAACATTAAATTATTCAAATTATTGACATTGCAGATTCCGTTTCCAGTACCCTTTTTAAACGCTATATATTATTGTTTCTTTTCACATTTTAGTGGCCATGGATCCTGCTTTGAGTGGCTGCAAAACGACACTTCATTCCGGGCACTCTGTCCTTACACATACTGCGTGTTTTGATGACTGATTGCCATTGCAGCAACACTTCTTCTTCCACGACGCTGCAGATGCTCCGGTTACATAAGTCCAGACCCATAGCTCCGTAATTTATTTATTTTTTCCTTAAATTATGTAGCTTTTGTCAACAAAATAAAAATAAATTATCCTCATCATGAACCTCGTATTTTTATGAAATTATTAGATCTCACAAATTTAAGATTTTTTTACGAGATTATTATATTTTACAAATTTAACATTTTTATGAGATTATTATAATTAAAATATTTTTTAACTTTATTTTGTTGGGCTATCAATGTTTCTGCATAATTTGCATTTTGATAACAGGTGGCACGTAAACATAGACTATAGCTTTCTCGAAAGGGCATATAATTTATAATCAATGTTTTTATAATTAACGTTGGCTGCTTAAAATAAATAATTTTTAACTGGTTTCGAGGTAGAGTTTGATCGCCAATCTTTCAAAGTATCCAAATCGCTGTTTGAATTTCTATGTCTACGGAACCCATTCCGTAAAGCTTTTTGGTCTTCACTCTCATGCGATTTTAACAGTTGTCTGTTAGTTAACGTTGTTTGTGAATTTTTCTCATCAAAATACAATTCTTTTCTATTCGTGACGACGCATATCTCTTTGCCTATTGTTAAGAAAGAAACGAACACATTTGTAGATTCCAGCAACTGTCACTGGCCTAACTGATGATAGGTCAAAAATATGCCAACTCCACAATTGATAAAGACAAACCAAGTTTGTGAGCTTAAATCTAGTTTCTATTATTCGTACAGAATCTCGGTAGGCACTTTGCATGGAAAAAAAAAAGATTCGATTCTTTTCATCGCTGATTTCTTTTAAAACAAATAACCAAAAAACATGCTTACAAAGTGCTATTGATTACTCAACCCTTTAAAGATCGAAAACAACCAGGATCAAGCTCGAATTCCCTCTAAGCACAATCTCATAAAAGCTTCACGCTAGAAGTGTGGGTAAACCATGAATCAATGTAGCCTTTATATAGGACAAAATAGCTTTTAATATTCTCTCAAATATTGGAAATCTAGGGCTCAAAGAAGATATCAACATAAAATATGGGAGAATGCAACCATATGCCATATTTATAGATGAAATGGAGGGCGAAATAATTGTGGGGAGGAAGAAATTATTTTACTACAATTTTTTTAGAAATCAAAAACTATAAAAGAATGGAGGGAGATTTTGTTAGGACTAAAATATTTTTTTGCATTTCCTCATTAATATACGAGAGAGCTATTAGTTTTGGATTTATTTTTCACCTAATAAATATTGGATTAATATATTTTGGCTAGAAAAACCTTTTCCATATAAAAAATCGCCCACTAAATTTTTTTCACCCCTTTAGTTTGGCCCATGGGTTAAATTTAGCCCCTAAAATTATCCATGGTGCACCATCTGAATCTTCATGTACGCCCATCATTTCATATGCCATATTCCTTCTAGATCTACGACTTGGTTTAGCAAACTCCCATGTTGCAACTATTTATGGTGCCAACAATGATAATCTCTATAGTCTTGGAGCTAAGAGTGCCCTTCCTTGTCAACTAGAAGTCATAAACTAGTATGTTATATATAATATTGTCTATGAATATATCAATTTAAATTTATCAAAACAAATTACAAATTAAAAAAAAATAAACATTTAATTAAATAGTGAACTTCAATAAATTTTTAAACACATTTAAAAAAAATCATTTTTGAAAAATAAAATTAATTTTTAAACAAATTTAAAAAAAAATTAAAATAAAAAATTTCCTTTTTAACAAAAAATTGAAATAAATATTAAAAAACATTGGAAAAAAACACTTGAAAATCAAATTTTAAAAAAAGAAATAAATAATAATAAAAGAAATAAATTAAAAAAAACAAATTATAATTTGTTTTATAAATTTGTAAAAGATTTATAAAAAATTTATAAAAAATTAAAATATTTTTTATAAAAACTAAACAAAATTAAAATATATATATTTTTTAAATTAAAAAAAAACAAATATAAATTAAACAATATATCTAACCCTCATCCTCACCACCTTCGCTCCCCCTCCCCCCCACCACCCCTATCCTCTGCCTTCCCCCAATGTCACGCACCATTCCCTCCCCTCCCTCCATCCCCTCTCGTGCCTCTCCGCCCTCCCCTCCCTCCACCCCCTCCCGCGTCTTTCCACCCTCCCCCTCCACTCACCTCCCCCCTCTCCCCCCTTCCCCTCCACCTCCGCGCTGCCCATCCCACTACCAATGCGCCCCCTTCCGACTGCGTGATTCCTAGAATCGCGCCGCCACTTCGCGGAAGCACGATTCTGGGAATCGCGCAGCCGGAAGAGGGCACTGTTAGTCCTAAAGTCTGCAACCTAGACTAAGAAGAGTTTAGGGACCTCAATGTTTAAAAGATCGTTTTTGTTCATTTTTGGATGACTATGGAGGATCAAGAAATAAAATCAGTTAATCATGGACAAATTAATAAAGATCTGAAAACATCAGATAATTGTATGCATAAGGATATAGAATATAAAATACTGAAAATGAATGAATAACGAAAGGAGTAGGGATTAAGTTCAAATCATAGGTGATACAAAGAAAAAATAGACAGTTTTAAAATCATTGCATCATAAGAATTGAGGTGTTCAAAAATACATTTTAAACATCTTTCTACATTAACATTCATTTGTATGCACAAGCATCGATATAGAAGACATCTATATAAATAAAAAGTACAGACACCAGTTCAAACAAAACTACATAATGTTTAGACACAATATAGATTCAAACCTAGTTCCCAATATCAAACAGTCAACCATCTCATAACATAAATCCTCACATAACAATATATATATCAGACTGTCACAATGTATATTGTATATAATAGACCCTCATGTGTCTCCAAAAAAAAGGTCTAAGAAGAGCTTTACAATATATAGGAAAAGTAAGCCAAGATAAGTTGTTTCCAGATCCACTTTCCTAGGATCAAGTTGTACTAAAATAGAAAAGTACAAAATAACAAAATTAATGTTCTGAATGACTTGACTATGACATGTGTCTTTTCTAACTAAACTGGATCATCAAATAAAATTCTTCTAACTCCTTCTGCCAACACATCAAGGCCATCTAATGCATGAGCCTTCTTTTGTAATCAGTTGCATTCTTTCTGGACCTGACTTAGTATCTTCTCGAGCTCTCCCTTCTCTTTGATAAGCTTGATGTTCTACTCTTGTGCCATCTTCCTTCTTTTCACTGCCTCCTCTGCCACCTGTACTAGTTCTGAATAATTCTTATTTACCTCTTGTAAATCCTGTTTCAACATCTTATTTGCTTCCATCAAACCATCATTAATCTGATTTATATGTTCATTCTGAAGTTTATGTTGATCAACTTCTTTCTTCTGCTTATCTGTTTCAAAATATTTCATAAAAATATATGAATCCTCATGAAGTTCATTTGCATCATTGTCCTTATTGAAATTCATTTGTTTCTTTGAGGATTCAGTAGCTTTAGATTTGGAAACATCTTTCCCTTTAATATCAGAGGTTAATGATGTTGTCTTCTCCTCTAGGTATTCATCATTATCAAGATTACAAAGGTGATTTTCTGAACAAGATCCGGAACCTTTTTCAAACTATGATCAATGTTATTCAAAACTTCATTTAATGCAGATTCCAATACCCTTTCCCTTTTTTCTTCTTCATCATTTGATGAATCATACACTTATATAGTTTGATCTTTTTTAGCCATAGGGTTCAACACTGCTCTCATGTTCAACCTTAACTTATTTGCAGAACAAGTTTTTGGCCTTTGGTAAACTTTAAATGACTTTGATGAACTTTCTGTAGGAATGACAGGTTTACCATGAGAAGGATCCAATTTCTGATTTACTTCGACTGCTTTCTTTTTATCAACAGAATTTCCACATGTGTTAAAATATTGTATCCCTTCATATTTGAATCGACCCTTCTCAAACTTAGATGGAGTTTGAATGGTGATCTCTTCCTCAAAATATTTAAATTCCTGCTGATTTTATGTTTCCTTTTCGGAAAGAGAATTTGATATATTAGCTGCTTTCTTATCAGAAGGAATCTTGATAGCCTTTTTCCTAACAGGGGCTTGCTGTGTTGGAGAAAACTTCCTATGGCTTGGGGTGAACCACATAGACAGTTGACCACCAGAAATTAACTCAATTCTCAATACTCTGCTATAGAAATGACAATGCTAAGATAATGAAGAATATAACCAACCTCGATCCAAATGTTTGATGTAGATCCCCGTTGGAGCTTTCAATCCGTGCACTTGAACCTGCAAATTAGTCTTGACAGCCAATATACAACAAGCCCATATAATATATAAATGGCATTAACATCATCAATAGCAATGATCCATGATGTTATAAATAAATGCAACCCAATGTAATATAAACAACATTCATAACATTAATGGACGAGAATATGAGTATTTCTATTCATAAATAAGAGGAAGTACAATTAGATACGACCTCTTGCCAGCAACCAATCTGAACCAAGATCTGGGTCAATCCACTTGTGCGTCCACCACTTCAATCCTCCATGGAATGGCAAACTCAAACTATGATAGGAGTTTGGAAGGTGAACATAAAGGGTTCACAACTACAAGGATCAATGAGTGTAGACTCAAGATAGGGCAAAAATCCACTAGAGTTCTCTTGCTCTCCTTTTCTCCTCCCGTCCATAAGCCATATGTGCTCAATATATAATCCTCCCAAAGGTATGTGAAAGGACACATCGAGGCGTTTCAGGTCAATTGGAAGGCCAAAGGTCACCCTATGACCGCTTTTTGGGAGTAAAAAGTAATTAACTAGTGATTTTTACCATTTTGCATGCTACCCGTGGGCTATAGTGATGCAACTCACAGGTACGCCCACAGTAGTGATGCAGCTAGCGTACAGAGGAAAAAATAGGGAAATAGTGTGTCTGAAGGATAAAGTGGATCCGAGTCAGTAAAATGGATCCCGTAGGCTAGACAGTGCTAATGCTCACAAGGTGGAAAATTACATTGTAACAGATGCCCCCTAATGTGTGAGGTTAGAGACTGATGCTACGATGGCTAAAATACATTATAAATATCAGAAGTGGAGTGATGGAGACACAAGTGGAAGGAGCAGCTCACTTGTCATAATACATTAATATCCCTGAATACATGTCGGTATAGTACAACAATTTGATACAATGGCCATGAATAAGCAGTACATAGTGAATACATGTCATAAGTGATCATAGCCATGATCCCTCTACAGTAAGATATGGTCTCCTGCTGAAAAGGAAACAACTGGTGCAAACTGGAGGTACAAATTGCTGATATCTGAGAGGTGATATCTCAGATGTAAAGGCATAATCATAAGTAGTATACTGAATGCCACTATCGCCTGGGGTCTTCTACACAAGTCTTCAACGGTGCAAGTCCCATCAAGTGAATAAAGGAGTTGGGGTCGAACCTGATGTGACATCTTCTGATTACTAGTCAATGATGTATACCGTTAACATACGCGAGATAACCCACCAATGATGAAAATGGGCATCAAGGCACATAGTACAATCATTAGAGTGTGAATAGATGTGTTGAAGTTGAACACTAAGATGAATCCATCGATCAGGGGACCTTGGTGTATTCCCAAAACTGTCGATGGCAAGAGAACCTGCCACTAATGATTGCAAGCCTCAAGGTACTCAACCGAACTCTAAGCCTCAAGTCCCGGAATAAATGGGTTGAAATCGACAAAACGAGACTCGCTCGAAGGAGGGCATTAAGGCATCCCCCATCAACCATCACAAGGTACCAGCTACGCTGAAATATTTGGAAGGTCTCGGGTGAAACAGACTGACTTAATAAGGATGGACGACATGCAATAGTCAAGAAATCTGAGGAGTGGCTGACGTTGGTTTCAGGACTTCCTTTGAACAAGAGCATGAGCAGATGGATAGACTCAGGCAGCATAGACTCAATATAAACTGTGCGATGCAGAGGCACCGCAAAGGGATCCATAATGACTGGAAGCTTAACCAATCGGTGGAGTAAACTAAGAAACAAGTACAGCTCCTAAGGTCCGACTATAGTCCCGACTCATAATGTATGGAGTGGAATGAATGCTCTGTTCAAAGGCGACACAACATCTGCCAACTAGAGGTAGTAACCATAATCCCGTCCGGCTTTTTGGAATATTTGATTTTTTGGTCTTTTTCATATTTGGAAAAGCTTGAAAAAGAATAAAATTGCTTATAGTACAACAAGTGAGGGAACAAGTGTCAAATAGCGAGCAGACTAGTCCCAAGAAGTGGAACATACCTATGATCAATGCAAGGAAGCGTGTGCAGAATGTGGACACTCGGGGGGGGTGTTCCCTTAGGGGAAAAAGTTCATCAAATTGTGAAGGACAAATGGAAGCTCTGCAGGGCTCGATAGGGAAAAGTGTTCAAGCACTAGGATAACAACTAAGTAAGTGGGAGATGGCACAAGGCTCAAGCAGCAAGCAGGATGATGCAATGCAATCACAACTTGATATAAATGGGGGGAGTCCTTATGGGAGATGGCCAGCATAAGACAAAGTAGAGTATGAGTCTTTATCGCAAAGTCGTGGCGTAACTACAAAGGACTCCAGATCCTAAGGACAAACAACGCCATGGGCCCCATAATGCAAAAAGGGGTTCTAACTAGGGTACCCATGTTCGGAAAGGCCCTACCACTAGATAACAACACTTCTATAACAGTGTGAAGGTTCTGTTTCGGTTAAGAAGCGAGGTCGCACCTAGGGTTTATGAAAGTGGTCAAAAGGTCAAATGCATAATGTAAGTGAAACTGACATCTAACCTATATGCCAGGTGTGAAATATACCTGCCGTAGGCGCGAAATGGTCCAAAACAAGTCTCACCGAAGAAATCTGGTTGAAAAATACTACTCCATGACATTGTATTAGTCCAAAACAACATTAAATGGCGAAAACTATAGACAAGTGGGTTTTGAAAATTATAAATAGTAACAAAAATTTACAGTTTACAATTCATTTTTACTATTCACCCATTTGGAGTTTTGTGGTTAGTTTTCACCTTGAAGTTCAACTGCTGATTCTAGGAGCTATAGGCATTCGATCATTGAACCATCAGGAGTAGGTTGGTAGTCTCATCCATGCCTTCTATTTCAATGCTTTTATTTCAATTTTCATCAGTTGGATTTTTAATTTGGCCAAGCTCTAAATGGTTTCGGTGCTACCCGCGGGCTATAACTATGCGGGTCATGGGTAGGGAAAGGTACTCGCAGTCAACGCACGCATTGATTGTGGGTACCCTCCTTTGTAAGCAAACTTTCCCTCGGGTACGACCGTGAAGCTAGTTTTTCAAATGAAATTGACTAAACTCTTTGGTTTTTCTCCCTCCAGGATGGTTCTAGAGTGGAAAGAGAGGGAGCATTATCAAGTGAATGAGGCCGTTCACAATGATGTACGTGCACAGCAAGCGCTACAAGCATGTGGGCTATACAACTTTTGGAGCATAGGGGGTTTAAGGGCCCAAAACCTATTGCTCCGCCACTTGATAGACTACTGGGATGTCGATGCATAGAACTTCAATCTAGATGGGAAAATACTCTCATTGGAAGTGGAATATATCTACTTCATTACTGGTTTGTCCCACTGAGGTGAGGTGGCAAGCCTTCGGTCTCGTTCTGTGGGTGGTGGGATCACCATCCCTGACAATATAGAGCGGTATTGTGTTCCAAATACTCGACCAGTGGGGAGTCAGGTGCCCATCAGAGCCATAGTCAACCTAAGCATGAAGGTTGTAGTGGCTACCTTAGTGTGGATTACTAGTTCAAAACCTCTACACCAGGCATCCAAACCAATGATGTTCTATTTGTTGCAGTGTATGCATCCCATGATATTTGACTGTTGTACCATGCTACTGGGGTCCATGAAGACCCAACTGATAGAGTGTAAGAGAGGGGAGGCAAAAAACTTTGGATACGACAGTATCTTATGCAGTTTCTTCTTTGAGCGAGTTTCGGGGCTTAGTCCGAGGGTTGAGGTCCCTCCTCATAGTCTCCGTGACCCAACCATGACCCGATGGGAAAAGGTCTTGACATGACAGGGTGGTTTCCATCAGGAATCACCATACACAAAGGAGTTCTTTCACTGGTGGGACCGGCAGGTCATAGCCATAGAGGACTACCCCTATGCAGGGATAGACTTCCGCCAGGACTGTGACATGCCGCTTCCACTAGATGCAGCATACAGAGACATTGGTGAGTACTCAACCTCTATCCAAACATTTGATGTAGATCCCCGTTGGAGCTTTCAATCTGTGCACTTGAACCTGCAAATTAGTCTTGACAACCAATATAAAACAAGCGCATATAATATATAAATGGCATTAACATCATCAATGGAAATGGTCCATGATATTATAAATAAATGCAATCCAATGTAATATAAACAACATTCACAACATTAATGGACAAGAATATGAGTATTTCTATTTATAAATAACAAGAAGTACAATGAGATACGACCTCTTGCCAGCAACCAATCTGAACCAATATCTAGGTCAATCCACTTGTGCCTCCACCACTTCAATCCTCCATGGAATGACAAACTCAAACTATGATAGGAGTTTGGAAGGTGAACATAAAGGGTTCACAACTACAAGGATCAATGAGTGTAGACTCAAGATAGGGAAAAAATCCACTAGAGTTTTCTTGCTCTCCTTTTCTCCTCCTGTCCATAAGCCATATGTGCTCAATCTATAGTCCTCCCAAAGGTAAGTGAAAGGACACATCGAGGCGTTTCGGGGAAAATAGAGGGCCAAAGGTCACCCTATGACCACTTTTTCGAAGTAAAAAGTAATTAACTAGTGATTTTTACCATTTTACATGCTACCCACGGGCTATAGTGATGCAACTTGTGGGTACGCCTACTGTAGTGATGCAGCTAGCGTACAGAGGAAAAAATAGGGAAAATAGTGTGTCTGAAGGATAAAGTCGATCTGAGTCGGTAAAATGGATCCTGCAGGCCAGAGAGTGTTGATGCTCACAAGGTGGAAAATTATGTTGTAACACTTGTTCCTTAGATTCGAATTTGAAACCAGACCAGAATAGAAAATGAGGCTAGGATCTCTTATCTTTTTCTAGCTCTTTGGTTATTAACAATTTAATCAACCCATGGTGAAAAATGCTATGAATGGAAGATTCAAGATGATTATGCACCCTAGTGGCCATCTTACTTACGCTCTTAAAAAAGTAATTGGGTAGGTTTAACCTTTTAGTACTTGATGCATGCTGAAGGAACCAAATGTGGTAGAGGTAAATAGTGGTGAATCTCCCCTCGCATGTAACATATCTTTGAATGATCGACAGAATGTCACGCCAACTTTCCAACAAATAGGTCCTTTGAATCCCTTGGCCGCAATCAGGGTTTCTATGTGCAGGTAGGAGAAATTGATCGTAGTCTTCATACATCGGCTTCCTTTTAAACCACCTCTCACCTTCAGGAACTACACTGATAGCTTGTCCAATAGACTCTCCTATCGCTTGAAATTTGAACCCATTGAGATTCACCACAGACCTTTTAAAATTCTAAGAAAAATACTTCGTAAAATCTGCATTATGGTCCCCAATTCTCTCATAGAGGGTAAACCAACTGGCTTCCTTCATTTTTTTAGCTGCTAATGGGATTTCACTACTCTAGTGTTGGCAGGCAATTTGGATGAGTCAGCTGTGTAGCATCGTGGATGCTGCGAAGGGAAAAAGATGTCATGGAAGAAGGAAGACAACGCACAAGTTGATTAGCTTATGTTTATTTTGGGTCATTTGGACCGCATTAGGTGCATTTTGGGTCATTCGACTGCATTATGTGGGATTTTGGGTTAGTCTTTTGGTAAAGTTTGTTGAGAACTAGTTAGACGGCTGCCTAAGTGGACCGCAAATGTAAAGGAGGGAGACTATAAATAGACTTAGCATTGTAAGTGTTGGATAACGAAGAGATAGTTGAGAATTGAATATCTGGAGACCGATTTGGAGATGTCTGTTAATCTGGGTATGCGACGGAAGGATTATCTTGTTGTATCTGGGTTTTTTCAAAGATGAATATGATGTGATGTCGTTTTGAGCAGAATCATTGCGTCTTTCCTGTTTCCATGTGATGAATAAATACATTATGCGATATGAATATGTGAATGATGCGATGTTTCTTTGCTGCAATTAATGTTACTGTTATTCTGTCAATGATAAGATCTGTTGAATGATGCTGCAATTATGTTTAATGCCTAAGTTGAATGGTTAGATTGGTTATGTAATGCTATGATAAATTGATTAATCGATGCACAAAGTCCTCCTTCATTCGGCGGAAACATGGTTCCGTCAACTCTCCCTTGAACATCTTGGGTGAGAACTCATCTTCTCCATAGGTGTTGCTAGACAGGGTAAAACCTGTCTGGGCCGATGCTCAGGGAGATTGCAGTGGGTTGGATGTCGAAAGAATGAGGAACCCCTATTGACTGGGTTTGTGTCAACAAATGGTTCTGTTGCTAGGACCTAGCGTGAAGTGAAAGGAGAACATGTTGTTGCATCTGGCGAGACCGGAAATCCAAGATTCGTTCGACCTAAAGTTGCGCGAGTTCGCTAAAAAAGAAAATTAGAACCCTGGGTTGTCAACAGATTGGTGGTTGGCGAAGTACATACACGACGATCTACACGAGTATTTTTTCTGCGAGTTCCCAATCATCTTGTATGAATGGTTAGCGAAATTGACCTATCAGAAGCGGAACTTCCAGGGTGGTGAGTCGACATCTTGGACCACATAACTAATCCAGGAGCTGCAAGAAGTAGAAAACAAAGCATCGCAGGCTGTTGTTGTCTCGGTCGACAATATATTGGAAGGATATATCACCGAGTTTGCCGTTGATATGACAAAATCTTATAGCGAAGCTGAAAGGGATTTTTTCAACGAACCAAGAGGAAGGTTCCTGTTGTTGCTACAGTTGTCCATTAAAATGCTTATCTATGAAAAGGGCATACTGAAGATGCACCTTGACTAATAGAACCCTGGTGGGAGGAGGCTGTAGATACCACGACAGCAGGGGGGCGGTGAATGGAATGATATGGGGTAGATGGGTGCAAGTTACGGTGAGACTGTGAAGGAAGCTGAGGAAGAGAGTGGTCTTATGAGGGGAGGAGCAAGGTTTCAAGAAGAGAAGAGGCAGAGGACAGGAGAAGGTCCCACTGCGATCAAAACGCAAAACCACAAAGGAAGACCACACAGGACGAAGTGACCTCAGATTGTTGACAAGGACCACCAGGCTATGCCCAGGATAGAGGCAGGACCAACCTCCACTAGCAACGTACCCACACCTCTGCTCACTATCTCACAACCAGGAAAGACTACAACTTTGACACCACCGTGTTCATCATGTCAACAGAACTTGATCACTAGCAGCTCAGCGACTATAGGAAGGAAGCCCAAGATGGTGGGTGAAGATGCAAAGTTACCGTTGTTCCATGGGAATGGCACTGATAACCCAAAAGAATACTGGTTCTTATGTGAAGCAGTATGGATTGTTAAGCAAATTACGGATGATGACACCAAGAAAGTTCAATTGAAGACGACTCTTTGGGGTCATGCATTAGACTAGTTTATGAAATTTGTTTAGGTTCCTGTGGGAACTCTAGAAAAGACGCTAGCAGAAGTCAGAAAACCGAAATCTGAGGCGCAGTATATTACAAAACTAAAAGATATTAAGCAGTATCCAAATGAAACTGTGTGGGATTTTGACCAACGGTTCAAAACACTGATGGCAAGGGTAAGCTTTGACATGAGCGATGTCCAACACAAGGAATAGTTCATCGCGGCTTTGCTACCCCATATTCAACTCCCGCTGATGCAACAGAATATCACAACACTGAGTGAAGCCCTGGAAAATGCGATGTGGTTAGAAGCTTTGCTGATTGGTGAGAACGCAGTTGGCATGTCGTAGATTCAGATACAGCTCGCCAACTTGACAGTACAGTTGCAAGACCTTAAGAAGGGGAAAGAGCATCGTGAAGAGGCTTGGTGTACACGATGTCGTACAGAGGGGAATACTAAGGATAGATGCCCAGATTTCCACAACTATTTGGTATCCGGAGCGCCAAACCCATTGAATGACAGAGGTATTCCATGGTGTCGCATCTGTCAGGTATATGGGCATCGACATGATGAATGTCAATATATGTATAAGATGGTCACAAAGCCGATGAATTTTTATTGTACATTCTACAAATTCATGGGACATGAATATAAGGATTGACGCACATATGGATTACTTTAGGAAAGAACGTATGTTGCATTCTATGTGAAGGATGACCAGAGTGTAGTACAACAACCGCAGCCGTAGCCACAGGTGGCCAAGCCGCTACCTCAACTGCAGTTGCAGTTTGTACCGCAACTGCAACCACAACAACAGTTTATGCCACAGTATACTCCGATTTAGATGGATCCACAGAACGTTCAACAACCACAGTACGTTCATCTAGGGCAATGTGTTCAGCTAGGGAAATGTGTTCAGTCAGGGCAGTGTGCTCAGCTGCAACCGAATCCCATGCAGCAGTAGTTCAATCAACCGCAATATCAGCAACAAGGGGGATTCCACGGAGGATTCTGGGGTGGACGTGGTGGAGGATTTGGTCATGGAGGAGGACGAGGTCATAGACCTGTCCAATGTTACAATTGCAGAGTGTTGGGACACTACCAAAGAGATTGCCACAATTGCAGACATAGTGTACGTTTTGTTTTGTTACTGATCACACTATTGAAAACTGTCCATAGTTGATTGCGCGATGGCAGGCGGGAAATGTTTAGCAGTTGCAAAATTAGAATCAGTTGTAGCAACCAGTGTAGAATCAAAACCAGCTGTAGAACCAAAATCAATGTCCGAATCAGAATGCCAACGAGAATGCGAACGAACCTGGGAATCCACCACTAAGCCAGACTCAGGGCGCAACCATCGCGAGAATTTCTGTAGAACCAAGAATGCAATATACCATTGTTGTTGTTATTAGTCACAGAGGTGCAACGATAGGAGAAGATGGTTCACATCCACTCATCCAGTTAACCGGGTAGAAGAAATTGTAGTTTGACATCGATGCTGAGCGAGATACATTCTTTCAAGCACGACATGCAATGGACATAAATCTTGGTAAGGCAATTATTTGTGATATGCCCCCTATTTTTTATTCAACTTCAGAGGCAGGTCCATCGCGACAATATGGTACTCTACATAAATTTTTTGAAAGTTGTTTATTGCTGGCAAGAGATCTTGATGCTCTTGCTGAGATTGAGGAGCTGTTGCACCGACCGGCGCAGGGACAGAAAGAGTCTGCGGTAAACTCTTTACAGAGGCGAAAAAAAGGTAAAGAGATGCGCATGAACATTCAGATTGGGGACTACGAGGTTGATTCAGTCATTCTGGATCTTGGCTCAGATGTCAACATTCTAATAAAGCAGGCATGGCAGAAAATAAGGAGCCCAATGCTGAGCTGGTCTCCTGTGCAGCTACGATTGGCTAATCACGTCAAGGTGACACCGATTGGGAGATTTCCATGCCTTGTTGTGGACATTGAAGGGATGAAGACATATGTTGATTTTTATATTATCGAAGTTGTTGAAGGGGGAATCTCCTATCCCACGTTTCTAGGAATTGGATGGGCTAATGACAGTGCAACAATAATTAACTTTAAGAAGAAGATGATGACTTTTGAAAACCGCGACCTCAGAGTCATAGCTCCGTTGGACCCGGCTGAAGGACGCAGGTATTTTGAACTGGTAAAAGATGAAGTTGCTAGCGTATGGGACCATCCGTACAACATTTCAGAAGATTACATTCATCCAAATGTCGAGGGTGAGCTTGGGTGGCGCAACTCCAGTTCTGCGTCTTCCGAATCTGACGACACTTTAGAGAATTGGCAGAACCGCTTGCATGAAGTGTCGCTTTGCAAGTGTGGGTTGATCATGAATTCGCTGTGCCGTGTCGCAACTGAAACTGTTGAGTTTCCAGTATACGAGGGACTGCCCGAATTGTCTGTATTTCTAGTAGCATTTGAGGCCAAGGTCTCAAAACCACAACGATTGCTGGCATTGGAGGAAGCGCTGAAGGCTGCTCCAACACATTGGTCGGCGACCCATAAGAATTCAATTGCTAGGTGGTTGCAGTGCCGAAGATTGATGATGGTTCACTTTGGTGACACTGAAGTTTACCACACAGGGAAATATGATGGACGGAATGACCCTGGCAGTCATCTGGTGGAATGTCATATGTTGTGGGCATCGTTCCCAAAGGATGAGTGGGTCCATGCCTTTGTCCATACTTTGGATGAAATGTTGTGATCATGGTATGCATCAGCTGAGTTGCACGGAGAGATTACCACTTGGTTAGAGTTGACGGTTTTTTTACGCGCACCTTCAATTTAGTGGATGCCAATCCAGATGTTCACAATGCCCTACAAATCATCCACGATGTTGTGCTAAAGGTAGTCCGAGTTGCATACCCGGTTTATCCGCATATGCGTGATTAGATGCAATCAATGATGGAATCCTACAATATTACTAGAGGGCCAGAGGATGGTGATGATCCACAGAATGTAAATATTCCATAGACAGAAGGGAGTCACGATGTTGTAGCACTAGATGCATCGCCCGATCTAGTAACTCAGCCATTAAAGATTAGGAAGATCAACATTGGGACCGATGAGAGCCGGAAGTTTGCAAATGTTGGTGACTACTGAGATGAAGACATGATGGCGAACGTCACAGACTTGTTGCATGAGTTCCAAGACTTGTTCCCTACGAAGTTTTCCGAGATGAAGGGAATCTTGGGGGATCTAGGGGAGATGAAGATCCTGTTGAAACCAGATGCAAAACCAAAAAGGTAGCGACCATATCGCTTGAATCCGCGACATAAGGAACGGGTCAAAGTTGAACTTGATCGCATGCTAGATGCTAGAATCATTGAACTGGTTGAAGAATCAGAATGGATTAGTCCCATGGTGGTGCAGGACAAGAAGACATGTGAAGTGCGAATTTGTGTCGACTTGCGGAAGCTAAATGACGCATGTCTGCATGATCCATTTTCGACACCGTTCACTGATGAGGTACTGGAGGGCATGGGTGGCCAAGAGATGTATTCTTTCATGGATGGGTTCTCTGTTTATCATCAGATTAGGATTGCGAAAGAGGATCGCCACAAGACAACATTTGTGACTAAATGGGGTATTTTTCAGTACAAGGTGATGCCGTTTGGGCTGAAGAACGCACCTGCGATATTCTCTCCGGTTATTGTCATTGCTTTTAGGGATTTTATTTAGAAGTTTCTGCAAGTTTATATGGATGACTGGACCATGTATGGATTGATCAACAATCATCTGGAAAACCTGTGACTTATGTTGGAGCACTGTCGACAGCATTAGATATCATTGAACTTGAAGAAGTGTATTTTTTGTGCACCATTTGGGATATTGTTGGGTCACATTGTTTGCAAGCAAAGATTGTTGGTTGACCCAGCAAAGATTGCACTCATTCTGAGCTTAACACCTCCTACCACTGTCAAGCAGTTGAGAACGACGTTAGGGCACAGAGGGTACTATTGCAAGTTCATTCAGGGTTATGCTGCGATCACGACATCTATGGAGAAGTTTTTGAAGAAGGATGCAATATTTCAATGGAGCCTCGAATGTCAAATTAGTTTTGAGACACTGAAGGATAAGATGGCTTCAACGCTGATATTTGTTGATGTATATGTAACTTCGGAATGTATTTCATATATGTATATTGTACTCCTATAGAGATGTTATTATTCCTCTATACGGAAGTATCGTCATTTATATTGTAAGTGTCATAACCTATACTTGATGGGTTATTAAACCACCTTGTTGGGGTCATCCCTGTATAAGTCATGTGGGTCGAAGGGTTATTAGAGCACCGTATTGGGGGTCGGCCATGTGGGTCAAAGGGTTATTAGACCACCCTATTGGGTGTCGGCCTAGTCAGCTTTGTGTTATGTGGTTAAGTTGAGGCTGACCTAGTAAAGGTTATTAGGCAAGTTAAGTCAAGTATAAATAGAGTGCGGGAGGCACTCTATTTGATCATTCTATTCTCTCACACACTCTTTGGAGAGTGGCGCACTTGTGGAGGAGGAGAAGCTGCTGCTAGGATATGTCTATCTCTTATGCTTGGGTTGTATCATTTCTCTATCTATCTCTGAGGAAGTTATTGGCGTTTTTCACCTTTATGGTTTTCCCCAAGTAAACTCTGTGTCTCTTGTGTGCTTGAATTATTGTGTCCATGATTGATATGCTGTAGATATGCTATACATGTTGTTCTGTCAGTTAAGATCCTAGATCAGATTGAAGTAAATTCTGAAAAACTAACATGGAATGAGAGCTATCCTGAAAGAAGGCATGGTATGGCATGTATGACACTTGTTGCACTGCGATGCTTGGGCTTGATATAGCAAAAACTAGTCATCATAGAAATTTCGCTATAAATACATTTTGGCGAAGTTTTAGGATCTGAAACATTTATAGGTCAAATATAAAATCCCCATGTACCTTGTGTACAAAGGAAAACTTCTAATTCGTTGTACTTTGTGTTTTATGATCTTTACAATCTAGGGTTTCTGCCTCTTCCAGATCTGAGTCATAAACAGGTGACCTAGGAAAAAATGTCATAACTTGGGATAGGAAGCTCCAAATGAAATTTCATGAAATGTGACAGGTAGTGCACGGAATGTACTTTCTTAGGTAACTTTTTCAGAGGCCGAAACTGAACCATTGACATGTGGAATGACGTACAAGTTCGCTCTCCTATTTTACCCCATAAATAGGTCACGTTGTGACACTTGGCATAACTCTCTCTCAGAGAATCCAATTGAGGTCAGAACTATGGGGTTGGAAATATGACAGGTTGGGATACCACAAGTAGAATATTTAGACCTTGTGGATCAGAAAGTTCAGAGTTACACCAGAAACAATCAGGTGCATATTTCTGTCAAAACATAATTATTTTTTAGCACCTTCATTCATGGCTTCAAGAATTTAGGGTTTCAGAGAAAGTTGGAATTTTTGTAATCAGAGACCACGGCTAGATGCTACTCATTAAAATCAAAATTTAGAGACCAAGATCATATTTTTTGGTTGGGAAGAAGGCCGAGCTTGATCAAACCCCAGTTTGAGACTTTGATCGGAAAGATGGAAAATTAGGCCTCTTGCAAAAGTTGGAATTTTGGAAACCCGTGACCACGGCTGGAAGCTCCTCAGAAAAATAGAAGCTTAGAGCTTTGAATCAAACTTTTTGGTTGGGTTAAGCTCTGGGAAACTCAAACCCGAATTTAGGGTCCTCCCTAGTGAATCTGGAAAACTAAAAGGCAATTTTGAGGGGTGAAACTTTGCAGTTTTCAAATTTTGAGTATACCAACTTGACCAGCTCAGAAAGGCGCATCTTTCTATCCTTTCAGAATTTTGAAATTCAAAGTTTGAATTTTTAGGTTTTCTCTGACAAACCCTAATCCAGCTCCAAATCTGGTTCCTGCTAATCAAGTGGATTGGGGTAATCCTCGAAGAATGGCTTGGTCACCTGCATAAGTGAATAAGTTCCTGTTTCAGAGGGAGATGAGGCTAAGGCCTTACATAAGAAGATTACAAGCAATCTCAACAGGTATGACTTATCTAGGTATCTTTCGAGATTTGTTCATGATTAAGTTTATGGTATGTTTGTCTTCATATTATTACGGTTAGTACAATCTTGATTAAATTTAGACTTGTCGTATCACCTTAATAAAATTATGAATACATGATAGAAGATATTCATTGATTAAGGTTCTGACACTTATGATTGCACTATTGCATTGTGATGTTGTATGAGGTTTATGTTGTTCGCTAACATGAAAGGTACATCAAGAAAGACAAATCATGTTCTAGTTCAAGAACATATGACCATGTTGACATGAAGACAAAGGTTCATCCATTGTCATGGATCACATAGAAGATCTACTTACGAGGTATGTACAACTTGGTTCTATAATGATTAACAACCTATGAGATATGCAGGTTACTAGCACAAGTCATTTAAGAGAACAAGAAGACATCATGTGGGTATGTTAGACATAACTAGCTAACACACTAATACAGGTATTTTTTTCCTATACCAAGTTAAAATCCTACCTTGTGATAGGATCTCTTATATAAGTATACATGGCATGATTGATATCGATTATTCATAGGTTTGACTAATCATGGGTGTATGCATATTATGTTTCTTACCTTAATTGATGATATGACTAACCAGAAGAGTCATGAAAGTATAGGTTTGAGTAATCACGGGTTTATACATATTATGTTTCTTACTTTAATTTATGATATGACTAACCATAAGAGTCCTTGAATACTAATGCTTATTATTTCTGTTTGAAATGATCATGACTGTACATGCTTAAGATTATTGTGTTTTGATAGTATTGAGAATATACTAATAAATGTATGATTATGTATGAGATCTCGAGGATATCACAATAATGATGCTTGTAAGCATGCATAGTGATCGAGGATGGATATAAGTTCAAGGATAGCTAATCCAAGAAGCAAAGATCAAGAGGGAGCACACTCCAATAGTTTCTGCAAGGATGCAGATATTCAGAGGGAGTCAACCACTTCTCACAATCCACATCAGAATGGAGTTGCAAAGATTCAGAGGGAGTCCACCCAACAACCAAACAAAGATAAGTATTTGAATTGTCATACATATTTGTTTGTTTAAATAATGTTGTTCAATAATGTATATGCTTATGTTCCTAGACTTAGGTTGTGTATTATGCATATTATTATAATTGCATTAATGAACAGTATACTACTAATACGCATATGATGGGTAAGTGGCCTATGGCACTGTACAACATTCCATTGCTACTTATCTAGAATGAAACCTCTTTGCTGACATGTTGGGAGTAGTGCAGACTCTTAACAATGTTCTGGTAGAGATTGGAAGGCATCTAGAAAGTTATAGGATATGGATGAATGTTGTATTGAAGCATTGGCTAAAATAATTGCATGACTATATGACATATTTCTTTATGTGTAAGAATTTGTTCTGAAAACTATGAGATGTTTCTAATCATGCAATTTAACATGTTTTGTAGGAAAGATCGTATATCATCACCTACAAAAGAAGGACTACAACATTTGTTTCAGCAACAAAGTTATCTATTGAAGCTATTGAATGTATTGAAGTTCCCAGGATTCGGGAAGAATGCCATGATCAAGGAGTACCAGTCGATCATGAAGAATGATGTTTGGGATGCAGTCCCAAGACCTGAAGGGAAGTCTGTTGTGACTTCCAAATGGATCTATAAGAACAAACATGCTGCAGGTGGAAGCATAGAGAATTTTGCTCCTGTAGCCAAATCCACTTCCATCGGATCAGTACTTGCTCTGGTTATAGTGATGAAATGGAAGATACACTAGATGGATGTCAAGACAGCTTTCTTGAATGGTGTAGTCGAAGAGGAAGTGTATGTGGAGCAGCCACTTGGTTTTGAGACACATCACCGAGAGTCACATGTGTGCAAACTGAAGAAAGCCCTGTATGGTTTGAAACAAGTAGCCAGGACCTGGTATGGCAGGATAGATGGCTTTCTATCTAGTTTGGGCTTTACCAAGGGTAAAGCAGATTCCAACCTTTACTACAAGGTTGAGGAAGGAAATCTTGTGATACTACTTTTGTATGTGGATAACCTGTTTATTACAGGTGAGGATAGATTGATTGCCGACATGCAGTAGAAGATTGCTGCCAAGTTCGAGATGAAGGACTTGGGGATGATGCAATATTTTCTAGGCATGGAGGTGTGGCAGAGTGTAGATGGAATCTTTCTTGGACAAGGGAAGTATGTAGTAGAGATCTTGAAAGGTTTAGGATGATGGACTACAAGGCCATGGACACACCTATGGCATTGAACCTGAAGCTTCTATGTGATGTTTCATCTGATCCAGTTGATGTCACTGTGTATCATCAGATGATTGGGTCCTTGATGTACCCGATGAACACGAGACCAGATATTTTCTTTGCGGTGAACACATTGATCTAGTTCATGACGGATCCCAAATGTGTTCACCTGGTTGTTGTAAAGCATATTTTGAGGTACATGAAGGGTATAGTTGATTATGGGCTCAAGTATGATATGAAACAAAAGTTCAACCTGTAGGGTTATGTTGATTCAGATTGGGTAGACAGTGCTGCAGATAGGAAGAGCACATATGGGTGCTGCTTCACTATGGGATCATGTGTGATCTCTTGGTTTTGCAAGAAGCAATCCTACATAGCACTGAGTACAACCGAAGCAGAGTATGTTGCAGCATGTTCGTTTAGTTGTGAGGCAGTATGGCTCCGGAAGCTACTGTTTGAGTTATTTGATCTCCCGTTGGAGGCTACTGGTATCCTTTGTGACAACTAGAGTTGTGTGAAGCTGTCTGAGAATCCGGTGTTCCACGACAGGTAGAAGCACATCGAGATCAAATATCACTATATCATGGATATGGTGCAGAGAGGAGCAGTGTAGCTCCTGTATGTTGTGATGGATGAGTAGGTTGCAGATGTGATGACTAAACCACTAGCCAGAGTGAAGTTCGAGTACTTCAGAGAGAGGCTTGGTGTTCTTCATATCGATGACACTTCAAGGAAGAAGTGATGGACACATCTGCTGGAGCCACTCCAAGCATGGTGAGAGGAGGATCCTTCCCATGGCTGTGGTTGTAAGTGCTGGATGATGAGCATCAGGACGATGCTCCAACTATTGCTCTGTATATGCATCAGTTGGGTGCTTTGATCAGTGTGATAATGTATTTGTATATGCATCATGTTGGATGCTTGATTAGATCAGTGTGATCATGTATTTGTATATGCATCATGTTGGATGCTTGATATGATCAGTTGGATCATGTATTTGTATATGCATCATGTTGGATGCTTGATATGATCTGGTGGATCATGTATTTATGTACCAGGTGGATGCATTATATGATCAGGTAGATCATGTACTTATGTATGTATCAGGTGGATGCATTGTATGATCAAGTAGATCATGTACTTATGTATGATCAGGATTATCACAGATGACGAGCTTCAGGATGTTGCTCTAGATGATATACATCAGGTTGATGCTATGCTGATGATCAGGATGATCACATATGACAAGCTTCAAGACATTGCTCCAGATGATATGCATCAGGTTGATGCTATGATGATAATCACGATGATCACAGATGATGAGCTTTAGGATGTTGCTCCAGATGATATGCATCAGGTTGATGCTATGACGATGATCAGGATGATCACAGATGACGAGGTTCAGGATGTTGCTCCAGATGATATGCATCAGGTTGATGCTATGATGATGATCAGTTTTATCATGTGATGATGTACATCAGGATGATGTATGGTGAGTATTGGTTTGATACTCTGTGGCTGTGGACAGGTTGTGTAGGTAGCATAGAAAAGGTCCTTTAAAATCCAGACAGGTAAAGCGCTGTGCTCGTAACATCCTAGGATGCTCTATCGAGATCTAGACAAGTAGAGCGGTATGCTCGTAACATCCTGTGATTCTTTGAGTAGGTTTTGCTACAGTTTCACATAGAAAAGATCCTTTAAAATCCAAACAGGTAGTGCGGTGTGCTTGTAACAGCCTGGGATGCTCTATCGAGATCCGGACAGGTAGAGCGGTTTGCTCATAACATCCTGGGATGCTCTGAGTAGGTTTTGCGAAAGTTCACATAGAAAAGACCCTTTAAAATCTGGACAGGTAGAGCGGTGTGCTCATAACAGCCTGTGATGCTCTATCGATATCCAGACAGGTAGAGCGGTTTGCTCGTAACATTTTGGGATGCTCTGAGTAGGTTTTGTGAAGGTCAACATGTAAAAGATCCTGGGAGATCCGATAGGTTGAGCAGTGTGCTCGTAATCAGTCCTGGGATGCTCTTTAGAGATTTTGTTGAGGCACGTAATCAATCCTAAGTATTCCATAATATGGCCAGTGATGATGAGGACCTGTAGGTGGTGGGCCTACATCTAGTATCAAAAAGTACTGGCTTTGTAGAACTTCCTATGACGAGTAGATTCAGAGATTGATTGAGATAGAAGCAGCAGTGACGATGACGATTATCCAGTGACGATGATTTAGAGAAGAAGACTTGTGCTAGCAGACCTTTCTCGAGAAATACCTTCCTAGTTAAGAGGGAGTGTTGATGTATATGTAACTTCGGAATGTATTTCATATATGTATATTGTACTCCTATAGAGATGTTATTATTCCTCTATGCGGAAGTGTCGTCATTTATATTGTAAGTGTCGTAACTTATACTTGTTGGGTTATTAGACCACCTTGTTGGGGTCGGCCCTGTATAAGTCATGTGGGTCGAAGGGTTATTAGACCACCCTATTAGGGGTCGACCATGTGGGTCAAAGGGTTATTAGACCACCCTATTGGGTGTCGGCCTAGTCAGCTTTGTGTTATGTGGTTAAGTTGAGGCCGACCTAGTAAAGGTTATTATGCAAGTTAAGTCAAGTATAAATAGAGTGCGGGAGGCACTCTATTTGATCATTCTATTCTCTCACACACTCTTTGGAGAGTGGTGCACTTGTGGAGGAGGAGAAGCTGCTGCTAGGAGATGTCTATATCTTATGCTTGGGTTGTATCATTTCTCTATCTATCTCTAAGGAAGTTATTGGCATTTTTCACCTTTATGGTTTTCCCCAAGTAAACTCTGTGTCTCTTGTGTGCTTGCATTATTGTGTCCATGATTGTTATGCTATAGATATGCTATGCATGTTGTTCTCTCAGTTAAGATCCTAGATCAGATTGAACTAAATTTTGAAAAACTAACAATATTGGTATGCCCTAATAGGAGCAAGGAATTCCATGTCCACGTGGATGCATCTTCGATTGCACTGGGAGTAGTGCTCGCGCAACCAGGGGAAGGCGATCTGGATCACCCAATTGCTTTTGTGAGTCGCAAGTTGTCATCTGCAAAAAGAAATTCTACAACTACAGAGAGGGAAGGTCTTGCAATTGTATATGCACCACAGAAGTTTAGGCATTACCTGTTGGGAGGCCACTTTAAGATGTTCATAGACCATTCTCTATTGAAATATCTGGTCAATAAGCCTGTGTTGGGGGGGAAGATATGTCGCTCGCTACTTCTTTTTCAGGAGTTTGTTTTTAAGGTGATTGTGAATCGTTGTCACTTGAATGCAGGGCTAGATCACTTGTCGTGGATTGAGACAGGGGAGGATCCAACCAACATCGAAGATGGGTTTCCAGATGTGCAACTATTCAATGTTGAAGTAGTTGATGACTATTACAAAGAAATCATTCAGTTTTTGGTGACAGGAACCGCGCTAGAGGGGTTTACCATGAGTCAGAATAAGCAGTTGGTGGTTAAGGCTGCAGAGTTCTAGTTGATTGCCGGGTAGCTGTATAAACTAGGACCAGATGATATCTTGAGGCGTTGTGTCCTGCGTCATGAGCAAGGGCATATCTTGTCAGAAGCACAAGAAGGAGTGGCTGGTGGACACTACGGTGGTCATGCAACTGCCAGGAAGGTGCTTCACATGGGGCTTAGGTGGCCCATGCTTCACAATGATGCAATGGATTACACACGAACTTGTGATGTTTGTCAGCGGACTGGGAATCCCTCCAGGAGGGATGAGATACCACTCATACCTCAAGTGACACTGTAGCCATTTGATAAATTGGTAGTGGATTTCATGGGACCCATCAACCCACCTGGGAAGGACACTGATGCACGATACGTAATCACAATGACAAATTATTCGACATGATGGGCGAAGGCAGCACTAGTTGTAGATTGCAATGCTACGACAACAACACGATTCTTATTCGTCAATATTGTCACTCGGTTTGGATGCCCAAAGATATTGATGAGTGATCATTGCAGTCACTTCATCAATCACACAGTTAGTGCATTGACAGCGTTGCTTCAAATACAACATAAGAAGAGTACGCCATATCATCCGCAGGAAAATGGAACAGTGGAAGCTTTCAACAAAGTATTGGAGAATGCGCTGACAAAGGTTTGTAATGTGAACCACAACGACTCGGATTTGAAGATTCGAGCAGTCTTGTGGGCATATCACACCACTTGTAAAAGGTTGATGGGACAGACACCCTTCAAATTGGTGTATGGGAAAGAAGCGATTATGCGAAGACACCCTCTCTCTCAAATTGGTGTAAGAGAGAAGTGCAGGATGGTGCACCAGCAGGGACAGAATGTGCAGTGGAGCACCTGTATCACAATTTATGAGCTGGCTCGCGACAACCACAAGGTCATGACCTACTCAAATCAACAATAAATGCAGGGACTTAAAGACAGTTAATTAGTGGCGCTTGTTGAAATGATCGGCATTAATGACGGATCCGGTCAGTGGATTAACAAAATTGATGGCGGATTCGGGTAATTAAGGCATATTTAGTCATGATGCGTGGGTTGATTTGGTAATGATTATTAAGGACACAATTCGACACTATAAGAAGGGGCTGACCCTAGTCAGAAGGGACCATTGTGCAGGGCGAGAAGTATAGTTCAATGTTCCATTGTTGAGTCGAGTTGCCGAGTTAAGTGTAGTGTGTTTGCTAGCAGCAAGTTGTGCACGTTGCTCAGTGCCAGAGGGTGAGTAAATGTTGTGCCGAGAGAGGCCCTGGTGCGGCATGCCAAGTGAACTAGTGGTCAAATTTTCAAGTGGGGTAGAGTCACCAGCTCAGCCAGTGAGCATCGAAGAAGAAGTCGCTAGTATGCCGGTTGGTTCATTGTTCATAACCAAGAAACGGAGGGGGAACCAGCAGTCCGAGTCCCTGTAGAGAAAACAATATCTAGGATCATCCACAACTGTTCTGGAGGAGCTCCCACCGAAGTTGGGACAATCGAGCCATGGAATTGGAGATTCGACCACTTGGGCAGGGATATCTTCTCCGGAGATCCATGGTTACTTACCCCCATGTCGGCCTGGTATGACGACCCAAAAGCCTACTAAAAATCAGAAATACCCAGTGTGGATTCCAGCGCTACCAGCAAGAATGGAATGCTCTGCAGATATTGTGTCGGCATTGATGCACATGAGATATGATGACAATGGCATGTTGGCATACAAGGAAATTACAACGGATTCCTATGTGATGGGGATTCAAATTAGCGACAAATCGATTCCGCAAAATTGGGCTCATGGGTTGGCCGGCGGATGATTTCTTGGACTCATCAACATGCCACACTTTGGGTGATTGAATGAGGTCAATGCTTCTATGAAGCAATTGCTGGCCTGCTTCCACAGCGGAAAATTATGGCTGGACAAACCAGTTATAGTCACAGTAGATTTAATTGTTGAGATCACCGGATTGCCAAAGGATGGACCGGACCCTTCACAATAATTTCGAGGGAAGGAGAATGATAAAAAGTTGGCAAAGCGGTTGGTGCAGCACTACAAATTGGAATGCGACAGTTGCGCCTACCGCACTAACAATATTAATGATAGGTTGGTCCTCACCGGAGCAAAGATACTATGTTGCAAAGTGGTCGAAAAGAATTGACCCAACCAGTGTAATTCGGGGGTTGTGGTGTATGCGGAACAATGCGCAGAAGGTGTAGAGATGAACTGGTCACTCTTCTTGTTGAACCAATTGACAGAGGATAGAGCAGTTGTCCAAGATGGGAAGGGAGCATTCATGTACAGTTGGCTTCTGATTTTGATCGTGCTTGTAGCATGGAGGGAGCCTAACACCTATCAAGGGATGGAAGTCGATGTCAGAAAAGACCGTAAGGGGGCGTGCTATCAGAATCTGTGGTGAGTGCAAGAACCCGAGTGCCTTAAGGAATGCACAATGCAATTTTGGATCTATTGGGAGACACTACAAGAAGCAACGACGAGAGTGCCTCACTTATCTGAAGAATCCGTGACAAAGTACAAACCGATTGCTCACTTTGCGATTGGGCCTAATGCTATTCATGTGCAAGAACGATGCGACCCCACGAAGCAATGGTTGCTGACACACTACAAATTGTCCGATGAGGAGATGGATGTGATTATTGACGAATGGCCCATAGAATGGAGGGAATCGGTTAGTCTCGCAGAGATCTCGGTGGGACCACTAGTGACGAGTCCAGTTGATCCACTACCCATGGAGGACCAGCAGAGTCACCATGACTAGATAAGGAATTAACACAAACACCCACGGACGATGAGATAGACCCCACGCTTCAGGAGGGTAGAACGAAGGCATGCAATGAGTATGGTACGATAAGTGGGGCCTCTCCAGGGATGGAAGCGCAGTTGGGACGACTTATAGTGGCTGTAACAAATGCAACAAATGTGGCATCTCGAGTAATGACGACATAGGTGGAATCAGGTTTCAAGGAGGTAAACGCTTGCCTTAATTCTTTATGTGATATTGTTTCACAGAAGGCACCAGAGGTTGCACCTGTGCAAGTAGTTGGCGCACTCAACACTATGCCGTGGGTTCAAAATGTGCAAGTTCCCCCAATTGCGGTTGCAACCGATGATGAGGCTCTCCAAGCTTCATTGCGACAGCTACACGTCTTGTCCATCAACATCAACGCGCTGTTGTCATAGATGTTGGTGCAGATAAAGATGATTTCTAGCCAAGAAATGGAAAACCGAGAGGAAGATGTTAATGGTCAAGTCTTGCAGTAGCAGGAGAACGAAGCGGCGGCTCGAAAGGAAGTGGAAGAGTTAACGGCGAAGGTGGTATCAGTGAGATAGGTGGTAGATGAGTTGGAAGACAAGTTAGAGAAAATGATTGCTGAGAAGGCGCGGGAAATTGAGGAGTTGAAGAAGGAGTAGGATCGGTTGATAGTGGAGAAATCCACCATTTGGGATAGTAGCCTGCGATTGGAGGAGGCCATCTCGGAAGCATGTCAACATGTACCAGATCTCACCGCGCAGCTGGATCTGGTCGAACATGCACACCGGCTTGGGGTCACCATTGACAAATTGCAGTGCAACAATGTTGACTTATGCACTATGGTGCAACCAACCACACCGCCAGAGCAAGTCGCTGAAAGGAAACGAGCTATCGAGGAGTTAGCAACACAGCTGGGTGAGCTAGAGCAGGAAGCGACAAAGATTATTATAGAGACTATGTAGTTTTGGGGCAGCATCATTTAGGACAAGCATTTAGAACATCTCACCAAGATGTGGAAAGAAGCGGAAGGGTAGCTAGCAACACTGAAGGTGTCGATGAGAACGCTGCCACCAATTGTTCAAGTCACCAAATAGGCAGAACTGAAAGAATTGCAGCAACGTGTCGCAAAGGCAGAAGAACATCAGAAGAAGCATAACACCCAGCTGGAGGAGTTCCAAGAGGTTGGTGCACAGTTTTTGCTTAAGGCAAGTTCTTCACTACAGGCTGTGCAGGAAGGACAACGGAAATTTGCTGAGAAGCTGAGTGAGCACCCATTAGCGCAGGACGTGGAAGAGAGTTAGTTAATAGCTACGACATTTCAGGAGCAAGTGCGGGAGTTGACCAGCAGTATGAAGACTTTTGGCTGAAGATCAACGAGTACACCATGTCTAGATGACATGGCTCAAGGGCGAGCCACAAGGTTGTGTTGGGGTCCTATTGGCAGGCAGTTTGGATGAGTCAACTGCATAGCATTGCGGATACTGCAAAGGGAAAAAGATGTTACGCAAGAAGGAAGACAGCGCACAAGTCGATTAGCTTATGTGTATTTTTGGTCATTTGGACCGCATTAGGTGCATTTTGGGTCATTCAACTGCATTATGTGGGATTTTGGGTTAGTCTTTTTGTAAATTTTGTTGAGAAGTAGTTAGACGGTTGCCTAAGTGGACCACAAATGTAAAGTTGGAAGCCTATAAATAGACTTAGCATTGTAAGTGTTGGATAACGAAGTGATAGTTGAGAATTAAATATCTAGAGACCGATTTGGAGATGTCTGTTAATCTCGGTATGCGATAGAAGGATTATCTTGTTGTATCTGGGTTTTTTTAAAGCTGAATATGATGTGATGTCGTTTTGAGTAGAATCATTGTGTCTTTCCTGTTTCCATGTGATGAATACATTATGCGATATGAATCTGTGAATGATGTGATGTTTCCTTGTTGCAGTTAATGTTACTGTTATTTTGTCAATGATAAGATGTATTGAATGATGCTGCAATTATGTTTAATGCCTAAGTTGAACGGTTAGATCTGTTATGTAATGTTGCGATAAGTTGATTAATCGATGCACAAAGTCCTCCTTCATTCGGTGGAAACATGGTTCTATCAACTCTCCCTTGAACATCTTGGGTGAGACCTCATCTGCTCTGTAGGTCTTGCTGGACAGGGTAAATCCTATCTGGGTCGGTGCTCAGGGAGATCACGGTGGGTTTGATTTCGACAGACTGAGGAACCCCTGTCGACTGGGTTTGTGTCAACATCAGTCAAGATTTTTGGGTTCGATTGTAAGCAGGTTACCAATAGAGCCGTTGCGTTGATGCTTCTTCTTTGAAGTCATAGCTGAATTTGAAGCCATAGATAGAATGCTAAGGACAGAAGCCAAAGAAGAAAACATGAAAACCCTATAGAGAAACCAATCACCGTTTCATGCCCAATCGGTGAGGTACAGAGCATTAAGTTCGAACATCTTCCTGGATATGAAATAGTATTGTTCCTTCACAAGTGTATAAATAATCAGAGCCAACTGTCATCTTATTAGCTAGATTAGCTAGAACAATCCCCAAAGCTGAGTAAATCCATCATTGTTTAATAAGACCTTGAGATCTACGCAATACCCTAACTTAGAAATCTCGCAGTGGGCATATACATGGAAATAATGAAATGCGCTTCCAGATTGTATTAGAGTAGATAATATCTTAATATGTCTAATCATGTCTTCACACTTCAATTTTTATTTCTTTTATCATAAAAACACTCAATAATTAATAAAATTGGGAGCTATGCCTAAACTTACATGGTTCTAAAATACAAAAATAAATTAAAAATGAAATTTAAACAAACGAAAACATAGGAAATAAGATACAATAAAAGGAATGAAAAATGTCTAAGATGAGTGGTAATCTAAGAAAGTGGTTGACAGACCTAGGAATAATATTTGGCTCCATCTGGGGGTGGCATTTCCTTGTGATTTGCCAAGAACTGTAGACCAAGTGCCCCTTATTTCTATCAACCAAAACTTATATGTAACAACTACTAATCCATTGGGTTGGAGTCTTATTTAAACATATTTGAAACTCATCGGTATGTACAATGTGAGAAGTTTCCTTCAGCTCTTATTTTGTATAAAAATGTTTCAGAAAATGCCCATTGACTGGGCCTGCAAGTTCATCACCCTCCAAATTCTGTAAAATAAATGTATTATTTCTCAAAATTCTGACAATTCTGAAGGGTCCAAGCCATAGATGATCAAACTTTCCATGTTTTGATTTTTCATCGCTACGTGCATCCCATCTAAGCACTAAATCATCATGAAAGAAATTATCTTCTTTGATCTTCTTATCAAACATCTATTTTACCTTATCTTTATGTACTTGATATTTTTCAGTGAGTATCTGTCTTTCCTATTGATGTTCAATCATCTGAAAAATCCTCCTTTGAACCTCCTTTGGTTCTTCTATAGTATCTTGCATAAAATTCATGACAGGTAAACCAAGATGCACTGGAAAAACTGCCTCAGTACCATACACAAGATGGAATGGAGAAGTACCAATAGCTTTCTTTGTAGTGACATGATCAGCCCAGAGAGCATATTTCAAGTTGTTGTCCCATGTATTCTTGTTCTGTGATAAAAGCTTCTTAATGGTGTTCACTATATTTTTATTTGTGGATTTTGCTAGGCCATTACCCTATGGATAATATGGAGTTGAATGTTTCAAAATAATTCAATGTTTTTCACAGAAACGTACCATATCTTGAGACTTGAAAGCAGGAGGATTTTCTGTGAGAAGATTTCTTGGGAAACCAAACCTGTTCAAGATGTTCTCCTCCAAAAAATTGATCATGACTTGCTCAGTTGCTCTCCTAGTGGAAATTGCCTCTACCCACTTTCTAAAGAAATAAATGGCTATTAGAATATATCTGTGTTGACCACTATAATATGGATTGATTTCACCTATGAAATATAACCCCCACTGTTGAAAGGGTGCCTCAACTGCAGTAGGTTTGAGAGGAAAAGAGAGCAATTTCTGCTTACCTGCAAACTTCTGGCATTTAACAAAAGATCTTACTCGGGAATAAACATCTGAAAATATCATAGGCCAATAATAGCTTGCTCTCAAAATTTTAAAGGCCGTATCCTTCCAATAACGATGTCCACCACAAAATCCTCCATGCATTTCAGTTGTAATAACATATGTTTCTTCTTCATTTTAACACACTTGAGAAGAATACCTGTTGGATCTTTCCAAAATATAGTGTGCTCAGAAATACAATAGTTCATAGCCTTCAACTTTAAAGATCTGAATATTCTTTTATCTAAGTTTGGTGGAGATTGTAGAAATAAAAGAAAATATACTATGTCACTGTACCGAGCTGAGTCGACATACTTCTGATAAACCTATTCCTTTTCTTTTTTTATTTTGTGATTCTTCTTTTTCAGATAACTCATTAAATATAATATTTAATCCCAATGCTTCACAATTACCATATGTAAGCAACTTATCCAAACTTTGGCCCTTAACAAGTTTTTTTGGCTTGATATCAACATCATACTCCATGATTTTTTCTATCCAATGGCCTCTTTTTCCTTCACTGTCAGGCTGTGTTAAGATCTCCTTTACCACTCCATTAGGAACATATGCTAAAAATTTTGAATGCAACAAGTAAATTTTGAAAAACTTTAGGGCTCTAACAAGTGCATAGGCCTGCTTCTCCAAAGTGTTGTATTTGAGTTATGAGTCTCTTAAATTTTTGCTAAAGAATGAAATAAGTTGTTCAAGACCTTCTGAATTATTTTGCAAGAGTATTGTTGCTATATTGTCCTCAGAATCAAAATAAAAGATGATGAATTATTAGAAAAATATGGGCTTACTAAAACTGGTGCTTTAGTAAGATCTTGTTTTATTCTTTCAAAAGATAACCTAGCTTCTGGAGTCCATTTTACCTCCTGATATTTCCTCGGCATCTTATTTATTTTCTTAACAATTTCTGCAAAGTTAGGAATAAACCATCTGATAAAATAATTTTCCCAGTGAAGGACTGAATATCTTTTTTATTCCTTGGAATACTAATTTTCAGAATTGCTTTCACACGCTCTGGGTCAATTTTGATTCCATTAGTTGAGACAATATTGACCGAGAAGTCTTCCTTCATGCATGGTAAAGTGGGACATTTTTGGGTTCAAAGACAACCCAAACTTTCTGTATTTCAAAAAGGTTTGTTTAAGATGCTTAAGATGGCTTTCATCTGAATCTAAAAAAACTATTATGTCATCAAGTAAATCACCAAAAAAATTTCCCTTTCACCCAAAAATTCTATTTCCATTTCCCTCTGAAAAGTTGCAGCTGTGTTCATCAAACCAAACAACATTTTATCATACATAAATGTTCCCTAGGGAGTAGTGAAAGATGTTTTCTCTCTATATTCTAGTTGTACAACAATATGATTATAACCTGAGAACCCATCTATCATTGATCTTCTCAGGGAACCAACTACAGTCTACATAATCTGTTCTATTTTAGGTAAAGGGTAGTTATCCTTTAAAGAAGGCCTGTTCAAATTGTGAAAGTCCACACAGAGCCTGATTTCACCATTCTTTTTTCTTAAAGGAACTAAATTAGCAACCCAAGTAGAATATGTAATATCCCTACCCTGCCTAAGTAAATAATTGGCCTCAATGTAAATATTGTGTTTATGCAATGTATGTTGATCCTAGTGTGGAGCTCAAGGACAAGGGCCCACTAGTGGATGTTTAAAGTTTTCTTTCATAGGAAAGTATTGGATGGTGAAACTATGCATGTGATGTTAAGCCATGAAATTTTGTAATAGATGCAAATGTTTAATATTGAAATGAAAATACCCTAAAATGGCTAAGTGAGGCAACTAATGAGAAGGGGGCGAAGGTATCCACTAGGGAGAGGTAAGGGGGGGCTGTGGGATGGTGACCCATCCTGCAACTTGGGCATGAGTAACCGATTTTATTCCCTGTACGGGTATGGATTTGGTTACAGAACGTGGAGAAGGTAAGCCTGTGGACATTTCTGCAGTAGGATAAAATAGCGCGGAGATTGGAGTAAGGGGTTTGGGACATTTGGTATTTTTGGCGTTCTACACTGAACTCATTCATCTTGTCGGTTGTTGGTTAGAGGAGGCATTCTGTTGGGAAGAGACCCTGAAACGCCAAGAGAGCCGAAGAAGCAGAGTTGAGTACCAGAGGGATCATGTGCGTATTCATGATCCTTGAGTAGAAACCTTAAGATGAGTTTGTGTTAAATTTTCAGTATTAAATCACAATACTATAGGATCTTTGCTGAGAGAATAACATCTACAGTATATCAATGCATGACAATCATAATATGACAAGCATCACAAGCATCATAAGAATCAAAAGCATAGAGACAAGAGACACAGAGTTTCCGTGGGGAAAACCCTAAGGTGAAAAACCCCACAACTTCCTCAGAGATAGAGAGAGCAATGGCTCAACCAAAATACAACCAAATAATACAGAGATAGTCTCCTAGCAGATGATCCTCCTCCTCCTCACTAGTGCGCCACTTTCCAGAGAGAGAGATAGATACTTTTCCGAGTGAGTAAAATAGAGATCTCCTATCTCTATTTATACTCACCTTTTTGCCCAGTGACCTACTGGGGCCGACTTGTCTACTTGAGTACATCCACATTATATTATATATTAATTAGGGCCGACCCCATAAGGTGGTCTAATAACCCATAGGCAAGTACACACACTTGCAACACTTGTCAATCCACATGACGACACTTCCTTATAGAGGAATAACACATCTCTTATAAGGGTACAATAAATAAATATATAATACACAGATGAAATACATTTCGAAGTTACATATACATCAACACTCCCTCTTAACTAGGAAGGTATTTGTAAAATCTCAAGCACAGTTGAATCTAGCTACTGTGGATTCCTCACTGGTGAAAGATTGCACAACATTTGCAAGAATTAGCATAAAAAATTTAAATGAATGAAGAACAATACACATGAATTGGTGAATAATATCAATATTATTAACTGTCCAACCTTAACAAAGGTTAAGAACACCCATATATACAAATCTGGAAGAATTCGAATCCATCTGGAGTGTTCACACTGATCTAGCTTAGAAAAAGCTCAAACCCCCCTAGGTTGACCAAAATATCCCAAACCATCCCAAACTGGTTCGAATCTGCAGTGTGAATGCTGGGAATGACTGGACAGGCCCATGTGACCTCACACATGTGAAGAAACTGGTTGGTTAGAGGTTTGGAGTCTAAAATTGGTCAAAAATGTGACAAAACAAGGCAAGATTGTCCACAAAGAGAGCAAATGCGCCCTAGGTAGAAGAGAAGCATGCTGAGTGCATTAAATGACCTGAGGAGGGCGCTCTAGGCATGCTGAGTGCATTAATTGCCCTGGGGAGCGCTCCACTTAGCTGGTTTGACTCAGCACTTGTTCACATTTGCCATCTAGTTCATGATAATTGACCATTTAGTAGCTAATCAACTTAGGGATGTAATCATTAATCACTTGGGCTAATTAATCATCATTAATAAATGATTAATGTACATAGGTGGAAAAATGTTCTAACACCCCCCCTTAAGCTAGACTTAGTGAAATATCAAAAATTAAGGCCTTGGCAACTAGGCTCAAGTCACCTTTTACATCATGAAAATTTATTTGTCCATGTAACCAAGGTAAGGAGGAAAACCACATGGGAAATAAAACCTCCCCTCTAAAATGGACATGTGGCATATATCAAAATACACCAATCATCACCATGCATCACTCACCCCAAGCAAAGATCTAAGGTGAGTGAAGGTCTTCTCGGTAAAACACTTGGTGAAGATATCAGCAGTTTGCTCACTGGATGGGCAATACTGCAATGCTATGATCCGGTCATGCACCAAACCCCGAATGTAATGCATGTGTATCTCTATGTGCTTGGTCCTCTGTCTCTGTACTGGATCGGTAGAAATCTTGATTGTACTTTGATTATCACACCAAAGAATAGTGGGTGAATCAAAGACAATCCCAAACTCTGCAAGAATACCTTGCAACCAAACACATTGTGTGGCTGCATTGACTGCTCCCCTGTACTCGGCCTCAGCTGAAGATAAGGAAATAGTGCTTTGTTTCTTGCTTGACCAGCATATAGGTCCATGTGCAAGCATAAAGACATAACCGGAAGTTGACTTCCGATCAATACAATCACCGGCCCAATCAGAATCTGTAAATCCTACTAGTTCAAGGGATGAACCAGCAGCATAATGGATACCAAAGGACTTAGTACCCTGAACATAATGAAGGATCCTCTTGGCTGCCTTCCAATGGATCTCATGAGGCTCTTGCATGTGCCTTGTAACAGCCCCAACAGCATAAGACAAATCTGGTCGAGAGTGTGTAAGATACAACAAACTCCCAACTAGTTGTCTATACAACGAACTGTCAACTAGTGGTGAAGAACCCCATTCTGTAAGCTTAACTCCTGAAAGAAATGGAAATTTTGCAGACTTACATTCAGCCATCTTAAATTTCTGCAGCAAATCTGAAGCATACCTTGACTGACATACAGAAATTCCATTCACAGATTGATCAATCTCCAAACCCAGGAATTGTTTTAGCAATCCTAGATCGGTCATGGAGAATGCACTGTGCAATGCTCTCTTAACTGAGTCAAGTTCTTTGGTGCAGCTACCAGTGATCAAAAGATCATCAACATACAGTACAATAATCAATATCAGATCACTAACATGCTGCATATACACATTTGGATCAGACTTACACCTCTCAAACCCCAAAGATAGCAGAAAATTGTCCATTTTTGCATACCATGCTCTAGGAGCTTGCTTGAGCCCATAGAGTGATTTGTTCAACCTGCAAACAAGAGTATGATCAGAAATAAAACCTTCAGGCTGCTGCATATAAATCTCCTCATTCAGATCCCCATGAAGAAAGGCACTCTTTACATCCATGTGATGAATCTCCCATCGCTTGGAAGCCCCAATTGCCAAAACTAGTCTTATGGAGTCCATCTTTGCCACCGGTGCAAATGTTTCTGTATAGTCCACTCCTTGGACCTGAGAGTAGCCCTTAGCTACCAACCTGGCCTTATACTTCAGATCAGAGCAATCAGATCCAATTTTGGTTCTATAAATCCACTTGCATTGCACTAGTTTCCTCTTGGGAGGAAGAGGGACCAAATCCCAAGTTTTGTTCTCATGGAGTGAGTTCATCTCCTCTTGCATGGCTGATTTCCATCTTGGGTCTGTACATGCTTCTGAATATGACATTGGATCAGATCCAAGCATCAAATAACATGCCTCACTCAGATCAGAATTATTATGTGCAAAGGAATTGTGAAATTGAGATCTAGTTTTCCTAGCATCTTGGGGATCTCCCACTAGCTCTCCGGCACTTTGAATTGTTTTCTCTGCCCACTTGGGCCTTGAAGGAGGGATATGTTCAGAATCCATATCAACATCATCTTCAGCAATATCAGAATCAGAAATATCAGAGAATGAATCACTACTTACTTCATCATCAAGACGAGGGAATGAGCATTCCCCATCACCTTGTTCACTATCTTGCAAAAATTCTTCCTCTTCGAATTTGACACTTCTTTCAATGAAAGTTTTGTGAGTGGATGGATCAAAGAGCTTGTAGCCCTTGGAATCCTCTGCATACCCAACCATGATTGACTCCTTGCTTTGGGGCTGCAATGCCTTTCTCTTCTCCGGTGGAATTCTGGCCCAAGCCCTTGAGCCAAAAATTCTGAAATGTGAGACATTTGGCTTGTGGCCCATCCAAGCTTCAAATGGAGTGATTCCTTGCAATGCTTTGTGTGGTGCCCTGTTCTGAACATATGCTGCACAATTCATAGCTTCAGCCCATAATTTAGGAGACAAATCCCTTGCTTGCAACATGCAAGTTGCCATCTCTTTCAGTGCTCTATTTTTGCGCTCTGCAACACCATTTTGCTGAGGTGTGTAGGGCACTGAGTGTTGCATCTGAATGCCATGCTCTTGACAGAGCTGCTGCAAATTGTTGTTGACATACTCTCTGCCATTATCAGTCCTCAAAATCTTCATGGCCTTCCCACTGAAGTTCTCAACCATGCTCTTAAAAATCTTGAAACAATCAAAGACTTCAGATTTTTGCTTAAGGAAAAATAACCAGCAGTACCTTGAGTAGTCATCGATGAAGGTGAGCACATATTTGCTGCAGCCATAGGAGGGTGTGGGGAGTGGCCCTATGAGATCAGAATGTACTATCCCAAGAGGTTGATCAGCCCTCCTAGCCTTCCCTTTGTCATACTTCCTTTCAGGATGTTTCCCAATCATGCAACCCTTGCATGTTCCACTCGAAAATCTGATTTGGGGCAGCCCTTCTACCATATTTTCTTTGCTTAAAACTTGAAGATATCTGTAGTTTAGGTGCCCATACCTTTGATGCCATAGCTTGCTGGTCTCATTCCCATGTGACAGCAGCACACTTGGTGAAGAAAATTCGAGGAAGTGGGAGAACATGTACATCTTCATGTCATGGTCTGCAACACCCTTTGCAACAATTTTCCCGGTGGAAACTTCTGATATCTCCACTTCATCCTGAGTGAAGACCACCTTCTTTGCTGCTCCAGTATGAGTCATTTGATATACAGAGAGCAAGTTTGCTGCAAGGTTTGGCACATACAGCACATTGGAGAAGAAGCCATTCTCCATAGAGATTTTCCCAATGCCATGAGCAGGGATTTCTGAGTCATCTCCCATTCGAATTGAGAGACCACTGTAGGGAGCAAGTTCAGAAAACGAGTCTCTTGAGGAAGCCATGTGCCTTGAGGCACCTGAATCAATGATGAACAAAGGTGAATGAGATGAGCTAGCCACCAAAGCATGGCAGTTCTCCTTGTCTTCAGAAACGCACTCCTTCTTCTTGGAACTTTCAGGAAGAGGAATGTTATTTTTCTGTAGGAGATGTGTCATGGTGTCTATGGTTTTCTTCATGCATGAGCTCTCTGGATGAAAACCTCTTTGACAGTAGCTACATTTTGTCTTCTCAGCCTTCTTTCCCTTGTTCTTGACAGGATTCGAAACCCCCTCAGAGGATTTGGGCCTCTCATCCTTTCTCTTCTTCTCTTGAGGTTTCGAAACCCTGGGTTTTTGCTTGCTTCTTCCACATTTCGAATCTCCAGCTGCAAGAACTTGATCTTTTTGTTTGATGGAGCCCATCAAGACCAGCTTGTCTTGCTCTTGAGTTAGCATCTCCATGAAGTCAGCCAAGGATGGCATCTTCCAACCTCTGACTGTGAGCCTTGTGGAGTTGAAGGAAGACACAAAAACTGAGTATTCTGAACCCAATTTTGAGAGAATGGACAACACCAACTGTTCTTCTTTCTTCTCTATGCCACATTGTCTGATCTGCAAGACCAAGTTCTTGAACTTGGTGAAGAAGTCCTGGATGGAATCGAAATTCCCTGGGCTCAGTGAGACAAGCTCATTTTCGAGCTGGTGGCCTCTCATCTCATCAGTCTTTCCAAACAGTGTCTCAAGCTTGAGCCACACTTCATTTGGAGTTGCTAGACTTTCTACATGAAACAGGAGGTCTCTCGAAATGCTGAGACAAAGGAGGCCAAATGCCTCATCCATTATGTTGAAAAACTTGGATTTCTCCACAGCTGAGTTTGGCTCAACCTCAGTGCCCATCGTGATTCTGTAGAGACCCTTAGATCTCAGCAAAATCACCATTTCTGCCTTCCAATCGAAATAGTTGAAGGGTGTGAGCACGTTTGGGTGAGATGGCTCCATTCGCCTCTGCTGCAATTCGCACTTGCTGACAATGCTGAACTCCAATACCTGCAAACAACTCTCAAATCACTCTGGAGGGATCTACACTCACAGATTCGAACCCTTTATGGATAGTGGGTGCATTCGGGAGAGCATCACACCTGAGAGGAGCCACTAGATTTCTCCAGTAAGCTCAAGGCAATGGCCTCAGGAATTATGTGGTTTCTCCACTGTTTCTGGCAATCCACTACAACAGTCTGCTGGTTCGAATTCTAGCTCCAAGAGCTCTGATACCATGTAAAATCTCAAGCACAGTTGAATCTAGCTACTATGGATTCCTCACTGGTGAAAGATTGCACAACATTTGCAAGAATTAGCATAAAAAATTTAAATGAATGAAGAACAATACACATGAATTGGTGAATAATATCAATATTATTAACTGTCCAACCTTAACAAAGGTTAAGAACACCCATATATACAAATCTGGAAGAATTCGAATCCATCTGGAGTGTTCACACTGATCTAGCTTAGAAAAAGCTCAAACCCCCCTAGGTTGACCAAAATATCCCAAACCATCCCAAACTGGTTCGAATCTGCAGTGTGAATGCTGGGAATGACTGGACAGGCCCATGTGACCTCACACATGTGAAGAAACTGGTTGGTTAGAGGTTTGGAGTCTAAAATTGGTCAAAAATGTGACAAAACAAGGAAAGATTGTCCACAAAGAGAGCAAATGCGCCCTAGGTAGAAGAGAAGCATGCTGAGTGCATTAAATGACCTGAGGAGGGCGCTCTAGGCATGCTGAGTGCATTAATTGCCCTGGGGAGCGCTCCACTTAGCTGGTTTGACTCAGCACTTGTTCACATTTGCCATCTAGTTCATGATAATTGACCATTTAGTAGCTAATCAACTTAGGGATGTAATCATTAATCACTTGGGCTAATTAATCATCATTAATAAATGATTAATGTACATAGGTGGAAAAATGTTCTAACAGTATTTCTCGACACAGATCTGCTAGATAAGTCTTCTTCTCTGGATCATCGTCATCGATGCATCGTCATCATCATCGTCACTGCTGCTGCTATCTCATCCAATCTCTGTCTCTAATCGTCATAGGAAGTTCTACAGAGCCAGTCCTTTTTCATACTGGATGTAGGCCCACCACCTGCAGGTCTTCGTCATCACTGGCCATACTGTGGAATCCTCAGAACTTATTATGTGCGTCACAAAACCTCAAAAGAGCATCCCAGGATATTACGGGTACACAACTCCAACCTGTAGGATCTCCCAGGGCGCTATTACATGTGACCCCACCACAAAACCTCGAAAGAGCATCTTAGGATGTTACGGGTACACAACTCCGACCTAAGATCTCCCAGGGCACAAATTACATGTGGTCCACCACAAAACCTAGCAAGAGCATCTCAGGATGTTACGGGTACACAACTCCGACCTGAGATCTCCTAGGGCACAAATTACATGTGGTCATGGCAAAACCTCGCAAGAGCATCTCAGGATGTTACGGGTACACAACTCCGACCTGAAATCTCCCAGGGCCCAAATTACATGCCATAGGACAAAACCTCGCAAGAGCATCTCAGGATGTTACGGGTACACAACTCCGACCTGAGATCTCCCAGGGCCCAAATTACATGCGATAGGACAAAACCTCGCAAGAGCATCTCAAGATGTTACGGGTACACAACTCCGACATGAGATCTCCCAGGGCACAAATTACATGTCCTCCCAGAGCAATGTCTCGAAAGAGCATCCCAGGCTGTTACGGGTACACAACTCCGACCTATAGGATCTCTCAGACATGCTCATCTGCACAACCTGATCCACGGCCACAGAGTATCAACCTGATACTCACCATACATCATCCTGATGTACTCATGATCGTCCTGATCATAATCACTGCAACGTCCTGCTGCAAGTCATCTGGAGCAACATCCTGAAGCTCGTCATCTATGATCATCCTGATCATCACTGCAACATCCTGCTGCATGTCGTCTGGAGCAACATCCTGAAGCTCGTCATCTATGATCATCCTGATCATCACTGCAACATCCTGCTGCATGATCTACCTGATCATCAATGCATCTTCCTGATGCATACCAAGTATCATACATGATCCTCCTGATCATCAATGTACCCACCTGATACAAATATATGATACATATCATCATACATGATCCTCCTGATCATCAATGCATCTACCTGATGCATACCAAGTATCTACCTGATACATATCATCATACATGATCCTCCTGATCATCAATGTATCCACCTGATACAAATACAAATACATGATACATATCACCATACATGATCCACCTGATCATACAATGTATCCACCTGATACATATACAGATACATGGTCCAAGCATCCAACATGATGCATAAACAATACATACACATGATCCAACTGATCATATCCAGCATCCAACATGATGCGTACATACATACATAAAATGATCCAACTGATCATATCAAGCAGAAACTAGAACATCATCCTGATGCTCATCATCCAGCGCTTACATCCACAGCCATGTGAAGGATCCTCCTTCCAACATGCTTGGAATGGCTTCAGCAAATGTGTCTGTCACTTCTTCCTCGAAGTGTCCTCGATCTGAATAACGCCAAGCCTCTCTCTGAAGTACTCGAACTTCACCCTGGCTAGTGGCTTCGTCAACACATCTGCAATCTGCTCGTCCGTCGCAACATACAGGAGCTTCACAGCTCCTCTCTGCACCATATCCCTGATATAGTGATATTTGATCTCTATGTGTTTCGACCTGTCATGAAACACTGGGTTCTCGGACAGCTTCACACAACTCTTGTTATCACAGAAGATACCAGTAGCCTCCAACGGGAGATCAAATAACTCAGACAGTAGCTTCCGTAGCCATACTGCCTCACAACTAGCTGAACAGGCTGCAACATACTCTGCCTCAGCTGTACTCAGTGCTACGCAGGACTGCTTCCTGCTAAACCAAGAGATCACACCTGATCCCATACTGAAGCAACACCCAGATGTGCTCTTCCTATCTGCAGCACTGCCAGCCCAATCTGAATCAACATAACCCTGTAGGTTAAACTTTTGATTTGCCTCATATCTGAGCCCATAATCCACTGTACCCTTCAGGTACCTCAGAACATGCTTTACAGCAACCAGGTGAACACTCCTCGGATCCGTTAGGAACTGGCTCAATGTGTTCACAGCAAAGCAGATATCTGGTCTCGTGTTCGTCAGGTACATCAAGGACCCAATAATCTGACGATACATAGAAACATCAACTGGCTCAGATGAAGCATCACAAAGAAGCTTCAGATTCGATGCCATAGGTGTGGCCATGGCTTTGCAATCCATCATCCCAAATCTCTTCAGGATATCAACTGTGTACTTCCCTTGGCCAAGGAAGATCCCACCTGTATTCTGCCACACCTCCATACCTAGGAAATAGTGCATCATTCCCAAATCTTTCATATCGAATTCAGCTGCAAGCTTCCTCTTGGTATCTGCAATCATTCTGTCATCTCCTGTCACAAATAGGTCATCCACATATAGTAGTAGAATCACAGGATTCCCTTCCTCAACCTTGTAGTAAAGGTTGGAATCTGCTTTACTCTTGGTAAAGCCCAAACTAGATAGGAAATTGTTCATCCTACCATACCAGGTTCTGGGAGCTTGCTTCAAGCCATACAAGGCTTTCTTCAATCTGCATACATAAGATTCCCTGTCATGTATTTCAAAGCCGAGTGGCTGTTCCACATATACTTCCTCTTCTACTACACCGTTCAGGAAAGCAGTCTTGACATCCATCTGGTGTATCTTCCATTTCATTGCTGCGGCCAAGGCAAGTACTGTTCTGATGGAAGTATATCTGGCTATAGGTGCAAAGGTTTCTTCATAGTCTATTCCTTCCTTCTGAGAGAAACCACGAGCTACGAATCTTGCTTTATATTTTTCCACACTGCCATCTGCAGCATGCTTGATTTTGTAGATCCACTTGGAAGTCACAACAGACTTCCCTTTAGGTCTTGGGACAACATCCCAAACATCATTCTTCATAATTGATTGATATTCCTCAACCATAGCATCCTTCCATTCTTTCTTTTCTGCTGCCTCTTCATAACTGGAAGGCTCTTTGTTCATGATGTCACAGAGTAAAGCAACATAACTGGTGTGTGATCTGGTTCTTTTCTTTGCTCTGTGTTCTTCTTCTGGAATGCCAAATCTTTCTGCATCATGAATGAGCTCTCTAGCCCATACAAGTTTGCTCTTGTGAGAGTTATCCTCACGAGGTGGATCTACAGGTTCTTGTGGATCTTCAAACTCACGAGCAGTTTCTGGAACTGCATCAGTCATGGTAGTGTCTTGAAATCTTGTTTCCTTAGGTTCTTCATAATCTTCAATAGGTGCCTTTCTTGATTTGATGAATGCTGAATTTTCATCAAATGTTACATCCCTGCTGACATCAATCTTCTTGAACCCTGGAAAATATATTCTGTAAGCCTTCGAGCTTTCACTATAACCCACAAAGATGCCCTTCTTTCCTGAAGGATCTAGTTTAGTCCTCTTCTCCTTTGGGACATGAGTGTATACTGGACAACCAAATATTCTGAGATGGCTGACTTCAGGTTTCTTACCAGAAAAGATTTCTTCTGGTGTCTTGTTGTCCAATATCTTGTGGGGTGTTCTATTCTGCACATATACAGCTGTTCTAGCTGCTTCTGCCCAAAGATGCATAGGAAGATCCTGGTCATGCAACATTGCCCTTGCTGCTTCCATGATAGTTCTGTTCTTCCTTTCTGCAACTCCATTCTGTTGAGGATTATATGGAGCAGTCAACTCCCTCTTAATCCCTGAATCACTACAAAGCTTCTTGAAGTCATTTGAGGTGAATTCTCCACCATTGTCAGATCTGAATGTTTTGATTTTCTTGTCAGTTTGATTCTCCATCAAGTTTTTGAATTCCTTGAATTTATCAAACACCTCATCTTTGCCCTTCAAGAAGTATACCCAAGTCTTCCTGGAGAAGTCATCAATAAATGATACATAGTAAACATACCCACTTAGGGAACTGGATGACATGGGGCCACATACATCTGAGTGGATGATTTCCAGGATGTCTTTTGCCTTGCTTTCACTGCTTGGGAAAGCCTTCTTAGTGTTCTTACCTTTTGCACATCCTTTGCAAACCCCTTCATGTTTGGTCTTGATTTCAGGAAGACCTTCTACAGCCTTGCTTGCAATTGGAAGTGCTCTATAGTGCATGTGAGCAAGTCTCCTATGCCAAAGTTCACTTGGCTCCATGGATTCATGTACCATGGCATGTTCAGGTTGACCCTTTAATTTATACAAGCCTCCCTCTTGCTCTCCAATCACTACTGCATCATCTATAGTCTTTCCCTTTGGCCACATTAGTATTTGGCCATCAACAAATGCAACCCTCATACCTTTTGCATCTAGAGCAGAGATGGAGAGTAAGTTCTTCTTGAGCCCAGGTACATAGAGAACTTCCTTCATCTTCAGAGATTTTCCAGAATCTAAGTTGTAAGAGGCTTCACCACTTCCTTTGATTGGATATTGATAATCATCCCCAAGTTTCACCTTATGGGGTGATTCATGTTCAGAAAGGTTCACAAATGATTCCTTGAACCCAGTCATGTGTTTGGAAGCCCCACTATCAATCAACCAATCATTACATCCATGGGAGATGGTACCTGTAAGAGCGGAAATTAGAACATATTCTTCTTCACTTGATGAGTCATCATCACTACTACTTTCTGCCCTAGCCTTCTTCTTTGGAGGTTCATCATCTTCGGCAGCATGGGCATGAAACCTTCTTTTGCTACCTTTCTTCTTCTTACTGGAGTTGTTCTTATTATCCCTTTTGTTCTTGGGACAATCTGAAGCAAAGTGACCCTTCTCATTGCATGTGAAGCATCTTAGGTCCTTCTTATTCTTTTGATGGAATCTTTTGGGGTGAGGGTGATCCTTCTTGGTTTTGCTTCTTTTGGTGTGAGCTGCAAGAGCTTGATATTCACCTCCCATCTTTTCCTCACGAGCTATAAGTCTAGCTTCTTCTTGAGAACATTCTTCCCGAAGTCTACTGAAGGAGATCAACTTCTTCCTTGCACAAATTCCTTGAATAAAGGAATCCCATGCCCTGGGTAGGCCATTTAGAGTGGTCATCACCACTTCACCATTCTCCACCATTTCATCTACTGCTTCTAATTGTTCCTTGATCTGAGAGACCCTTGAAAAGTAGGATTGAATGGTTTCCCCATTCTGAAACTTTACTGCTTTCAATTGGTTCCGCAGGGTCATCTTCCGATTTATGTTCTTTCCTTCAAATAGCTTGGTCAAAGATTCAAACATCTCTTTGGGTGTCTTGAGAGAAGACACATGGGGTATGAGATGGTCTTTGATAGAATAAGCAATGATTCTCTTTGCCTTGACCAAGTTCTTCTTGTGCAATACCTTGGCCTCTTCATCCTCTGGGATAGGGATGTCTTCTTTCACATATGAGTCCAACTCATTCTCTTCCAGGATTAGCCCAATCCTATACTTCCAGGCTCGGAAGTTATCAGCCCCTTCAAGCTTATCCTCAAGCTTGGTGTGAAGTGACATCTTTAAGAGTACTTCAAATGGAAATAGAAAAGATTTAGAACTTACCACTTGAAGTGCTGAAAACTGGATCTGGTCCCGGATTAGGGTTTGTCAGAGAAACCCTAAAAATTCAAAATGTGAATTTCAAAATTCCGAAAGGATAGAAAGATGCGCCTTGGAGAGCTGATCAGCCTAGTACATTTAGAATTTGAGATCAGCAAAGTCTTGTCCTTCAAAAATGCCTTTTTGTCCTCCCGGGTTCACTGGGGAGAGCCCTGAATTAGGGTTTGAGTTTCCCGGAGATCTACCCAGCCAAAAATCTCGATCCAAAGCTCAAACCTTCGATTTTTGCAAGGAGCGTCCAGCGGTACCTTCAGTTTCCAGATATTCCTATTTTTGTGGAAACCCTATTTTTTAGGGCCAAAACTGAAAATGCTCGGAACTGAAATCTGATTGGACAGAAAGATGCGCCTTGATGAGTAGATCCAATCTACTATACTGAATTTCAAAAATCTGTGGAGAGAAACCCAATAAACAAGCAATACAAGCTTCTGTCACTGCAAAATGTCTTCTTCTCAGTTAAGCTCTGATACCATGTTAAATTTTCAGTATTAAATCACAATACTATAGGATCTTTGCTGAGAGAATAACATCTACAGTATATCAATGCATGACAATCATAATATGACAAGCATCACAAGCATCATAAGAATCAAAAGCATAGAGACAAGAGACACAGAGTTTCCGTGGGGAAAACCCTAAGGTGAAAAACCCCACAACTTCCTCAGAGATAGAGAGAGCAATGGCTCAACCAAAATACAACCAAATAATACAGAGATAGTCTCCTAGCAGATGATCCTCCTCCTCCTCACTAGTGCGCCACTTTCCAGAGAGAGAGATAGATACTTTTCCGAGTGAGTAAAATAGAGATCTCCTATCTCTATTTATACTCACCTTTTTGCCCAGTGACCTACTGGGGCCGACTTGTCTACTTGAGTACATCCACATTATATTATATATTAATTAGGGCCGACCCCATAAGGTGGTCTAATAACCCATAGGCAAGTACACACACTTGCGACACTTGTCAATCCACATGACGACACTTCCTTATAGAGGAATAACACATCTCTTATAAGGGTACAATAAATAAATATATAATACACAGATGAAATACATTCCGAAGTTACATATACATCAACAGTTTGAAGGCGGACTGCAGGACAAGAATAACTCGAGGAAGCTGTGCGCATCCCTGAATCCACGAGCATAGAGCCGAGTTGCAGGATAGAATCTATTCCGTAACCTTGGAATGAACCAGATTGTTAAGTAGATGTAAGAGATATAGTTAAGGGTTGGGAATGCTTGATAAACTCAGTGAAGACTAGGATCTCATAGAATTAGCAATAGGACCTCCTTATGCCTACCTTGAATAGCACTAGAAGGGAAGGGGCCTTGAGGGACTATGTAGTAGAGAAGAGGGTCTGCCTTGTGTTGGGTGAGGTTGATAATGTGGGTTCCTTATCTATTGAGTGAAAGAGATGTTTGTAGCTCTGTGGTTGAGCTCACTGACTTAGCAATAATCTCCTTGTTACCATGTATGGTTGATAAACCCATCTGTAGGTTGGCTTAGCAGGTGTATGCTTGATAAATCCAACTGCACGGTGGCTTAGCATGAGTATGTTTTCGGGATTGCTTGATAAACACAGTCGAAGGATGACCAAGAATTGGAGTGTATCTTGATTGTTAGAGAGCCTACCTAGCCCTCCTTAGTGGATACATAGCCCAGCTCGGGGTTGGTCTCTCAGCTGAAAGAGTATAGGCTGGACAGAGACCTAAGGTTGGGTGGAACGTTGCTCTCACTTAGCCAGATGTTGAGGCAAATTCAAGATACAAACATAAGTGTTCTATGGAATGAATGGTGTTATCTATATGCTATTATTATGTTATTTTGCTCAAGCTATTAAATGGATGTTATATGAATGTGAACAATAAGTATTATGTGCATTTTGTATGAGATGTTAAACCTGTAATAGAATGCTAACCTCATGGAACCATGGGATGGTTATGGGGCCAACGACATCCTTAAACTGCTCGACGAGTTAGAGAAAGATAGGTTATCGCAGGAGATAAGTGGAAATTTGTTAAGGGTTGGAAGATGCCTTAGAGTGGTTGCAGAACAAACTTTAGAGAGGAAAATGAAGAGGATAGATATCTTAGTTGGGAAGGGGATTGCACTAGCTGATAGAGCTCCCCAAGAGCTTTCCAACGGTACCAACCTTACTTCATTTGGACCAAGGGTGAAGAAGTTATGACCCTTGGAAGTTGCTTAGGATAAAGGTCTGGAGCATGGCCATTTCCCTATCCGCAATTGCGAATTGCGAAAGGCCATTTAGAAGACGGAAAAGCTAGATTCCACATTTACGCACCCGCAATTGTGGATTGCGGAATGATCGTTTGGATAAAAAATTAGATTTCCGCATTTTCGCACCCACAATTGTGGATTGCGGGTTGCAGAAATGTCATCTGGCGGAAAAGTAAGATTTACGTATTTCCGCACCTGCAATGCGGATTGCGGAAAGTCATTGGGAAGAAAGAAAAGTGGATTTCCACACTTCCGCTTCCGTAATTGCGGATTTCGGATTGGGGAAGGACGTTTGATGGAAAATTTACATTTCCACAGTATCGCACCCGCAATTGCGGATTGCGGATTGTGGGAAGGTGCAGTTGCGGACTGCGTCTCGTAGAGTTGAGTTGCGGATCCGAGTCCAGTGCGACTGTGTGTATTTTTGGAAGAAAAGGAAGAAAAAAAAGTAACAGAGGGTCTTCTGTGGCTTAAGGAGGCCATGGGGACATTACAGAGTGGTATCAAAGCTTCAGTTGCGACATTGGGGCTGTTAGGGCCGAAATGTGGAAGAAATCACATGCAAAGAAACGCCCAGGGAACTATTTAGTCTAACATAACTTTGGTTTAAATTTACTGTTTAATGAGTAATTTACATATTGTATGAATGTTCAAGTTTTATGTTGTCTAATAAACATTTGTATCATACATAGTGATTGCAGTACGTTACAACAAAAACAAACAAGCAAGGCCATGTGTCAGAAATAAAGAATGGTGACTGTTGATGATGCACAAAACCCCTTTGAACCCAAAGAAGACGTCTTGGTGGAAGATGTGCAGGAAGAGCACGCGGAAGAAAAAACTAATGGAAGAAGGGAGAAGGTGACTCCCCAGGACTGGGTTGAGACCATGGTAAGATTTAATGAGAGGATGATAAATGCGCAAGAAGAGCAACACCATCTCAATGCAGCCATTCTGCAGAGCCTCACTGACATGCATCAGAAAGTAAACATGGGTTCCAATCCAACCAATATGGGCCTAGAATAAAGGAATGCAGATAGCCATTCTTGAGGCCATTCTAGGCAGAGGACTCCAAGCCAGAAAGGGGGTGATGTGCGCAAAAGGCACATAACATCCTCTTCGGGATCTCCTTCCAGTAGATCCGAACACTCAAGAGATTCTCATAGAATTCCAAGGCACACGCACAATCAGATTGAGAAAAGAAGGAGGTTCAGGGGAATCCCATAAGGAGAATTAAATAAAGGAAGAGATCCTACCTTTGATGGAGAAAGAAAGACACGCCAAGAGGCTGAGGCATGGCTACTTGGAATGAAAAAGTATTTCAAAATGCATGATTATTCATAAAGTTAAAAGGCTAGAGTTTCAATTTACAATCTAAATGGTAGAGCTTCCATTTGGTGGGAACACCTCAGGAAAATAAAGAGGACCAGTGAAAGAAGGACCAGCTAGGAGAGATTTAAAAGATACTTCATGGAGAAATACCTATTAGCTAGGTATTATGACAACAAGAGAAAGGAGTTCAATGAACTCAGGTTGGGGCAAAATTCCATGGAGGAACATGTTCATAAATTCTCGGAACTGTTAAGGTATGTGGACTACATCAAGTATGAAAGGGTAAAGATTCAGTGTTTCCTTGGAATCCTACCACAGAACTATAGGGATAGGATTGAGTTTGTCCATCAACCAAATTTGGATGAAGCCATCAGGATGTCTATGCTCTGTTATGAGCAGAATAAAGGGAAGACAGATACTCAACAAATGTGGAAAGGAAAACCCAAAGGAGGATTTGAACCAAGGAGAAATGGCTTCAAGCCACCTTTCAAGAATCAGTCCAAAAAATTTCCACAGGGACAGCCAGCAGGAAGTGGATTCAAACCAGCTACAACAGCAGAGAAAACATCAAAAGGATCACTTCAATGTTGGGGATGTGGAGATAAACACATGCTTAGAGATTTCCCACATCAAAGAGGGAACCCTCGAAGCTTGCACAACTTGGGAGAAGAAACCACAGTAGAAGATATGGAAAAAGACACACCTCGAATCTATGCAGCACTGGATGATCATCAGGAAGACGACCAATCAGCATTGGTAGAAGTTGAAGGTAAGATTGCTAAGCTATCTATTTCTATTTTAATTGATCCAGGATCCACTCATAGTTTTGTGTCCCCTAAAGTGGTTGAAAGTTGCTCACTTGGTAAAGTGAAACATAGTAAGTCTTGGTTAGTTCAACTAGCCACTGGGACCAAGAGAAAAGTGAGTGAAGTAGTGTTGGAATGTCCCATAGAGCTTAATGGACGTCCCACCAAGGTAAAATTGAATGTAATACCCTTGGGATCTTATGATTCCTTGATAGGCATGGACTAGTTGGAGAAGCATAGAGACAAACTTGATTGCTACAAGAAGATACTTAAGTGTGTTGATGATGAAGGAAGACCAGGGTTGGTTAAAGGAATTCCAAAGCAAGTTTCAGTGAGGCATATTTCAGCCTTATAGTTAAAAAATTTCTATAAAAAGGGGTGTCAATTATATGCTATGCATATATCAGACTCAATAGGAGATAAAGGGCCAAAGTTGGAATACTTTCAACTATTACAAGAGTTCTAGGATGTATTTCCAGATGAAGTACCAGGACTACCACACAAGAGGGACGTTGATTTCTCCATAAACCTTGTTCCAGGAGCAGTACCAAGCTCCAAAGCCCCTTATAAAATGAGTACACCTGAGCTCATAGAACTAAAAATGCAGCTACAAGAATTAATGGACAAAGAGTATATCAGACCAAGTGTGTCTCCTTGGGGTGCATCTATGTTGTTTGTAAAGAAGAAATATGGGACTTTAAGGCTATGTATAGATTACAGACAGCTAAACAAAGTAACCATAAAAAACAAGTACACATTGCGAAGAATTGATGACTTGTTTGACCAGATGAAGGAAGCTAAAGTGTTTTCCAAGATTGAATTGAGGTCTGGCTACCATCTAGTGAGGATAAAGGATGGAGACATTCACAAAACAGCCTTCCGAACTAGATATGGACACTATGAGTTCACTGTGATGCCATTTGGCCTAACCAATGCACCTGCTACTTTCATGTGTCTTATGAACAATGTCTTTAGTAAATACCTGGATACATTTGTGATTGTATTCCTGGATGGCATTCTGGTGTACTCAGAGAATGAAGAAGAGAATACTGAACATTTGAGATTGGTACTGCAAGTCCTTAGAGAGCACCAGTTGTATGCAAAGATGAGTAAGTGTGACTTTTATCAAGAAAAGGTGCAGTATTTGGGACATATAATTTCAGCAGAAGGTATTGCAGTAGACCAAGAGAAGATCGAGGCCATAATGGATTGGCCTACTTCAAGAAATGTGGCAAATGTAAGATCATTTATGAGTCTTGCAAGGTACTACATAAGATTCATTGAAAGTTTCTCCAAGATAACACATCCAATTACATCTTTGAAAAGGAAGGAAGTCAAATTTATATGGACTGAGAAGTGTGAAGGGAGTTTTCAGAAGCTAAATGAATTACTTACCAGTACTCCTGTTCTAAAGATTGCAGATCCAAATAAAGACTTTGTGGTATGCACAGATGCTTGCATGTAAGGATTTGGTGGAGTACTAATGTAGGAAGGATTTGTAATTGGATATGAGTCAAGGAAGCTAAAGGATCATGAAAAGGACTATGCCACACATGAATTAGAGCTAGCATCCATAGTACATGCTCTCAAGAAATGGAGGCATTACATGTTGGGAAGAATATTTGAACTTAGTACATACCACATGAGGGTGAACACGTGAAGGTGGGTAACATTTCCGTGAGAAACAAGTGTAACAAATGTTATTCATCCAATTAATAAAAGTTATTCGGCCGAATAACAAATGTTATTCGGCCGAATAACTGTCATTATTCGGCCAAATAACGCATAAGTTATTTGGCCGAATAACTAGTAACAGTTCTCCGTTTAGATTAACGGGGACCCTTGAAGTGTGTGCGAGGCACTGTCGACCGGGAAAAATTTCCGGGCGTTAGTTTATTCGGCCGAATAATTGTTCAGCCGAACACGTTTCCTGAATAAAAGCCCGGCCTCGTCCGCAGTTCGACATTCTCTGCTGGCAATTTTCTGGACCCCACTTTTGGGCCCAATGTCGATCTGTGCTGCGATCGTTGATGTTCACCACCCTGCATGTTTTCCTTCTCGACCCGTGTTCGATCTTACGCCACTCCTCACCTGCTTTCTCGCCACTCCTCGCCTGCTTCCTTGCCACTCCTCGCCACAGCACTCGGCTTCTCTATTCATCGACCAGGCCGCTATCTGCCAGCCCGAACTCGCCGTTTTCGATTGGATGGTCGCTCCCTGACCAATCCGCATGGAGTTAACGGCTTCGAGGTGAGGTAAGAATTAGTTTAGATGTTTCGTTTACATTTTTTTTTTTCCAATTTGTTTTTTAATGTATGCATATGGATTCGTTTTTTAATGTGTGTTGGAAATGTGGTAATGTGTGCAGGTCAATTCATTTGTTGAGTTGGTGGTTGTCTTCGGTGCGGCGTTGGTGTTCTGGTGTTCAGCGCAGTGTTGATAGTTTGTCATTTTATCAGGTATGCTTTGATGATAAGTTGTTCCGTTTTGTTTTCGTTTTCGTATTTTTATAGTTTTTTGTTGCTAATACAATTTGTTGATGTTTGTAGGAAATTTTTTTCGTTCGGCGAGTTGGTGGTCGTATTTGGTGTGGCATTGGTGTTCATGTCTGGTTCGACAATCTGTTGACTGCGAGTTTGGTTTACAAGTATGCCTCCTTTCTCAAATTTTTGGATTGTCAATAAATATAGTTGTCATTTAAAAAAAAATAATAATAAATATTTGCATTCAGAATTAAAATTAGACTGTTTATTTTTTTTTACATTAAATTTTATGTTCATTTTCATGAACAGAGTTCTTAAACTCTGTTCATGAACAGAGTTCTTAAACTCTGTTCAAGAACAGAGTTTTTAACCTTTGTTCATGAACAGAGTTTTTAAACTCTGTTCATGAACAGAGTTTAAGAACTCTGTTGATGAACAGAGTTTAAAGACTCTGTTCATGAACAGAGTTTAAGAACTCTGTTTATGAACAGAGTTTAATGACTTTGTTCATGGACATAGTTTTTAAACTCTATTCATGAACACAGAGTTTTTAAACTCTATTCATGAATACTGTTGAAAAAATCTGTTCATGAACACACAGTTTTTCAACTATGTTCATGTTGCTTGAAGATATCATTGAGACCAAATTTATCATTAGACGTTTCAAAGAAAGCTTTCAAAACAAGACGTAGCCTTTATGGGTGGGTGGGAGTGCCTTTTAATTGACTAATGCACCACAAACATGTAACTCAACAATGACAAGCTTCATATGCATCTTTGAAAAATTGTAATTGCTTATCTAGATGATATCCTAAGATATAACAAAACTTGGGAGGAACAATTTCAACACTTCAACATATGTAGACCATTTTGGATAACCTCCAATAACACCAATTAAAAGCTAAGATTAAAAAAAAACTCTTTTTTGCAGGATTCTATTTCATATCTAAGCTTTATCATTGATTCCAAGCTGAGTCCTAAACCTGATGTTACTAACTCTGATCCTTTTAGGATCCTTGGATGCTTCTTGCCCACAACTTGTGAGGAGAAGAATCTATGGACAAATCTATCACAAATACTATATACATGGCTAACTATTGATAAAGAAAAGCGATAGTAGAACATATAAAATTAGATTTGGTTAAACTGTAAAAGATATCAATGTAACAACTATTATTCTACATGGAAAGACATCATTGCTGCTAGCGTTTTCAATAGAGCTGAAAAACTTTGTTCATGAACAGAGTTGAAAAACATATAAAGAGTCATATAGTGTTGTAAGTCCTTCATTATTTTTCTTTCTTATAAATAAAGTACGATTCTTATAATAAGTGGATATATATACATATTTCGTGTGATGTTTGTTTATTGAGATATATAATGGAATCATATGTGATGGATGAAAAATTTGTAAGGTTACCATACTGCTACAATTAACTGCATTATATCTTATATCTGATTATGAAATGATTATTAAATATATCTTTATGTTGCAATAGTAGTGATGGTAGGAATTCCAGTTAATTAATTATGGTAGAGTTAGGAGAGGGACTTACAAAAAACAAAATCACTTATACTACTTGAGACACCCCTACATTTGGTATGTAGTTCTTTATCAGATATGTCTTTAAGTCTGTATAATTAACATGTACAACTTCAATATGTTATGAGTTGACATTTGTGTAAATTTAGAAATCATATCAAATGGAAAGAGCGGAGTCTTCGAAGTGAAAGCGTAGGAGGTCATCACATTCATCAGGAATTGGTGTCCCAATTAGTAATCAAAGGTTGTCGAATTCACCTCGGGGTTCGAGTTTATTGTATGGGTCACAGTCATCCGATCACCAACAAGGTGATAGGGGTACAAATGATTCCCTTTTATCTTCTGTGGGAGAGCGTTGATCTCAACCTTCTGTCTGTATGAACATTAATGTTTCAATACATGTATAATATGTATTTTTGTTTGTTTAAAATTTTTGGACAAGGTTAACACTTGACTAAGGCTATATTTGAAGCAAAGCGAGGTTCAGAAGATGTGTGTAATTCAACAGAGCGGGAGGAAGATCAAGATAGGATTGTAGATGATGGAATAGGTGCGGGTGCAGAGCAGGGTCCTGAAGATCCTCATAGAGCTAGGACGACATATGTTCCACTGGTTGAGGGTTGTACACCATATCAACTTATCCGTCTGATTTACCTGATGAGCTTCCATGGGAAGGTGTTGTGCAACAAACTATCCTTGAAAGTTGTAGATCCCACTACAACAGGTTGAACAATGATATTTCTACTTTGGATCTCCCTCCAGAGAGAAGACGAAGTCTAGAGATTGTTTTGGGGTCATTGCAAAAATTCATTGATGCATATGAGGAACTGTAACATCTCCCAAATATTGATGTTAGGATAGTGAATTTTAAAAAACATTTCTTTCACAGTACATAATAAAGATAAATAAAACAACCCTATGTAACACTTTGCAACATTCCACCAAGTAACATTTTCTAATGATTTCTTATTCTTTCACTACATACATTTAACTGGACAAGATTGTCCTTCCGAAATATCGTGACACTTATAACTTATCATACATCTACATACATCCTTTATAATTTATCAGATACATTTAAATGTCTTACCCATTAATGATTACATAACCATACTTAAACACCAAATATGTTTATAAGACCATGACATTGTCAACAAACGCACTTTCCCTACCAAGATCTACATTGGTACACTGGTATAGACATTCACCCTTTATAAATTTTCAAAGAGAATTAAGGCACATAAGAAACATATAATGAACATATCAGAAAACAAATAATAAGCACATCATAAAGAGAGGTAGATATAAGTGGTTCACCGAACTCTTTGGGCTACGTCCACGAAGCGTGTTATCTTATTATTCCTCAATCTCGAGGGTTGCATCATGCAACAGTGGTTTACAATATGAAACTCCACTTCTCAATGCTTAACTCAGAGAGAGTTAAATTCTCTTATTTATGATAACATCAATCAGATTTACAGGGGATCCTGTCCCTGTATTACCATTTCAAAAATAGATTCAGATCTTCATAACCTGCTCGTATTTCAATACTATTTTTCCGAGATCAACAGAAATATACCAACTTAAATACTAGTACCCTGCGACCATGGGTCGGCACTAGTTTCAGTCAACACCAAAGATCACAATGGTCTCCTCAAATTCGCAGCAGCACAGAGATCCATATTCCAACGTAAACTGAGATCCATCATTTTTAAGATCAAACCTATAGCTACACTTTTAGTATTCATTCAAAATATCAAATGAAATACAGGGATCAGGTCAGTACTGAATCGTTTTTCCCCAACCTCTACGCAGCCAAACGGAAATATATTCAGCATGTAAATATAAATAAAACAGAGGGTACACAGAGTTCTTTCCAATCTCTGCACAATAATACATCTAACATTTAGCATGCAAATATATAATAGGTTAAAACTTCTATCAAACAAAAATAAGGCAACGTTTACTTTCTAAAGCAAAAAGTGTCCAACTAGACTATACTACCAATTCATGAGTAAAGTTTTGTTGTGATAATACGACTTTTAAATAACTGGAACAGAGATTTTACCAATCTGGGCAATATTGATCTACAGAGATCATAATTACACATTACCGAAGTATTTAAAGGAATACCATGATTCCTGAACATGCACTAGTTCTTGTCAATCTGGGTATTATGTTCTATTGAGATAACACTTAAACATTACATAATTATTTAAAAGAATACCACGATTCTTGAAACGCATCGATCTTACCAATCTGGAGCTATGGATCTATAGAGATCTCGCAATTAAACAATTTGTAGAAAATATTTAAGGAAGCTCTCAATAGATATCAATCAATAAATATATATCCTCCTTTCTATAAAATTATAGTTGTCATGTTTTACTTACTATAAAACCACTACAAAACTATCACCTTTGATCAGAAATCGACCCTATCATTATCTTAGCATGCGTTCGGCTTTAATAGAATAATTATCATACTTGTTGTAGGTCATACTTTAGACAATAATGAATTACTTCAACGAACATACTGATAAAAAAAATATAACTAAGCTTTCCTTGAGCACTCATAACAGTATCATTGGTTTAACTAAATTTAGAATTTTGACAAGGATCAATCATGCATATTTGTAAATGTACCGAGATCATCCCGATCCGAATATTCTGTCACAGATTTTTAACCAGGAATCATGCCCAGCTATTTAAATACGTTATTTAGAGATTTTAACCCAAGAGAATATATAAGTTCGGGGTAGTATTTAGTGATACACTCTGTCGAGAGCTAAAGATCATATGACACTGTTTTCCCACAATTAAAAGTATGAAGTTATAAGTTTGAAGGAAAACGATTACTACCAAAATCAATTTACTATTTTGACAACTGAAGATTTGAACTAGGAGGGAGTAAAGATTACTTATCTCATCCACAGATGTCAAAACTTAGCACGAAACTACCTATAACTCTACGGTAGTCTGCTCCGAAAGAATGCTGGAGGTCTTCGCACTCTAGAAGAACCTTCTCCTTACCCCAAAGCGAAGACTGTTCGATCCTTTAATATTATGCCCACAAGGTATGGGGTTCACCTTCCTTAACCCATAGCGGAGGGCCATATTGATCCCCGTTCATAATGCGGAAAGCTTCAATCATGCAGGCGATATCCCCAATGTGGAAAAATCCTCTAGATCGAAAGACGGACCATTGCTAAAAGAGAGTAAACTCTGGCGTGATCCACAATGTGCGTCCCTTCAACTATCGCAGAGCTGCATTTATTTTAACGCCCAGCTACACCGAGATGAACTACTCTCGATCTACTTCCTTATTCAAAGATAGAGATACCAAAGATATATAGCTCGGAACTGGAATGGCATGGCTTAGTAAATCCCGAAAAAATATCTTACAAGGGTTTCACCATTACGCACTGTCTCTCAATCGAGATCCATATGCAAACGCAGAAGTAAAACAGGAATTATCCTTCCCCCCCTTCCGCTTCATACCATCCCCCTTTTTCTACAAGTTTTCTTCCATAAAAAGAGAGTTCCAACTTTCGTTGGAGTGACAGATGGTCATCGCGTTTTTTACAAGTGGCAGCCATCTTTAGTTCCGTGCTCCACTACTGAGGCGATCTGCGGGAATCTCTCCCTCGTTCCCATCACCCGATCCTAAATTAATGCCCATTTACTCCATTATCTTTTTAATAGTGGAGCCATCCTTAGTTGATGTACAATATCGGAATCTTCCAAATCATGCATATCTCTATTTATATGTTTAAGTGTATATATATATATTTACTCCATTCAATGTTTATCCATGTAATTTCCTTGGTTACTTAACTTTCTTCTTAATACTTTTCATATGCATAAAAACTATGCATTCCCTTATTAAATATGTCTATAGGATATATGCCTACAAGACATATAACTAAATTGAATACTAATAGTCATAATCTAGAAGGTAAGCCTCCTTATTAAGATACTTAGTTCTAGTTAGAATTTCTAATATTAGTTGACTAAGATAATTAGGCCATAGGATCTTGTTTTATCCCTTGACGGAAAAACGAGATGTCTTTGAGAGTAGGCGTTGACTTCAAGGTGTCACTCACGACTTCAAGCCGAATCGACCCCTCTCCTCTACTACGGTGATAAATAATTATAACTCCCGATTTTCCTTCTGATGGGGCCTTGGCCTTGAGCTCCTCATCAGAAAAGAATTTACTCTTTTATTTACAATTACAATAGGGGTTAAAAGAGGGATAATACATATATATATATTTAGGAGTATATTTATATGTGTTCCTATATATATATATTAGATAATCTTTTAAATATTTCGGTTGTTAATAAAAGCTATCTAATCAATACTCTATCTCCTTTTGATAGAAAATGGTACCATGACCAATTACATTCTCGGAATAATAGGGCATAAAGGAGGGATATCACATCCTCCTCCCCTTTAAAATTAACACCGTCCTCGGTGTTCACTCTTCTCTTGCAGCAATCATTTGTATCACAAAACTGGAATTCAAAAGAACAATGTTTAGTAATAACCTGTCATCGACTTCATAATCAAACTCAGGAATATAAATCATGAGTTCTTTATTGCATATATCACTTGCAACATATGGAATAAATCTAGTGTTCCCTGATTGAATACTGTTGACAAAATCAACAACAAACAACATTCATTTGATCCAGGAGATTCTTGCCTAACACCTTAGTGCTCACTCAGCAATCCTTTTTCTCATGCCTTGCCTAACACCTTAGTGCTCACGGAGCAATCATTTCATTCATGTCTTGCCTAACACCCTAGTGCTCACGCAGCAAACATTTCTTTCATGTCTTGCCTAACACCTTAGTGCTCACGCAGCAAACATTTCTTTCATGTATACTAAGCAGCGTCCTGCCTCCCACATATACATTTCTTATAGCTTGCCTAGGTCTTACAGCCAGCCGATTCTCCGAGAATCCTAGTGGCTGTTCAATCCCTGATTTTAGGGAGTATTTCAATGCCATTATAACACTCTTTACACAATTCCCCTCAAGCCTTCTCGCTTGAGTCCCGGAATTTATTTTCCCCAAGCCTCCTTGCTTGAGTCTAGAAAAATCCCTTTCAATTTAAACAATTTATTTCGTCACATTACGTTCTGTACCCATACGATTACTCTGACCAATCTGGGTCAAGTACTTTGTTCAACAATAATTATCAAGATTTAAAAGAACAAATAATGGTCGTGATGTGGGTTCTAAATCCTCACCCACTTATTTTACCTTGGTTAATATTCATGCTCTTGTCTTCCACAAGCTGCATAAAGTTTTGACCATCAGCCAAATTCACCTGTTAGTAACAAGACAAATTATTCGTAAGAAGATATTTTTCTATGCAAAAAATAAAATAAAATAAAATAAGAAGATTACCCTTCACACTATAATATCCATACTTGGTCATCTAAATTGACCCAATAGGATTACATAATGCCTTAAAATACATTCTTCTTTATTATGGGCATCATAATCACTTCACCTCAATCCTTTTCCTTCACTGTATTAAGTATCCATTTTTCTTGCATATGCCAACATCATGTGAGTAACAATAAATCGTCTACATATATACTTGCATATATTTTTCTAAGGATAATCACATACCTTTATGGGGAAGTTGCATATCGCTTTATTGTATGGCCCTCATATGCCAAGGTGCACGTTTAACTTGCATTAATACACATTAGTAATCCCCTCCATATCATATAATCTATATATCAAAACGAAACAGATTATCAAGGTATCCATGCATATAACACAAAGCTTTGACCACATGAAGGTATAATCCTTCTGTCAACCACTCCTAGTATCCCAACATTCCTAGTAAGGATCCCTGAAAATAGAATATACAAAAATGAAATCATAATATTTCATCATATGCATCCTTTTAACTACTTAGAATACACATGTATACTTCTTGAGTAATTATAACCATCATCCTTTTGAACCTTCAAGCAAGGCTACTGCGTGTTCCCATGTCACACATTTATACTTCATTATTATATACAATCCTATACTGCAAAGAGACAAGGGGATTCTTAACAATTAAGTCTCTTTTATCCCTTGCAATCTTCGGATAAGGTTATAATGACGAAGGATACTCGTTTGGGGAAGTAGAGTTAAGTCGAAGGTCATGAAAATCATTCACAAGGATGGCAATTTCCTAGTCCTAGAAAATTTCACACCGTAGAATGTCCATGAAGTTAATTCCTATCCTTTCAAATTTTTACCTTGAGGATGACCCTTTGTTAATCATTGATAAAAGTTTTACAACTCTTCTCACCATCTATGGTTTGGATAGTAACATTACTTACATTAACCTTGAAGATCTATTATATATTTATAAATTCAACTAATCATTCTTTTCTACCATGTCACATAACAATTAAGGAAGAACACAAAACTAATATTCTATATCGAAACCATCGCATATAACATTCAGTATAATGTACAACATCTTCTACACCTTCACACTATAACAAGACAAATTATTTGTAAGAAGATATTTTTCTATGAAAAAAATAAAATAAAATAAGAAGATTACCCTTCACACTATAATATCCATACTTGGTCATCTAAATTGACCCAATAGGATTACATAATGCCTTAAAATACATTCTTCTTTATTATGGGCATCATAATCACTTCACCTCAATCCTTTTCCTTCACTGTATTAAGTATCCATTTTTCTTGCATATGCCAACATCATGTGAGTAACAATAAATCGTCTACATATATACTTGCATATATTTTTCTAAGGATAATCACATACCTTTATGGGGAAGTTGCATATCGCTTTATTGTATGGCCCTCATATGCTAAGGTGCACGTTTAACTTGCATTAATACACATTAGTAATCCCCTCCATATCATATAATCTATATATCAAAACGAAACAGATTATCAAGGTATCCATGCATATAACACAAAGCTTTGACCACATGAAGGTATAATCCTTCTGTCAACCACTCCTAGTATCCCAACATTCCTAGTAAGGATCCCTGAAAATAGAATATACAAAAATGAAATCATAATATTTCATCATATGCATCCTTTTAACTACTTAGAATACACATGTATACTTCTTGAGTAATTATAACCATCATCCTTTTGAACCTTCAAGCAAGGCTACTGCGTGTTCCCATGTCACACATTTATACTTCATTATTATATACAATCCTATACTGCAAAGAGACAAGGGGATTCTTAACAATTATTCTCTTTTATCCCTTGCAATCTTCGGATAAGGTTATAATGACGAAGGATACTCATTTGGGGAAGTAGAGTTAAGTCGAAGGTCATGAAAATCATTCACAAGGATGGCAATTTCCTAGTCCTAGAAAATTTCACACCGTAGAATGTCCATGAAGTTAATTCCTATCCTTTCAAATTTTTACCTTGAGGATGACCCTTTGTTAACCATTGATAAAAGTTTTACAACTCTTCTCACCATCTATGGTTTGGATAGTAACATTACTTACATTAACCTTGAAGATCTATTATATATTTATAAATTCAACTAATCATTCTTTTCTACCATGTCACATAACAATTAAGGAAGAACACAAAACTAATATTCTATATCGAAACCATCGCATATAACATTCAGTATAATGTACAACATCTTCTACACCTTTTCTCAATAACATTTAGCCAATAAGGAGAATTTCAGGAGTTACTCCTTAGTACCATTTATGCATTTTTCTAATATAATAAGGATTATCTCAATCCTACAATCTTATGTACATAATTAATACAATCGTTTCAGCATAAGTGCGAGAAATCAATAACCAAGTAATTCATGGCAAATTTATAGTCCTTCATATAATGACCTAATTGCACCGTACTCACTTCATAATTCACATACTATATCAACTTTTCTAATCATCATAATACACAATTAGAGCAATCAAGTACTTATGATGAATGTCTATGACTTGACTCATATAAGTACTAAAACCTTACTCGTGGCATCAATCGACCGGGTAGGAGTGTACATCTTTCATAGGGTGAATGATCCTAATTATGCTTATACAGCCCTCATAAACTTATGAACCTATGTTACTATCGTTATGATCAATATACATGAAAATATTAACAAGATCACTAAGATAAAAATAGGAACATAGTCCAATTAATATAATCATTTTCAAAGAATACTTTCTGGTCATTCAATGGAATTGCATTAGGAGATATTCATCCTCTAGTATTTATCAATACAGGATCATTTAGATACGAAATTAAACATACAAACTGCTCACTCATCGACAATGTTTTTCCTTTAGAATGCTTCAACAAGTGGAGTATACTTACTTGCGATTTTAAAGACATCTTGTCGATTACCTCCTGCTGATTCTTTAGAACATAAATCCTTTGCTTGCGTCTTATCGATGGAGTTCCCTTGACCAGCTTATATTATTTCTTCAGCTGGGCCCAACTAAGCCCGAGTGTTTGCAACCTGTACTTTGGCGGAAGAAACTTGAAGTCGAGCTCGGAGATAAAATCCATGCATCCAAAATGAAACGAAAACCATTGATTAGTAAACTTAAAACCTTCATACTCACTTATCGCATATTGAGCTCATTAGGCCCTAGTGTTGTAACCTAATGCTCTGATACCATATGTAACATCTCCCAAATATTGATGTTAGGATAGTGAATTTTAAAAAAAAATTATTTCACAGTACATAATAAAGATAAATAAAACAACCCTATGTAACACTTTGCAACATTCCACCAAGTAACATTTTCTAATGATTTCTTATTCTTTCACTACATACATTTAACTGGACAAGATTGTCCTGCCGAAATATCGTGACACTTATAACTTATCATACATCTACATACATCCTTTATAATTTATCAGATACATTTAAATGTCTTACCCATTAATGATTACATAACCATACTTAAACACCAAATATGTTTATAAGACCATGACATTGTCAACAAACGCACTTTCCCTACCAAGATCTACATTGGTACACTGGTATAGACATTCACCCTTTATAAATTTTCAAAGAGAATTAAGGCACATAAGAAACATATAATGAACATATCAGAAAACAAATAATAAGCACATCATAAAGAGAGGCAGATATAAGTGGTTCACCCAACTCTTTGGGCTACGTCCACGAAGCGTGTTATCTTATTATTCCTCAACCTCGAGGGTTGCATCATGCAACAGTGGTTTACAATATGAAACTCCACTTCTCAATGCTTAACTCAGAGAGAGTTAAATTCTCTTATTTATGATAACATCAATCAGATTTACAGGGGATCCTGTCCCTGTATTACCATTTCAAAAATAGATTCAGATCTTCATAACCTGCTCGTATTTCAATACTATTTTTTCGAGATCAACAGAAATATACCAACTTAAATACTAGTACCCTGCGACCATGGGTCGGCACTAGTTTCAGTCAACACCAAAGATCACAATGGTCTCCTCAAATTCGCAGCAGCACAGAGATCCATATTCCAACGTAAACTGAGATCCATCATTTCAAAGATCAAACCTATAGCTACGCTTTTAGTATTCATTCAAAATATCAAATGAAATACAGGGATCAGGTCAGTACTGAATCATTTTTCCCCAAACTCTACGCAGCCAAACGGAAATATATTCAGCATGTAAATATAAATAAAACAGAGGGTACACAGAGTTCTTTCCAATCTCTGCACAATAATACATCTAACATTTAGCATGCAAATATATAATAGGTTAAAAATTCTATCAAACGAAAATAAGGCAGCGTTTACTTTCTAAAGCAAAAAGTGTCCAACTAGACTATACTACCAATTCATGAGTAAAGTTTTGTTGTGATAATACGACTTTTAAATAACTGGAACAGAGATTTTACCAATCTGGGCAATATTGATCTACAGAGATCATAATTACACATTACCGAAGTATTTAAAGGAATACCATGATTTCTGAACATGCACTAGTTCTTGTCAATCTGGGTATTATGTTCTATCGATATAACACTTAAACATTACATAATTATTTAAAAGAATACCACGATTCTTGAAACGCATCGATCTTACCAATCTGGAGCTATGGATCTATAGAGATCTCGCAATTAAACAATTTGTAGAAAATATTTAAGGAAGATCTCAATAGATATCAATCAATAAATATATATCCTCCTTTCTATAAAATTATAGTTGTCATGTTTTACTTACTATAAAACCACTACAGAACTATCACCTTTGATCAGAAATCGACCCTATCATTATCTTAGCATGCGTTCGGTTTTAATAGAATAATTATCATACTTGTTGTAGGTCATACTTTAGACAATAATGAATTACTTCAACGAACATACTGATAAAAAAAATATAACTAAGCTTTCCTTGAGCACTCATAACAGTATCATTGGTTTAACTAAATTTAGAATTTTGACAAGGATCAATCATGCATATTTGTAAATGTACCGAGATCATCCCGATCTGAATATTCTGTCACAGATTTTTAACCAGGAATCATGCCCAGCTATTTAAATACATTATTTAGATATTTTAACCCAAGAGAATATATAAGTTCGGGGTAGTATTTAGTGATACACTCTGTCGAGAGCTAAAGATCATATGACACTGTTTTCCCACAATTAAAAGTATGAAGTTATAAGTTTGAAGGAAAACGATTACTACCAAAATCAATTTACTATTTTGACAACTGAAGATTTGAACTAGGAGGGAGTAAAGATTACTTATCTCATCCACAGATGTCAAAACTTAGCACGAAACTACCTATAACTCTACGGTAGTCTGCTCCGAAAGAATGCTGGAGGTCTTCGCACTCTAGAAGAACCTTCTCCTTACCCCAAAGCGAAGACTGTTCGATCCTTTAATATTATGCCCACAAGGTATGGGATTCACCTTCCTTAACCCATAGAGGAGGGCCATATTGATCCCCGTTCATAATGCGGAAAGCTTCAATCATGCAGGCGATATCCCCAATGTGGAAAAATCCTCTAGATCGAAAGACGGACCATTGCTAAAAGAGAGTAAACTCTGGCGTGATCCACAATGTGCGTCCCTTCAACTATCGCAGAGCTGCATTTATTTTAACGCCCAGCTACACCGAGATGAGCTACTCTCGATCTACTTCCTTATTCAAAGATAGAGATACCAAAGATATATAGCTCGGAACTGGAATGGCATGGCTTAGTAAAGCCCAAAAAAATATCTTACAAGGGTTTCACCATTACGCACTGTCTCTCAATCGAGATCCATATGCAAACGCAGAAGTAAAACAGGAATTATCTTTCCCCCCCTTCCGCTTCATACCATCCCCCTTTTTCTACAAGTTATCTTCCATAAAAAGAGAGTTCCAACTTTCGTTGGAGTGACAGATGGTCATCGCATTTTTTACAAGTGGCGGCCATCTTTAGTTCCGTGCTCCACTACTGAGGCGATCTGCGGGAATCTCTCCCTCGTTCCCATCACCCGATCCTAAATTAATGCCCATTTACTCCATTATCTTTTTAATAGTGGAGCCATCCTTAGTTGATGTACAATATCGGAATCTTCCAAATCATGCATATCTCTATTTATATGTTTAAGTGTATATATATATATTTACTCCATTCAATGTTTATCCATGTAATTTCCTTGGTTACTTAACTTTCTTCTTAATACTTTTCATATGCATAAAAACTATGCATTCCCTTATTAAATATGTCTATAGGATATATGCCTACAAGACATATAACTAAATTGAATACTAATAGTCATAATCTAGAAGGTAAGCCTCCTTATTAAGATACTTAGTTCTAGTTAGAATTTCTAATATTAGTTGACTAAGATAATTAGGCCATAGGATCTTGTTTTATCCCTTGACGGAAAAACGAGATGTCTTTGAGAGTGGGCGTTGACTTCAAGGTGTCACTCACGACTTCAAGCCGAATCGACCCCTCTCCTCTACTACGGTGATAAATAATTATAACTCCCGATTTTCCTTCTGATGGGGCCTTGGCCTTGAGCTCCTCATCAGAAAAGAATTTACTCTTTTATTTACAATTACAATAGGGGTTAAAAGAGGGATAATACATATATATATATTTAGGAGTATATTTATATGTGTTCCTATATATATATATTAGATAATCTTTTAAATATTTCGGTTGTTAATAAAAGCTATCTAATCAATACTCTATCTCCTTTTGATAGAAAATGGTACCATGACCAATTACATTCTCAGAATAATAGGGCATAAAGGAGGGATATCACATCCTCCTCCCCTTTAAAATTAACACCGTCCTCGGTGTTCACTCTTCTCTTGCAGCAATCATTTGTATCACAAAACTGGAATTCAAAAGAACAATGTTTAGTAATAACCTGTCATCGACTTCATAATCAAACTCAGGAATATAAATCATGAGTTCTTTATTGCATATATCACTTGCAACATATGGAATAAATCTAGTGTTCCCTGATTGCATACTGTTAACAAAATCAACAACAAACAACATTCATTTGATCCAGGAGATTCTTGCCTAACACCTTAGTGCTCACTCAGCAATCCTTTTTCTCATGCCTTGCCTAACACCTTAGTGCTCACGCAACAATCATTTCATTCATGTCTTGCCTAACACCCTAGTGCTCACGCAGCAAACATTTCTTTCATGTCTTGCCTAACACCTTAGTGCTCACGCAGCAAACATTTCTTTCATGTATACTAAGCAGCGTCCTGCCTCCCACATATACATTTCTTATAGCTTGCTTAGGTCTTACAGCCAGCCGATTCTCCGAGAATCCTAGTGGCTGTTCAATCCCTGATTTTAGGGAGTATTTCAATGCCATTATAACACTCTTTACACAATTCCCCTCAAGCCTTCTCGCTTGAGTCCCGGAATTTATTTTCCCCAAGCCTCCTTGCTTGAGTCTAGAAAAATCCCTTTCAATTTAAACAATTTATTTCGTCACATTACGTTCTGTACCCATACGATTACTCTGACCAATCTGGGTCGATTACTTTGTTCAACAATAATTATCAAGGTTTAAAAGAATAAATAATGGTCGTGATGTGGGTTCTAAATCCTCACCCACTTATTTTACCTTGGTTAATATTCATGCTCTTGTCTTCCACAAGCTGCATAAAGTTTTGACCATCAGCCAAATTCACCTGTTAGTAACAAGACAAATTATTTGTAAGAAGATATTTTTCTATGAAAAAAATAAAATAAAATAAGAAGATTACCCTTCACACTATAATATCCATACTTGGTCATCTAAATTGACCCAATAGGATTACATAATGCCTTAAAATACATTCTTCTTTATTATGGGCATCATAATCACTTCACCTCAATCCTTTTCCTTCACTGTATTAAGTATCCATTTTTCTTGCATATGCCAACATCATGTGAGTAACAATAAATCGTCTACATATATACTTGCATATATTTTTCTAAGGATAATCACATACCTTTATGGGGAAGTTGCATATCGCTTTATTGTATGGCCCTCATATGCTAAGGTGCACGTTTAACTTGCATTAATACACATTAGTAATCCCCTCCATATCATATAATCTATATATCAAAACGAAACAGATTATCAAGGTATCCATGCATATAACACAAAGCTTTGACCACATGAAGGTATAATCCTTCTGTCAACCACTCCTAGTATCCCAACATTCCTAGTAAGGATCCCTGAAAATAGAATATACAAAAATGAAATCATAATATTTCATCATATGCATCCTTTTAACTACTTAGAATACACATGTATACTTCTTGAGTAATTATAACCATCATCCTTTTGAACCTTCAAGCAAGGCTACTGCGTGTTCCCATGTCACACATTTATACTTCATTATTATATACAATCCTATACTGCAAAGAGACAAGGGGATTCTTAACAATTATTCTCTTTTATCCCTTGCAATCTTCGGATAAGGTTATAATGACGAAGGATACTCGTTTGGGAAAGTAGAGTTAAGTCGAAGGTCATGAAAATCATTCACAAGGATGGCAATTTCCTAGTCCTAGAAAATTTCACACCGTAGAATGTCCATGAAGTTAATTCCTATCCTTTCAAATTTTTACCTTGAGGATGACCCTTTGTTAACCATTGATAAAAGTTTTACAACTCTTCTCACCATCTATGGTTTGGATAGTAACATTACTTACATTAACCTTGAAGATCTATTATATATTTATAAATTCAACTAATCATTCTTTTCTACCATGTCACATAACAATTAAGGAAGAACACAAAACTAATATTCTATATCGAAACCATCGCATATAACATTCAGTATAATGTACAACATCTTCTACACCTTTTCTCAATAACATTTAGCCAATAAGGAGAATTTCAGGAGTTACTCCTTAGTACCATTTATGCATTTTTCTAATATAATAAGGATTATCTCAATCCTACAATCTTATGTACATAATTAATACAATCGTTTCAGCATAAGTGCGAGAAATCAATAACCAAGTAATTCATGGCAAATTTATAGTCCTTCATATAATGACCTAATTGCACCGTACTCACTTCATAATTCACATACTATATCAACTTTTCTAATCATCATAATACACAATTAGAGCAATCAAGTACTTATGATGAATGTCTATGACTTGACTCATATAAGTACTAAAACCTTACTCGTGGCATCAATCGACCGGGTAGGAGTGTACATCTTTCATAGGGTGAATGATCCTAATTATGCTTATACAGCCCTCATAAACTTATGAACCTATGTTACTATCGTTATGATCAATATACATGAAAATATTAACAAGATCACTAAGATAAAAATAGGAACATAGTCCAATTAATATAATCATTTTCAAAGAATACTTTCTGGTCATTCAATGGAATTGCATTAGGAGATATTCATCCTCTAGTATTTATCAATACAGGATCATTTAGATACGAAATTAAACATACAAACTGCTCACTCATCGACAATGTTTTTCCTTTAGAATGCTTCAACAAGTGGAGTATACTTACTTGCGATTTTAAAGACATCTTGTCGATTACCTCCTGCTGATTCTTTAGAACATAAATCCTTTGCTTGCGTCTTATCGATGGAGTTCCCTTGACCAGCTTATATTATTTCTTTAGCTGGGCCCAACTAAGCCCGAGTGTTTGCAACCTGTACTTTGGCGGAAGAAACTTGAAGTCGAGCTCGGAGATTCACCTTCCCCTCCTCCGATAAAATCCATGCATCCAAAATGAAACGAAAACCATTGATTAGTAAACTTAAAACCTTCATACTCACTTATCGCATATTGAGCTCATTAGGCCCTAGTGTTGTAACCTAATGCTCTGATACCATATGTAACATCTCCCAAATATTGATGTTAGGATAGTGAATTTTAAAAAAAAATTCTTTCACAGTACATAATAAAGATAAATAAAACAACCCTATGTAACACTTTGCAACATTCCACCAAGTAACATTTTCTAATGATTTCTTATTCTTTCACTACATACATTTAACTGGACAAGATTGTCCTGCCGAAATATCGTGACACTTATAACTTATCATACATCTACATACATCCTTTATAATTTATCAGATACATTTAAATGTCTTACCCATTAATGATTACATAACCATACTTAAACACCAAATATGTTTATAAGACCATGACATTGTCAACAAACGCACTTTCCCTACCAAGATCTACATTGGTACACTGGTATAGACATTCACCCTTTATAAATTTTCAAAGAGAATTAAGGCACATAAGAAACATATAATGAACATATCAGAAAACAAATAATAAGCACATCATAAAGAGAGGCAGATATAAGTGGTTCACCCAACTCTTTGGGCTACGTCCACGAAGCGTGTTATCTTATTATTCCTCAACCTCGAGGGTTGCATCATGCAACAGTGGTTTACAATATGAAACTCCACTTCTCAATGCTTAACTCAGAGAGAGTTAAATTCTCTTATTTATGATAACATCAATCAGATTTACAGGGGATCCTGTCCCTGTATTACCATTTCAAAAATAGATTCAGATCTTCATAACCTGCTCGTATTTCAATACTATTTTTCCGAGATCAACAGAAATATACCAACTTAAATACTAGTACCCTGCGACCATGGGTCGACACTAGTTTCAGTCAACACCAAAGATCACAATGGTCTCCTCAAATTCGCAGCAGCACAGAGATCCATATTCCAACGTAAACTGAGATCCATCATTTCAAAGATCAAACCTATAGCTACGCTTTTAGTATTCATTCAAAATATCAAATGAAATACAGGGATCAGGTCAGTACTGAATCATTTTTCCCCAAACTCTACGCAGCCAAACGGAAATATATTCAGCATGTAAATATAAATAAAACAGAGGGTACACAGAGTTCTTTCCTATCTCTGCACAATAATACATCTAACATTTAGCATGCAAATATATAATAGGTTAAAACTTCTATCAAATGAAAATAAGGCAGCGTTTACTTTCTAAAGCAAAAAGTGTCCAACTAGACTATACTACCAATTCATGAGTAAAGTTTTGTTGTGATAATACGACTTTTAAATAACTGGAACAGAGATTTTACCAATCTGGGCAATATTGATCTACAGAGATCATAATTACACATTACCGAAGTATTTAAAGGAATACCATGATTCCTGAACATGCACTAGTTCTTGTCAATCTGGGTATTATGTTCTATCGAGATAACACTTAAACATTACATAATTATTTAAAAGAATACCATGATTCTTGAAACGCATCGATCTTACCAATCTGGAGCTATGGATCTATAGAGATCTCGCAATTAAACAATTTGTAGAAAATATTTAAGGAAGATCTCAATAGATATCAATCAATAAATATATATCCTCCTTTCTATAAAATTATAGTTGTCATGTTTTACTTACTATAAAACCACTACAGAACTATCACCTTTGATCAGAAATCGACCCTATCATTATCTTAGCATGCGTTCGGCTTTAATAGAATAATTATCATACTTGTTGTAGGTCATACTTTAGACAATAATGAATTACTTCAACGAACATACTGATAAAAAAAATATAACTAAGCTTTCCTTGAGCACTCATAACAGTATCATTGGTTTAACTAAATTTAGAATTTTGACAAGGATCAATCATGCATATTTGTAAATGTACCGAGATCATCCCGATCCGAATATTCTGTCACAGATTTTTAACCAGGAATCATGCCCAGCTATTTAAATACGTTATTTAGAGATTTTAACCCAAGAGAATATATAAGTTCGGGGTAGTATTTAGTGATACACTCTGTCGAGAGCTAAAGATCATATGACACTGTTTTCCCACAATTAAAAGTATGAAGTTATAAGTTTGAAGGAAAACGATTACTACCAAAATCAATTTACTATTTTGACAACTGAAGATTTGAACTAGGAGGGAGTAAAGATTACTTATCTCATCCATAGATGTCAAAACTTAGCACGAAACTACCTATAACTCTACGGTAGTCTGCTCAGAAAGAATGCTGGAGGTCTTCGCACTCTAGAAGAACCTTCTCCTTACCCCAAAGCGAAGACTGTTCGATCCTTTAATATTATGCCCACAAGGTATGGGGTTCACCTTCCTTAACCCATAGCGGAGGGCCATATTGATCCCCGTTCATAATGCGGAAAGCTTCAATCATGCAGGCGATATCCCCAATGTGGAAAAATCCTCTAGATCGAAAGACGGACCATTGCTAAAAGAGAGTAAACTCTGGCGTGATCCACAATGTGCGTCCCTTCAACTATCGCAGAGCTGCATTTATTTTAACGCCCAGCTACACCGAGATGAACTACTCTCGATCTACTTCCTTATTCAAAGATAGAGATACCAAAGATATATAGCTCGGAACTGGAATGGCATGGCTTAGTAAAGCCCGAAAAAATATCTTACAAGGGTTTCACCATTACGCACTGTCTCTCAATCGAGATCCATATGCAAACGCAGAAGTAAAAAAGGAATTATCTTTCCCCCCCTTCCGCTTCATACCATCCTCCTTTTTCTACAAGTTTTCTTCCATAAAAAGAGAGTTCCAACTTTCGTTGGAGTGACAGATGGTCATCGCGTTTTTTACAAGTGGCGGCCATCTTTAGTTCCGTGCTCCACTACTGAGGCGATCTGCGGGAATCTCTCCCTTGTTCCCATCACCCGATCCTAAATTAATGCCCATTTACTCCATTATCTTTTTAATAGTGGAGCCATCCTTAGTTGATGTACAATATCGGAATCTTCCAAATCATGCATATCTCTATTTATATGTTTAAGTGTATATATATATATTTACTCCATTCAATGTTTATCCATGTAATTTCCTTGGTTACTTAACTTTCTTCTTAATACTTTTCATATGCATAAAAACTATGCATTCCCTTATTAAATATGTCTATAGGATATATGCCTACAAGACATATAACTAAATTGAATACTAATAGTCATAATCTAGAAGGTAAGCCTCCTTATTAAGATACTTAGTTCTAGTTAGAATTTCTAATATTAGTTGACTAAGATAATTAGGCCATAGGATCTTGTTTTATCCCTTGACGGAAAAAGGAGATGTCTTTGAGAGTGGGCGTTGACTTCAAGGTGTCACTCACGAATTCAAGCCGAATCGACCCCTCTCCTCTACTACGGTGATAAATAATTATAACTCCCGATTTTCCTTCTGGTGGGGCCTTGGCCTTGAGCTCCTCATCAGAAAAGAATTTACTCTTTTATTTACAATTACAATAGGGGTTAAAAGAGGGATAATACATATATATATATTTAGGAGTATATTTATATGTGTTCCTATATATATATATTAGATAATCTTTTAAATATTTCGGTTGTTAATAAAAGCTATCTAATCAATACTCTATCTCCTTTTGATAGAAAATGGTACCATGACCAATTACATTCTCGGAATAATAGGGCATAAAGGAGGGATATCACAGGAACTCGGACCAACTACGAATGGTTTTGTTCATTTGATGCAGAGGCGAAGGGAACAAGTTATGGGTCCAGACAAGTGGGAGGTTGTGAAGGAGAGAGTGACCAAAGAACAGGCCAATTCAATGTTTAATTTCAAAGAAGGCCTTAAGCAAAAAATGTTGAAAGTGCAATATTTCAAGCATCCTAAAATTGCACATCTAATATATGATCGATTCCTTGCAGCTTATGGTCGATTTCTGTGGAACAATGAGGTTCCTAATTATTTTGCTATATTTTTCTATGCGGAGTTTTTTTTAGGTATGAAGCCAAACTATACTGATATTCGTTCTGACTTTTATGGAGTTGGAAAGGGTCGAATATATAATCGAAAAGGTGCTCTTAGAGACCCTACAAATCTTCGACCTCCACCCGAGATACCTCGTCCACCCAGGGTTGTGGCACTGACATCGGAGATGGATCCCACATCCCAACTTGGGACAACTGCAAGGGATTCTGTTTGTGATGGTTTAGCGTCAGCTCTTGTTGGAGTAGAAGTGGGATTGGGTCAAGAGAGAGCTCATGCTACTATTAATCAAAAGTTTGTTTACAAGACGAATGATGAGGTAGATGGATTGAGCATCGACGATCTCAGGGCTTATGCCAAGTCTTGTCGCGACATAGCTTCAGATGTGTTATCCAATGACACATCGAGTATGGGAGAGGTTTGTTGATTATGCTATGACAATCTATTTGATCTTTTATTCATTTTGAATTGAATTTTTTGTTACATAGTAATAAGTACATTAAGCAAATGTATTTTGTTTGCAGTTTTCTAGAATGCTGAATGCACATAATTTTCGAGTCTCCACTAGTCAAAATGAAGAGCGTCTTGGAGAGGTATATTTACTATAATATTTATGCTTGAACTTGATATTTTATCTTTTTTTTTTTAAATTTTAATAAATATCAATGTATCTTATTGTTAATTTGACTTATCCATGCAGGTTTCTTTAGCATCAAACTTTTTAGATGATTTACCATCTCTTGTGAGCTAATGATTTTAATTTTCTAGTTTTGGTTTTAAGTTAATTGCTTAATTTATTTTTTGCTTCTACTATGTTTTATTCATTAACAAAATTTAAATTTTAGGGGAGATACCATATGGAAATTGGGGGTGAAGATGTAGGTTCTTTGATGAATGCGGATATTGGCACCGAGATAATTTTGTTTAACTTGAATTGATCTCTGATATAAGTTTAATATTTTATATTTTTTGGATTTATTTTAAAATTGTTTCAATACTTTATTGATTCATAAATTGCTTTGGTACATGTTGCAGCTTGGCTCTCTTAGATCCTTTGGAGCCAAAGGGAAGACTCCGGTGGAAGAAAGTGGTGGACATGCATTCAGAGAATTTGATGCACAACTTTTTTAATAATTGAATTGTTCTTTCATAGATAAGTTTAATATTTTAATTTTTTGAATTTAGTTTAAAATTGTTTAAATAATTTATGATATTCATTATTTGTTTTTATACATGTTGCAGACCGAGTTGAGTCCAAGGGAAGGTCCTAGTGGAAGATAGTGGGAAGATAGTGGTCCAGATGGATAGTGGTTCAAACTTTCTTGTTTTTGTTGATATATATATATATATATATATATATATATATATATATATTGTAGTTGTTTTGGACATCAAGGGTATTTATTTTTTGATTATACATATATGTACATTGAACTCACATGTTCATGAACTTTTTTATTGGATTATAAATGAGTACATGTTAATTATTTGTTATTTGGTAAAATGTTTAGAATATGTTTTGCATGAATGTTTAAAATGTTAAGAATGAATGGTTGAAACTTTTGATAGGTGCAATCTAAAGTTAGGAAATGTTGAATGTTGAGAATGAATGTTCTGGTAAGAATGAATGTTGGGAAAGAATGAATGGGAGGTGTCAAGAATGTTTAAAATGTTAAGAATGAACATGTTTGGAATTTTTGATATAGGTGCAATCTAAAGTTTAAATGTTGAATGTTAAAAATGAATGTTATGTTGAGAATGAATGTTATGGTAAGAATGAATGTTGGGAAAGTGTTGAATCCTAAGAATGAATTGGAATCAAGTCACTTGAATGTTTAAAATGTTAAGAATGAACGTTTGGAACATTTGATAGGTGCAATTTAAAGTTAGGAAATGTTGAATTTGTTAAAAATGTTCAATGTTATGTTGAGAATGAATGTTATGGAAAGAATGAATGTTGAGAAAGTGTTGAATCATAAGAATGAATGAGAAGTGTCAAGAAGGTTTAAAATGTTAAGAAATGGATGTTACCAAAGTTCAAAATGTTAAGAAATGAATTTGTTACCAAAGTTTTAGGAAGTTTAAGAATGTTGTACCTGATATGAATATTTAAGAATAAATGAATGTTAGGAATGATAGAAATTTTTGATAGAAATATGAAGTTTTAATAGGTTCAATTTTTAATGTTATGAATGAAAATCTATGAATTGTTTGATAAAAGTTTCAATCTTTTGGTCGTTTGATCGATATGATGCATATGTAAATTTCAAATTTTTACTAATGTTTCTCATATGTTCATTGTTCAGGTACTTTGTAGTTCGTGAATTTCTAAATGCTGCTGAAATCGTGGCAAATGGGAATAAATGATTTTTTGTTTTTTAATCACAAGTGAGGATTCCCGGATTGTGAAGTTTATGCTAAGTTAGAGCAATAAATTTTAAACAACAATTCGATGAATTTTTATCGATTTGTTGTAAATAATCATTGCTCTAATTTAGCATAAGCTTCACAATCCAAGAATTCTTGTTTGTGATTAAAAATCAAATGATCGTTATCTCCATTTGCCATGATTTAAGTTATGTGAATTTACATGTAAGAGATATATTATCTTTGTGCAACAATCATTTATTTAAAAACCATATAGATTAACAACTTATTTTAAAAAACTCATGGATCATATTTATGGTGAATTACATTAGAGAAACATGTTCAATGTATTAAAAGAATACAAAACCTAGTAGGTTTTTCGGTGATTTCTCATTGGCATCAATCAATCAAAAGTAAAAATCCGGGACAGAGTGTGGGGATAGCCAAATCCGTTATTTCATCCCTTAAGTGGTCTAATAGACATATGGAAACTCGAATAAAGTACTTTATATTACGAAATTACAAATTAAAGACAAACATTCCATATAGCTAAAATTTACAACATTTTTGAATTTTTTTTAATTTTTATTAAAAATTTGATTATCAAATAATTTTTGAATTCATTTTTAAGCATGTTAAAATACAACCATTTAAACTCTTATGCTAGTTCTCATTCAAGATAATATTCATAAAAATTCAATGAAAACATATATTGTACACAACAGTTCTTACACATAGACAAAAAAATATTTTGTACACAACAATTGACATGGACAAAAACATAGATCAATTCATTTTTGATATATAGTTAAAAACATCGCAATGGAATGCCATCCTCAATTATCCGTTCATGGTCACATATGGACAATTTCTATTTTTTGTTTCTTAACTGTTTTTTTGTGGAACTTGTACCAACCTTATTCGAGATAAACATACTAAATGACTATACTGAAAACATATAACACCGGGTTCATAATCTTGAAAGTAGACATAATTTTTAGTCATATGAGTCTGCTGAAAAAAACATCCTTTTAAAATGATGGATCCTCTCTCGTATGTAAATCCATTGTCATTGTAGTCCTCCAATAACTTCATCAATCCTTCAGTGCATCGCATCAAATAATATTTCACATTTTCGTTGTTGTCTAAAGGTGCAATCACAGCGAAAACATCACCTATGCAAATTACAATTGGTGTTAGCGTTTTTAAATCAATTAAATTGACTATACACATAAGGCAATGGACAAGAATGAACAATCAACATAAAAGTCAAGTAAGTTCATTACCTTCTCTAACAAGATCTGAAATTCTATCGCCATCAAATGATATTGCTATTTCTTCTGATTCTAATTCTTCTACACTTGCCAGTAGCATTTTTCCTTTTGGATTAATCTCTGTGCGTTTCCAAGCTTTTACGTAGTTGTTTGTTATGTTTTCACAAACTTCTGTAGATTCAACATTTTTAGTGCAAATATAACAAAAGCATGATTGCTTTCTACTGTCAAATGCAAACACGTTTTGGAATGATTTTGTTTGAATAGAGTGAAGATCTCTAGTCCCATGTATGGTGCTAGCGTCATATGGTATTGATCTATTTATATCTTGGACCCCAACAAGCCAAAAAAACCTACACAATAAATGATAAATCACAAAGAACAACTTTTAATGTTAGTGTACATTTTTTAAAATTTCAAGAAATAATATAAATTAAAAAAATAGTGTACATACCTGCGCACATCTTTTGATTGTTGATTATAATCATGGCTTAGATTTAATTAACACCATTGGACAACCTCTGCAGCTGAATGAAACCGTGCAGAAGAATAGTTCATTTGCCATCTTCGAAGTGCTATTTTTACGCATGCTCCTGCACCATCATGTTCACCTTTTCCATGTCCAGTTTCAAAGAAATTCCAGCGATGTTTAATGTTCAACGCTTTATGAAGTCGACATAACCAAAAAAATGATCGTGAAGATTTAAATTGACCCACACATCCATCAGACCATATCCAATGTTCATTGAATTTAACTTCGCGTTTTTTCAGTGAATCATAGAAAATATTTTCTATACAATGTTGAACAAAATGTCTATCGTGTGTACGATCATCACTGATATAGAAGTGATATTCTTTAATCACATATCGATTGTCACATGTGCTTTCAATGCCATCAACATCCTGTTGAGAATGTCTATATACAACATGGACAAATATCGAAACTTGGTCAGAGTGATAGTATTCACTCTGTATCTCTTTTTGTGCAACAAATGTATAGTTTTCAACAAAATCAACCACGGACAAAATTGTTCCGGGTGGAAAAATTTCACAAGACTGTTTGAATTGAAGATCTTGCCATCGTGCTCTATGTGAATGCTCGGTGTATTTATAAATTTCACTTTCAAATTTTTTGAGAAAATATATCACGCATATCTTATATTCTAGCAAATCAATTCTTTTGGAATGTGAATCACGAGAAATTGTAGTATAATTGATGTATTCGTATCTCCTCCAATCAACATTTACATTTGACAATGATTGATCATTATCGATAGGATATTTATTATGGAATAGCACCAGATTTTCACAACGATGACAATGTTTTCCATTGACACATTTCTTTGAATAAAATACTTCATCGTGATTTCTCTCACATAAAATTTGAGATATGAATTCATGTATTGTGGGCGGAGGTGGTGAATTTGTCCAAAACATTTTACCAAATTCAAGAAACGTGTCATAATATAACTGAAATTGCACATGATAACGGAAACAACATGTATCACGTATAGTAATAGGTCTAACATACCATGGTTTTTGTTGCACAAATGTAGTGATTGATATATTAATTCCACGATGATCTTCCTTGAATTTATTGAACAATTGTACTTGTGTCATCTCCATTATATGTTTTGGTTGGATTTCATATACATTTCGTGTCTTTTGAATTTAGTGAAACTCGAGCATATTCCAACCAATATTTTCGTACAATATCTTTAACACCTGCTCCCAATCTATCTTTGTAAGGTTGTCTACAAATAATTGTCCAACAAGCAAGTTCATTATTTTCATCTATTTGCATTCTGAATTTGCTATGTTTGTATAATGTCTTTCTTGATGTTCCAACTGCTTTTGCTAGTTCTGTTGTCAAACGCTTTTGTTTAGTACTAGCTGAAAGAATTGTTGTATGAATTGCTTTACGTGCAACACTGATATATTTCTTCCTGGACTTTCCAAATTTTTTTATTGCATCACCTATATTTTCTATCACATTTTGTTTCAATTTCGACTCTTTTGTCGCCTTGTGAATACCCAATAATGATGTAACACCTTCTAACTTATTGGACACTAATAAACATCTCAAAATTTGTGCTTGTCCTGCTATTGAGTAATCCTTGAGAACTTCATCATAAAATTTTGTAGCACGATATCCTGCAACATGTATTGGTAGTTTTTCTCCATATTTGTCGCAATCAATGTCTTCTAACATTTCATCATCAATGGTGAAAGTACCTATACATCAAGTTAAATTTAATTTAACATATATTCAAAAATAAAATTCATTATAAAAAAATGAATTTGAAAAATATATGATATATACATACCAGGTTCAATTTCTGGATCTTGAACTTGATCTTCAATATTGACTTTATCGACATTAGCATATAAATCACTATTTACATCTTCTACAATGGTCTCTTCAACTTCAATTTGTTCTTCTTGTACTCTATTTTCAATTTTCATTTCCTCAACATTATCATGTAAATCTATATTTATATCTTCAATAATTTTCTCTTCTGTTTCGGCAACCCTTTGTTTTTTGGCAATATATCTGAGTTTTTTTTTTTCTCTATTACCATCATCATCACGTTTACGATCACCTTTTTTTTAATGTTTTCTCTTATTGCCCATGATTGTTTAATCTATAGATGATAAATTAAAGAATCATTACTTTATAGTAAAAATAAATAAATTAAGATTTAAAAACATTTACGGAATTTATAAAAACATGAACTGAAATTTACTTCACCTTATAAAAATCTTGTAAGAACTTTTTGAAGAAGATCTCTTTGGAATTAAATTTTCTTTGAAAAAACTCTTTGAACAAAAATCTTATTTGAAAAAAATCTTCTTAGAAAGAAATAAGAACTCCTTGACAATAAATTACCTTTGAAAAAATCCATTGGAAAATAATAAGAACACCTTGTAAATAAATCTTCTTTGTAAAAACCACTAGAAAAAAAAACCTCTTTGAAAAAATAGCTAGGCAAAAAGCCACTAGAAAAAAATACTTTGAAAAAAAACTTATTTGTAAACATATCTTGGAAAAAACCCTTGTAAAGAAATAACTCATTTGCAAAAATACTTTGAATAAACAACTCTTTGAAAAAATCTCTTTCAAAGAAATAAGAAGTGCAAAACAACCTTGGAGAAAAACCCTTTGCAAAATACCTTAGCAAAACAACTATTTGAAAAAACCCCTTTCAAATAAATAAGAAGTGCAAAACTACCTTGGAAAAAAACCCTTTGCAAAATACCTTAGCAAAACAACTATTTGAAAAAACCCCTTTCAAAGAAATAAGAATTGCAAAATTACCTTGGAAAAAAACCATTTGTAAATTACCTTACCAAAACAACTCTTTGAAACAATCCCTTTCAAAGAAATAAGAAGGAAAAATACATTTTTTTTGCAAAAATACTTTGAAATAAACACTCTTAAAATACAACCCTTGGAAAGAAACATTCTTTGCATAAACCACTTTGCAAACATGTCTAAGAAAAGAAATATTTTGAAAAAACTCCTTGCAAATATGCCTTAGAAAAAAAACTCCTTTACAAAAATGCCTTACAAAAAAAAATCTGTTACAAAATGCCTTACAAAAAAACTCCTTCAATGTGCCTTTTGTAAAAAAATAAGAAGAAACATACCTTGTAAAAACCTCATTTTACAAAAAATGTCTTCTTTGAAAACCCTTTCAAAAATAGTTTGACAAGAAATATGCGAAGTTAAAACATGCGAAAATAATGAATCAATTTAGGTTTATTTATACGAGTATAGAAAACGTATATATATATTTTTTTATCCGGTCGACGAGATTTTTTTTCGTTTCATTATTCGTCCGAATAACCTTTGCTATAATTGATGGTGCCGTTACAGAAAAGGGTTATTCGGCCGAATAATTATTCGGCCGAATAATCTCTGAGGCATGGAAGCTTCATGCTTTTGCAGAATTTTTAGGTTTTTCCATTTTCAGAAGGGAAAAACCACCTCTTACACTACAAAACGAATGTTGGACTTGATACTATTAGGTTCATCATTGAATCTACTTTACGTGGGTATAGATTTTGTTGTGTCTAGATAAGAACTGATATTTTTAATGTTTGATTTTCGTAACATGTGTCGAATTTGGATTCATCTCTTTAAAAAAACGGTGAAAAGAAAAATCCATAACTTTAGAAATACACCACCAAAAAAATTGAAAAAAATGTGAAAATCTTAATTGGCGTGTCTACTTCAAAAGAGTGTTCGTAAATTTTTTATTTTTAGAGCCGATTGAGAAAAAAGCGACGCAACAAAAAAGATGTTGAAAATCGACTAAGTTTCCCCATTGATCGACTTTAAAAAAATATAATAATTAGTATATAGATCCATTGGTTACAAAATTATAGTCAGGCACTAGTACATTGTGTGTAGATTGTCGTAGCATTTTCTGTTTTTGCAAAAAATAAGTCTAAAAATGATTTTACTGGCGCAACAAATCATAACTATTTTGTAGTCTTTTCATTTTATAAGAACAGACTGTCAAACATTTGTGAAATCGACATATCAAATCTCAATAAAAAAAATTGAAATTTTTTTTGAATAGAAAGCTAACATAATTCTCTAAAAGTTTTACTTTTACTGCAAAGTGAAATTTTAAACAAAAGTATCACTTTTGTTCGCCCAAAGTTGAAAAACATGAAAAAACCAGAATTATTTTCTCACGAGACCCCCCAAAATAGAGACCCATCTTCATTTTTTCACCCTATGATTAAAAAACAAAAAATCGTTAAATCTCCATTTACCATGATTTCATCAGCATAAAATGTACCTGAACATTGAAAATAGGAATCATTAGTTAAAAATTGAAAATATGAATCATTTATACAAATTTCAATTTATCATTTATATGAAATTGAAGTTTTATGTTGAAACCAAGATTCTATATATCAAACGAACATTCTTTCTTAACATTCCTAACATTCATTCTTAACATATTCCTAACATTCCTATCAAAACTTCCTAATATTGCTATCAAAACTTCATATCCTATCAAAACTTCCTAACATTAATTCTTAACATCCATTCTTAACATTCCTGACATTCATTCTTAACATTCCAAACATTCCTATCAAAACTTCCTCACATTCCTATCAAAATTTCATATCTTATCAAAACTTCCTAACATTCATTCTTAAATTTCCTATTCCTATAAAAACTTCATAACATTCCTATCAAAACTTCCTAACATTCATTCTTAAAATTCATAATATACCTATCAAAACTTCCTAACATTCATTCTTAACATCCATTCTTAACATTCCTAACATTCATTCTTAACATTCCAAACATTCCTATCAAAACTTCCTAATATTCATTCTTACCATCCATTATTAACATTCATTCTTAAATTTCTTATTCCTATCAAAACTTCCTAACATTCCTATCAAAACTTCCTAACATTCATTCTTAACATTCCTATCAAAACTTCCTAACATTCATTCTTAACATCCAATCTTAACATTCCTAACACATAAGCAAAGATTCTAGAATTGTGAAGCTTATTCTAAATTAGAGCGATGATTTTAGAAAACAATTTCATGAATTTTCATCGATTTGTTGTAAATAATCATTGCTCTAATTTAGCATAATCTTTACAATCCTCGAATCCTTACTTGTGATTAAAAATTAAATGATCGTTATCTCTATTTTCCATTATTTCAGTTATGTGAGCTTACACAAGTGATATTTTAAAAAACTCATGGATCCTATTTATATGGATTGTTTAGCCCACAACAAAACTAGTAATGGATCAACCAACCCATCTAATGGATCAAGAATAATAATTTCCCATCTACTAAGTACATTAGAGAAGCATGAAATGAATCAGATGAAATCTAGCAGGTTTCTCAATGATTCTTCATGTACATACTTGTGTCGAAAGTAAAGATTTGGGGCAGAGTGTGGAGACAACCACATCCATTATATCATCCCTTAAGTGGTCTAATAGACATATGGTGACCCGAATAAAGTACTTTACACATAATTTAAGACCAAAATACACATTAAAGTTTTCAATACCAAATAATTTTTGAATTAATTTCGGCATACTAAAATACGATCATTTAAAATCTTATTCTAGTTCCCATTCAAGATCATAGACATAGTTCAAAGAAAAAAATATATTGTACACAACATTTGACATAGACATGGACAAAAACATCGATCTATTCATTTTTTATATAGTTAAAAAAATCGCAATGGAATACCATCCTCAATTATCTGTTCATGGTCATATTTGGACACTTTCCATTTTTTAGTTTTTAATTGTTTTTTCGATGGAACTTGTACCAATTTTATTCGAGATGCACATACTAAATGACTATATTGACAACATATAACATCAAATTCATAATCCTGAAAGTAGACATAATTTTCAGTCATATGGATGTGCTGAAAAAAATAGCCTTTTAAAATGATGGATCCTCTCTCGTATGTATATTCGTTGTCATTGTAGTCCTCTAATAACTTCATCTTTCCTTCAGTGCATCACATCAAATAGTAATTCACATTTTCATTGTTGTCTATAGGTGCAATCACAGCGAAAACATCCCCTATGCAAATTACAATTGGCGTTAGGGTTTTTAAATCAATTAAATTGACTAATATACACATAAGGTGATGGACAAGAATGAACAATCGACAAAACAGTTGTAAGATCATTATCTTCTCTAACAAGATCTAAAATTCTATCGCCATCAGATGATATTGCTATTTCTCTTCATTCTAATTCTTCTACGCTTGCTAGTGGCATTTTTCCTTTAAGATTAATCTCTGTGTGTTTCCAATATTTTATGTAGTTGTTCATTATGTTTTCACAAAATTCTGAAGATTCAACATTTTCAGTGCAAATATGACAAAAGCATGATTGCTTTCTACTGTAAAATGCAAACACGTTTTGGAAGAATTTTGTTTGAATAGAGTGAAAATCTCTAGTCCCATGTAGGGTGCTAGTGTCATATGGTATTGATCTATTTATATCTTGGACCCCAACAAGCCAAAAAAACCTACACAAATAACAATTTTTGATGTTAGTGTACATATACTTAAATGTTAGTGTACATTTTTTTCAATTGATAATTAATATAGATTAAAAAAATCGTGTACATACCTGCGCACATCTTGTAGGGCCCCTCCTGTAGGGTCCTTCATGCTTAACCTGAAACTCAACCACTTGATACAAAAGAGATTAGAAAACATAATGACTAGATAAATAAACTAAATAAATGAATAACTTATGCAAATTATAACAAACCATAACCTGTCTCTGATTCCATCTTGTCCACCGTCGTCCACGTCTTCCGTAGGATCCTTCCAGCAAAGCTCGTTTAACCAGAGGCGAAGCAACCGTTAGCTTCGCCACCCAACCATAGGCTCATGCTTTCAGTCGCATGGCCTCCCCCGAGCTTCGGGTCGTAGAGCTCACACACAATAATCCAGAAACCTAGATTGGGTTTCCCCCCACCAAGATTTCAAGCTAAACCCTCAATAGCAACAAGTCATGAGGTAACTCAAAATTATGATAGTCATCCAGGGTCTGGGTCCTTTACCATTCCTAATGTCTTCCTTATAAAGGAAAATCTCATGCGACACATGTCGCTTCATGCAAAAATATTCCATTTATTAAATTAATAAATTAATAAAACTCACCCATCCATGTGTCAGTTTCTCTAGGAGATGCACCAACATCCCTAAGTTTTCTCAAGTTTGTCCCCTAGATATTTCACTTAACTCCTAGATTTGTGCTGTAAGTGGAGTTGACTAGGTGTCCATGCCTAGGATTCCATTTTGCTCCTAAATAAATCTTTATAATATGTTTAAATAATCAGAAGTACACTTTCATGTGCAAATGCCTAAATAACACTTAATATTATTTAAATGCCAAAGTAATCATTTATGTGCAAATGCCTAAAGTACTCAAATACATTTCTAAGTAATGTTCTAGGTGCAAACTTATACGTTTCAATGCAGTTAAGTTTAGCAGTCAACTTTTACTAGGACCCCGGTGCCACACCATTGGGCCTCCTTGTTCCTTAATTTAATTTCCCCGACATGGCACCAGTCCATCGGGTCCAGTCATCTGTATTTTCCATTCCTTGGCAAGGTACCACATCATTGGGTCCTTATGTCCACTCTTTCCGTTCTCGGCAGGGTACCGCACAATCGGGCCCTTCTGCCGTCATCCTTCCGTTTTGACTTGCGGGAACTTCATGTAGGGATTTCAGGAGCCGTTACCTTCCATCCTCCGTCTACACGCTATTAGGGACTAATGGCATTGAGGAGTGAGTCCGTTCTCACTACGCTCCCTCCAACTCGTACGTGACCAGCTCCGTCGTGGCCCACCTCGTACGCCCTCACGCTTTCCTCTTGAGCAAGCGGATCAGTGCTTATCTGCTCAAGCGTGGTATTCCGTCGGAAGTCGACATCGTCGTCGCTCTCCCTATGTGTGATTTACCCGTACTCTAAGACCCTTCATATTCCTTTGTGTGTCCATCGGTGAACCATTTCACCTGTCGCTACACACTATTCTCACAAACGTAAATTAGTAGCACTGTCCTCAATAATCACAATTTGATTTATAAATCTGCTGCTTCATTAAGCATCTATAATTTACTCAATCATTACTCATTCATCTAATCACATAATCAATTGAACAGCTAGTCGTTAAGCATCATTCATATCAAAGTTAATCATTAAACAATGTGAAATCCTCCATTCACAATAACTACCCAAATGCACATATATCAATCAATCGTAATCATAAATATACTCAAAATAAAATCATAGGGTTATTTTATTAATGTTTCAAATAGTCGGGTCACTCAACAGGTGCTCTCAATGTCTACAGTAGTCTAGGGGCACTACATACACCCCTACTTATTTAGAACTTCGTCCCGAAGTTCAGAATAAATGTAGAAATCTATGACGCATCTCAGTTGCGTCCTCGCAAATCGCAGAGCTAGAACTGTAACTATTCCACTGCACTTTAACTTTATCAATCAAGGCTAATCATTAAACAAGAAGTAATCAATCAAATATCCCACTCCACACATATACTTTAATTCCTTAATTCATTTATCAATTATTGTCGTCATTCACATCTTCAAGTTTTCCTTAATCATTCAAGACATAACAAGGCTCAAGAGATCACTATATCGAAGTTGTTCAGCCGGGTCACTCGACACGTGCCTTTAAGGTCCACAGTCATTCTAGGGGCATTACATACACCCTCTCTTAAATAGAACTTCATCCCGAAGTTAAATTATTGTTCTGTACTTTCGACACTAGGCTTTATCTTAATTTATATTCTCATCATGTGTCATTCTATTCTATTTTTTTCTCCAACAATCAAGGTTATAAGCACAAGTGGTTCAAGTCATTATTTCCTATCTCATTTAGTATGGTTCCAATACATCCTCAGGAACTCAATCATGATTTCTTGTAATATCAATCCGATGATACATTCACGAGTTGTCAGTCCCAACTAGATTTCCTTTATCTCCTATTCCTTCATGAAGATAATTTAACTACAAGCCATATAGCATCCGTAGTTCACACAATAGTCACCCACTCCTCTTTTTGTATGACAAAATCCAAGAAAGAATTCAAGTTTGTTTGGTTATCCTTTCCTCTAAGGCATGAAGATAAACATCCTAAAGTATTCAGTAAAAATATGAATAATCAATCAAGAGCGACTGTCAAATAATCCAAAACCGATTCCCGTAAGACTACTTCCAATTCCATGATTTCTAATAAAATGATTCTCCACTCGATACAAAAGTGTCGTAACTTAGCAACTATGTCGAATGTATTAAATTTTATCTCTTAGTCCTTTCATTGCTACCTTCATGTCCAAATCAAGGATCTCATCATGTTCTTACATCATTTCATCGTTATATTGACTTAGGTCCACTTCGAGAGACTCTTCAAGTCGCACTATGTGTGTTTTCTTAACCTCATCAAGTTCCATATCGAGGGATAGTCATCTTTTCATCAAGGTTTCACCATGTCAAACAGTTAGCATCATTCAATTTAGCTAGTTGTATTGATCATATCCATACTTTGTTTTACAAAAGTTGTCTTCATTTGGCCCTTTCGACAGGTTTTATAGTTACCGTTTTTTTTTTAATTTTTAATTTTTCATTACCCTATTATGGGTAAGCCAAGTTGAAGCTTTTCATTTTTCTGTTGTTAAAGATAGTGTCATGTTGCTTAGCTCATCACCTGGGTCACATAGATATCTTGTTTCCCATATGAGTCTATTTGTCCCTCTCGACAAGCTTTCAAATTCCTTGCATAAAGTGTCTTGTCAATTAAAATTTATCAAATTCCCGTCATTAAATAAATTCACCCAATGCATCCATCCACTAGTCCTCTCTCCATGACCATGTAGGGAATGTTAAAAATATCCCCGTAGGCATTTCTTAAGAGAGCCAATGTCCTCCAATTTTAAAACAAAAGAAATTTTCACTTTTTCAGACTTACCTAGGGATGAATTTCATATCCTTGAATGTTTCTAGGTCACTTAATATTTAGCCTATAACATAGTGCACATAATCCTCTACCAATTATTGCACCCCTTCCCCTATCACTAGGAATCATTGGCATAAGTATTGTTTTACCTTTCTATGGGATGGGGTGGCTACATAACCGATTACATACCTTGTCATGATGGTACCTTGACGTTGTCATGGCCATTAAGATTACCCTCCTTTATTCCTAGTTGTATAATAACAATGAACAGAGTAATCCTTCATCACCTAGTATTCTTTATAACTAAATACTATTTCAATTCCCACACATCTCCTAATGTCAAACTTATGATTGTAATGCCCCTAAAATGACTGTGGACCTTAAGGGCACCCGTCGAGTGACCCAGCCGAACAATTTCGATAAAGTCGTTTCTTGAGCCTTGATATGTCTTAAAAGATTGAGGAAAACCTGAAGATGTGAATGACGACAATAATTGATAAATGAATTAAGGAATTAAATTATATATGTGGAGTGGTATAATTGATTGATTAGTTCTTGCTTAATGATTAGCCCTGATTGATCAAGTCAAAATGCAGTAGGACAGTTACAGTCCTAGCTCTGCAACTTGGGAGGATGCAACTGAGATGCGTCATAGCTTTCCATTTTTATTCTGAACTTCAGGACGAAATTCTAAATAAGTAGGGATGTATGTAGTGCACCTAGACTACTGTAGACATTGAGGGCACCTGCTAAGTCACCCGACTGTTTGAAACATTAATAAAATAACCCTATGATTTTATTTTGAGTATATTTATGATTATGATTGATTGATATATGGGCATTTGGGTAGTTATTTTGAATGGACGATTTCATGTTGTTTAACGATTGACTTTGATATGAAAACTGTACATATGAATGATGCTTAATGACTAGCTGTGCAATTGATTACGTGATTAGACGAATGAGTAATGATTGAGTAAATTATAGATGCTTAATGAAGCAACAGATTTATAAACCAAATTGTAATTATTGAGGACACTGCTACTAATTTACAATTGTGAGAAATGTGTGTAGCGACAGGTGAAACGGTTCACCGACAGACACACAAAGGAATATGAGGGTCGTAGACTACGAGTAAATCACACACAGGGAGAGCGACGACGATGTCGACTTCCAACGGAATACCATGCTTGAGCAGATAAGCACTGATCCGCTTGCTCAAGAGAAAAGCGTGAGGGTGTACGAGGTGGGCCACGACGGAGCTGGTCACATACAAGTTGGGGGGCGCGCAGTGAGAACGGACTCACTCCTCAATGCCATTAATCCCTAATAGCGTGTAGACAGAGGATGGAAGGTAATGGCTCCTGAAATCCCTACATGAAGTTCCCGCAAGTCAAAATGGAAGGATGACGGCAGAAGGGCCCAACGGTGCGATACCCTACCAAGAACGAAGAGTGGATGCAAGGACCCAACGATGTGGTGCCTTGCCGATGAATGGAAACTACGGATGATTGGACCCGACGGAGTGGTGCCATGTCAGGGAAATTAAATTAAGGAACAAGGAGGCCCAACGCCGCGGCACCGGGTCCCTAGTAAAAGTTGATTGCTACACTTAACTGCGTTGAAACGTATAATTTTGCACCTAGAACTTTACTTAGAAATGCATTTGAGCACTTTAGGCATTTGTACATAAATGATTACTTTGGCATTTAAATAATATTAAGTGTTATTTAGGAATTGCACATGAAAGGATATTCCTGATTACTTAAAAATATTATAAATATTTATTTAGGAGCAAAATGGAATCCTAGGCATGGACACCTAGTCAACTCTACCTACACCACAAATCTAGGAGTTAAGTGAAATATCTAGGGGACAAACATGAGCAAACTTAGGGATGTTGGTGCATCTCCTAGATAAGTTGACACTTGGATTTGTGAGTTGTTTTTCATTAAAGAATTAATTAAATAATTATTTATGCATGAAGTGACATGTGTCGTAGGGGATTTTCCTTTAAAGGGAAGACTTTGGGGATGGGTAAAGGACCCAGACCCTGGATGACTATCGTAATATTGAGTTACCTCATGACTTGCTACTATTGAGGGTTTGGCTGGAAATCTTGGTGGGGGGGAAACCCAAGCTGGGTTTCTTGAGAATTGTGTATGAACTTTACGACCCAAAGCTCAGGGGAGGCCATGCGACAGAAAGCATGATCCTATGGTTGGGTGGCGAAGCTAACGGTTGCTTCGCCAATGGTTAAACGAGCTTTGTTTGAGGGATCCTACGGAAGACGCAGATGACAATGGACTAGCTGGATCGGGTTGACAGGTTAAGTTTTGCTTATTTTTGTTAAGTTATTCACTCTTTTATTTTTTATTTTTTTTAATAACTATAATGGCTAATTTGTTTGTGTGAAGTTGTTAAAGTTTCAGGTTCAGTTCAAGGGGACCCTAAAGGAGGGGTCTTATATCTAATAATGACCCATTAAAAATTATTTGTATTAAATCACTGGAACATTAAATTCTTATTTAAAAATAGGTCATTGTTTAACTTCTACATAGACAATGAAAAGAAAAGATGAGGTAGCATATGGATTATTAAATTATATATGAAGTGTTTCTATATAATTGTGCCTTAAACGGAAAAAGTCTTATTGCGCTCAAATTCTTTATTTAATTTTTTTTCAAAACTAATTCTTGTGGAAATTTAATGATTGTCCATATATATAAAAGTGATACATTTAAAAGTTTAAATTTTATTATTTAGGATATGTTCACTTCCTTAAATATGGTAGGACGAAAATGGTGGAACTAGATAGGTAATGTTTATTAAGTGGACCTTGGATTGATCGAAATTGTATCGAATATATATATATATATATATATATATATATATATATATATATCTATATATATATATATATCTATATATATATATATATATATATATATATATATATATTCCTTTTCGTGACTGGGTGGTTAGAAAAAAAAAAGTTAGCTGAGCCTTAGCCGAAGCCTTACACTCGTAGTTATGGTTATGGTCATCAATAGGAGTATAGCGGACAACATGTTGAGATAGGAGTATGGCTAGAGGTTGAATGCCGAGCTCATACATTTTATATTTCTTTTGGTAGAAAACTCCAATCTAAAACTCACAGCCAAGTAGTTGAGATAAGTTTACCTCTTATGTTGAATGTATTTACTTTTTACTAAATGTCTATTCCACCTACCCACTACATCCCCACTGAACTTATATTATTAATTTCCATAGTTATATCTTGTTATTACCTAGAATGAACTCTTATGCATTTAAATGGAGTTATGTATTTCTTTTGCATAATCATATATTTGATTAATTGGGATAAGTTTATCTTCACACTTAAAAGGGCTCGATTTTACTTTTTGAAATATAAAATTATAAATTAAAGTTATGCCTATAAGATTTACACACCCTAGTGTGGAGTTATGTCATTGTCTTGTATATTCATGTATTTAATAAAGTTAGGCATTGAATTTAGAGTTAGATTTTATCCCATTCTTGAGTGAATTCTCATTGATTCTTCTCTCTCTCTATGTATATCATGAATAATTATGCATTGCTTGTTGGGGAAGAATAGGATTATGTATTCCTTAAATGGATTAGTATTGTTTATTGTCACCAGTCCTAGTTAAGTCATGCACCACATTTAAAATAGAATAAGTGCACTTTACTAATTGATCTTTATGATAGAAATGAATAGTTGATCTTTAGTGAATTTACGTTAGAAATGTACCCATAAAGTTCGAGTGGGATGGTTGTGGATCTATAAAAAATGTTGAGACGAGTCTTGATTAAATTTTATCTCTGGTAGAAACTTAAACTAGAAAGTGCGTAGTCTTGAGTATCGCTTCTAGAAGGACGATCCCTAAAACTTAAGAGTTATGTACATACTTTTAAATGTTATATGGGTGTATAGAGCTAGGATTTGGGAGGGAAAGTATGGGCATAACCTGAAGGCGATGCATAATGGCGTGGAAATGATGAAGTGTAACTTGGAAGAACTACCCAGGGGATAAACCTAAACGATTACGATGAAAGGGTAGTGATCATCATACTATAAATTAAATAATGACGACTAGAAATAAGAGGATATTTATTAGGCGCATTACAAGCAACTTTTGTGCATGTTGCTTTCATATTGAAAGACCTTGTGAAAAGTAAAGGAAAACATGAATCTAGGATAGGACATTTTAAACTTTTCCTACATAACCATGATAAGAAGACAAGTGGACGAATTTATTGGTGGATTTATTAAATGATGGGAAAATGATAAATTTTGACTAACAAGATACCAAGATACTTAGATTGACGATACTTTAAGAGATTGTCGATGGAGCAAAATGAACTTAAAATTTGAAAACGAGATATCAATGTGATTGGTATGATGAGCTGAACTCAACGACATGCATTTTTACATTATGACAAAACCATTTACGAAAACTCAGGACTACGAACTTGAAATTTAACCATGGTATCGAAATGGTCAAATGAAGACAATGTTTTGTAAAAAGAAGTATGGAGACAATTAGCATAGTAAACCGAACGCAATGAAGCTAACGATTGCTTCGCAAATGGTTAAACGAACTTCTTTTGGAGGGAAACAACACGTGAAGCAGATAGCAAGGGAAACCATGATCGGATTGACGACAAAGACTACCCCTCTAGCAACGGATTTGACTTGCAGTAACAAGTTTTGTATTTTTGTTAGTTCTCAAATTTGATAAGTTTTATAAATGATTATGCATGTAAATGGCTATATTGTGTTTTTAAGTTTCTAATAATTTTCTGATTGGGACCTCCAAGGTGGGATCCCTACATCAACCATTTATCCAAGAGTAGATATACTTAATGTTATAGAGGTGGAGAATATAAAATTATACGCCTCAATATAGTTGTATGAAGTGGCATGGACTATGACAATGAACATGTTATGACTTGGAAGGTATAAGCAATCATTGCCTAGAAATATTTTGATAATTACAATGATGACTAGAACCAAATAGAGATTTATAAGATGTATTACAAGAAACTTATTAAATCTATTGCATTGGGATTGAAGGACCATGTGAAAGTAGAGGAACGAATGAATATAGGATAGGATATTTTTCTCTCCTACATAGCCACGGTAAGAAGATGAGTGGATAGATATATTTGATGAATTTACTAAATGTTGGGAAATTGAAAAACTGCAAAGACACCTAGATACTCAGATTGATGAGACGTTAAGAGATTGTCAAGGGAGAAGGACGGGCTTAAAAATTTGAAAAATAGGATATCAATGTTAATAACACCAAAACTTGAGCACAATGATGCTAACCAATTGACATGGTCAAACCTCAATGGAAAGATGACTAGCCCTCGAGATGGAACTTGATGAAGTTAAGAAAACATACATGTTGCGACTTGAAGATTCCACGAGAGTGGTCCTAAGAAAACGTAAATGATGAAATGAGGTAAGGGTGTGATAAGCTCATTGATTTAGACATGATGTTACTGAAGAAAGGACTAAGTGTTAAATTATAATACGTTCGACTAAGTCACTAAGTTTCGATGCCTGGAATCCTATCAAATTGAGAACCAACATTTAGGGGTTTTTGGAAGTAACCTTATGGAAATTGGTTTTGGAATATTTGAGGGTCTCTCTCTTGATTTGTTAAAAATGTTACCATGTCTTACCCATCTTTGATTGACGGAATATGATGTTTACCTTCTCGTCTTGGAGGGAAGGATGACCGAATAGATTTGGAGTCTTGCTTGATGGCGATTTTCTAACTAATGGGTGGCTATTGATGTTGTATAGCTTAAATTGGATATCATAGACCTTTGCAGATGACTAGAAGGTGTAGGAAATCTAAGTTGGGACCGAAAGTTATTGGAAGTATTATTGGATTTACATTACTTGAAATTTTGATTGAGTTTCTGAGGATGTATTGGAACCATACTAGAAGATCTAGAAAACTAATGTTTAAAACCACTAGTACTTATGGCCATGATTGTTTGAGAAAAATGGAAGAGAATGAAAAGAAGATGAGAGTGGGAAATTAAAGGTAAAAGCCTAGCATTGAAAGTACGAGACCAAAAATTAACTTCGGGACTAAGTTCTATATAAGAGGGGGTGTATGTAATGCCCCTAAAATGACTGTGCACCTTAAGGGCACCCGTCGAGTGACCCAGCCGAACAACTTCGATAAAGTGGTTTCTTGAGCCTTGATATGTCTTAAAAGATTGAGGAAAACCTGAAGATGTGAATGACGACAATAATTGATAAATGAATTAAGGAATTAAATTATATATGTGGAGTGGTATAATTGATTGATTAGTTCTTGCTTAATGATTAGCCCTGATTGATCAAGTCAAAGTGCAGTAGGACAGTTATAGTCCTAGCTCTGCAACTTGGGAGGACGCAACCAAGATGCGTCATAGCTTTCCATTTTATTCTGAACTTCGGGACGGAATTCTAAATAAGTAGGGATGTATGTAGTGCACCTAGACTACTGTAGACATTGAGGGCACTTGCTGAGTCACCCGACTATTTGAAACATTAATAAAATAACCCTATGATTTTATTTCGAGTATATTTATGATTACGATTGATTGATATATGGGCATTTGGGTAGTTATTTTGAATGGACGATTTCATGTTGTTTAACGATTAACTTTGATATGAAAACTGTACATATGAATGATGCTTAATGACTAGCTATGCAATTGATTACGTGATTAGATGAATGAGTAATGATTGAGTAAATTATAGATGCTTAATGAAGCAATAGATTTATAAACCAAATTGTGATTATTGAGGACACTGCTACTAATTTACGTTTGTGAGAAATGTGTGTAGCGACAAGTGAAACGGTTCATCGACAGACACACAAAGGAATATGAGGGTCATAGAGTACGAGTAAATCACACACAGGGAGAGTGACGACGATGTCGACTTCCGACGGAATACCACGCTTGAGCAGAGAAGCACTGATACGCTTGCTCAAGAGGAAAGCGTGAGGGTGTACGAGGTGGGCCATGACGGAGCTGGTCACGTACGAGTTGGGGGGTGCACAATGAGAACGGACTCACTCCTCAATTCCATTAGTCCCTAATAGCGTGTAGACGTAGGATGGAAGGTAACGGCTCCTGAAATCCCTACATGAAGTTCCCGCAAGCCAAAACGGAAGGATGACGGCAAAAGGGCCCAACGGTGCGGTACCCTGCCAAGAACAGAAAGAGTGGATCCAAGGACCCAACAATGTGGTGCCTTGCCGATGAATGGAAACTATGGATGATTGGACCTGATGGAGTGGTGCCATGTCAGGGAAATTAAATTAAGGAACAAGGAGGCCCAATGGCGCGACACCGGGTCCCTAGTAAAAGTTGATTGCTACACTTAACTGCGTTGAAACGTATAATTTTGCACCTAGAACTTTACTTAGAAATGCATTTGAGCACTTTAGGCATTTGCACATGAATGATTACTTTGGCATTTAAATAATATTAAGTGTTATTTAGGAATTGCACATGAAAGGATATTCTTGATTACTTAAAAATATTATAAATATTTATTTAGGAGCAAAATGGAATCCTAGGCATGGACACCTAGTCAACTCCACCTACACCACAAATCTAGGAGTTAAGTGAAATATCTAGGGGACAAACATGAGCAAACTTAGGGATGTTGGTGCATCTCCTAGATAAGTTGACACTAGGATTTGTGAGTTGTTTTTCATTAAAGAATTAATTAAATAATTATTTATGCATGAAGCAACATGTGTCGCAGGGGATTTTCCTTTAAAAGGAAGACTTTGGGGATGGGTAAAGGACCCAGACCCTGGATGACTATTGTAATATTGAGTTACCTCATGACTTGCTGCTATTGAGGGTTTGGCTGGAAATCTTGGTTGGGGGGAAACCCAAGCTGGGTTTCTTGAGAATTGTGTGTGAACTTTACGACCCAAAGCTCGGGGGAGGCCATGCGACTGAAAGCATGAGCCTATGGTTGGGTGGCGAAGCTAACGGTTGCTTCACCAATGGTTAAACAAGCTTTGTTGGAGGGATCCTATGGAAGACGCAGATGACAATGGACCAGCTGGATCGGGTTGACAGGTTAAGTTTTGCTTATTTTTGTTAAGTTATTCACTCTTTTATTTTTTATTTTTTTTAATAACTATAATGGCTAATTTGTTTGTGTGAAGTTGTTAAAGTTTCATGTTCAGTTCAAGGGGACCCTAAAGGAGGGGTCCTATAATGATACCAATTACAATTTTATATCAATGTAAAATTCTCAATCCAAACCATATAACTTTCCCATACTTCTATGTTTAAATAAATATATATAAACATATATGACATTAGTATGCTCAACCCTTTTCTAATACAATATTGCAATTTCAATTTTTTTTTAAGGTTTCTTTTAAATAATAAAAATTCCCAAACTTTTTATTACAATATTTGCAAAGATAATTGAAATTTCTTTAAAATATAATTCAAATGTAAAACATATATGGACATAATTTTAATATATGAATTCATTTACTCTCAACCCCCTTTCAATAGAGTAAAAGCTATAAAAATATGTTTTGATTCCAATGCACTCAACATATCCGAATTCCTTTCTCAGTTTAAAATGCAGCCATATAGCATAGTACCATAGTACTATATTAAACACCCTTTTTCTTATATAACATAATAACACTTGGTTTCATGTTCACTAGATGCAAATAGGAAGAATAATTCCCCAATGTTGGTACTACAATTACAAGAGTTGTGGAGATCCAAATAGCCCCATACATGTCAGGATTATGTTGACCCTTTTCACAAAAGTCTCCACGGTGTTCCGTCTATGACATCATATGTTTCTATGTTCAGGAAGTAATTTTGTATTAACTACACTTTCATAAGGTAAGAATTTTACAAAGTAATTTTATATTAATAAGATTTTCATAACTTTTCATGTCTTTTTCTTGCTATTCAGTAACCCGTGATTCCTGCATTGTCCATTTAGTAGAACTTTTTCAACTCTATAAATATGCACATATAAATATATATATGAATTATCTTTTACTACATTCTTAAAAAGTATAGAGCATGTAATATTACCAACACTTTATCTAATAAGTAGGAAAGGTAAATTTTCAAATATATATACATAACCTTTACATGTGCATGTCATTTTGCGTATAGATGGAACTATACCCAATTGTGGCTGACCTGATTATTTTAAACATAAGTTAATACATATATGTATATTAATGCAAGACCTGTGAAAACTATCCAAGTTCACCCCAAGGGTGACTTCTCGATAAGTGAAGGATTAAATTTTGAAAGCATAATGAAATGCCTGCGCGTGTCTTCTTCAGGACTGCCACGTTGATCGAGAGGTTTAAGCCACATAGGTGAGACATATATAAATATATTATCTATATATACTTCGTTGAACGTACAGTTGTAGTAACATAATGGTTTGATAATCCGAAAACAAGGGCGGAAATGTCTGATAGTATTACTCAATTGCAAAAACATAACAATTGATAATCCGAGAACAACGGCTGATATGTCTGACAGTCAAACTCAGCAGAGAAAAAGGTTTAAACCATAATCGAATATGGATGTCATACAAATAAATCTACCATAAAATCTTACCATTCACTCATGTGAATAGATAAATATTTATGCAAATAGTAAGGCACTGTTCTAATACAAAAATCCCCTAATAATTTCCATCAATCCTGCGTTTGCTGAAGGATCGAACTGGACCCACGCTGAGTCGTTTGCTGGTTGAAAGGAAACTTATAGGAACTCAACGTTCACAGTCCTTTTAATTACTGGTCTCGTCGTCTTCGACCGTAACCATTCCTCTTTATTATCAGAACGATTCCATTCAGGGGCTGTTGTATCTACAAGACATTGAGAGATTACAAGAGTAAAACTCTTCGGATCAGTACTATCAATTACACTAGGAAATTCCGGCCATGTTCAGATAGAGCGGATGTAACAGAGGTAACACTTTCACAGATTGGTGGCAGAAGTCGTTTCAACTAGTCTAAGAGTAAACAGAACTCAGACTTGGGTCTTATGCTACAGATGGTAGATCCCATAGGGTCCTTCTCTAGTCTCAATTTCTCCACAACTACGCTGAACTGAAAATCCTCATTAATAACAACACTTAAAAATTAAAGGACGAGTAGTTTCATTCAGCTAGAATCGTCCCATCTATTCGCAATTCAACAGGCAGTCGAAGTGGAAGGGTTAAAATCATGATCAGTTTACAAGTATGGACGGAAGTAATACGCTGATAAATAAAGATTTAGTTTTAGAAATAATCGAATTGGAACCAGGAAGAAAAGCGCAATTTCGGCAGGTATCTTAATTTAAATTTATGAATGCTGTGAACTCTTGGCAAGGTTTGGCGTGCTCAGGCCCTATTATGAAGGAGTTTGTTGACTCTATCTCATAGATTTGGAAATGATCTCATCATTGACAATTTAGAGTGTAGTTAGAATGTGATCTGCTACCCAAATGACAACTAGGCTGCAGGCGTTTGCATTCAAGTTAGGTTCAATGAGAATCCGGATCGACTAAATGCCGCATTTTCACAAGATAAAAAAAAAAAAATTGAAATCAGAACATATGTTAAAATGGGAGATCCGGTTGATGGTTCGGCACTACAGGGAGTATTCTGGCCATGATCTATTGGGGTCTCTAGATCTGGCCAGGAATACGATATTTCTTAATTACAATCCATTATCAGATAAACAAAATCTCGACAGGCAATCAAATAGTGATTGAGCTCAATTGTAAGCTGGTTATGCATTATAACAGAGATCAATTTACAATTTCTGAAATCGAATAGCACAGAGTTCAAAGGTAAACCGGTTATGCATTATAGCAGAGATCAACAAATTAAATATACAGATAAGATCTAAAGTTTCGATCTATACATAAGTGTATAAAAGTATTGCTGAGTCCAGACTCCAAACCGATGGCGAACCGATAGTTCCAAATTCGGTATTAAAATGAAGACAAGAAACAAAAATAAATTGCAGCAGACGGAGGTCGACATGATATCCAATAACAGAGGTCTGGGTTCAAATTTAAATTGTGATGCCGAAATACTAATTACAGACAGAGTTCAGGGTTCAAGTTAAATTTTAATGCCAATAACAAATCACCGACAGAGTTCAGGATCCCCGTATCCGATGGGAATAATATTATTACAGGAAATAAGTAAGGAACAGAGATTGGAAATTAGTCCAATCAGAATCTGATGGGTTGAATGAACATAGGTTTGCAAAGCGCAGGGCATAACGAGATCGATCATCGTGTGGATGTCAAGGATAATATAAATCGAACGATTCCATACATCCTTTTTATTAAGAAACATGGCATACACAAATTATTTATTATCAGCATTTTAATCAAGGAGGTATGCCCAGATCGAGTCCCCAATTATGTAACAGAGCGTAAAAATAATGGACACACTTGCAGAATTGAATCGATACTAAATGCCCAGACTGGATCCATGATCTCTTTTATAGAAACATAGCATGAGGATGAATAATTACAGTATTAAATCGAGACTGAGTGCCAAGATTGGATTCAAGATTCCATTTATGAAAACAGAGCGTAAGAAGGAGTATTTACAACACTGAAACGAAACTGAGAGCCCAGAATGGATTCATGATTTTTTTTATTTTTATTTTATGAAAACAAGGCATAAGAAGAAAATATTTACAGTACTAAATCGAAACAGAATGTCAAGAATAGATTCATGATTTTATTTATGAAAACAGAGCATGACACGAAGTAATTACAGTATTGAATTTCAACTCAGTTAATTTAGTCCTTCAGAAGATATAACCCATGCAGATCTTGATCTATTCATTCCAGCCAAGAAAATGCCTAACATCTCTGTCATTTAAATAAATCGACATTCTTGCATTCACATATTCATCCATAAGGTATTTTAACAAAATAAACTAAATGACCAAACCTGGCTTTGACGATCAATCGTACTGTGGTGAGCATGTTGGAATATCGCCCGATCTGGATCAATCCTTGCTTGACGATCCATCGAAGACCCCTAATAAAAACAATGAGTCTGATGCTCTCAAGGCTCGACCGGCTCTGATACCAAATGTAGGGCCCCTCCTATAGGGTCCTTCATGCTTAACCTGAAACTCAACCACTTGATACAAAAGAGATTAGAAAAAATAATGACTAGATAAATAAACTAAATAAATGAATAACTTATGCAAATTATAACAAACCATAACCTGTCTCTGATTCCATCTTGTCCACTGCCGTCCGCGTCTTCCATAGGATCCTTCCAGCAAAGCTCATTTAACCATAGGTGAAGCAACCATTAGCTTCGCCACCCAACCATAGGCTCATGCTTTCAGTCGCATGGCCTCCCCCGAGCTTCGGGTCATAGAGCTCACACACAATAATCCAGAAACCTAGCTTGGGTTTCCCCCCCACCAAGATTTCCAGCCAAACCCTCAATAGCAGCAAGTCATGAGGTAACTCAAAATTATGATAGTCATCTAGGGTCTGGGTCCTTTACCCATTCCTAATGCCTTCCTTATAAAGGAAAATCTCATGCAACACATGTCGCTTCATGCAAAAATATTCATTTTATTAAATTAATAAATTAATAAAACTCACCCATCCATGTGTCAGTTTCTCTAGGAGATGCACCAACATCCCTAAGTTTGCTCAAGTTTTTCCCCTAGATATTTCACTTAACTCCTAGATTTGTGGTGTAGGTGGAGTTGACTAGGTGTCCATGCCTAGGATTCCATTTTGCTCCTAAATAAATCTTTATAATATGTTTAAATAATCAGAAGTACCCTTTCATGTGCAAATGCCTAAATAACACTTAATATTATTTAAATGCCAAAGTAATCATTTATGTGCAAATGCCTAAAGTACTCAAATACATTTATAAGTAATGTTCTAGGTGCAAACTTATACGTTTCAATGCAGTTAAGTTTAGCAGTCAACTTTTACTAGGACCCTGGTGCCGCACCATTGGGCCTCCTTGTTCCTTAATTTAATTTTCCCGACATGGAACCACTCCATCGGGTCCAGTCATCTGTAGTTTCCATTCCTTGGCAAGGTACCACATCATTGGGTCCTTGTGTCCACTCTTTCTTTTCTCGGCAGGGTACCGCACAGTCGGGCCCTTCTGCCGTCATCCTTCTGTTTTGACTTGTGGGAACTTCATGTAGGGATTTCAGGAGCCGTTACCTTCCATCCTCTGTCTACACGCTATTAGGGACTAATGGCATTGAGGAGTGAGTCCGTTCTCACTATGCGTCCCCCAACTCATACGTGACCAGCTTCGTCGTGGCCCACCTCGTACGCCCTCACGCTTTCCTCTTGAGCAAGCGGATCAGTGCTTATCTGCTCAAGCGTGGTATTCCGTCGAAAGTCGACATCGTCGTTGCTCTCCCTGTGTGTGATTTACCCATACTCTACGACCCTTCATATTCCTTTGTGTGTCTGTCGGTGAACCGTTTCACCTATCGCTACACACTATTCTCACAAACGTAAATTAGTAGCACTGTCCTCAATAACCACAATTTGATTTATAAATCTGTTGCTTCATTAAGCATCTATAATTTACTCAATCATTACTCATTCGTCTAATCACATAATCAATTGAACAACTAGTCGTTAAGCATCATTCATATCAAAGTTAATCATTAAACAACATGAAATCCTCCATTCACAATAACTACCCAAATGCACATATATCAATAAATCGTAATCATAAATATACTCAAAATAAAATCATAGGGTTATTTTATTAATGTTTCAAATAGTCGGGTCACTCAACAGGTGCTCTCAATGTGTACAGTAGTCTAGGGGCACTACACATCTTTTGATTGTTGATTATAATCATGGCTTAGATGTAATTTACACCATTGGACAACCTTTGCAGTTGAATGAAATCATGCAGAAGAATGGTTCATTTTCCATCTTCGAAGTGCTTTTTTTATGCATGCTCCTGCACCATCATGTTCACCTTTTCCATGTCCAATTTCAAAGAAATTTCAGTGATGTTTAATGTTCAATGCTTTATGAAGTCAACATAACCAATAAAATGATCACGAAGATTTAAATTGTCCCGCACATCCATCCGACCATGTCCAATGTTCATTGAATTTAACTTCACATCCTTTTAGTGAATCGTAGAAAATATTTTCAATACAATGTTGAACAAAATGTGTACCATGTGTACGATCATCGCTGATATAAAAGTGATATTCTTTAATCACATCTCGATTGTCACACGTGATTTCAATGCCATCAACATCCTGTTGAGAATCTCTATATAGAACATGGACAAATATCAAAAATTGGTAAGAATGATAGTATTCACTATGTAACTTTTTTTGTCAAGCAAATGTGTAGTTTTATGCAAAATCAACCACTGGCAAAATTGTTCCTGGTGGAAAAAATTCACAAGATTGTTTTAATTGAAGATCTTGCCATCGTGCTCTATGTGAATGCTTGGTGTATTTATAAATTTCACTTTCAAATTTTTTGAGAAAATCTGTCACACATATTTTATCTTCTCGCAAATCAATTCTTTTGGAATGTGCATCACTAGAACTTGTAGCATAACCGATGTATTCATATCTTCTCCAATCAACGGTTACATTTGACTGTGAGTGATCATTATCGATAGAATATTTATTGTGGAATAAGACCAGATTTCAACAACGATGACAATGTTTTCCGTTGACACATTTATTATTATAAAATACTTCATCGTGATCTATCTCACATAGAGTTTGAGATATGAATTCACGTACTGTGAGTGGAGGTGGTGAATTTGTCCAAAACATTTTACCAAATTCAAGAAACGTGTTTTAATATAATTGAAATTGCACATGATAATGACAACAACATGTGTCACGTATAGTAATACGTCTAACATACCATGGTTTTTGTTGCACAAATGTAGTGATTGATACATTAATTCCACAATGAACTTCCTTGAATTTATTGAACAATTGCACTTGTGTCATATCAATTATATGTTTTGGACTGCTTTCACATACCCCTCGTGATACTCTTTGTCATATCACATCCCTTGAATTTGGTGAAACTCGAGCATGTGCCAACCAATATTCTCGTACAATATCTTTAACACCTGCTCCCATTCTATCTTTGTAAGGTTATCTACAAATAATTGCCCAGCAAGCAAGTTCATCATTTTCATCTATTTGTACTTTGAATTTGATATGTTTGTATAATGTCTTCCTTGAGGTTCCAACTACTTTTGCTAGTTGTTATGTCAAACGTTTTTGTCTAGTACTAGCTGAAACAATTGCTGTCTGAATTGCTCTATGTGCAGCGGTGGTATATTTCTTCCTTAATTTTTCAAAAAACATTATTGCATCACCTATATTTTCTATCACATTATGTTTCAATTTCGACTCTTTTGTCGCCTTGTGAATACCCAATAATGACGTAGCACCTTCTAACTTCTTGGACACTAATAAACATCTCAAAATTTGTGCTTGTCCTGCTATTGAATAATCCTTCAGAACATCATCATAAAATTTTTGAGCACGATATCATGCAACATGTATGGGTATTTTTTTCCATATTTGTTGCAATCAATGTCTTCTAACATTTCTTCATCAATGGTGAAAGTACCTATACATCAAGTTAAATTTAATTTAACATGTATCCAAAAATACAATTTATTATAAAAAATGAATTTGGAAAATACATGATATATACATACATGGTCCAATTTCTGGATCTTGAACTTGATCTTCAATATTGACTTCATCGACATTAGTATGTAAATTACTATTTACATATTCAACAATGGTCTCTTCAACTTCAATTTGTTCGTCTTGTACTCTTTTTCAATTTTCATTTCATCAACATTATCATGTAAAACTATATTTATATCTTCTGTTTGTGCTAGAAATTGTTTCCAAGGCCAAAGAAACAAGCCAACACAATCTCAAATGTAAAACTCAATAAAACTAGGGTTTAGGGTTTGTTTAAAAGGTTTTTAATGGTTGTATGCTTTGGGAACAATTAGGGAATACATTCATGAGCAAGATAATAACTAAATCATAAACAAAAGATGATAAAGATGCATAATATATCACACAAGATCCAACAGAAACACTATGCTGAGGTTCATTCATAAAAGACAAGCATCACTAGCAAATACACATAAACCAATAATGAATATATCACTTAAGAAACTAAACAAGTTCAATAATGAAGCCAACACAGAAAAATGAACGCGAAAAATGTCATATATCTCATAATTTCATCATCAAATGTATATAAGAGTCTTGGTACTTAACTCTTGAACAAGTCTGAAGACAAAAGCAGTTTGAAGACCTCCTAAAGCTCCCAAAAATCATAACCTTTCTTCAGACCCTTTGTCCCTCTTTTATAATTACAAAGAAGTGGTTCTATTTCCCCTTCATTAGGTCGAAATTGAAACTACCGAGCAGTTGCATTAACTAACTAACTCAACTAATTGACTAAAAATAGCAAATCGGATTCCTGGCAAATATGGCGAATTTCTGGAAAATAGGTGTCAAAGAAGCTTCCATATCTCTCAATTGGTGACACCTGTGTAAAACCTGAGAGAATTTTTTGTAAATGAGTCCATGATGGACAAAAACCTCTCTTCCTTTCTAAAAATTCATCTCCAGTCAATCAGAATCTGTCCCGCAAAATGAACACTAAAACAGGAAAATATTAAATTTTTAAAATCCCTGAAAAATAGGTTGTAAAGATTAAACTAAATCTTTCAAACCTTGATAGGTGTTGCAAAACGGAGAGAGGTTTTTGTAGATGGGTATCTTATGAACAAAAACCTCTTTTGGTTTTCAACAATTCCTCTCCCTTAGCTCTTGGTCGGCATTTTACCTCAATGACCCAAAACAGGAAAAACTGAGCAGAATTCTCAGTGATCTGCGCATTTCACTGGATAAATACTTCTTACTACTTGAGAAACACTTTGTCTGATTCATCTGCTTCAAGTTATTGCCACGTTTTATTGTTACTGTCAAGCTTCTAGGTAAACATTTTAACAAACTGTCAGCATTTTCCTAGAAATGAGGTGGACCAGTACGTATTAATAGCTGTAATAGAGGAATAGATTCCACTGCAACTATGGCTTGTTCTTTGCCGGATTCAGCAGGAATAGATGGCCAAGGATTCTTTAACAAGCATAATGCATCAAGAGCTGCCTCCTGCGCTGGTTCTGTTCCAGCCTTTAGTGCACCAACTACTTCTGTAACGACAATCTCTGGATTTTTGACAGATGTCTCCACCTCAGTGTTCACCAACTTCGTAACCTTCAAATTGAGAATCTCCTGCCAGAAATCACACCCCATTCCACGGTCTATCACGATTTTGCCATAAATCGGCATACAGTTGCCAGACAGTTGCCGGAATCTCCCTCACATGAGACTGACACCTATTTACATAAAAAAAACTTGGCAAAACACATATCAAACATGACCAATGATTTATTTAACACTTCCCCAGCGAAATATCCAAAAAATTGGACTGAAAAATGACCATTCTGGCAAAAAATGATTTTCTTGTAGCGCCCCTTTGTTAATTTTTGGCAGTTGCGCTACAAGAATAATTTAAACTCAATTTTGGCCCTATTTTACAACTTTTTTCCATTTTGCATGAAGTTTACATGATGTTTGAATGATGGGTCTACTTTTAATATGATTTGTGAGTCCATTATTCAATAATATGACCTTTAACACCCTTCAAGAGCTAAGAAAACAAACTTAATAAAACAAATCTAATAAAAAAAAATCCAAATTTCGATTAAAACCAAAAATTCCTAAAGTGAGCAAATGAGAAAATTTAAGCATATGAGCAAACTAAAGATAAAATCACAATCAAAATATAAAATTAAAGGAAACAAATTCATGACTTAACATCTGGCTCCAGCTGCGGGATGAAGTCCTCCCTGTGAGGCTTCAAGAACCTGTAGACCAGTGCCTTCTGTCTTTTACCTTATCTACTTGTCTGAAAAATTTCCATTGGGCTATGGAGTCTTTATTCAATCCTTCACACACTGATATATACAATGAAAATCAAATCTCTTTCTCTGAGGAACCTTCCATCTACTGAATCAAATTGAAATCTCATTTCCAATGTAACCAAGAAAAAATTTGATCAACCCACCAAAACTTGTTTCCAACTCCAAATATATATATAATTAGAAATATTGGAAAACATGAAGAGCAGAGATTTAACAACTTATACCCACTTTCATCAAATAGTGTCTCTGAAATAATAGATTTATAACCTGGTATTGACTCTAAATAATCTGCTATTGGATCATATAAACTTACATAAGCTACCTCTTCCTGCTCTACGAAAAAGACAAGCTGTCCATAAAAATATTTTGTTCCATGAATATCAATCAGGCATTGGCGATAAAAGACATCAGGATCAGCCTGAATTTGCTCTGTAAATTTTTGAATAGTATCATCAACAATGTCAACACTTTGAACCTCCTTTTCCACACTGTCTTCAAATGAATGACTATTAGGCATTGGCTTTTGTTGTTCAAGGATAATAGACTGAATGCATTCTTGAATCTGCTGATCAGATTGTAACATATCACACTCCTCACAGATTTCTGGGTCTTTCTTTTCAATTTCATCATCATATTTATTAAAAATTAGACCATCTTCATAATGATTTTGAACAGCAGATTTATCATAACCATGAATGTAAGCAACTTCTGAAAAAATTTTAACAGCCTAGCCTTCATCAAATTTAATATCAAAACCAAAAGGGATAGAGTCTAATTCATCACAGCATTCTTGTCTTGGAACCCTAATCTCTTCATCATAGCAAGGAGTATTCTGAGAAATTTTGAATGATAATGCTAAAGGTTCATCTTTTCCTTCAATACAAAACTGATTTTTAACACAACACTGATTTTCAAAAGTTTGTTGTGTTAAATTTTCTGAATTTACTTCAATCTGATCTAGGATCTTAACTGAGAGAACAACATGTACAACATATCAATCATGGAGACAATAATGCAAGCACACAAGAGACACAAAGATTTACTTGGGGAAAACCATAAAGGTGAAAAACCCCAATAACTTCCTCAGAGATAGATAGAGCAATGATACAACCAACCATGAGAGATAGACATAACCTAGCAGCAGATCCTCCTCCTCCATAAGTGCGCCACTCCTCCTTGAGTGCATGTGTGAGAAGTGAGTGTGTAAATAGAGTGCCTCCCGCACTCTATTTATACTTGAATTGACTTGCCTTTTTACCTAACTCATGTAGGCTCGAACTTAACCACATAACATAATGCTGAGTGGGCCGACCCCCAATAGGGTGGTCTAATAACCCTTTGTCCCACATGACTTATACAGGGCCGACCCCAAACAAGGTGGTCTAATAACCCATCAAGTATAAGTTACGACACTTACAATATAAATGACGACACTTCCTTATAGAGGAATAATACCATCTCTATAGGAATACAACATACATATATGTGAAATACATTCCGAAGTTACATATACATCAACACTCCCTCTTAACTAGGAAGGTATTTCTCAGCACAGTTCTTCTAGCACAAGTCATCTTCTCTAGATCATCGTCACTGTTGTTGCTATCTCAATCAATCTCTGAATCTACTCGTCATAGGAAGTTCTACAGAGCCAGTCCTTTTTCATACTGGATGTAGGCCCACCACCTGCAAGTCTTTGTCATCACTGGCCATACTGTGGAATCCTCAGGACTTATTACGTGCATCACAAAACCTCGAAAGAGCATCCCAAGATGTTACGGGTACACAACTCCAACCTATAGGATCTCCCAGGGCGCTATTACATGTGACCCCACCACAAAACCTCGAAAGAGCATCTCAGGATGTTACGGGTACACAACTCCGACCTGAAATCTCCCAGGGCACAAATTACATGTGGTCCACCACAAAACCTAGCAAGAGCATCTTAGGATGTTATGGGTACACAACTCCGACCTGAAATCTCCCAGGGCACAAATTACATGTGGTCATGGCAAAACCTCGAAAGAGCATCTCAGGATGTTACGGGTACACAACTCCAACCTGAAATCTCCCAGGGCCCAAATTACATGCCATAGGACAAAACATTGAAAGAGCATCTGCTAGATATCCCAGGGCACCGAATTACATGCCATAGGCAAAACCTCGAAAGACTATGTGCAGATCTCCCAGGGCACCGAATTATATGTCCTTCCAGAGCAAAACCTCGAAAGAGCATTTGCCAGATGTCCCAGGGCACCGAATTACATGCCATAGGCAAAACCTCGAAAGACCATCTGCAAATCTCCCAGGGCACCGGATTACATGGTCATCTTGCACAACCTGATCCACGGCCACAGAGCATCAACCTGATACTCACCATACATCATCCTTATGTACTCATGATCGTCCTGATCATCATCACTGCAACGTCCTGCTGCATGTCATCTGGAGCAACATCCTGAAGCTCATCATCCATGATCATCCTAATCATCATCACTGCAACGTCCTGCTGCATGTCATCAGGAGCAACATCCTGAAGCTCATCATCCATGATCATCCTGATCATCACTGCAACATCCTGCTGCATGATCCACCTGATCATCAATGCATCCACCTGATGCATACCAAGTATCTACCTGATACATATCATCATACATGATTCTCCTGATCTTACAATGTATCCACCTGATACATGATACATATCACCATACATGATCCACCTGATCATACAATGTATCCAACTGATACATATACAGATACATGGTCCAAGCATCCAACATGATGCATATACAAAATACATACACATGATCCAACTGATCATATCCAGCATCCAACATGATGCATACATACATAAATGATCCAACTGATCATATCCAGCATCCAACATGATGCATACATACATAAATGATCCAACTGATCATATCCAACATCCAACATGATGCGTACATACATAAATGATCCAACTGATCATATCCAAGCAGAAACCAGAACATCATCCTGATGCCCATTATCCAGCGCTTACATCCACAGCCATGTGAAGGATCCTCCTTCCAACATGCTTGGAATGGCTTCAGCAAATGTGTCCATCACTTCTTCCTCGAAGTGTCCTCGATCTGAAGAACGCCAAGCCTCTCTCTGAAGTACTCGAACTTCACTCTGGCTAGTGGCTTTGTCAGCACATCTGCAATCTGCTCGTCCGTCACAACATACAGAAGCTGCACAGCTCCTCTCTGCACCATATCCCTGATATAGTGATATTTGATCTCTATGTGTTTCAACCTGTCATGAAACACTGGGTTCTCGGACAGCTTCACACAACTCTGGTTATCACAGAAGATACCAGCAGCCTCCAACGGGAGATCAAATAACTCAGACAGTAGCTTCCGTAGCCATACTGCCTCACAACTAGCTGAACAGGTTGCAACATACTCTGCCTCAGTGCAGCACCCAGATGTGCTCTTCCTATCTGCAGCACTGCCAACCCAATCTGGATCAACATAACCCTGTAGGTTAAACTTTTGATCCACCTTATACTTGAGTCCATAATCCACTGTACCCTTCAGGTACCTCAGAACATGCTTTACAGCAACTAGGTGAACACTCCTCGGATCCGTTAGGAACTGGCTCAAGTTGTTCACAGCAAAGCAAATGTCTGGTCTCGTGTTCGTCAGGTACATCAAGGACCCAATCATCCGACGATACAAAGAGACATCAACCGGCTCAGATGAAGCATCACATAGAAGCTTCAGATTTGATGCCATAGGTGTGGCCATGGCCTTGCAATCCATCATCCCGAACCTCTTCAGGATCTCTACTGCAGACTTCCCTTTAGCTCTTGGGATCACATCCCAAACATCATTCTTCATGATCGACGGATCATGGCATTCCATTTCTTCATCCCAGATCCTGGGAACTTCAATATCTTCAACAGATATCTTTCTTGCTGGAACAAATGTTTTAGTCCTTTAGTAGGTGAAGATATACGGTCTTTCCTACAAAACAGGTTAAATTGCATGATTAGAAACATCTCATAATTTTCAGAACAAATTCTTACACATAAAGAAATATGTCATACAGTCATGCAATTATCTTAGCCAATGCTTTAATACAACATTTATCCATATCCTGTAACTTTCTAGATGCCTTCCAATCTCTACCAAAACATTGTTAAGAGTGTGCACAACTCCCAACATGTCAGCAAAGAGGTTTCATTCTAGATAAGTAGCAATGGAATGTTGTACAGTGCCATAGGCCACTTACCCATGTATATTAGTAGTATATTGTTCATCAATGCAACTATTCTAATATGCACAATACATATCCTAAGTCTAGGAACATGAGCATATACATCATTGAACAATTTTATTTAAACAAACATATATGCAAGAAATGATAATTAAAATACTTATCTTTGTTTGTTCATTGAGTGGACTCCCTCTGAGTCTTCGCTTTCTTGCAGGAGTTGCTGGAGTCCTAATTTGCAGTAGCTTCTTCTACAACTTTCTGTTGTGGAATGTAGAGAGATGGTCAACTCCCTCTGAATATCTGCATCCTTTCATAAACCACTGGAGTGTACTCCGTCTTGATCTTTGCTTCCTAGATTACCTGTTCTTCAACTCATATTCATCTTTGGTCCCTATGCATGCTTATTAGTATCATGATTGAGTTATCCTTGTGATCTCATATAAAATCATACATTCATTAGTATACTATTAAAACACAATAATCTCAAGCATGTATAGTTATGATCATTTCAAACAGAAATAATAAGCATTATCATTCAAGGTTTATGTAGGATTCTTATGGTTAGTCAAATCATAAGAAGCATAACATGTCTAAACCTATAATTACTCAAACCTATGACTCTTCAGGTTAGTTGAATCATCAATCAAGATAAGAGATATAATATGCATAAAACCTGTGATTATTCAAACCTATACCTTCATGATTCTTCTAGTTAGTCATATCATCAATTATGGTAAGAAATATAATATGCATACAGCCATGACTTATTCAAACCTACGACTTCATGAATAATTATTATCAAACAACACAACAGTATAAGATCCTAACACAAGGTAGGATTATATCTTGATATAGGAAAAACATACCTGGATTAGCATGCTAGCTATTTATGTCTAACATACTCACATGATGTCTTCTTGTTCTTCTTCAATGACTTGTGCTAGTAACCTGTATATCTCATAGGTTAACTATTACAAAATCCAGTTATACATACCTCGTAAATGGATCTTCTATGAGATCCATGACAATGGATGAATCTTTGTCCTCATGTTATCATGATCATATGTTCTTGGACCAGAACATGATTTGTCTTTCTTGGTGTACCTTTCATGTTAGTAGACAACATAAACCTCATACAACACCATAATGCATTAGTACAATCATAAGTGTCAACACCCTAACCAATGAATATCTTCTATCATGCATTCATAATTTTGTTAAGGTGATACGACAAATCTAAAATCAAAATTGTACTAACCGTAATAACATGAAGACAAACATACCATAAACTTAATCATGGACAAATATCGAAACATACATCGATGAGTCATACCTGTCGAGATCGCTTGTAATCTTCTTATGTAAGGCCTTAGCCTCATCTCCCTCTGAAACAGGAACTTGTTCACTCATGCAGATGATCAATCCATCTTCTTCTAGGATTAACCCAATCCACTTGAGTTACAAGAACTGGGAGTGGAGCTAGATATGGGTTTGTCAGAGAAACCCCAAAAATTCAAACTTTGAATTTCAAATTTCCGAAAGGATAGAAATATGCGCCTTGATGAGCTGATCAAGCTAGTATATTTAGAATTTGAAAACTTCAAAGTTTCACTCCTCAATTTTGCCTTTGAAACTTTCGGATTCACTGGACGTGACCCTGAACTGGGGTTTGATGAAGCCCACTCTTCTACCCAATCAAAAGGTTTGATCCAAAGCTCTAAGCTTCTATTTTTCTAAGGAGCTTCCAGCCGTGGTCACAGATTTCAAAAATTCCCATTTTTACAGAAGCCCTAATTTTCCACTTTTCTATTCAAAGTCCCGAACTAGGGTTTGATCAAGTCCGGCCTTTTTCCCAACCAAAAATACTGATCTTGGTCTCTAAATTTCTATTTTGATGACTAACATCCATCCGTGGTCTCCGATTACAAAAATTCCAACTTTCTACGAAGCCCTAAATTTCGGAAGCCATGAATGAAGGTACTCAAAAATAATTCTGTTTTGACATAAATATGTACCTGATTGTTTCTGGTGTACCTCCGAATTTTTTGATCCACAGGGTCTGAAAATGTTTATTGAGATAGTCTAACCTGTTATCTTTCCATCCTGACAGGTCTGACCTCAATTGGATTCTCTGAGAGAGAATTATGCCAAATGTCGCAACGTGACCTGTTTTGGGATAAAACAAGAGAGCGAATTTGTACGGCGTGCCACGTGTCACTGTTTCAACTTCGGCCTCTAAACACTTTTCCTGAGATATCTTGGCCTGTTATATTTCCATATTGATAGGTCTGACCTCAATTGGATTCTCTGAGAGAGAGTTATGCCAAGTGTCGTAACATGACCTGTTTATGGGATAATACAGGAGAGTGAACTTGTACGGCGTTCCACGTGTCACGGGATCAACTTAGGCCTCTACGAAACATTTCTGAGATAGTACAGTCTATGTACTACCTGTCACTTTTTACGAAATTTCATTTGGAGCTTCCTAGCCCAAGTTATGACCTTTTTCCCAAGGTCACCTGATTTTGACTCAGATCTGGAAGAGGCAAAAACCCTATATTGCATAGATCATAAATCACAAAGTACAATGAATTAGAGGTTGTCCTTTGGACACAAGGTACCTGGAGATGTAATCTTCGTCCTGTAACAATTTTAGATCCGAAAACTTTGTCAAAACGGATTTATAACGAAAGTTCTATGATGACTGGTTTTTGCTATATCAAGCCCTAGCATCGTAAGTGCAACAAGTGTCATACATGCCATATCATGCCTTCTTTCAGGCTAGCTCTGATACCATGTTAAATTTTCTGAATTTACTTCAATCTGATCTAGGATCTTAACTGAGAGAACAACATGTACAGCATATCTACAGCATATCAATCATGGAGACAATAATGCAACCACACAAGAGACACAAAGATTTACTTGGGGAAAACCATAAAGGTGAAAAACCCCAATAACTTCCTCAGAGATAGATAGAGCAATGATACAACCAACCATGAGAGATAGACATAACGTAGCAGCAGATCCTCCTCCTCCATAAGTGCGCCACTCCTCCTTGAGTGCATGTGTGAGAAGTGAGTGTGTAAATAGAGTGCCTCCCGCACTCTATTTATACTTGACTTGACTTGCCTTTTTACCTAACTCATGTAGGCTCGAACTTAACCACATAACATAATGCTGAGTGGGACGACCCCCAATAGGGTGGTCTAATAACCCTTTGTTCCACATGACTTATACAGGGCCGACCCCAAACAAGGTGGTCTAATAACCCATCAAGTATAAGTTACGACACTTACAATATAAATGACGACACTTCCTTATGGAGGAATAATACCATCTCTATAGGAATACAACATACATATATGTGAAATACATTCCGAAGTTACATATACATCAACATGTTGAGCTAGAGATTGATCTTCAAAAGGATTTGCATTCAAACTGTTATTAAGGCTGTTGAAATCATTATGAGAATGTTCCAAACTATCTCTACTGATCTCTTCACTTGGATAATCCTCAAACTGACCTAAAACAACTTGATCATCATAATGATCATGGCATTCTTCCTTAACAGCAGTAATTGAAAATGTTACCTTTTCATCTTCAACAAATTTTGAAACTTCAACTTCTTCATGACATGTTTTGAACCCTTGATTGTACTCATCATCATGGTTTTTTGAATCAAAAATTGTATGATAAACATCAGCCTGCTCACAACAATCTTTTAAAAAGAGTTCAGCTGGGAACAGATACTTACAACATTTCCGAAAACATGTTTGGAATTCTTTTAGTGAGGAGATGCTAGCAGCGGGAAGAGAAAAATACCAATCTCATGCATCTTTTTCAAGTGAATACATGAACATCTTCATGAGCACATCTTCATGCTGGATATTTAACTGGACCATACATTGATGAAATTTGATGAGGTGATCTGAAGGATTATCCTCTTTGCTTTCTCTAAACCGTGGAAGACAATCTCCCCAAACATCCATAATAGGTATTGGATTTGGAAAACCTGGAATATCAGAAAAATTGAAAGGGGCAAACCTTCGATCCAGAATAGCTTCCATGGACATCGGTCTCTGCATGTTGAAATAGTGGAGTCGCTAATCAATGTGTCAAGACAGATCTTGTTTCTTCTTCTCATAAAGAGAAAGGGGTGACAGTGGTTCAAATTAATTAAGGCTGCATAAAGCTGGGGATAACTGAAACTTTCTAATTCTTCCAACTCCTCTAGTAGCCACTCTATCAAACTTGGTGAAAATAGCATTTAAAAAGTACTGGTTTAAGTTCACCTCTTAAAACCAGTAAAACTGATAAGTATCCCAGGGAAGATATGCTTCAACTTCGTCCCCGGCAACGGCGCCAAAGATGTTTGTGCCAGAAATTGTTTCCAAGGCCAAAGAAACAAGCCAACACAATCTCAAATGTAAAACTCAATAAAACTAGGGTTTAGGGTTTGTTCAAAAAGTTTTTAATGGTTCTAAGCTTTGGGAACAATCAGGGAATACATTCATGAGAAAGATAATAACTAAATCATAAACAGAAGATGATAAAGATGCATAATATATCACACAAGATCCAACAAAAACACTATGCTGAGGTTCATTCATAAAAGACAAGCATCACTAGCAAATACACATAAACCAGTAATGAATATATCAATTAAGAAACTAAACAAATTCAATAATGAAGCCAACACAGAAAACTGAAGGGGAAAAATGTCATATATCTCATAATTTCATCATCAAATGTATATAAGAGTCTTGGTACTTAACTCCTGAACAAGTCTGAAGACAAAAGCAGTCCGAAGACCTCCTGAAGCTCCCAAAAATCAGAACCTTTCTTCAGTCCCTTTGTCCCTCTTTTACAATTACAAAGAAGTGGTTCTATTTCCCCTTCATTAGGTCGAAATTGAAACTACCGAGCAGTTACATTAACTAACTAACTCAACTAATTGACTAAAAATAGCAAATCGGATTCCTGGCAAATATGGCGAATTTCTGGAAAATAGGTGTCAAAGAAGCTTCCATATCTCTCAATTGGTGACACCTGTGTAAAACCTGAGAGAGGTTTTTGTAAATGATTCTATGATGGACAAAAACATCTCTTTGTTTCTAAAAATTCATCTCCAATCAATCAGAATCTGCCCCGCAAAATGAACACTAAAACAGGAAAATATTAAATTTTTAAAATCCCTGAAAAATAGGTTGCAAAGATTAAACTAAATCTTTCAAACCTTGACAACTGTTGCAACACTAAAAGCGGTTTTTGTAGATGGGTATCTTATGAACAAAAACCTCTTTTGGTTTTCAAAAATTCCTCTCCCTTAGCTCTTGGTCGGCATTTTACCTCAATGACCCAAAATAGGAAAAACTGAGCATAATTCTCAGTGATCTGTGCATTTCACTAGATAAATACTTCTGACTGCTTGAGAAACACTTTGTCTGATTCATCTACTTCAAGTTATTGCCATGTTTTATTGTTATTGTCAAGCTTCCAGGTAAACATTTTAACAAACTGTCAGCGTTTTCCTAGAAATGAGGTGGACCAGTACGTATTAATAGCTGTAATATAGGAATAGCTTCCGCTACAACTATGGCTTGTTCTTTGCCAGATTCAGCAGGAATAAATGGCCAAGGATTCTTTAACAAGCATAATGCATCAAGAGCTGCCTCCTGCGCTGGTTCTGTTCCAGCCTGTAGTGCACCAACTACTTCTGTAATGACAATCTCTGGAGTTTTGGCAAATGTCTCCACCTCAGTGTTCACCAACTTCGTAACCTTCAGATTGAGAATCCCCTGCCGAAAATCATGCCCCATTCCACGGTCTATCACGATTTTGCCATAAATCGGCATACAGTTGCCAGACAGTTGCCGGAATCTCCCTCACATGAGACTGACGCCTGTTTACATAAAAAAAACTTGGCAAAACACATATCAAACATGACCAATGATTTATTTAACACCTCCCCAGCGAAAGCTCCAAAAAATTGGACTGAAAAATCACCATTCTGGCAAAAAATGATTTTCTTGTAGCGCGCCTTTGTTAATTTTTGGCAGTTGCGCTACAAGAATAATTTAAACTCAATTTTGGCCCTGTTTTACAACTTTTTTTCCATTTTGCATGAATTTTACGTGATGTTTGAATGATGGGTCTGCTTTTAATATGATTTGTGAGTCCATTATTCAATAATATGACCTTTAACACCCTTCAAGAGCTAAGAAAACAAACTTAATAAAACAAATCTAATAAAAAAAAATCCAAATTTCAATTAAAACCAAAAATTCCTAAAGTGAGCAAATGAGAAAATTTAAGCATATGAGCAAACTAAAGATAAAATCACAATCAAAATATAAAATTAAAGGAAACAAATTCATGACTTAACATCTTCAATAATTATTGCTTGCGTTTTTGCAAGGCTTGCTTTGTTGGCATGATATTTGAGTTTTTTTTCCCTATTATCATCATCATCATCACGTTTACGATCATATTTTCTTTGACGATTTCTCTTACTTCCCATGATTGTTTAATCTATAAATGATAAATTAAAGAATCATCACTTTATAGTAAAAAAACAAAATTAAGATTTAAAAATAGTTACGAAATTTGTAAACACATGAACTAAAATTTACTTCACCCTATCAAAATCTTGTAAGAGTCTTTTGAAGAAAAACTCCTTGGAAAGAAATTTCCTTTGAAAATACCCCTTGAAAATAAATCTCATTTGAAAAAAACCTTATTTGAAAGAAATAAGAACTCCTTGACAATAAATCACCTTTCAAAAAACCCATTGGAAAAGAAGAACACCTTCTAAAGAAATCTTTTTTTAAAACCACTCGAAAAAAAACTTCTTTGAAAAAATACGAAGAAAAAAACTTTCTTTGAAAAAACCCTTGCAAAGAAATAATTCTTTTGAAAAAATAACTTCGGAGAAAAACTCTTTGAAAAAAACCCATTTCAAAGAAATAAGAAGGAAAAATACATCTCATTTGCAAAAATACCTTGAAATAAAAGCTTCTTTGAAAAAATACCTTGGAATAAAAACTCTGTAAATGCACCCTTTGGAAAGAAACTTTTTTTCTGAAAAAACCACTTGGAAAAATACTTTGTAAAAAAAAACGTCCTTTGCAAAAATATCTAGGAAAAAAAATTACTTTGAAAAAAACCTTTGCAAAGAAATAACTTATTTGCAAAAATATCTTGGGAAAATAACTCTTTGAAAAAACCCCTTTCAAATAAATAAAGAAAAATACAACTCCTTTGCAAAAATAACTTGGAATAAAAACTTCTTTGCACAAAATACCTTGGAATAAAATCTTTTTTGCAAAAATACTTTGGAATAAAAAACTCTTTAAATGCACCATTTGGAAAGAAAATTTCTTTGAAAAGGACACTTGGAAAAATACTTTGTAAAATCAAATTTTTTTGCAAGAATATTTTGAAAAAAAAACACCTTGAAAAACCCATTGCAAAGAAATATTTACAAAATACATTGGAAAAAAAATGCCTTGAAAAAACCCATTGCAAAGAAATAAGAAGTGCAAAAATACCTTGGAATAAAAACTCCTTTTGCAAAAATGCCTTAAAAAAAAACACTCTTTGAATGTACCTTGAATGTACAATTTTAAACCAATTTTTAAGTCATTTTCAATTATTTAAAAAATATAACTTAAGATTTTATTTTTTATTTTTTTTAAAGTAAACCTTCCCCCCCAAAAAATTAAAATTAAAAAAAAACTAAATCAATATTTTTTTAACCAAAGTAAACTTTTATAACAAAATTTAAAAATACAATTTTAAATAATCTAAAAAATTTCAATAAAATTCAAAAACACACACACACACACACACACACACACACACACACACACACACACACATATATATATATATATATATATATATATATATGTATGTATATGTATATTTAAATTTATAAAAAAAATAATTATTTAAAAAAAATAAAAATAAAATTTTAAGAATAATTAAAATATAAAAAAAAAAACTATTTAAAAAAAACACCAAATAAAAATTAAAAAAATCGAATCGTCACCCTCACCACCTCCGCTCCCTGCCTCCCCCACCACCCCTCTCCTTCGCCTTCCCCCAACTCTAACGCCCCCCTCCCTCCACCCCCTCCTATGCCGCTCCGCCCTCCCCCTCCTGTGCCTCTCCTCCTTCCCCCTCCCCTCGCACCTTTCCCTCCCCCTCTGCACCCCCTCTCCCCCCTTCCCCTCCCCCTCCGCGCCGCCCATCTCACTGCCAATGCACCTATTAGTCTTAGCTTACCACTCTTCTTAGACATTTTTCATTCCTTTTATTGTACCTTATTTCCTATGTTTTGGGTTATTTAAATTTTGTTTTAAATTTATTTATGTACTTTAGAACCATGTAAGTTTAGACTTAGCTCCCAATTTTATTAATTATTGAGTGTTCTTATGATAAAATAAATAAAATTTGAAGTGTGAAGAATTGATTAGACATATTAATATATTATATGTTCTAATATAATCTGGCAGCACATTTCATCATTTCCATGTATATGCGCGCTGCCAGATTTCCAAGTTAGCCTACTGTGCATATCTCAGGGTGTTATCAAACAATTATGGCGTTACTCAGCTTTAGGGCTTGTTCTAGCTAATAAGTCGGCAGTTGGCTCTGATTGTTTCTACACTTTTGAAGGAACAATACTATTTCATATCTAGGAATATGTTCGAACTTAATGCTATGTACCTCACCGATTGGGCATGAAATGGTGATTGGTTTCTCTATAGGGTCTTCATGTTTTCTTCTTTGGCTTCTATCCCCAGAATTTTGTCTACGGCTTCAAATTCAGCTATGGCTTCGGAGAAGAAGCATCGACCCAGTGGCTCTAGTGGTAACCTGCTTAGAATCGAATCTGAAAATACCGACTAGATTAATGAAATCCCATTAGTAGCTGCAAAAATGAAGGAATCTGGTTGGTTTACCCTCTGTGAGAGAATTGGGGAACATATTGCAGAGGTTACGAAGTATTTTGCTCAGAATTTTAAAGGGTCAACGGTGAATCTCAATGGGTTCAAATTTCAAGTGACATAAGAGTCTATTGCACAAGCTATCGACATTGTTCTTGAAGGTGAGAGGTGGTTTAAAAGGCAGTCGAGGGATGAAGAATACGATTAATTTCTCCTACCTGCACATAGAAACCCTGATCGAGGCCAAGGAATTCAAAGGACTTGTTTGTTGGAAGGTTGGCGTGACATTCTCCAGATCATTCAAATATATGTTAAATGCAAGGGGAGATTCGCCACTATTTACCTCTACCACATGCGGTTCCTACAGCATGTATCAATTACTAAAAGGTTAAACCTACCCTATTACTTTATGAAGAGCTTAAGTAAGATGGCCACTACGGTGCAGAATCATTTGAAATCTTCCAGTCATAGCATTTTTCACCATGGGTTAATTAAATTGTTAATAACCAAAGAGCTAGAAAAATATAAGAGATCCTGGCCTCATTTTCTATTCTAGTTTGGTTTCAATGTTGAATCTAAGGAGCCTGAAGAAAATAAAATGAAGCAATCCCCTGTTAGGAAAAAGGCTGTCAAGATTCCTTCTGATAAAAAAACATCTAATATATCAAAATTTTCATTCCCAAAAGGAAACCAAAAATCAACACGAATTTAAATATTTTGAGGAAAAAATCACCATTCAAACTCCATCTAAGTTTGAGCAGGGTCGATTTGAAGATGAAGAAGTACAAGATTTTAACACATGTGGAAATTATGTTGACAAAAAGAAAGCAGTCGAAGTAAATCAAAAATTGGATCCTTCTCATGGTAAACCTCTCATTCCTACATAAATTTCATCAAAGTCATTTAAATTTTACCAAAGGCCTCAAACTCGTTCTGCAAATAAGTTAAGATTGAACATGAGAGCAGTGTTGAACTCTAAGATTAAAAAATATCAAACTATAGAAGTGCAACATTCATCAGATGATGAGGAAGACATAAGGGAGAGGGTATTGGAATCTGCATTAAATGAAGTTTTGAATAACATTGATCAGAGTTTGAGAAAGGTTTCGGCTCATGTTTAGAAAAAGCACCCCTGTAATCCTTGTAATGATGAAGACCTAGAGGATAATACAACATCATTAACCTCTAATATTAAAGGGAAAGGTGTTGCTAAATCTAAAGCTGGTGAATCCTCAAAGAAACAAATGAATTTCAATAAGGACAATGCTGCATATGAAGTTCATGAGGATTCAAATATTTTTATGAAAGATTTTGAAAGAGATAAACAAAAGAAAGAAGTTGATCAATTCAAACTTCAGAATGAACATATAAATTAGATTAATGATGGTTTGATGGAAGCAAATAAGATGTTGAAACATGATTTACAAGAGGTAAATAAGAATTATTCAGAACTAGTACAGGTGGCAAAGGAAGCGGTGAAAAGAAGGAAGATGGCACAAGAGAAGAACAACAAGCTTATCAAAGAGAAGAGAGAGCTTGAGAAAAGATTAAGTCGTGTCCAAAAAAATGCAACCGATTACAAAAGAAGGACCATGCATTAGATGGCCTTGCTGTGCTGGCAGAAGCAGCTAGAAGACATTGATTTGATGATCCAGTTTAGTTATAAAAGACACATGTCATAGTCAAGTCATTTAGAACTTTAATTTTTTTAGTTTGTACTTTTCTATTTTAGTTAAATTCGATCATAGGAAAGTGGATCTGGAAACAACTTATCTTGGATTACTTTTCCTATAAATTGTAAATCTCTGTTTAAACCGTTTTTTTGGAGACACATGAGGGTCAATTGTATACAAGATACCTTGTGACATCTTGATATATATATTGTTATGTGAGGATTTATATTATGAGATGGATGACTATTTGATATTGGGAGCTAGGTTCGAATCTATATGTTGTCTAAACGTTCTGTAGTTTTGTTTGAACTGTTGTCTGTACTTTTTATTTATATATATTTCTTCTATATAGATGCATGTGCATGCAAATGAATGTTATTGCAGAAACACGTTTAAAATGTATTTTTGAACACCTGAATTCTTATGATCCAATGGTTTTAAAACTGTATGTTTTTTCTTTGTATCACCTATGATTTGAACCTATTCCCGAATCCTTTGGTTTGTCATTCCTTTTAAATATTTTATATTTTATATCCTTATGCATGCAATCATTTGATGTTTTTGGATCTTTATTAATCTGTCCGTGACTAACTGATTTTATTTCTTGATCCTCCCTAGTTATCCAAAAATGAACAAAAAATAGCTTCTAAACATTGAGGTGCCTAAACTTTTCTTTCCTGTAGTCTAGTTGGCATAATTTAGGACTAACATATTTTGGCGTCATTGCACGTGGAATGAAATTGAAGATATTTCCCTCGGTATGACATTTTTTGTCCTAATTTTGGTAGTGAACAGAATCAGGAAACATTTGTAGACTACTATCTTTTACTAAGATACTGAAAAGAAATTGTGGCTCCTAAGAAGATAGGAACGAAAGCGAATCCTTCCTCTCGATTGCATACATGGGTTCCAGAACCAGAGAAAATTTTAAGGGAATCCACATAAAAGTTGGCTTCTACATCATCAGGAAGGTTTCATTCCTCTAAAACTTCAGAAGTTCCAGGTGAGTTTGATCAAGACAATGATTTTTCAGATTTGTTAGACTTTGAGAGAGAAGAAAAAGAACAAATACTTTCTATCACAATTCCTCAATTTCAGATTTCAGATCCTTCTTTTGAGTTTGATAATTTTGAAGTATACACCAACCCATTGTCTTCATATAAAGGGAAACCATAGATTATTAATTCAAAACAATTCTTGAAGCCTTAGAAAACACTTTACACACCTCTTACTAGTAGGGTTCCTATTAGTCATCTGATAGACAAATCTTCACAACCTTCAAGTCCTCATATCAATCCTCACATGGCTGGTCAACCTCCTAATATGATGGATACCATCGTGGCTGCTAGGTATGAACCACTAGTCCTTCCACAACCCCTTAGTGTACTTCTTGGGGGAGATTATCAAAAATATCTCCGAAGATTCAATGGTCAAAGAGAGAGCACATCAGAAGAACACTGGAATGCATATTACAGTTATGATGACAATCAAAACTTTGAAAACAAAGATGTGTGGATGCGAGTTTTTGTTCATAGTCTTGATGGGGAGGTTAGGAAGTGGTTTAGGGAATTACCAGTTGGTTCCATAGATGGGATTGAAGCTCTAAAAGAAGATTTCATGAAAGAATGGGGACATGAAAAAGACTACCTTTAATATATAACTAAGTTTTGGGCGTTAAAAATGAAATCTAGTGAATCAGTTGTTGAGTTTTCAAAACATTTTAACAAGATGTATGGGAAAATTCCAGCAGAGATAAAGCCTACTCAAACATCAACAAATCTCACTTATGCTAATGCATTTGATGTTGATTTCTCTTTACTTTTGAGAGAAAGAAGATCAATCACACTTGCAAACATGCAATAAGCAGCCTTAGAAGTAGAATCCAATTTGTTGGCAGTTGATAACCTTAGAGAGAATACACGATACCATGGAAGTGAAAAGAAGAAAATGAAATAAACTGAACCTTCTTCCTCGGGCCTTCATTAAAAACTTATATTCTAAGATGGAAAAGTTAGAAGTTGAAAATAAATCCCATAATAGACCCACTCAGGAAAAAGATAACCAGAATTAGAATCAGTTTAGGAGACCTTTCAACCCAAGATTTGCTCCGAGATAAAGGAGGAATAATGAAGATCAAAGGATCCAACCTCCTTTTTAGAACAATATGGTGAATGAACCTAAAGAGTTAGATGAGGTTGAATTAGGATATCAAGAACAAGAAATGAATAATATTGAAAAAGAGTCATCCTTAGGTTTTCTTACCAAATTCGATTATCAATATTGTATGGGTATTTCACAACAACAAGAGAGATGGTCTGATTCAAAATATTCAAATTGTCAAGAAATTTTTCAAACTTATCCCCAACGAAATTATGGTTTCAGATCAGGCATAAGACAAGTTCCTCGTAGTCAACAAAAAAAGGGTATTGATTCAACTAAACAGCTACAGAGATAGGTCCAGAGAAGAAGCTAGTTCAACTTCCAGATGAAGATAAGCTGCAAAAAACTAAAGAAGTAAGTAAAATCCTTGTGGGATTCAGCCTTGAGAATGAAATTAATAAGCTCAAAATCCAAGTTCCATTAACGGAGCTTGTTAATAATCCATCTTATAGGGAGTATTCCCTTAAACTCTTTAGTTCACCAAATAATCCTTCTTCTTCAGACAGTGTGAATTTGCAAGATGAAAATCCTACCATAATATTTGGCCCTAAACCAGAGGGAAAATATGATATCTCTCCCCCTTCCTTTATTTCACTTACTATTCATGACAAGATGCTCCATAATTATCTTCTAGATTCTGGTGCTTCGCACAACTTAATGCCAAAAGTAGTTATGGAATCCCTAGGGTTGAATATCACAAGAGTTATCATGATCTTTATTCTTTTGACTCACGAGTTGTTAAGTGTCTTGGATTAATTAAAGACCTTGTAGTCAGTTTAACACAACTTACTATGAAGAGTATTTTGATAGATATTGTAGTGGTTGATATACCTCCTAGGTATGGAATGCTCTTGTCAAGGTCTTGGACTAAAAGTTTGGGTCGAAAATTACAAATGGATCCTTCTTATGCAACAATTCCAGTTTTTGGAGGTGAACAAAGAAAATTCTATTGGGAAGTTCAATTGGCCTACTCGGTTAGTGATCATGAGAATCCAACTAATCATCCTATCTATGCAGTTCAATAAGATATTGGATCCTGCATGTTGCATATAAGTGATGAAACCATAGGTACAGTGCAAGTGAAAAAGGAGGTTTCAACTTGTCCAAAACAGGAGGAACAAGACAGTTTGTGGAAAATGTTTTTTGATGGGTCATCTTCTAAAGAGGGAGCAAGAGCATGAGTTCTTTTCATTTCTCCAGGTGGTGAGATTGTTTCACTAATGTACAAGCTTGAATTCCATACTGTTAATAATATCGTTGAGTATGAGGCTCTAATCCTTGGTTTGAGAGCTGCTAAATATTTAAACATACAACAACTGGTTGTTTTTGGCGACTCTGAATTGGTAGTTCAACAAATCAGAAATGTTTATCAGGTAAAACAACCATTGTTAAAAGCTTATAGGAATGAAGCATGGGACCTTGTGGACAATTATTTCTCAGCATTCAATATTTCTTTCATTCCTAGGGCTCAAAATCAAATAGCATATTCTCTAGCTTTATCAACCACTTATTTCACAATTCCTCAGCAAACTCAACTCAGATATTCAATTGAAGTTAGGTATAGACCTTCAATATTTGATAACATAAGGCATTGGAAAGTGTTTTAGGATGATCAATAAATTAAGAATTTTCTAGAGCTAAGAGATGAATTTTCTACCTCCTTGATTGATGACGAACATGATATTGAAGTGGAAGAGATACATTCTTTTTCAAAAAATGTGATTGCAGAACATACTATAATTGAATTGAAAGGAAATTTAATTCCCAAAGGTTTAGTCCCTTTAGAAATATTATTTTCAAAGGATGATACCTTGTCTAGACCTACTGTGCAGTCTCCCGAGGAGAATATAAATAGATGTAATGTTGGGACTGAAAAGGAGCTTAGAATGATCAAAATATCCAAAAAGCTTTCAGATGAAGAGAAGAAAAAATATATTAAGATTCTAAGGGAGTTTGTAGATATTTTTTCATGGTCCTATGAGGATTTGAAAACATACGACACCAGTATTATTCTGCAGAAAATTCCATTGAAACCGAATGCTAAGCCTTTCAAACAAAAGATTAGAAGGATCAACCCAACACTGTTACCAATCATTGAAAAAGAGGTGAAAACGTTATTAGATGCAAAAATCATTATACCTCTTAGATATTTTGTAATGTCCCCATGGCCTCCTTACACCACAGAATTCCCTCTGTTACTTTTTTTTTCCTTTGCCTCCAAAAATACACACAGTTGAGCTCGACTCGGATCTGCAACTCACCTATGCGATCCGCAGTCCACAACAACACCTTCTTGCAATCCGCAATCCGCATTGCGCTCTTCCGCATTCCGCAATATGCAATCTGCAATTACGGGTGCAGACTGTGGAAATGTAACTTTTTCATCAAACGTCCTTCTGCAATCTGCAATTGCGAAAGTGGAAATACGGAAATCGACTTTTCTTTCCACCCAATGACTTTTTGCAATCCGCATTGCAGGTGCGGAAATGCAAAAATCTTACTTTTTTGCCAAACGACCTTTCCGCAACCCACAATCCGCAATTGCGAGTGCGAAAATGTGGAAATCTAATTTTTTCGCCAAACGATCCTTCCGCAATCCGCAATTGCGGGTGTAGAAATGTAGAACTTAACTTTTCCTTCTGCTAAATGGCCTTCCCCAATCTACAATTGCGGATGCGGAAATGGCCATGCTCCAGACCTTTATCCTAATCAACTTCCAAGGGTCATAACTTCTTCACCCTTGGTCCAAATGAAGTAAGATTGGTACCGTTGGAAAGATATTGGGGAGCTCTATTAGTTGGTGCAATCCCCTACCCAATTAAGAAATCCAACCTCTTAATTTATTCTTTGAATTTTGGTCCACAACTACTCTAAGGCATCTTCCAACCCTTAATAGATTTCCACTTGTCTCCTGCCATAACCTATCTTTCTCTAACTCATTGAGCAGTTTAAGGATGCCACAGGACCCCTAACCATCCCATGGTTCCATGAGGTTAGAAGTCCATTACAGATTTAACATCTCATACAAAATGCACATAATACAATAAATTAAGTCTATCCATACATCTAACACATGTAATATTAACCATGCATCAACTCATGAATCTGTATGAAGCATTTTCAACCAGTACTCAGCCTTCCACTCAGGATTACACATGGTCTACTTATTGTTCACATTCATATAAAATTCATTTAACAACTTTATCAAAACAATATAATAATAGCATATAGATAACACCATTCATTCCACATAACACTTATCTTAGTATCTTGAAGTTTCCCCAACAACTGGCTAAGTGAGAGCAACGTTCCACCCAACCTTAGTTCTATGTCCAGCCTATACTCTTTTAGTTGAGAGACCACCCCCGAGCTAGGCTATGTATCCACTAAGGAGGGCTAGGTAGGATCTCTAACAGTCAAGATCCACTCCAATGCTTGGTCAGCCTCCGGCTGGGTTTATCAAGTAATCCTGGAAACATACTCATGCTAAGCCACCCTGCGGTTTGGTTCATCAAGCATACACCTGCTAAACCAACCTACAGATGGGTTTATCAAGCATACAAGGTAATAGGGAGGCTATTGCTAAGTCAGTGAGCTCAACCACAGAGCTACATACATCTCATTCACTTAGCAGATCAGGAACCCACATTATCAACCTCACCCAACACAAGGAAGACCCTCTTCTCTACTACACAGTCCCTCAAAACCCCTTCCCTTCCAGTGCTATTCAGGGTAGGCATAAGAAGGTCCTAATTATATTTCTATGAGATCCTAGTCTTCATTGAGTTTATCAAGCATTCCCAACCCTTAACTCTATCTCGTATGTCCACTTACCAAGCTAGTTCATTCCAAGGTTACGGACTAGACTCTGTCCCGCAACTCAGCTCTATGCTCATGGATTCAGGGTTGCGCACAACTTCCTCAATCTATTCCCATCCTGTAGTCCACCTTCAAATTCATCTTCAAGTTTCTACTCAAGGATCACAAATATGCATGAGATCCCTCTAGTACTCACCTCTGCTTATTTGACTATCTCTGCGTTTCAGGGTCTCTTCCCAACAAAATGCCTCGTCTAACCAACAACTGATCGGATCAATGAGTTTAGTGCAGAACGCAAAAAATGTTGAATGTCCCAACCCCCTTACTCCAATCTCGGCGTCGTTTTATCCTACTGCAAAAATCCCTGCAGGCTTACCTTCTCCAAGTTCTGTAACTGAATCCATACCCATACAAGGAATCAAATCGGTTACTCCTCCCCAAGTGGCAAGATGGGTCACCATCCCACTACCCCCCCTTACCTCTCCCTAGTGGATGCCTTCGCCCCCTTCTCATTAGCTACCTCAATTAGCCAGTTCAGGGTATTTTCATTGCAATATTAAACATTTACATCTATTACAAAATTTCATGGCTTAACATCACATGCATAGTTTCACCATCCAATACTTGCCTATGAAAGTAAACCTTAAACATCCACTAGTGGGGCCTTGTCCTTGATCTCCACACTAGGATCGACATACATTTCATAAACACAATATTTACATTGAGGCCAATTAATTACTAATGCGGGGTAGGGGTATTACAACTCCCTCCCCCTTAGAACAACACAGTCCTCGGTGTTCTCAAAACTGAACAAAAATGGGAATGCCAATCTCATGGCATCCTCCAGCTCCCAGGTCGCCTCCTCTGGCCTAAAGTGCTTCCATTGCACCTTTACCTGTCCAATGGCTCGCCTCCAGAGTAAGGTAACCTTCATGTCGAGGATGCATATAGGTTCCACTTGGAATTCTCCCTCTGGTTCCACCTTTATCACATGCGAATCAATGATATGATTAGGATCATGTATATATTTCTTAAGCAAAGAGACATGGAAAACATTATGAGCTTTCATGTTAGCAGGTAATGCAATCCTATATGCAACTGGTCCTATTCTATCAAGGACTTCAAATGGTCCACAATATCTAGGTGCCAACTTGGCACAACTTCCCAACTTCATGGATCTCTTCCTTGGTCTCACTCTCAAGTAGACATGATACCCAATCTAGAATTCTTTGTGCACTCTCTTCAAATATGCATAACTTTTATGCCTGTCCTGAGTTGCCTTCAAATTATGTCTAACCTTGACAACTTCCTGTTCCATCTCTTCAATCATTTCTGGTCTAATCACTACCCTGTTCACTAGGTTGTCCCAATTTACTGGAGTTCTGCATCCTCTGCTATACAGAACTTCAAAAGGGCTCATCTTCAATGATGCCTGGTACCCATTGTTGTAGGACAACTCTACCAAGTGCAGGTAGTCTTCCCACTTGGATGGCTTGTCCATCACATACATTCTTAACATGTCTTCAAGGATCTGGTTTACTCTCTCAGTCTAACCATCTATTTGTGGATGATAGGCTATACTGAAATTCAACTTAGTTCCTAACTCTTGAAATAACCCTTTCTAAAGACTGGAAGTGAATTTTGAGTCTCTGTTTGAGACTATTGCCTTGGGAAATCCATGCAAACTGAATATCTCCCTCATGAAGATACTTGCAATTTCATTGGCCTTGTTAGTAGATTTAACTGGAATGAAGTGAGCTAATTTTGGTAGCTTGTCCACTACAACCATAATGGAATCATGTTTCTTCATAGTCATGGGAAAACCTGTTATAAAGTCCATAGAAATCACTTCCCATTTCCACTTTGGGATGGGAAATCACTGCAACAACCGTGCTAGATGTTGATGCTTTTCCTCAACCTACTGACACTTTTGACATCTAGCAATATACTCTACTTTGTCCTTCTTCATACCATCCCAAAAGTATTGTTTTCTTGCTGCGGTTATAGTCTTCTGATATCCTAGGTGGCCAAAATACGGCTTTTGGTGTATCTCACTCCACACATGCTCCTTCAATTCTGCACATTTTGGAATATACAGTCTAGCACCTTGGTACGTAAGGACATCATCCTCTCCAATATGATATCCCACACACTTGTTATCTACCTTTCCCTGCTGTAACTTCTCTTTGATTTGTAGGTAAGATTCGTCACTAGCTTGAACTTCAATGATTCTTGCCTTCAAATCTGATGTACAAATACTCATTGGTGCAAAATGAAATCTCCTGCTGAGCACATCAACAACCTTATTCTCCTTTCCCTTGAAATGTTTAATTTCTAAATCAAACTCACATAGAAATTCCATCCAACTAGCTTGTCTGGCATTTAGATTTGGTTGGTCAAACAAATACTTTAAACTAGATTCTTAACATTCCTAACATTCCTATCAAAGCTTCATATCCTATCGAAACTACATCCATTCCTAATATTCATTCTTAACGTTCCAAACATTCCTATCAAAACTTCCTAAGATTCATTCTTAACATCAATTCTTAAATTTCCTATTCCTATCAAAACTTCCTAACATTCATTCTTTAACATTCCTAACATTCATATCAAAACATCCTAACATTCATTCTTAATATTCCTAACATGAATATCAAAACTTCATATCCTATCAAAAATTCTTAACATTCATTCTTAGCATTCCTAACATTCATTCTTAACATTCCAGACATTCTTAACATTAGATTGCACCTTTATAAACTTCTTAACATTCCTAACATTCCTATAAAAACTTCCTAACATTCATTCTTATAATGAACGTAACATTCATTCTTAACATTCCTAACATTCATTCGTAACATTCATCCCTAACATTCCTAACATTCCTATCATTATTTACATCTCAATGCTGAAAAACAATTGACATCTACATCTACATACATAAATTTAATAATACATACATTCATAAATATGCAAAAACATATTCTAAACATTTACCACATAGAATATATGTAAGTTCAATGTACATTCATGTATATAATTCGAAAAAAAACATTCATGAATATGTGAGTTCAATGTACATATTTATAATCCAAAAATAAAGCTCCTCGATGTACAGAACTACAATGTATATATCATCAAAATAATAGCAATATAAATCATTCTCTAAATGTAAGTACACCACTATCCTCCAATAGGGTTTTCCCTTGGACTCGACCTAACCTGCAACATGGTTAAAAATAGATTATGAATATCATCAATTATTACAACAATTTTAAACTAAATTCAAACATTACAATATTAAACTTATATCAAAGAAAAATTCAATTACCTCAAATTCTCTAAATGGAAGTTCACCACTATCCTCCGTTGGAGTCTTCCCTTTACCTCGAATAGATCAAAGATACCCCTCCATTGGGGTCTTCCCTTTCCCTCCAAGAGATGGAAAAAAACCCAAGCTGCAACATGTATAAAAGCAATTTATGAATCTCATAAATTATTTAAACTATTTTAAACTAAATTCAAAAAATTAAAATATTAAACCTATATATCAGAGAATAGTTCAATTACGAACAAAATTACCTCGGTGCCAATATCCACATGCATCAAGGAACCCATATCTTGACCGCCAATTTCCTGATGTTCTCTTCCCTAAAATTTAAATTTTGTTAATAAATCAAACATAGTGCAAGCAAAAAAATCTAAAATTAAGTAATTAACTTAAAACCGAAACAAAAAAAAATTAAAATCATTAGCTCACAATAGATGGAAAATCATGAAAAAAGTTCGAATCTAAAGAAACCTACATGAATAAGTCAGATTAACAATAAGATACATAGTTAAATTAAAAATAAAAAAAATGATAAAATATCTTTCAAACATAAATATAAATATGTAAATAATAAATATATAACTCTCCAAGATTCGCTTCTACATTTTCAACATTTTCACTAGTGGAGACTCGAAAATTATGTTCATTCATCATTCTAGAAAAGAGCAACCAATAAACATTTATGTAATGTATTTATTACTATACATCAAAACAAGCATAATATCATTCATATATATAGTGTAACAAAAATTTCAATTCAAAATGAATAAAAAAAATAAAGATTGAAAGTACACAAACCTCTCATAAACTTGACGTGTCATTGGACAGGACCTTCGACGCTATATCATGACAAACCTAAGCATAATCCTTGAGATCTTCAATACTCATTCCATCTAACTCATCATTCGTTTTGTAAACAAAATTCTGTCGAATAGTGGCTTGAGCCCTCTCTCGACTCAATCCCACATCAAATCCTAAAAATGCCGAAGTTAAACCTTCAGCAACAACATGCCTTTCCATTGTCACAAGTTCTTATGTGGGATCCATCTCTGATCTGTAAGTCACAAGCCTAGGTGGGAGAGATATCTGAGTGGAGGTCGAAGAGTAGTGGAATATTTAAGAGCACATTTTCTATCGTATATTCGCCCTTTTCCAACTCCATAAAACTCATAATGAATATCAGTATAGTCTGGCTTCATACCCTAAAAAAAATCAACATAAAAAAATCTGAAAAAATAATTAGAAACCTCATCATTCCATGGAAATCGACCATAGGCTGCAAGGAACCGATCATATAAATGATGTTCAAGATGAGGGTTCTTAAAATATTTCACTTTCAATTCTTTTCGCTTTAGGCCCTTTTTGAAGTTAAACATCCCCATGGATTGTTCTTTGGTCACTCTATCCTTCACAACATCCCACCTATCTGGACCCATCACTTGAGCCCTTCTTCTGCACATCAAGTTAGCAAATCCATCTATTGTTGGTCCAAGATCCTCATATACCTCAATGAATTTTTGTAATGATGCCAAAACCATATCTATACTTTGTTTGTTCTCTGGAGAGAGATCCAAACTAGAAAGATCTCTTTGCAGCCTGTCATGGTGAGATTTACAACTTTCAAGGGTCATTTGTGCAAGAACACTTTCCCATGGAAGCTCCGTAGATAAATCAGATGGATAAGTTGATATGGGTGTATAACCCTCAGCTAGTTCAACAAATTGCGTCCTGGCTCTACCTTCATCACTCTGTGTAGTATGACAAACCTCTTGGTGACCTTGCTATGCATCCATGTCTATCTCCCTTGCTCGATCTTCCTCCCTCTCTGCTTCAAATGGAAACAAAGTTATGTGAAAACATGTACAATCTGCGTACACACAAAAATACAATTTATACATGTATTAAAAGATTGATGTTCATACCGACAGAAGGTCGAGATCGACGTTCTCCCACAGAAGATGAAGGGGAAACATCTATACTCATATCACCTCGCTGATGATCGCCTGAATGTGAGTTGTACAATAAGCTTGAATCATGAGGTGAAGTTGACAATCTTCGAATGTCAAATGGGACACCAACTCCCGAAGAATGTGATGAACTCCTACGCTTTCGCCCCGAAGAGTGATCTCTTTCTATTTGATATGATATCTACACTTACACAACTATCAACTCAAAACATATACAAATTATACATGTTAATTTTACAAATTATAAGATCTAGCTACTAAAGAAACTAAGTTCTTTAATAAGGACCTAAATGAACCTAATATCATCTAATAGTTTTTAAAATGAGTATAGATAATATTGTTGGATGTATGAGGAATTAATGTGCCAATCTTTTAAGTGTTTTTGATGTTTTAAATGAATGGAACCAATATGGTTAAATATTAAGTGAAGGTTACAAGTGTTCAGCCTAGCAACGGTGACCACTCATGGTATTATGTTTCCCAAGTTTGCCATGTTGCAAACAAAAGAAAACATAATGCCATGAATGGTCACCATTGCCTAGCAAAAACTCAAGACCATCATTTTTCCTCAATTAGTTTCTCAATTCATGAAATCTAGTTCATTAACTATAGAGTATAATGTTAATTTTTTTTTAAATATAAATTATCGTATTAAATATAATTTGGTATCCCAACTCAATTCTATATCTTGAACTCAAAGGAGTTGGATTAGTGTCAACTTAGTGTGAAATCAATGCTAGGTGGACTAATATCATTGGATCACTGTTAATGTGGAAAATTTATTAGTCTTATGTTTCCATATATGAGTGACATAATTCTATCATGTTTTGATATCAATACCTCTTAACGAGGATTCCCTAAATACATAGAAATAATGTGTACAATACAATTGTCCTTGTTGTGTTGGAAATTTAGGTTAATATATTGATCTATAATCACTATGCAAAATGATAACAGATTAATTAATGGTGAGGTAGTCATCTCTAATAAATGATAGCAAATTAAGCAGAGTTCATGATGGGCATAGTTCATTAACTCTTCCCACTTCACTAGCTATATGTGACTAACCATCATATTAGTAGTCAATACCACCAACTATTCCCATTACTCTAGTAGTACATACTTCATTAGCAAGTGATACATTGGGTAACAAGCCTTATTCACATAATTAGTACAATACTTAGCTGTATTCCCATAAGAGTAATTGGAATCGTGTAATATCAGTAATTAAGACTAACTTAGTCCTCTACTAGTAGCTAACTAGTTTAAATGATCACTAGTGATGGAATTATAGTGAGAGTCAAGCTCATACCTAATAACAATGGGGTTGTAACATATTACTAACATAAGCAATATAATATATAGGATCCATATCTACTATTCAATGATTATGTATCTGTAATTGGTGTTTTATTATAGTAACTAAGTTCAGTACAAGACTAGTGTTACATCAGCTCTATACTAGTTATGACCTTACATATTGCTTTCCAGCTTACTTTATATGATGGACTTTATACTAGTGTTAGTTCATAATATAACATAATCTTATGTTGTATAGGTAAAGTAAAAATTGAATCCAGCTTTGTACTAGCTCATATCATGTTTTGATCTGAATTACTAGGATATAATTATGTAAACGATTGTGTTCACTTGTATTGCTAATATGTAACATATCCTTAAGCTCGTCTTGTTTATCCATAAGCTTTCACATATTACTTAAGCTCACTGCTTTTATAATCATTTTATTATACCTGTAGTGTTGTCATTGCTTTATAGGAGTTTAACCTATGGGAAACAAACTAGTTGATCTATAGAAGTATGATACTAAACCTATTGCTATGATTTCAAATGTACTGCTTATTGGTTTCATCTTGTAAGATGACGTCTTTGTTTCTCTAATCTTAATGATATTGTTACAGCCTATAAATAATACAGATACATGGGTTTAATTCATAGCTTGATACTACCTGTTCACTTACAAGCACGGAGTATAATCACATTTTTACAAAAGAGAACTGATAGAGCTGAACACTACCTGAGGGTGAAAACATGAAGTTGGGAAACAATTTTGCCTGGTTTTTTATAAACAAAACTGCTAAATGTTATGTTTTTCAACTTCGACCTCTTCAAACCCATATCTCCCTTAGGAATTTCAACTTGAAGTAAACACAAAAGTTTTAGAGAATTGAACTAGCTTTGTACTCGTATTTTTTTTAATGTTTTTAATGGACATATCGTGGGACAAATTTATTGTCAACCAACGGCATATACTTGAAAATTTTAGGTATGGATAATGAGTGACCTGTGTTGACGATGGTTTTTTGATAGATGGTTATTCATTTTAGGGATAAAAATTGTAGGCTCATAATCTACACACACTACACTTGATCCTGGACTATATTTTGAGTTTTTTAAGACTTGGGAACTATTTTTTATTATTTATCGAAACAACGTATGTTCAGAAAATGGTGCATTATCGAAACATGTTTTTGTATTCACATTTTCTTTCAAATGTGACTCTTATTGGAAAAACTAAAAGTACCCTTTTGAAGAGGACGAGCCAATTATGATCTCTGTGAAATTTCAAATTTTTTGGTGTTGTCTTTGTTATGATATTGAATTTTCATTTCGAGTGATTTTCAAAGTCATAAAATTCTTAAGGGATAAGGTTTAGATAATTTTTATTAATAAATAGTAATTCAAATCGAAATGAAACAATTATTATATCATTGGAAACTAAATTCAGATATGAACCCATTGCTACCAAGTCCGACAAATAATACTTCAAATTTGCAAGGGTTCGGGCTTGCTGAAGTTGTAGGTTTCAGAAAGATACCTGATATTTTCGCAGGTTTTGTTGACCATAAACTCTTAGCAGAAAAATACTTTCCAAACCCTCGGCTGAGAGTTTAGTTCAAACTCTCGTACGAGAGTTTTTTTGAAAATACAACGCTGTTGGTTGTGGAGCCAGATCTTCCAGTCTCATAGATGATATTGTCTTAGCCGTGCACCCCGGAGGACTGTACACCCATTTTGCATTTTTAGGGGTTCGGGGGCAGTGCCCTCGAGAAATGGGGGTTCAAGGGCAACACCCCCGAGAAAAATTTTTGGGGTTATTTTCGCCAGTTGTTTTGCAGGCCCATGGTTTTGGGTATCCCGTGGTATTTTTCCCATTGTATTTCCCTTATAAAAGAAAGACATTATAATACGGCTAGGGTTAATGATGTATTAGGTTTTATGCATTGTAGAGATCTCTAAGATCAAGAGAGAGACTGTAAGACAGTGAAGAGAAAGTGCACCGACTGTGCTGCAGGTTGTATCCCTTAACCTTGCTGGACGGTAATAATAATAAGGAATGGCAAATTCAGTGTGGACGTAGCCCAAGTTGGGTGAACCACAGTATATCTGTGTCTCTCTTGTAATGTGTATGTGTGATTATATTTTCATTTCTGTTTATTGTTATTGCTTTGCGATCCTATTTTTAGAACAATTGGTATTAGAGCCAAAGGTCTATTTGGTAGATCAACTCGCAGGAAGCTAGGGTTTCTGGTTCGAGTGGGAGATATGGCAGAAGAAGGAAAGTTTAAGGTTGAGAACTTTAACGGCCAAAACTTCCAGTTATGGAAGATGCAAATGGGGGACTATCTGTACCAGAAGGATCTACTCCTACTGTTGGGAGGAAAAGAAAAGCAGCCAGCGGCTATGAAGGACGAAGAATGGGAGGTTCTTCACAGAAAGGCTCTGGGAACAATACGGCTGAACCTGGCTTCGTCAGTGGATTTCAATATCTCAAAAGAAATGACAACAGAGGGTTTGATGAGCGCATTGGGTAAGCTGTATGAAAAACCCTCGGTCTCCAACAAGGTATTTCTAATGAATCATTTATTTAATATGAAGATGTCTGAAGGTGGATCTATTACTGATCATTTAAATGAGTTTAATACGGTTACAAATAAACTAAGTTTTGTAAGTGTGAACTTTGATGATGAGGTTAGGGCTCTTCTAATCTTGTGTTCATTGCCAGAAAGCTGGAATAGCTTGGTCATGGCTATAAGTAACTCTGTCTCTGATTCAAACACCTTGAAATTTGATGATGTTATTGGTGTTATTCTTAGCGAGAAAATGCGAAGAAAAAGCACAGGTGAGACATCAGGTAATGCGTTGACCATGGAGAGCAGGGGAAGACAAAAGGAGAGAGGAAAGAGCCAAGATAATCATGGCAAGTCTAAAATGGGCAGATCCAAGTCTAGACTGGAAAAAATAGAGTGCCGGAACTATGGAAAGAAATGACATCTGAAAAAAGACTGCAGATCTCTAAAGAAGAAAGGAGATGCACAGAAGGAAACTACCCAGGAAGCAAATGTAGCAGGTGATGTGTTACAAGATGCTTTGATTCTTGCATTAGGTAATACTAGTGATTATTGGGTAGTAGATTCAAGAGCTTAATGTCATGCTACACCCCATAGGAAATACTTTCATGAGTATGTTCCTGGAGATTTTTGACATGTTTTATTGGGTGATGATGAACCATGTAAAATTGTTGGAATGGGTAAGGTATGGATAAAAGTTAAGAATCAAACTAATTGGATGTTGAAAGATGTTAGGCATATTCCTGCTATGTAAAGAAATATGATCTCAACAGGGCAGTTGGGAGATGGCGGCTGTCTATCTACATTTGGAGAAAAGTGGTGGAAGATCACTAAAGGATCAATGGTGATAGCAAAAGGAGACAGGATAGGTACGTTGTATTTATGTCCTCATAATACTGACCATTCTATCTCTTTAGCTTCCACAGGAACAGATACAACATTGTGGCATCATAGGCTTGGCCACATGAGCGAGAAGATGATGCAGATTCTCCACTCAAGGAAGTTGCTTCCAAATTTCAAGCAGGTGAGTTTGGAATTCTGTGAAAATTGTGTTTATGGAAAACAGAAGAGAGTTAGATTTCTCAGGGTTGAGAAACAGAAGAAGAATGAGAATTTAGAGCTAGTGCATACAGATGTATGGGGACCAACTCAGGTACAATCTCTTGGTGGCTCTCATTATTATATTACATTTATTGATGATGCAACTAGGAAAACTTGGGTTTATTGCATTAGACAGAAATATGATGTGTTTGCTACTTTTAAGAAGTGGAAAGCTTTGGTTGAGAATGAGATAGGGAAAAGATTGATGTGTCTCAGATCTGATAATGTAGGTGAGTACTGCGGCAAGGAGTTTGATAGTTACTGTTCATACCATGGGATTCGTAGAGAGAGAAGACAGTCCCAGGAACACCACAAGAAAATGGTGTGTTAGAAAGGATGAACAGAACGATCATGGAGCGTGCAAGGTGTATGAGACTGCATGTAGGGTTGCCCTTACAGTTTTGGGCGGATGCTGTAAATATTGTTGTTTATTTAAGAAACAGAAGACCTTCAAGTGCTTTGGATGGTGGTATTCCAGAGGAGGCATGGATAGATAAAAAGGTAAACTACTCATTTATGAGAACGTTTGGTTGTGAAGCATTTCTCCATATTGATAAATAAAATAGAACAAAGCTTGAAGCTAAATCAGAGAAATGTACCTTTATTGGATATGGGGTTGATGAATTTGGTTATCGCTTATGGGATTATGAAAATAACAAAATCATCAAGAGTAGAGATGTGATATTCAATGAAAAGGTCATGTATAAAGATCAGTTGCAGGGAAAGAAACAGGAAAAGGAAACTACAGAGTGCACAGTACTTGATGAAATTCAAGAAAATGAAGTTCCAAAGGTGTCAGAAAATCAAGAACAACAACAAGTACCTGAAACTCCTGCAACTACAAGAAGATCTACTAGGTTAAGTAGACTCCCTGAATGATACTCTCCTTCAATGTATTATTTGTTGATGACTTATGTTGGTGAACCAGAATGTTATGAAGAAGCAATGCAACTGGAAACTAGAAAGAAGTGGGAGCAAGGCATGAATGAGGAGATGGACTCATTGGTAGGAAACCAAACTTGGGATCTGGTTCAGTTTCCTGTTGGTAAAATAGCATTGCAGAACAAATGGATTTACAGTTTGAAGGAAGAAGAAGGAGGTAAGAAGCGGTACAAGGCCAAACTTGTTGTAAATGGATTTGCACAGAAGAAAGGTATTGATTTTGATGAAATATTTTCTCCTATTGTTAAGATGACTTCAATTAGGACTATCTTAAGTCTAGTGGTGGTAGAAGATTTATATCTTAAACAGTTGGATGTAAAAATAGCCTTTCTCCATGGGTATTTTGAGGAAGAGATATATATGCAGCAACCATAAGGGCATGAGGTCAAAGGTAAGAAGAACTTGGTATGTAGGTTGAAAAAGAGTTTGTATGGCTTGAAGCAAGCTCCAAGGCAGTGGTATTTAAAATTTGACAGGTTTATGACAGGACAAGGTTATAGTAGATGTCATTCTAACCACTGTGTTTATTCAAGAAGCTAGACAATGAAAGATATATTATCTTGTTATTGTATGTGGATGACATGCTTGTTGCAGGGTCTAACATGCAAGATATAAATGTACTCAAAAGGAAGCTAGCTAATTCATTTGCGATGAAGGATTTGGGTGTTGCAAAGCAAATCCTTGTTATGCGAATAACAAGAGACAGGAAAAATCACAAATTGACATTGTCTCAGGGTGAGTACATACAAAAGTTGTTGGGGAGGTTCATAATGCATAATGCAAAACTAGTTAGTACACCTTTGGCCAGCCATTTCAGTCTAAGTAAGGAAATGTGTCCCAAGACACAGGAAGAAACAGATTACATGTCCAAGATTCCCTATCAATCAGCAGTTGGAAGCTTGATGTATGCCATGGTGTGCACAAGACCAGATATTGCACATGCAATGGGAGTTGTGAGCAGATATATGAACAATCAAGGTAAAGAACATTGGAGGGCAGTACATTGGATTCTCAGGTATTTGAGAGGTACCACCACTCGGGAATTATGTTTTGGAGGTTCAGACACTGTTCTACAAAGATATGTTGATGCATATATGGCAGGTTATAAAGATAGTAGGAGGAGCACCACAGGGTATGTGTTTACTGTAGGTGGAATAGCAATAAGCTGGATTTCGAAATTGTAGAAGGTTGTTGCACTTTCAACAACGGAAGCAGAGTATGTTGCTATTACAAAGGCTAGTAAAGAGATGATTTGGTTGCAGAGGTTTATGGAGGAAGTGGGTAAGAAGCAGAAGGATAGCATGTTGTATAGTGACAGCCAAAGTGCCATTCATCTTGCAAAGAACTCAACATTCCATTCGAGGACTAAACAGATACAGCTCAAGTACCATTTCATACGCTCTGTTCTGGAAGATGAACTGTTGAAGCTGGAAAAGTTACATACTAGCTAGAATCCTGCAGACATGTTCACAAAGGTAGTGACCAGAGAGAAACTGAGTTCTTGCCTGAATTCAGTTGGCCTTCTAGTATGAAGGTGAAGAGGAGAAATTTGCCAAGTCCAAGTCCAGCAAGTGCAGCAGCGGTGGAGTTGCTGTGATCAGTATCCAAGTGGGAGATTGTTGGTTGTGGAGCCAGATCTTCCAGTCTCATAGATGATATTGTCTTAGCCGTGCACCACGGAGGACTGTACACCCATTCTACATTTTTAGGGGCTATTTTGGCCAACTGTTTTGCGGGCCCATGGTTTTGGGTATCCCATGGTATTTTTCCCATTGTATTTCCCTTATAAAAGAAAGACATTGTAATACAGCTAGGGTTAATGATGTATTAAGTTTTATGCATTGTAAAGATCTCTAAGATAAGGAGAGAGACTGTGAGACAGGAAAGAGGAAGTGCAGCGGCTGTGCTGCAGGTTGTATCCCTTCACCTTGCTGGATGGTAATAATAATAAGGACTAGAAAATTCAATGTGGACGTATCCCAAGTTGGGTGAACCACGATATATTTGTGTCTCTCTTGTAATGTGTATGTGTGATTATATTTGCATTTCTGTTTATTGTTAAAAATTGCAAGTTTGAGGTTGACTTTTTTCCCCTGTTCATCCGTGCACCCTCTTTTTTTTTTCACTCTGTTGTCACGGAATTGTTTCCCAGCTTCTTGTTTTCACCCCTGATCATTAAGATAAGATGATACTTGACCTATGAAGCAAGATATAGGTTTGATTATGCTAATATACCTAATACTATCATAGCACAAATATTGGTAATCAGTAATCAAAACGAGTAAATATGGTGTTTTATTACGCTTTAGCATTATAGATATGAAGTTGTGATTAATCTATAAGTGTAATTGAGCCCAGTGTAATATGACACTTAAGCTTGAGATTTACTTATAACTCCATGAATCTAAGAGCTTATGCGGATTAAGCATCACCTTACTAAATACGTATGTGTTAATTAAGGAAAGTACAACCCTTTCATTTCGATTATTATGGATTATAGCTTCCTGATGCAGGAATGTTTAATCAATATAATGAATACCATATACTTATACGAATCCAATACGGTACAGCTTATCCTTAGTACTATGTTAGCTATACGAGTGGTTTAGCTCTAATATAGAGATTACAACAAAAGAGGCAAGTAATTTTATTGCTACTTATTATGAGATATGCTTGTTTATAATACATTCAATAACACAACCTATGTTGAATCATCCATTATGTATGAAAGCTAATCCCTATTATTTGCTCATACTCTTCTATATGCTATACCAATAAATACTATTTACCCTATGTTATAACCATATTCATTACTATGATTCCCTATTTATTATGATTACTGTTATGATATCAACGTCGTTGCAATATTAACATACGTATTACCAAAAAAATGGGCTTACCACATCCACATGTAACTTACACTAATTGAATACATTTGATTAGTGTGGTTATGTTTATACTAGTCATTGTGTTTCCCTATACTTGTTCAAGCTAAATACAATGGGTTTACAAAGCTATCAATACGGATTACATGGATCACATGAACTGTTCCTGTTGGTTATGAGTTGGATCATGGACAGAGTTCAACACTCACCAACACCAAAAACCATTTATCAAAAATTAAATTGACATATTAATTTAGTTCAGAAAACTAGAAGACATACCTGTTTATTTTTCACTACTGAAAGACATCGGCGAAATCGAACTCTAGAGACCGAAGCCGAACAACAAGCATCAAAATGAAGCCAAGAAACGAAAAAACAAAACAGCACCTGCCAAAAATGTAAAATAATTAGAAATGGCATTGCACCGAAAATATACAAATTAACAAAAACAAAACAATAAAAAAATTAAATAAATTACCTTCGATGAAGCTGTCCAACTCCACGAACTGCTAGAATCCACACCGATTTCTCGATCCACATCGAAAGAGGTGATAGGATGACGTCAACAGAGGCGACAGAACCAGGCCGACAGCAGGTACGCGACGACAAAAATAGGTTGAAAGGAGGCCGAGAGTGGCGACGAAACAGGCCGAGAGGAGGCCAAGAGGAAGTCGAGAGGAGGCCGAAAGGAAGCCGAGAGGTGGGTAGTGACAAAAACAGGCTGAGAGGAGGCCGAAAGGAAGCCGAGAGGAGGCCGAAAGCAGCGAAGAACAACATCGAGAGGAGGCCGAAAGGGCCAACTGAACCAGATCGAGAGCAGGGCGGAAGGGTGGCGGGTCTCCATGAGGAAAGCAGGCCGGAAGGGTGGCAGATCTCCACGCCGGGAGGGTGGCGGAACCCCTCAAAGCCATCCCACAAGCACGACAGGAAGTAAAAAATAACAGGGTGACAAGAGGGGTCCATCAACGGCTGGCAAGGAGACAGGCGAGGACAAACCAAATGCACAGAGGAAAATGACAAATGTGGGATGCAGTCGACCTTTTATGTAGAGTAATTGTTCAGCTGAACAATTATTCGTCCGAACAATTATTTTTACGAATAATTGTTCGGGCCGAATAATTATTCGGTCGAACAATTGTTTGGCGAAATAAACTTAGAACCACCATGCAAAACTACCAGTCGGCTATGCATTTGCACATATTTCGAGGTCTCCGTCAATCTAAATGGTTCTCCGTTAAACGTTATTCGGCCGAATAACATTTAGATTATTCGACCGAATAAATATAGCTATTCGGCCGAATAACATTTAGATTATTCGACCGAATAAATATAGCTATTCGGCCGAATAGCATCCGCCATGTTGCTCGGGCACCCGATTCTCACGAAAGTGTTACCCAGCTTCGCGTTTTCACCCCATTATTAGATTGTTTTCAACAATAAATCCCTATCTTAAATTATAGATCATATATCTCTAACACTTTAGCATAATTCATTTTCCAATGCACATATTGAAATTAGACACGTAATAAATCCTAATACAAAATGACATAGATCATAGATCTCCAACACTTGAATAGATACAAGATGGCATAGCTCACAGATCTCCCAACACTTGAACATAATGAATGTCAGAATCCTTATTACAAGGTAGATAAATCAAATAGATAATAATAATAATTAGTATCACATTAAAAGGAGAAAAATATGTACCATAACATACAAATATAAAATACATACATTTTTTCATAAAATATACTCCTTAAGTTTTATATTCTACATTATGAGTCATAGTAGATAAATTTTTATGGCATGAATTTTGGGTGCCTTAGAAGTTTTTGAGGGTGCTCAATCCATTTCTACCATCAAAACCCCCAAAAAACATAATTAAATTTGGATTTTGCAACAAAACAAAAAACAAAACAAAAAAAACAAAAACAAAATCAAATTTTGAAACACCTTCCTTTCATATTTTTAAGATTACATACATCAATGTAACTCCCATCAAATTAAGAATTCTCAAATATATATTTATAAAAACAAAATTAGTTTATAAATTTAAGTTGCTATCTATACAAACACCACATGATTGTCATTAGGATATTTGAAAAACCAAGTTGAATATCCTTTTATAATTCAATTTATAAATTTCTCTATATAAAGATGTTATAAAATGTACTTAACCTAGTTTATAATTTATTTGATTTTAATATTTTTAAATTACTTTTTAGATTTAACCTACATGTAAACACTAAGAAACATTTCACCCAACTAAAATGTAAAAACCTCTGTCTCCCAATAACCCAATAACATAAGTTATTATTGATAACTATAGTCGCTTAACGATTCCCCAAATCTCATTGCAACCTTCATCTTTAGCTACAGTTTACATAACTTAACATAAACTAAGTTATAACTCAAATGTAAATATCATATGTTGACTTGTGGTTGTTGACTCGTGATTACACAGGCACAGGTTGAAGAACGGTTCTCATCACCAAATCCTTTGTTTCATCACTGGCAACGCTGTAGCCATCTCGGAATTTGTACAAGTGATGGAAAGCTCCACTGATGTCAAAATCATATTTCTTGGAAGAGATGGGGGCATTACTCTCCGGTTTAAGAAGCTCCCAATTTAATTCTTTGATTATGACTTCGATCATGCCATTTATATGATTGAGAGCATCTTCCTCTATTGATCCAGTATTTTCTTTCATATAACATGCTATATAGGAAGCTTCTTCTCCACGGGCCCTGTCCGCATGCATTAGCCATGCCAACGTCATTATCATCATTCAATTTAAAACAAAAATCTATTTGAAAATAAATGACAAAATTCATTACAAACACCTTCCATGTACTACATATTAGGTTAAGTAGTACCTGGTAACATCGTGTGTCACCTCGTAATCGAAGGATGGAACATGTGCAGTCATTGAACTTCGATGGAAAGTCGATTTCCTACAGGATGTGACGAGGAAGGGGAATGGCCAACGTGAGTGTGGGTTGCAACATTGCTATGCGGTGACTAGAACTAACTTTCCCATTTTCCAAGTACTCCTCAATTGTTGGCAGATAACCAGTGGATATCCACTTTGCTTCTTTAAGATACGCGCTAATATAAGCCTCTAACTGCACACGCAATGCAAGTTAACTAATCACCACCCAATACCCAATGAAATAAAATACATGGCCATGGCATATTTATTTCTTCAAACATATGTATTATCTATTATTGTCCATATAGCCTCTCGAGCATAGTTGAGTGTGTCTCGGCCTTGCAACTTCTCTGCCTCTCGTGCCATTTCGTTTACGGTTTCGTAAAGCACCATGTACACTCTTTTCATATATTCTGGAAGACACTCTGGTGCCGATGGATCCCATCTTATCATTATGCACAAATTTTGGTCAAGTGGATTATTTTTTTCATGCAAATATAGTTATATAAATATTTTTAAAACTCATTGAATTGTTCATCATCACCTCTTAACTGCGGCTATGAAGAGCCGGAGCTTGTCTATTGTTCCAAACGTGTCGTACATATCATCCAGAACTGTGATAAGATGACACATTTTGACAAAACTCAGTCTGAATGTAGAATGTTTAGGTTCCATGTCAATGCCAGAGACCAACGTGTAGAATTCCACGTAACGATGCCGAATGAAGGTTAATTCAGGGAAACCGATCCTTTCCACCATCTACACATACAAATGCCATGGATTTTACTATATTGCTCACTCAAATCCATTTAGACTATGAAAAATATATAAAATAACACAGCTCACCTCTAAACACATTGTAACTCTTTCTGTTGCAAGGAGTGGAAGATATTGAACTCCAATTTGGCAAGTTCTAAAAGTTTCTCAGTGTTCATATCTGGTTTTCTGAAAACAAATGCGACAAGTGTAAATTGAAAATAAAAAATAATGGTGTTGATGTATATGTAACTTTGGAATGTATTTCATCTATGTATTTCATATATATTTATTGTACCCTTATTAGAGATGTGTTATTCCTCTATAAGGAAGTGTCGTCATGTGGATTGACAAGTGTCGCATGTGTGTGTACTTGTCGATGGGTTATTAGACCACCATGTGTGGGGTCGGCCCTGGAATATATATTATATTGTGGATGTATCTAGATAGACAAGTCGGCCCCATAGTGTAACTAGGCAAACAGGTTAAGTATAAATAGAGATCAGGAGATCTCTATTTGGATCATTCGGAAAGTCACACTTCTCTCACTCAGAAAGTGGCGCACTAGTGAGGAGGAGGATCATTTTCTATAGGAGACTATCTCAAGTGTATTTTGGTTGTACTTTGTTTGAGCCATTGCTCTCTTTATCTCTGAGGAAGTTGTGGGGTTTTTCACCTTAGGGTTTTCCCCATGGAAACTCTTTGTCTCTTTTCTCTCATGCTTTTGATTCTTGTGATGCTTGTGATGCTTATTGTGATTGTTATGCATAGATATAATGTATATGCTATTCTCTCAGTCAAGATCCAAGAGTATTGTGAATTAATGCTCAAAATTTAACATGGTATCAGAGCTAACCTGAGAAGAAGACATTTTGCAGTGACAGAAACTTGAGTTTCTTGTTTATTGGGTTTCTCTCCATAGATTTTGGAAAAGCAGTATAGTAGATTGAATCTACTAATCAAGGAGAATCTATTTGTCCAATCAGAATTCAATTCTGAGCTTTTTCAGATTTGGCCCTAAAAATTAAGGTTTCCACAAAAAATGGAAATTCTGAAATCTGAAGACATAGTTGGAAGCTCCTTGCAAAAATCGAATTTTAGAGCTTTGGATCGAGATTTTTGGTTGGGTAGATCTCCGGGAAACTCAAACCCTAATTCAGGGCTCTCCCCAGTGAACCCGAGAGGACAAAAAGTCAAATCTGAAGGGTAAAACTTTGATGATCTCAAATTCTGAATGCACTAGGCTGATCAGCTCATCAAGGCGCATCTTTCTATCCTTTTAGAAAGTTGAAATTCACATTTTGAATTTTTAGGGTTTTTTCGACAAACCCTAATTCGGGACCAGATCCAGTTTTCAGCATTTCAGGTTGTAAGACCTAAATATTTTCTATTTCCATTTGAAGTACTCTTTAAGATGTCTCACCACACCAAGCTTGAGGATAAGCTTGAAGGGGATGATAACTTCCGAGCTTGGAAGTATAGGATTGGGTTAATCGTGGAAGAGAATGAGTTGGACTCATATATAAAAGAAGACATCCCTATCCCAAAGGATGAAGAGGCCAAGGTATTGCATAAGAAGAACTTGGTCAAGGAAAAGAGAATCATTGTTGATTCTATTAAAGACCATCTCATACCCCATGTGTCTTCTCTAAAGACACCCAAGGAGATGTTTGACTCTTTGACCAAGCTATTTGAAGGGAAGAACATAAATCAGAGGATGACCCTGCGGAACCAATTGAAAGGAGTAAAGTTTCAAAATGGAGAAACCATTCAATCTTATTTTTCTAGGGTCTCCCAGATTAAGGAACAACTGGAAGCAGTAGATGAAATGGTGGAGAATGGTGAAGTTGTCATGACCACTCTGAATGGCCAACCTAGGTCATGGGACTCCTTTATTCAAGGAATCTGTGCAAGAAAGAAGTTGGTATCCTTCAACAGACTACGGGAAGAATGCTCACAAGAAGAAGCAAGGCTTGTGGCACAAGAAGAAAAGATGGGGAATGAAGATCAAGCTCTTGCAGCTCACACCAAAAGAAGCAAGCCCAAGAAGGAGCACTCTCGCTACAAGCGATCCTATCAAAAGAATAAGAAGGATCTAAGATGCTTCACATGCAATGAGAAGGGTCACTTTGCTTCAGATTGTCCCAAGAACAAAAGGGATAATAACAACAACTCCAGTAAGAAGAAGAAGGGCAGCAAAAGAAAGTTCCATGCTCATGCTGCCGAGGATGATGAACCTCCAAATAAGAAGGCTAGGGCAGAAAGTGATGATATTGATGATCACTCATCAAGTGAAGAAGAGTATGTTCTAATCTCTACTCTCATAGGTACTATCTCCCATGGTTGTAATGATTGGTTGATTAACAGTGGGGCTTCCAAACACATGATTGGGTTTAAGGAATCTTTTGAGAATATATCTGAACATGCATCACCCCATAAGGTGAAACTTGGGGATGATTATCAATACCCAATCAAAGGAAGTGGTGAAGCCTCCTACAACCTAGATTCTGGAAAATCTTTGAAGATGAAAGAAGTCCTTTATGTACCTGGACTCAAGAAGAACTTACTCTCCATCTCGGCATTGGATGCAAAAGGTATGAGGGTTTCATTTGTGGATGGCCAAGTCCTAATGTGGTCAAAGGGAAAGACCATAGATGATGCAGTAGTGATTGGAGAGCAAGAGGGAGGTTTGTATAAATTGAAGGGACAACCTGAACATGCCATGATACATGAATCCATGGAGCCAAGTCAACTTTGGCATAGAAGACTTTCTCATATACATTATAGGGCACTTCCAATTGCAAGCAAGGCTGTAGAGGGTCTTCCTGAAATCAAGACCAAACATGAAGGTGTTTACAAAGGATGTGAAAAAGGTAAGAACATTAAGAAGGCTTTCCCAAGCAGGGAAAGCAAGGAAAAAGATATCCTAGAAATCATCCACTCAGATGTATGTGGTCCTATGTCATCCAGTTCTCTGAGTGGGTATGTTTATTATGTCTCATTTATTGATGAATTCTCCAGGAAGACTTGGGTATACTTCTTGAAGAATAAAGATGAGGTGCTTGATAAGTTCAAGGAATTCAAATCCTTGATGGAGAATCAAACTGACAAGAAGATCAAAACATTCAGATCCAACAATGGTGGAGAATTCACCTCAGGTGACTTTAAGAAGCTTTGCAGTGATTCAGGGATTAAGAGGGAGTTGACTACTCCTTATAATCCTCAACAGAATGGAGTTGCAGAAAGGAAGAACAGAACAATCATGGAAGTAGCAAGGGAAATGATGCATGACCAGGATCTACCTATGCATCTATGGGAAGAAGCAGCTAGAACAGTTGTATATGTGCATAATAGAACACCCCACAAGATATTGGAAAACAAGACACCAGAAGAAGTCTTTTCTGGTAAGAAACCTGAAGTCAGTCATCTCAGAATATTTGGTTGTCCAGTATACACTCATGTCCCAAAGGAAAAGAGGACTAAACTAGATCCTTCAGGAAAGAAGGGTATCTTTGTGGGTTACAGTCAAAGCTCGAAGGCTTACAAAATATACTTTCTAGGGTTCAAGAAGATTGATATTAGCAGGGATGTAACATTTGATGAGAAATCAACATCTATCAAATCAAGGAAGGCACCTATCGAAGTTTATGAAGAACCTATGGAAACTAGATTTCAAGACACTACCATGACTGAAGCAGTTCCAGAAGTTGTTCGTGAGTTTGAAGATTCGCAAGAACCTATAGATCCACCCCGTGAGGATAACTCTCACAAGAATAAACCTGCATGGGCTAGAGAGCTCATTCAAGATGCAGAAAGATTTGGCATTCCAGAAGAAGAACACAGACCAAAGAAGAGAACCAGATCACATACCAACTATGTTGCTTTACTCTGTGACATTATGAACAAAGAGCCTTCCAGTTATGAAGAAGCAACGGAAAAGAAAGAATGGAAGGATGCCATGGTTGAGGAATACCAATCAATAATGAAGAATGATGTTTGGGATGTTGTCCCCAGACCTAAAGAGAAGTCTGTTGTGACTTCCAAATGGATCTACAAAATCAAGCATGCTACAGATGGCAGTCTAGAGAAATACAAGGCAAGATTCGTAGCTTGTGGCTTCTCTCAGGAAGAGGGAATAGATTATGAAGAAACTTTTGCACCTGTAGCCAGGTATACTTCCATCAGAACAGTACTTTCCCTGGCTACAGCAATGAAATGGAAAATACACCAGATGGATGTCAAGATTGCTTTCTTCAATGGTGTAGTTGAAGAGGAAGTATATGTGGAGTAGCCAATCAGTTTTGAAATACATGACAGGGAGTCATATGTGTGCAGATTGAAGAAAGCCTTGTATGGCTTGAAGCAAGCTCCCAGAACCTGGTATGGTAGGATGGATAGTTTCCTATCTAGTTTGGGCTTTACCAAGAGTAAAGCAGATTCCAACCTCTACTACAAGGTTGAGGAAGGGAATCCTGTTATTCTACTCATGTATGTGGATGACTTATTTGTAATAGGAGATGACAGACTGATTGTAGATACTAAGAGGAAGCTTGCTGCTGAGTTCGATATGAAAGATTTGGGAATGATGCATTATTTCCTAGGTATGGAGGTGTGGCAGAGTGCAGGTGGGATCTTCCTTGGTCAAGGAAAGTACACAGTAGATATCCTGAAGAGATTCAGGATGATGGATTGCAAAGACATGGCCACACCTATGGCATCAAATCTGAAGCTTCTATGTGATGCTTCATCTGAGCCGGTTGATGTCTCTATGTATCATCAGATGATTGGATCCTTGATGTACCTGACGAACATGAGACCAGATATTTGCTTTGATGTGAACACATTGAGCCAGTTCTTGACAAATCCGAGGAGTGTTCACCTGGTTGATGTAAAGCATGTTCTGAGGTACCTGAAAGGTACAGTGGATTATGGGCTCAAGTACGAAGCGAATCAAAAGTTTAACCTGCAGGGTTATGTTGATTCAGATTGGGCCGGCAGTGTTGCAGATAGGAAGAGCACATATGGGTGCTGCTTCAGTATGGGATCAGGTGTGATCTCTTGGTTTAGCAGGAAGTAGTCCTGCGTATCACTGAGTACAACTGAGGCAGAGTATGTTGCAGCCTGTTCAGCTAGTTGTGAGGCAGTATGGCTACGGAAACTACTGTCTGAGTTATTTGATCTCCCGTTGGATGCTACTGGCATCTTCTGTGATAACCAGAGTTGTGTGAAGCTTTTCGAGAACCCAGTGTTTCATGATAGGTCGAAACACATAGAGATCAAATATCACTATATCAGGGATATGGTGTAGAGAGGAGCTGTGAAGCTCCTGTACGTTGGGACGAACGAGCAGATTGCAGATGTGCTGACGAAGCCACTAGCTAGGGTGAAGTTCGAGTACTTCAGGGAGAGTCTTGGCGTTCTTCAAATTGATGACACTTCGAGGAAGAATCGATGGACACATTTGCTGAAGCCATTCCAAGCATGTTGGAAGAAGGATCCTTCACATGGCTGTTGTGACGTCCCTACCCAACAATGAAAAGACATTATGTTTGATTTTTAAATATATATATATATATATATATATATATATATATTATTTTATCATTTTTGAGATTATTCAATAAGGAGGCCAGATGAGAAATCGGTTGATTTAAGTCCTAGGAGGACTGTTGTAAGAAAACAATTTTTATTATTTTAATATAAGGATGAGCAGGAACAGCCAAGATAAATGAGGAGATCATGCATGGAGAAATGGGGGACAAGTTAGAGTTAGCCTCTAGGAAACCAGAACAGGTGTCAGAAGTGTATTTAAGACACTAGACACACCCTGAAAATCAGGGATTTAATTAGCTGCGAAAATTCCATGAGGAATTGGCTGCTAATGGAAGACCTAGGCAAAAACTATAAAGGGACGGCATATGTGAGGAGGCAGGACGCTGCTGAGTATGCCAGAGAGAATTACACTTGCTGTGTGAGCACTCTGTGTTAGGAAAGGGATTCCGGAAACGTGACTGAGTTTTGAGGTTAACTGTCCGCACTTTCCATGCATGCATCTCGCTCGGGGGTGATTACGGTCAGACTTGGTGTTTGAACCTAATCTATGGTTGGGTGGAACGTGGCTGTTCCGACTTCATTCGGGTAACTAGTCCCAGGTTTTTCTGATTCCTGATTTCAGTATTTTCCATTATTTTATTGGTCCAGATTATTTCAAATAAGATTTTATGCATAAGGAAACTGTTAGTTAACCTGCTGTCAATAATATTAGATGAATATTAACTGCTATCAATAATGTTAGATGAAGATTAGCTTAAGACGGGTAAATTCCATCTGCGTTTGTACCCAAGAATTAGCAAAAAAAATGATGGATGCAGTTTATAAATTACCCTCACAGTTGAATCACATATGTATTGATTCTTTTTATTTATTTGTAATTCGATCTAGGGTTTGACCCCTGTATGTATCCATATAACTTTGTTCTCGAAATTTCTGGTTGGCTGCAAATGGGTATAGTCCGTTGATATTCATAAATTACCTTACTTTAATTGCGTCTTGATACGAATTCTTGCGATGGGAATAGCCTATTTATATTTATAGACTACCCTACGGTTATTGCGTTTTATTACGAATTCTGGTGGTTGGGTGTAGTTTATTTATATTCATAAATTACCCTATTGATATTGTGTTATTACGAATTCTGGTGATTAGGTATAGTTTATTTTACACATATAATTACCCTACTGTTGGGTGCATGTGGCCACGGTTTCTCGTAGTTATTTTTCTGTTGCAGCATTGCAGCTGAAGCTATCAAGCTTATATCGTATTTTTACATTCATTGTATTTTTTATATATAATTGTAAGGAAGGGCGATATCGCAGACTGGCGAGATATTTAAACCTCTGTCAATTTGAAACGTGTATGAGATCTGCTAGGAAGGCATGTAAAATATTTGAATATATGTTTAAGCGTTGGGCTCGACGAGTCCCTCTCATACCGATCCATTTTTATGTTACAGAAATATACATTACTGAACAAAAGATTTGTTGAAACAGATCTTTCAGGTTTTATCCCTAACCTAGGGTTGGCCGAGTTGCATTCCGGGGAAACAAATGGGAGAGGGCATCTAATGAAATAGATTCCAAAGGAATGGGGTGTCGAGACTTTGATAGCTAGGGCTAACATTGTAAACGTTCAACCACTAACATTTATAGACCCTGAATTTCGTCCTCCTCAGACCCAAAGGTTAGTTCTTGGTGAGATCCGAATGCCATGATTTATTTCCACATTTAAACTGGAAGAAAACAAAAATATAACTGAATCATATGAGAATCACTTTGAATATAGAACTTCAGAGGTCATGGAACCATGGAATTTATTTCCAGATAACTACAGTAACCTAAAACAATATATTAAAGTTCATTTAAAACACAGTAATGGAGAGCCCGTGAACTTAAAAGTATACAGTCCTTCACGCCATCTTAAATCCTAGGAGTTTCGTAATATAAGATAATTATTACATTTGGATTTGTGGCAGCAAAACCCTAGACCACATTGAACCCTTGAAGCTTCGAAAGACTAACCATGAGAAGAATTACAACTCTCTTTTATCGTTGAGGAAGAATCTTGCCCAAGTCTTTCCTGCCATTGTAGGAAGATGATGGGAGCAATGCCACTTACCGGACAGAGAAATCTCCTTCGAAATCTTGCGCCATTCCAGCTGGAGGTGTCTACTATCACAAATAGACTATGCATTATTACCATATAATGATAGGCTGTGTAAAAAAAAGACAATAGAAAGGAAAGAATTCTGCACCATGGCTTTCAAAAAAACATTTACCTCCCAGGCCTCATTACGCAGTGGATGCTCTTCAGGATTTAAGGAAGCTATTCCTGTAGCACCAAAATGACAGCATAGAGATAGAAATAGACCGCAACATGATTGTATCGTCTGCTTTCTTTCATGGCAACACTTCCAAAACCCATTTCGGATGCCAGAAAATAAACAACCATCAGAGGAAAATGAATGTAGCTCGAGGGGGGTTATTACACTCCAAGAGCCAGGACAACCAAACAGTAATTCTAGGGTGCAGGTGGCACCTGTACATTCAACAATCTTAATTAAGGCCACATGGCCAGTCTTACAAACTATTGCTGGAAAAGTTTTGAAATTATACACCCAGTACGGTGTAACCTGTCGAGGTACAGGTGGCGCCTTGCCGGTAGTCAAAGGGTATGGTATCACATGGATATTACAATAGAGTTTCGTAGTAGATATGGAGGTACACCTTACACGCTACCCTTTAAATATTAAATCATTATCCCTGCAAAAATGCGTGCCAATCGAAGATCATAATCTAGCTTACTTTTCAAACACATTAATGTAAACCTGCCATTTCACCAACACATCTGTGGAACCATAGTTCCCATTAAAGCAGGATTCGAATGTTGATAAGAAACGTTAGGAGGTTGTTCATTACTACATGTTATGGATATACGTCATGATTCCATTAATATAGAGAGATCTTATTATATATGGGACAAGAAATGTTAAAAGGTTTGTCCCGCTACTACACAAGAACGAGATGTATGTGGAATTGTTCCATTACTATACAAAGAATTTATTTATGAATATGATAAGAAAGGGTTATATTACTTTGCCTTGAAGTTGTGGCAATCAACCAAAGCATGGCACCTTAGTTCTCCTTCCTTTAGTAAAATGGTATTATATTTGAGGAGTGGGACCAATACAAAGGTCTGTAAGTAGCCCATAGCAAATAGTTATGATTGTGTGTAAGGCATACCTTAAGCCCAACCCCAAACTGTAAGAAAACCTTAAAGGGCATCTTATTAACCATTCCTTGTTACCTGTACGTCATGAGAGACTCCGGAAGCAGAAGTGGACATGCATACCAACAAATGAAGAATAGTTAGCCGTAGCTAAGTAAGTGGCATGACAACCTTAATACCTTCTAACTAGTAGGAAAATACAAGGGAAGTACATAAGCAGGAACAGTATGTGAAGGGATTAATTGTGTTAAGTGTCTGATTAACATAGAAATTCCAATTGCTGCTCATTTACAGTACAGTAAAAAGAAAAATCAATAAAAGAGAAATTTAAAAAAAAAAAAAAAATGTTTTACTATGGAGATGTTACATATGGTATCAGAGTGAGGTTCAACCCTGTCGCCTTGGAACCACCTAACTTTTGCTGCAAATGAAATAAAGATTTCTAATAATGAATTCGGATGTTGTATGCATATGTCCCAGTTTGATTTTCAGATGACTTCGCACGAAGAATACGGAGAACAGCCTGAAGGAAATGAGCAGGAACGAACAGAAGAACATTCTGAAGCAAGTCAGGTACTCGAAACCATGAAAAGCTTGATCGTGGAGATACAGAGCTTCAAAGCAGACAATGCAAAACTAAAGAAGGCTCAGGAAAAACAGCAAGAAATCAATGAAATTTGGCTGCAGAGTCTTCACGAAAGGAATAATGGCGAAAAATAGGAGGAGGAGACCAAGAGGAAAGAAGAAACTGACGAAAGCGCTGAGAAAAAGGGAAACTCCTCCAATGAGACCCAGAAATATGAACATCAGGACAAGACCATGGGAAAGAGGAAGGTTGACCACCTGGAGGGTGAATTCAAAAAAATAAAACCTACCAGCTTCGATGGAGAATCAAAAACTGGCGAAGAAGCGGAAGCCTGGCTGCTGGACATAAAAAAATACTTTCAAATTTACAATTACTCCAACAATATGAAAGTCAGAATGGCTGTGTACAATTTGAAGGGAAAGGCCAGCATATGGTGGCAAGACCTTAAGATTTCCCAGGGACTGAAAGAAAAGAACCTTGAATGGTCAGAATTCAAGAAATATTTCAAGAAATAGTACTTATCAGAAAGTTATTATGAAAGAAAAACCAAGGAATTCTACGAATTAAAGCTGGGTCAAATGACAATGGAAGATCTTATCAATAAATTTCTAGACTTGTTACGGTTCGTTCCATATATCAAGGAAGAAAAATTGAAGGTACAGTGGTTCTTAAGCTGTCTGCCACAGTCATATAAAGATCAAATTGAATTCGACAATCCAAGAACTTTAGATGAAGCACTGAGAAAGGCCAGACTATGTTTTGAGCAATACAAACAAAGGAATGATACTACTAAGGCATGGAAGGATAAGAAACAGGAAAAGTTTAACCAACGGAAGAAAGGTTTCAAACCCCCACCTTTCAGGAACATGCCCAAAAACTTCCAAGGAAATTCATTCCCTAAGAATGAACAGTTGCAGCAGAGAACCTTTAAACCCTCTAACATGGGAATAAAAGGAAGTGTTGGTAATCCTAAGGAACCACTGAAGTGTTGGGAATGTGGTGAAGCCCATTTACGCAGAAATTGTCCACGATACAATGAAGCAAACAGGACGCTGCATAATATACAAGAGGCATCCATGGTGGGAGACATTGGGAAACGTTATCACCGAATTAATGTAGCCTTGGAAGATTGACAGGCAGATCATCAATCTGCTATTGTGGAAATTGAAGGTAAAATTTTTGACCATGTTTGTACTGTTTTAATTGACCCAGGGGCAACTTTAAGCTACATCACTCCCAAGATGATGGAGCATTGTCAACTCACCAAGGTAAAGCATCCACAACCCTGGTTAGTTCAGTTAGCTATAGGAGCAAAGAGGAAGGTAACTGAATATATATCTGATTGTGAGCTTCAAATACAAGACCACAAAACAAAGATCAATTTAAATGTGTTACATTTAGGATCATACGACATGATAATAGGTATGGACTGGCTGGAAAGATATAAGGTAGTACTGAACTGCTTTACCAAAAACTTTACCTACATTGCTGAAGACCAAATTCTAAGAATAATGAGTGGAAAACAAAAACCTATCTCTATTAGGCAGATTTATGCCATGCAGTTAAAGAAGTGCATGAGAAAAGGATGCAAGATTTACGCAGTACGAGTATCCGATTTAATCCTCAATGGAAGCCAAGCTTCCATAGCAGAGCATCCTGTCTTAGGCGAGTTCCTAAACGTATTTCCAGAAGAAATACCGGGGTTACCCCCTCAACGAGAAATAGATTTTTCCATTGAACTTCTACCGGGATCCGCACCAGTGTCAAAGGTACCTTATAGGATGAGTATTCCAGAATTGACGGAATTAAAAATTCAGATTCAAGAATTACTAGACAAAGGGTATATAAGACCTAGTGTCTCGCCTTGGGGTGCACCGGTCCTGTTTGTCAAGAAAAAAGATGGGACTCTAAGACTATGTATTGACTATAGGCAACTGAATAAGGTAACTGTTCAGAATAAATACCCCTTACCATGAATTAATGATTTGTTCGACCAAGTAGGGGGAGCCAAAGTTTTTTCCAAACTGGATCTTCGATCTGGGTACCATCAGATTCGTATTAAAAATGAAGACATTAAGAATCCATTCCATAAATTAAATATATCACAACACAATAGATTTACTACCATATACAATATATTAGAGTATATCCCATAAAGTATATTGGGTATAACATAGGACATCTATGTCTTTATAAAAAAAATAAAATTTCAAATATATTTTTGCACATGTAAAATACATTACAACCATATTAATTTGTATGTAAAAGTATGCATGTGTATATAAAGAAATAATATGACATACAAACTATATGTATTCATATAAAAAGAGACATAATCATATGTAATAAAATATATGTATTTCTTATGCAACTTTATAGAAGCATAACGTCATAAATAAATATGTGCACTAAATACTAATTGAATTAGTATTAAAATTATTCACTTTTTAATTAAAACAATGTACCCCACATTATTAAAGTTTGTCATTGGGTTCATGCTTAATGCTAATAATCATATAAATTAAAATCTAAGCTTCTCCACTTAAATACATATGAGCATAAGCATACCAAAAGAAAATACCAAACATAAATTATCTTGACTTGAAAACAAGAGTTAACCAAGCCAAGGTCCACGATAACGTTTACGGCTTAATTACTCTCCCCCCCTTGTGGTTCACCATGCCCTTTTTCACTCTTGGTTGCATTGCAAGAAAAATAGTTTAGGTTCTAATTAGTGTCGTGATGCAAATAGACAAAATTAAATAATTAAAAGCTTTTACCAGATATGGAGACGTGACAAACTCTCCCTCCTGAAATAACACCATCCTCGGTGTTGTCACTTTTTACACTATTTCCCCCATGCATCTTGCTTTCTTACATTTCTATTGCATGCCAACCAATTGTCCTGCCAATATATATTACAACATAATATTCTGGTAATAAAAGCATCATATCATAAAAACATGGTTTTTATACCTGCAATGCTTATTCCCCGCATCATTATGCTCCCTTTCTTAGAAAATTGCACTTACTTTGCAAAGTTACCAGTACCAGTCCCACCTAGTTCACATGTTAGTTTCGTGATATAAAACATAAAAGTTTGGAGCCACATGCTCTCATTCACAGTCATTTACTATCTTACGGTGCATATTTATTTTACTTGCAATGTCTTGCTGACATCCCTGCATGTTAGTTTACAATATACACATTAATTCTTGCAATGTAGTATTAAAGTTGCTCAAATTTGGCCTGAAACTGTGTTCGCCGAAACACAAGATAACTAGCACCCCTAAGTGCCTTCATTTTATCATGCAAAAGCAACAACTGTCACACCAAGTGACCATATCACATCCAATGTGTCAGCAAACAATATACATGCATAATGCTATCCGCATACTAAGTACGATGTTAAATCAAAACATTACATGTACTTCAACAACGGTGGAGACTTGCATCCAAAACACTCTTTTGTACTTCAGCAATCATGGAGACTTGCATACAAAACGCTCTTTTGTACTTCAGCAATCACGGAGAGTTGCATACAAAACATAAGCCCTCTGCAACTCAACAAGAAAATTTGACAGTCTTACTCTGCAACTCAAAACATAGCTTCCCTTTTGTTTAAAAATTTTATGTTGGAAGAAAACATTATTTGCACAATATTAAATAAATTAAATAGAAGACAAGACACTCAAGGAGACCTGTTTACTGAACCACTAGGAGGAAGAACCTTCAGAGGCTGAGATCAATCCTCTTGCAACAGCAAGGTTCTCCAACCAAATAATTTTAGCAGTCAAGGAGACCTGCACCAGCACCTCTAGTTTTCCTTCTCAATAATAACTTGCAGACTGACAATTGCACTCTCACATAGCCTCCCTATTTGAATCTCTCAGTCATCACCACATGCACATGAGGGAATATTTCTGCAGAAAATATTGTCAAAGCTCCCTGCTCAATTCGAATTGCCTTATATAGGCTGCCTAGGCCTTTTTGTAGTTAACTGGTCATTAGGTAGCTACTTGCTCACCTCCCTCCACCTGGAGGGGGAATGCCACAATTTTAGGGGTAGTTTTCCCATAACCAACAGCTAGCGGTGGAGTGCAGATGTTGCCATCTGTCCCATGCCTTCTAACATCCTCCATTCCTTCTAGTGGATTAGTAAAAATTTTTCCAACAGGATACATAATCTTAAACATATCATAATTTTAAACTTTTTCTTTTGCATTATCAAAAGGATTCTAACTCAACATGTACAAAATTAAGAGATGAAATAACAAGCAGAACTTGCAAGGGTAGATAAACATTTATTATTTCTTGTATGCCACACCTAATAACAACGAAATTGCATTCACTTATCATATTCTTTGCATTTTCATGGATATATATCAATAATACGTCCTACCATTATTCATGATCAGGTAAATCTTTAATTACTTTTGAGCGATTAGCTCGACTTATCTATATAAGTGCTTTTATAATTTACGTTCTTTCTTGATCACGTCATCCGTCGAACTTAATATCACTTCCTAAAATGTTAGTATAAATAAAAATTTATTTGATTTAATTGTTCATCCATTGACCACATATGCATCCTCTTCACTTCATCTTGATGTAAACTCTTTATTACCTTTAAATGTGAGTTTTGAGGTCCACTCTGTTATAAACAAACATGTTAGCATTATGATTCTTAAACATTTAGTTATATATACAAACTCGTTCCCAAGTGGAACTTATTTATCCAAAAATTTATTTAATGAACTTTAAGATGTTAAAAGATCCCATGCTCAACCAATCACAACAAGATTGGGATTCTTCTTTCCCAATAATCAAACTCCTACTATTAACAAGATCTTTTAATTTGACGTACATCAACCTTTTATTGGAGAGAGAAGACAATCCCTACAAAGAGTTTATCTATGAAGAATTTGTCATAATGCATTCTAAAATAAGACTATTTAAACCTTTAGGAACATTGCATGCAGCTTCTTTAAGCTTTAATCTAAAAATTCACATACGGTAAGAAAATATGATTTGTGTAAAGAAATAGAATCTTAACTTTTAACATGACACTGACTCTTCATAAATAGTATTCAATTACATTAGTCATTTTACCATATAAACTCACCCATATCTTCACTATAATTTGTAATCTATGAACTACAAGTATGTCAAATTTACTCTGGTTATCAATATTCTTGGTTAAAAAATACTGTAGACAACTCTATGCTATTGGTTCCTCGGAAGAAAACGGAAAAGATAGTCAACATATATTCTTGCAATAATCATACTATCAAAATTGAAGTAAAAAACAATGTTCAGAAATGCACCTAACAATTTGTAGCTATAATTTCTTATAGTATTAAAATATTTTTGAGTGCAACATTTTCCAATGTAACTCTATATGAAATTGTCGTAATAATTATGCAATACTAACTAGAATACAATCATTTGTAATTGAAGACTTTCATGTGAATTTAAGCTCACTTCCTTGGAGTGTACTAATAATATTGTTCTCTAGCCAATTTAAGCTCATAGATAGTGTGCTTTAGAAATAATATTTCGACAACTAAAATGCAGAATTTAAATGATGCTTCTACGAAATTTTGAATTTAAAATAAGCAGTATGTTTACAATATATGTTTTGTATAAGTCTTCCATATCTCAACTATTACTTAGACTAGCACTTACCAACTAACATAAATTATAAATCAATAATTCATATATAAAAGATTATGAAACTCCTACTCTTTTAATCAAGTTAATAACTTATGATACAAGAATCCTTTCATTTCCCATGCACTCAAATTATTTCTATGATAATACTATTCAATCATGTGTGCACGTATACCTTTTATCTCGCAAGGAAAACTTACGACAAGGATATCATACCTTACTCCTAATTTTGTGAAGAAAACGAAATGTTGAAAATACTTATCTTTATTCCTTTTGGGAGAACATGAAGTTGCACTTCAGATAACATCACCTCTCGTCCATTCCAGTCCATGTATCCAAAATGAAACAAAAAGATTTGATCAGTTAACTTATTTATTTCATGTTGAGCCCATCAAGTCCGAGTGCTGTAACCTACAGCTCTGATACCACTTCTAACATCCCGATAATTTCATATAATTTTTTTTTTAATCAACATTAATGGTTAATAATTGTATACGCGGAAATAATAAATGCTTATAAAGACAACATTAATTAACAAAGTTGTTTATGCATAAAATAATTAATTATTGAGACTCTTACACCAAATGATTACTAACTCAACCATGGACTATGTCGCAAGGTGTAATATTAACCTTAGGCTATGTTATAATGGCTAATCTATGTTCTCACATGAATGAAATAGAATGGTAAATCTCTAAGCATGTATATGACACTAAACTTCTCCACGGTGCGCATCATATTGAAATATATTTTCAATCAAAGCTAGCCTCTTTCTTGTAGCCATCCAAAAATAAATTATATATGAGCACATGAAAATATAAACATAATCAATGCGCATGGTAAATTTACAAACATAGTTCTCTTACCACCTTGGTAAGACTGAGGGATGCTTATTCTATCTGTCGTCTTATTCCTGTACTCGTCATACTCAAAACATTTCAATAATACTATAAAAAATAATACCCAAACTCTAGATATCTTTTCAAAAGAAATCAAGATACATCAAATTAAATTACAAAACATAATCATTTTAATAAGGGGAAAATAATGTGGGCAATGCAATGCTCCACCCAACCATAAGCTCTTTGACGGAATATACTCACTCTGTCCGAAGGCCACCCTCGAGCTGAGCATGGTGATCCACAACAGGATAAGGAGTCTCTAAGTCTCGTCGCCCTAGAACTAACCACCCACAACTCTAGAGGTTAATGCAACAGTCCTACAGCCAAGGGTAGTACTCCTACCTAGACACTTCTTGTGTCCTAACCTCGTGCATAGCTTCGTGTTGTTCTCGGCGGTAATACCATAAGTAATAAAATCGGTGCATTCAACAAGCCACCCAAGCATTAGACATGCACTCAAACATTCAGCATGCAATCAAACATATCATGTGAGTCAAGCATCCAATCAAATGTAGATGAAACATAAGACACACATTCGACATGTGACCACACAAAATGTGTACATAACAAAAATAGCATGAATATGTATATGAAACCTCTCCAATGTATTCAACAGGCAAACTATGCATTCAGCATGTAACTGACGGACATAAAGTGGTACAAACAGAATAAACATGTGCTTAACACATATCTGATGCATTCGACATGCCATTGATGGATAAAAGGTAACACCGACCGACATTGCCGAGCTACGTAAATGAAAATCAATGCGTGAGAAAAATCAATGCATTAAAGCATACTCAACCATGATATGAAGTAGATATATACATTGACAATATTCACCCATCCAATGCATTATATATATATATATATATATATATATATATATATATATATATATATATATAAACATGGTGATTTTACATACTCTAGTAAAATAAAATCATCTATAATTTATATGAAGCTTAATCATTTTACACAATGTGTAGACAATCTTCATTGTATGACAATCTATATATTCCACATAACTCTTCTATATGATGTATAGCACAAATTTATTTTATACATCCCATATATATAAAATGTAACCATTTCTACATTGTGTAAAATATAAGTAGTCATTTCTACAGTATATATGAAGTGTAATCATGCTATACTATATATATAAAGCATACCCCTTTATAATATAGGTATGTAAAGACATGGCCATTTCCTATCACAAGCATACGGGTGTAACCATGGTATAAGTAACACTATTACATAATAATTAAAGCACAATTCACACATAGAAAGTTAAAGGAAGCAACAAAGAAATTGCATGTTAACAACAGGTGTAGTTGTATAAGAGGTGCACCATATACAACAACGTATCAAAAGAAAGTAAATGAGTACTCTCACACCACTAACAACATGTCATAATTTATAATGAATGTGCTGACACCACTAACATCACGTCATAATTTACAATGAATGTGCAGGAAGCATTCATGTTATACCCGAGGAACACGATTCGACATCAATGTTTTATAAACCCAAAATGGAATATAGAGCACATTTAAAAACAAGCCCATGATAAGAAGAGATAATCAACAAAACGGTTTCATCCTACCGAGATGCCAAACCACGATTTTCCCAATACAATGAGAATATGCAGGGATAAAGATCGTTTTCCTATCTTAAATGAAGAACAACATAAACGTAAAAACGTTTTTAATGCATGTAAGCATTTCTGAGATGCCCAGTGCATTTCTCCGGCTCCAACAAAGAGTTAAAATCAATTCTCTACCTCAAATGAAGGACAAGAGAAACATCAAAACATTTTTATTCCTTCCTGGCAACACACAGACCATAAAATGAAATGATGGAATCGTATAGACTCATCAAAACGTTTTTCTCCCTCCCAGGAAACACACAAAAGTATAAAAATGAATACTTACAATATGTGGTGAAATTAGGGGTTTTCTTAATTAAAAAACTATATTGGGAGGGGGTTCAACAATACAATTTTAGGAGGCATTTTCCAATATTTAGTGAAATTAGAGATATTCTTTAATATCTTGGAAACGATCCTGCTATGTAACAAGTTCTATGAGTGAGACGTTTGATATCTCATCAAAACACTCATAATCATTAAATTTATTATTAGATCTTTAATTTATTTTTATCCACTAACAACCCTTATCAATAAAAATTATATCTTCGATTTTTATTGAACAACATGAAACATACCATAATTGGAAAAGGAAAATAATTTATAACATAATTTTTTTTCCAAAATGTTCATATTTACTAAGTATACTCTACTTATAAATATTCAAACTATTTATCCTCAACTAACCACATTTATAAATAAAAATTACATTATTGATTTTCATACAATTATAATTCATTCGATAATCTCTAATGAAAACGCTTACATGATAAAAACCAAAAGATGGTAATACTTCCAAAAGTAACAAAAGATTCTACAACCCACCAAAAGTCGCCACAACCGATTGTAGAAAATGTTGGATAGGATGATGTATACGTAATTAGATCTAAATTGTTTTAGATTTAATGATATACCCTATTACACTGAACGACGTACTGCTCAGTCATTATTGGAAGGAGGCGCATGCACTGAAAGTACTGCTCAGTCTTGAATCATTATTATTTTTGAATAATCCATGTGTTTTATTGGTTTTTTCATTTTGTTATCATCATTATGGTTTGAATTTAAGTTGAAATTGCAAATATAAATAATTAAGATTACATAATTCTAATATAAAAAAATATAAAAACACTAAATACAAAAATTTATGTAAGCCATGATGATAAAACCTCAAATACAGTACTGGTAAAGAGGAGAATAATTTGCTCATACACTGAACGTAGTGATCTGGTCATGTTTTTCACCCAACTAACATGAAATGACCAACGTGACGAATTGATTTTAGTCAATGGTAGACGAAGATAAAGATCGGGCGACGGCAATACCGGGTAACGAAATCGAATCTTCCGCCACTGAGAAAGCACATATGACAAATTAGTATCGTCCATGGGGTGCTATAATTTTTCTATATATAGCGAATGGCAGCATCAGGTTCTACCATTCAATTTTTAGTTTTAGTTTCTTAATATTCTGAGCCGCCTCCATAAACGAGCAGCAATGTCTCTTCTTCTCTCTATCGCGCCTTTGGCTTCCAAATCGTGCCTGCACAAATCATTGATCAATTCTACTCGTGAGCTTAAGGTTCTCTGTAGAACAATCCCAAGACGTGGAATGTGTAGGCAAAGGAAATCTGTCACGTCTTTCATGAGCATCAGTTCGACCACCGCCGTATCTGGTGATGCTGTACAAAGACGCATAGGCGATTATCATTCCAACCTTTGGGACGATGATTTCATACAATCTCTCTCCTCGCCTTATGGGGTATTTACCTCCATTTTCAATTTATTATTCTGCATATTGCTTCCTTCAATGCTTTGAAATCAATGGGTGTTCATGTTTGGAATAGTTTTCCCTTGGTCTTTTAAAGAGCACTGAACTGCATAGCATTAACTAGAACTGTATATTGTTGTTCAGGCATCTTCATACGGTAAACGTGCTGAAACACTCATTGCGCAAGTAAAGGAGATTTTCAACTCACTTTCGATGGCAGATGGAGAATCTGTTGGAGATAATTCCTCCTGCCAGGTGTCTATATCCACCAACCACCATACAAGAAGTTAATACAATTAGGTGGACAAGTAAATGAGCCTCGGGTGAAGAGGTATCAGCATGTTCAATGTATTTTGGGGTTGCTCATTTTGAGTTCGGGAATGTTGGAGAAGAGCCTCAGAGCTCCGGTGAATATCTTCCCCTGTTTTGTGTTTGCCTTTCGGGCCATACTCTGTTTTCAGTTTTGCTCTGCCCCTTCATAAAATCTGTCATGGTATCAGAGCGTAGGGTTATGAATCCCCCTTCATTCGCCATGTGAAGGATCTGAGTGTTGCCAGTGTTGGTCATGCAAGCCAACTTGGTGCAAAGAAGGGAGTAGCTGGAGCAGCCGTCTCCATTCATGTGAGGAAAACCCCAGCCACAGTCGCTGGAAGAGCTTTTTAGAAAGCTAGCCTCAGCCGAAGGCAGAATTCGCAGAACAGAGGAGCTGCTAGCCTGGAGGTGAAGCCGGCGCTGTCGTTGTAGAGCGTGCAGACTTGTGGTGAGGGGCCACTGGTCGTGAAGGTGGAGAAGGCGTTACTCTCCCTCTCTGTGTCATTGGAGAATTTCAGCTGTGGTTGCGGTTTACTGGAGATAGGCGGAGATCCTGGTGGTCCTCCCATCTCTGAGTTCAATTGGAGCGCAGGGGTGACACTGAGGAGATCCTCAAGGCAAAGTCGAGAGAGAGAGAGCAATTGGTTTCTTAGCAACCTTGGCGGAAAGAAGTCAGCCCCTGCGAAGAAGGTCGCTGCTTCGGCAAAGTCAAAGCCAGCCGTTGCAAAGAAGCCTAAGTCTACGAAGTCGTCAGCTAAATCTCCTGCTGCAGAATCTAAGACTAAGGCCGCTTCAGCTCCACCAGCGAAGCAGAAGGGGATTGTCAAGAATACCTCCAAGCCTGCTGTCAAAACCGTCCAGAAGGAGATTGTCAAGAAAACTGTTAGGCCTGCGGCTAAAACCGTCAAGAAGAAGAGAATTGCAAAGAAAATAGCCAAGCCACTACCTTCAACGCCTTATATCAGCATTTACGAGTAAGATTTCGGCCAGATTTCCTCTTGCCACATATATCCAGAGACCCGGACTAGTATCTGGAAAAGTATGAAGATGACTAGATTACCTCCTAGAAATGGAAAACTTGAAAGCTATAGATTGTCAAAGAGGGCATAATTTGGAGACACGGGGGACTGAATGGGCGTAGTTTGTCAACTATTGCAGCACTCTCAGACAGGCTGGATATTCTGCTTCAGAGGTCGCTCTCAATACATTGTTAAGGAGAGGATCCTCTAGGTCTTTGGCTGCTAAAGTCCTGTATGAACGGAAGGGCCTGGCAAGGGTTCGATCCCCAGTGGGACAAGCACTGGTGCCGCAGATGTGATCATCCTGGTGATATTGAACTGTGTTCTGTAGAATCTCTGATACTCCATGGAGGGAATTCGTAGATGAGTTGCAAGAAGATTTCCTATCACTGTGATAAAACAGCTGATCATTCCTATCATGGTCGTTGGATGGCATTAGAATGGGCATTGAATTCCAATCAGTAATTTCTGTGTCAAAGGTTGAGGGGGAGTCCTCTATCAAGGACGATATGGTCCTATGTTGGTTCCCGTAATCAGTACTAATAGCCATGAAGCCATCTTAATGCATCGGATTGAAGGAGTTGATCCGTTGAAATGGAAGAAAATGGCCTTGATGGATGTGACCTCAGCGGGTTGTTATGTGTGTCCAAGAGCTTCAGAATTTGGGATAGCTGCCACGAGTACTGATCAGCACTGCCAGCAGAGACATGATGAGTAATATTCACATAGTCTCTGGCCAGTCTGCGTAATTGAGCTTCAACCAATGCACTATTCAAACGTGCAGCTACAGCAGTCGCCTGTTCGAATCCCACAGGCTTGACTTTTGCAAGGTTTTTTGAGTAACTCAGGGTTTCTCCCTTGAAAAAGAGAACCTGTTGTGTTGAAGTCTGCTGACCACCGATTGTGTGCAACCCCCAGCCTGAATAGAAGAAGAGAAGAAATGGGTTACAAAAGGAGACTCAGGTAGATTAAAAGAAGAAATACAAGGGCAGAAGTGAAAGCCGAGGCAGGGTTAGAAGCACAGAGGGTTCTTTGTGAAGAAAAGATGGATGTCGAACATGCAGGAAAAAGTGCCGATAAGGAGGTCGTTGCTGAGGATAATTGGAGCAGCAGATTTCTCTTTGTACCCCCGCATTTTTTAGGTAAAAATTATGAATTTTGGGCTATTAAGATGAGAAGTTTTCTTAGAGCAGAGGATTTGTGGTGTTTAGTTCAAAATGAATGTGTGCATCCCCTAGATCTAGAGGCTTTTGAGGCCTTGACAGAAGACCAAAAATTGCAGCAGCATGAATTAGCCTTGCATCTCATCCAACAAGCTGTGGATGAAAGTATTTTTCACAAGATTGCAGCAGCAAAGACTTCCAAGGAAGCATGGAGAATCTTGGAAGAGGAGTTCAGTGAAAGGGGTAGCGACATGTGCAAGCAGCCAACAATGTCACAGCATGTTGAAGAAGTAGCAATTGAGAAACCTGCAGTTGAAGCAGAAGACAGCCAAGCTGTTAGTGAAACCCACGGTGTAGAGGCACTTGTGGATGAATATGAAGATGGAACTGCTATTGCAGCACTAGAAACTCCAGCCATAGAAGCTGTTGAGAAATTCGGTGAACCCCACACAGTTGTGGATAATGAAGTTGAAGAACTTGCTATACCAGCAGAAGCACTTTCGCATGAAATGGTTGAGGACTCTGTCAGCCAAGCAGAGCTTGATAAATTTGAGAATAGTAAAGCCCACTGTGCAAAGCCACAAGTGGATGAAGATAACAAAGATGATGTTGAAGAGGAAGCTGCCATAGCAGCAACAGAAAATGGTGAATTAGCAACTCAAGCAGTTGCAGGACAGCCAATAGAGGCTGAAAAAGGAGCTGCTGCAGTAGAACAAATCGAAGAAGAAGTGCTCATGAAGAGCATGCCCATGAGGGAAGAAGTTTTTCTTAACAGGTTAGATGTTTGTGCATGTGCAGGTGCATATAGAAATCAGCCTGCAATTGAGCAAAATGTAAATGAAAATGATGATGAAATCATTCAAGAGTTTCTAAAGAATGTGGACAATGTGACGTTCTTATTTGAAGCAGAAAATGGAAAAGAAGGCAGCATTGGAGCTGACAAGTATAATGAAGACCATGAAGATTTGAAATTTATTGAAGAGTGGCTAGCAAAGCCCAAGCACGATGAAGACTGCACTTTCTTTGCAAAATCTGACAAAACATTTCCAGTTTGCATAGAAATTGCCGACATGATTGTTCAACATGAATGCAAGGACTTCATTACTGATTTTGATGCTGATTTGAAGCTCATTGAAGAATGGCTCGAAAAGCCAAACTATGTTGAACTGAACTGCACTGATGTTGTAGCCGTTAGAAGTTTAGCTGAAGGCAGCATTGAGGTAGCAAAGAAAAGGAGGAAGTCCGAAGCTTCTTCGGCAGAAAAAGAAGCTAGTAAGGAAGAGGAAATGCAAGATGTAGATTGTGATGAGGATTTAAAAAAGGAAGAGTTGACTACCCCACATGCCGATGAAGACGATAGTCGCAAAAAGGGTGAACAGGAAGAAGTGAAGCAAGAGGAAAAGGAAATAAAGCACGATGACACACTCGAGGGATGTAAAGCTGAAGATGTACAAATGCAGGAGGCATGTGAGAGTATTGAACTCTTGCCTGTGCAGAAACATGCCAGAATCAAAGGCCATATGCTTATTTTGACAGACTTGGATGGCTCCAAGGAAGTAATTGAACTTGCAGGGTGTCATGTCACAGCAGTGTCTCGTGGAGAACAATCTTCAGGAAAGTGGGCAAGAAGGTATCTAATTAAGCTAGAAAACCAGAATCGTGTCCTTGGTTATGAAAGCAGAGTTTATTTTATGTATCTTGAAACTGCTTGGGAAAAGGAAGCCTGGTGCAAAGCACTTCGCCTTGCTTCAAGGACTGAAAAAGGAGGATCTGGTCCAGGAGGAGCAGATTGGTATTGGAGGTTGAAGAAAGAATTTGAACAGTATTTTTTATGGCTGAATGAAGGTTATCCTTTGTTGCTAAAGTCAAATTCTGTCATTAGCAATCAAAGAGACAAAAAGGACAAAGATGATACAGCTTCCTCAAAGGTAGCATCAGTCGAAGTGCCATTGTTTGTGACATTCCACTTTATTAATGCCTATGAAGTCAATGGAAAGGATGGGAAGCCCATCTCAGTCATAGCCGATTGTTGTGAGCATTATGCCGATACCACCATCCTAAATAAACTCAGGCTTCACGACTTAAGATCCTTCTCTGGTCAAGATGTTCTTCCGGACGCAAGAGTTGGACGATTCATCCTACCCCTCGACGGCAGTCCAAGAGGAGAACTAGTTGATGCCTTGCCTCTAGAAGAACATGGCAAAGGGATGGACATGTGCAGCATCAATTCACAGTACTCAGGGAAGAAATATCGTTATGCATATGCCTGTGGGGCCCAACGACCCTGCAACTTTCCAAACACCTTAACCAAGATTGATTTGAAAGAGAAAAAAGCAAAAAACTGGTACGAGGAAGGAGGCATTCCGTCGGAGCCCTTCTTTGTTGCTAGACCGGGGCCGAGGCTGGTATTGAGTATTTTGGTGGTGCAATTATTGATATTGAAACGAGATTGAATGTCTCTGAAGCAGGTTTCCAGGAAAGACTAACCACTACTGGCATTGAATCTCAAATAACTGGGGAGGTGACAACAGGACTTTTGAACAAGGACTTTGAAGAACAATTGAGGATGGTTAGAGATTCTGTAGAGAAAAGTGATCGAGGAGACACTTCAGGGCGTGATATGGGTGGCTGTAATGTGCTTGTCAGAGCCATACAAAGATACAAAGGGAGGCCATACTCAGCAAACAAAAGGCTTGAAGAAAGAATGAAGAAGAAGGTGAAGAAGAACGCCGAGTTCAAAGTCTGGAGCAAATGAAAGAAAAAGAAGCCGCTGCATCAGCATGCAGCAGACAAGAATGGTAAATTTTGAGCTTTGACATGAACTAATGTAAGCCTAGCTGAGACTTAGATCAGCAGGCATTAATGTTTTATGTTTTTTTTGTTGAAAGCCCATGAAGGCATTGCATGTATGCTTTAGATGTTAGTAGTTTGGTTATGGTTGGAATTAAGGGGGAGTGTTGGAGATAATTCCTCCTGCGAGGTGTCTATATCCACCAACCACCGTACAAGAAGTTAATACAATTAGGTGGACAAGTAAATGAGCCTCGGGTGAAGAGGTATCAGCATGTTCAATGTATTTTGGGGTTGCTCATTTTGAGTTCGGGAATGTTGGAGAAGAGCCTCAAAGCTCCGGTGAATATCTTCCCCTGTTTTGTGTTTGCCTTTCGGGCCATACTCTGTTTTCAGTTTTGCTCTGCCCCTTCATAAAATCTGTCAGAATCAAACAATCCTCTCAATGATCTCTTTCAACGCCTGTGGATGGTCGATAACGTTGAACGCTTGGGGATCGAGAGGCATTTCCAAAATGAGATAAATGTTGCCCTTCAATATGTTTACAGGTCACTCCTGTTTGCCTTCAAACTTTTGTTTATGCTTTCACCACGAATACACATTAACGCTATAAATTATTTGGCCAGCAGTTATTGGAGCGAAAAAGGCATTGGATGTGGAAGAGATAGCGTTTCTACTGATCTCAACACAACTGCTTTGGGGCTCCGAATTCTTCGACTACATGGATATACTGTGTTTCCAGGTATCCAACTTTAGTTTTATTAATAAATCCTTCGTTGAATTTCTTTAATGAATATAGAAGTCAACTTGCATCTGCGTGTAGATATTGATAGCTAAATACATATACATTTATGTCAGATGTGTTGGAACACTGCAAAAACCAACAGGGGAGGTTTTCCTGTTCCGCCCATCATACAGAGAGTGAGATCAGGACGGTTTTCAATTTATTTCGGGCCTCTCTCATTGCGTTTCCCGGAGAAAAGGTTATGGAAGAGGCTGAAATATTCTCTGCGACATATTTAAAAGAAATCCTACAAACGATTCCAGTCTCCTGTCTCTCACGAGAGGTGACGCAGCAATACTTATATCATATTTTAACAACGATTTTTTTTAATAAAATTGTGTTGAACGACAACACAGCGATGATCGTTTTGAAAAATTACTAAACAATAAAAAGAACGAACCGCATTTGCTTATTTCAGTCTGTGTTAATGTTACACTTTTGTGTTGGCAGATAGAGTACGTTCTCGAATATCGTTGGCATTCAAATTTGCCGAGACTGGAAGCTAGGACTTACATCGACATATTTGCAGATAGTACTGTCAATGAGTAAGCGCATTATTTTGTGTGACATATTCTTAGTTGCGTTGTGTTGAAATTTAATAGAAGTATAACCAACTAACATAATTAATTTTCCCAAATGTTTGGTTTAAAAGTAATTAGATGTAAAACATAGCTAATGATTGCACATATTCTTTATGTTTAATATTAGTATTGACAGTTATACCTATCAAATCAAATCGTGAGGATGAAGTTCCTGTACAGGAGAAAAACTCATTTGTTTTAACAATTCTTTTTTCAAAATATATCGTGTAGAACTTCTTCAATGCAATTGTTTCCGAAGCTCTCTTATATTGGCTGTATCCCATTAAATTATTTTCTCCTGATATTTTTAACTAAGTATCTTTCTTTTCTAGCCTCTATCGAAGAAGTCTAACCTTCCATTATTTTTTATTTTCAATTTACACTTGTCGCATTTGTTTTCAGAAAACCAGATCTGAACACTGAGAAACTTTTAGAACTTGCCAAATTGGAGTTCAATATCTTCCACTCCTTGCAACAGAAAGAGTTACAATGTGTTTGGAGGTGAGCTGTGTTATTTTATATATTTTTCATAGTCTAAATGGATTTGAGTGAGCAATACAGTAAAATCCATGGCATTTGTATGCGTAGATGGTGGAAAGGATCGGGTTTCACTGAACTAACCTTCATTCGGCATCGTTACGTGGAATTCTACACGTTGGTCTCTGGCATTGACATGGAACCTAAACATTCTACATTCAGACTGAGTTTTGTCAAAATGTGTCATCTTATCACGGTTCTGGATGATATGTACGACACGTTTGGAACAATAGACGAGCTCCGGCTCTTCACAGCCGCAGTTAAGAGGTGATGATGAACAATGAACAATGAGTTTTAAAAATATTTATATAAATGTATTTGCATGAAAAAAAAATCCACTTGACCAAAATTTATGCATAATGATCAGATGGAACCCATCAACACCAGAGTGTCTTCCGGGATATATGAAAAGAGTGTACATGGTGCTTTACGAAACCGTAAACGAAATGGCGCGAAAGGCAGAGAAGTCACAAGGCCGAGAGACACTCAACTATGCTCGAGAGGCTGTATGGACAATAATAGATAATACATATGTTTGAAGAAATAAATATTCCATGGCCATGTATTTTATTTCATTGGGTATTGGGTGGTGATTAGTTAACTTGCATTGCGTGTGCAGTTCGAGGCTTATATTGGCGCGTATCTTAAAGAAGCAGAGTGGATCTCCACTGGTTATCTGCCAACATTTGAGGAGTACTTGGAAAACGGGAAAGTTAGTTCGGGTCACCGCATAGCAATGTTGCAACCCACACTCACGTTGGGCATTCCCCTTCCTCATCGCATCCTGCAGGAAATCGACTTTCCATCCAAGTTCAATAACTGCGCATGTTCCATCCTTCGATTACGAGGTGACACACGATGTTACCAGGTACTACTTAACCTGATATGTAGTACATGAAGGTGTTTGTAATGAATTTTGTCATTGATTTTCAAATACCTTTTTGTTTTAAATTGAATGATGATAATGACGCTGGCATGGCTAATGCAGGCGGACAGGGCCCGTGGAGAAGAAGCTTCCTGTATAGCGTGTTATATGAAAGAAAATCCTGGATCAACAGAGGAAGATGCTCTCAATCACATAAATGGCATCATCGAAGTCATAATCAAAGAATTAAATTGGGAGCTTCTTAAACCGGAGAGTAATGCCCCCATCTCTTCCAAGAAATATGCTTTTGACATCAGCAGAGCTTTCCATCACTTGTACAAATTCCGAGATGGCTACAGCGTTGCCAGCGATGAAACAAAGGATTTGGTGATGAGAACCGTTCTTCAACCTGTGCCTATGTAACCACGAGTCAACAACCACAAGTCAACATATGATATTTACATTTGAGTTAAAACTTAGTTTAGATTAAGTTATGTAAATTGGTAACATATAGATAAAGATGAAGGTTGCAATGAGATTTGGAGAAACGTTAAGTGACTATAGTTATCAATAATATAAGTTATTGGGAGACGGAGGTTTTTACAATTTAGTTGGGTGAAATGTTTCTTAGTGTTTATATGCAGGTTAAATCTAAAATCTAATTTAAAAATATTAAGACTAAATAAATTATAAATTAGGTTAGGTAGATTTTAAAACATATTTATATAATTTTTTTTATAAATTATGTTATAAAAAGATACTTAACTTGGTTTTAACTTGGTTTTGATTGATGACAATTATGTGTTGTTTGTATAGATACTATCTTACTTTTATGAACTAATTTTATTTTTATAAAGGTATTTTTAAGATTTGTGAATTTGCTGGGAATTATATTGATATATATAATTCTAAAAATAGATGACCATTTGGAAATGATGACTTTTTTAGTTGGATGACTATGTTTTATTGGGATTTTGATTGTAGAATATTTAGATTTGAGAAATATATTTTATGAAAAAATGTATGTATATTTTATATTTGTATGTTATGGTACATACTTTTCTACTTTTAATGTGATACTAATTATTATTTTCTTCATGAAGAGGATTTATTATGTAAGCTTAAGAGTTACTATGTAGGTTTATCTATTTGATTCATCTACCTTGTAATAAGGATTCTGAGATTCACTATGTTCAAGTGTTGGAGATCTATGAGTTAAGACATCTTGTATCTATTCAAGTGTTGGAGATCTATGATCTATGTCATTTTGTATTAGAATCTATTAAGTGTCTAATTTCAATATGTGCATTGGAAAATAAATTATGCTGAAATGTTAAAGATATATGATCTATAATTTAATATAGGGATCTATTGTTCAAAAAATACAATATTGTGGATATGTTATCATTATGTCAATGTTTTGATTCCTCTAATCTATTTATTGGAAAATGAAATATGTTTTGATAGTATTACATATTTTATTAAATTTCTTCATAAAATGTATTGATTTTGAATATCATCATTTAAAGAAATGCATTGTTTTCAGTATTATGAATCAATAATATATGTTTTAAGATGAAAATATATTGTTGAAACAATCCAATATTGTTTGTGGATTTATTGTAAATCAATGATTTAATCCTTCTAATTTGTTATCATTGGGAAATGTATTGTACTTTAATAGTACTATTCTATTAATTAAATACATTAATTTTAATGTTATTTTTTTTATGAAACTTCTTTAAATGCTTTAGTCACAACTTCTTTCTTTCAAAGTAATTATATGTTATCATCACGAGCATACCTGCATTTGACATTGTGACGGGGAATTCTGCATCCAGAGTGGGCTTTCTCAAAATGTGTCACCTTATCACGGTTCTGGATGTCTTTGGAAAATTGGATGAGCTCCAGCTCTTCACATTGCAGTTAAAAGTGGTGATGATCGTTAAAGCAGTGAAGTTTAGAAGAATAATGGGCAATGTATCTGCATGAACTATCCCACTTGACCCAAATTTGTGCTTAGGCACAGTAATAAATAACACAAATATTTCATTCTGACCACGTTAACTTTAACTTGGCCATGTATTTTATTTCTTGAAGGTGATTAGTTAACTTGCTTAGTATGTGAAAGGAAGTCTTATCTTGATTCAGATTATATATGGAAGTAGCAAAGTGGATATCCAGTGGTACTTTGAGAACGGAAAAGTTAGTTCTGTTAATTGCATAGCGATATTGCAACCTAGACACAGACTCACAGACTCACATTGGACGTTTCCCATCCGGCAGGAAATTGACATTCCATCGAAGTTAAATGATTTGGCATTTCCATCCTCCATTTACGAGGTGACACGCTGGGTTATAAGGTACTACTTAACCTGCTACAACAAATCAAAGGTAAATGCGAGATGTTTCTATTGCAATTTGCTATTGCTATTGATTTTCAGACTATTTTGGGTTTTAAAGTGAATGATGACTATGATAGTGGTATGGTAGGTCCCGTGGAGTATATGCCTCCTTGTATCGTGGTATATATGAAAGGCAATCCTATTCCTGGATCAACAGACTGGAAGATGCTCGCGATCTTTCGCCGCCACCGCCACGTCATTGAACTTCGATGGAAAGTCAACTTCTAGCAGGCTGTGATGACGAAGCGGAACCTCCGATCTAAGTCTGGATCCGTTGCAATGTCGCGACTCGCTATGCAATTGCGATAACTAACTTTCCTGTTCTCCAAATATTCATCAAACGTTGGCAGATAACCAGCTGGGTGGTTTGGAAGAACCACAAAGTGGGGAGAGAAAGGCCAAAGGAATCCATGATGGATATATTTCACTAAGATATGAAGAAGAACATATATATATATATTTAATTATAATAAATTAAATGTAGCTGCATTAAAGTTTGGGAAAATATCATTCATTCATAAGATAAAAGAGCAATGCTCTTATGATGTATTTAGGATTTGCATTATAATTTTTTTCATATTATTGTAAATGTAGGGCGGGCGTACGAAGATGGTCTCCATTTTCGTTGCAATGGGGGCGCGCTAACAGGAAAAAAAATGACATGTACGCACCTAAGGCAACGCGCACGCGTCGCTAGGTTCGGTACTGAACCGAGGCGCGTGCGCGTTCCTAGTGCATGCGCGCAACGATAGCGCGCACGTGCCTCTATTAAAATAATTAAAAAAAAATAGAACACAATTTCCGCATTGTTCTATTTAGCCGGCGCGACCTCCACCTCCACGTGCGCGTCAATTCAACCACCAAAGGTGGCCAAATCGACTCCAAAACCACCCAACAACACCCACAAACTCATCAACAGGGCGATTGATAGGTAAATATCAAGGTTTTTTTTCATTTTATTCATTCTTTGTATCAATTTTTTTAATTTTTTTTGTTTATTTAATTGTAAATAATTCCCAAATTTTGAAAACAATGAACCAATTTTCTATTGCAGATTGTAAACTGAGACAATGAGTGAACAAGATGTTAACCCCGAGTCCGGTGGAACACAATAAAACCCAAACCTTGGACCCAATGCTGAAGAAAACCGTGAACACAATCCAAATGCCGAACAAAACCAAAACCCCAGCCTAATTTTGAACAAGATGACCTTAACCATTATGTAAATGAAATGCGAGTGCACACTCATGAACTTAGAAACTCGGGGGAACCATCTCAATTGTCTCTTGCCACATCAACTGAGAATTCAATTGATTCCCCCATCCATGCACACCAACAATTGACCGACATGACTCAATTTAGAGCTAGGATGCGGGAGTACTACTCCATGGGCATTTCCAAGGAAGCAATAAAATATTTGACTATTACAAAAGCCCAATTATATAGTATGTTCACTGATCCAAAAACAAACCAACCACCGAACATTACAAAGCCACGTGTCTGCATGGATTGGTGTCATTACCAACCTTGGAGGGACAATTGGATGCGGAGGTGGTTCATGGTGTACGATAAAACTCCCTACAATAATAGGGAGGTTCCACAACACTTCCTTCGCCAACTGTGAGCTGAGTTTTGCCTCGGTTTACATGTCAACTATTTTGACATAACCGAGTTCCAGGGTGTTGGGCGTGGCTCTGCCCAAGATCGATCTGCTGCCAGGAGGAACCCACTAAGAGGGCCACCAGCTCCGAGGCACGACCCCAACCCCTCTCCCCATCCACCTGAGTTTCCCCATAAGCTTGATCAGATCGAGGTGGCAATGAGGAATGTTGCACATGGTCTCCTTAGACACACCTCCTTTGTAGCAGCGACTACAGTGGAGAGGTCGAGTGACCTTGATAGAGATCCAGGTGCAGGGCCTTCATGACAGGGCCAGGATAGACCCATGACCGATGGTAGCCACGCTGGGAATTCCAGTTCAACGGGGACAATGCCACATCTTTGTCCCCATTGCAGGCACACTTGCCCTGGCCCGATCGAGGGCTGTTATATGGATCAGGTTAGCAATTTTTTTAATGTGTTTTCAATCATCACTTGATAACTTGTAAATTATTTTTAAAGTATTTTTGTTTGACTTAAACTATTATTTCAATGTACAGTTATTCAGAGCCGATACACCAAGATGGGAGAATGTAGGATCTCAGAACCTGGATGCAGCAATGACAGCTCCAACTAAAATTGTGGCACCCCACACAGAGGTATTTTCAGTACCTGACACAATATTGTTATTACTTATGTCATTTATATTACTCAAGTATTTATATTTATGGCATACACGTTCATAGTTCGTACAATATTTTTGAATATCTTGATTTCCTAGATAATGACTTGTTTAACATGTTCATAACATGCATGCATTTTGTTGTCCACAGGTGTTCTGTGACTACGGTGATCAACCACCCCCGCCAGGAATTGGCACATCACCATATACATAGGTACAATGTGTAGTTATAAGCATGCTTTTAATTTGATTTGTTACAACTCACTATGGTTTAATTTATTGTTTGTTTACTAAATTGTGATATTACAAATGTATATGTAGGTGCCACCAGTAGCTGTGTCTCCCCATTTTAGTCCTATATATCCACCCTCTCCCATGAGTCCCCTCCCTTGCTTCCATTTAAACCCCTCCTTACGTCCACCCCCTCCCTTCCATCCATCCCCCGTTCTCCGGCCATACTCCCCCCTCCATCAATCCTCCCCCACTCGCCCACCCCCCTACGTCCATACATCCTCCCCAATTTATCCACGCCCCCATGTCTATCCATCCTCCCCCATTCGTCCATGCCCCCCCTTCCTTCCACCTTCCCCTCTTCGTCCACAACCTCCCATTTGTCCATCCTCCTCCCTCCATGCAGAACTACCCTCCCATGCACCATCTCTCAACACCCCCACTAGCCCTTTTCGTTCGATACCCTCTATCCTACAACCGACAGGAGTTCATCGTCCACATGGTCCTCCTCCACCCCATACCACCGTGTTTTCTCCCGCCATATCATCCCCACTTCTTGCCACTATTGTGGCATCTACTCTTCCAATATTCTCATCAATATATCCAGTGGCTGCCACTAAATCTTCCCCCCCCCACCCCATCACTGCATCGGAGCTGGTTGTCTGGCCATCTGCTCCACCTGCTAGCCTAGAAGGCCAGCCATGTCCATCGTCGGAGGTGTTCACAGTGAGAGTCAAGCTAATTTCTGAAAATATTTTGATGCATTAACAAAAAATAATTTAAGCAATTATGACTTTTCAATGAAATGATTGTTTTAAATGTTGTAGACTGGAATTGTTGAGAGGCTTCGCAGATCCAGGACACCTGTCCAACGTTTCCCACTCATGTCAGATGTGATTTATTTAAGATTCGAATTCTACATTTGTTTTATAAATGTGGTAAATGTTGCAAATGCTTGAAAATGTCGGTATCTTATATCATTTGTTCCAGAGCCCAGAGAGACGGTCTACTCCTAGACGGACCAAGACCTGAGGCACCGGTAGCTCGAAGAGTAGGAAGATCGACTTTGGATCTGCACATGGGAGTGACAACAATGGTCACCATGCTAGACACACCACGTGTTATGTACATTAGCCACGATGTGGCACTTTTGTGCACCAGTTTTGATGTACTTTGTATGTACGGCATGAGTTTCCATGTATTTTGTATCTACGGCATGAGTTGTCGCTTTTTGTGTAGGGCATGAGTTGCCATTGTACGTACATTGGGAACCATGTTCCACTATTCGCCAGAAATTGTATATGTTTGGATGAGTTTTGTAGCCTCGATGTACATGGATTTTCAGTTATGTGATTTATATATCTCGTTGTCTAATGTGGTTGTCTAATGTTGTGTGTATCATGATGTGATGTTGTGTAAATTTGGGTTTTACCTAGATCTTAGAAGAGAAGTTGGATATCATAGTTCAGCTTGGTTTATCTTTCCACATGTAAAAGCTTCTAATGGTATCTATGTTAAGAAAACATTGTAAACATAGGCTGACTCAAACAAAATCATGTGTGAGAATTTATCTAAAAACAAACGGAATAAATGGATGGACAAATCACACCTCATGGCACACAAGATATATATTGGGAACTTGAGTACTAGGAAAAGAACACTTAAAAATAAAAAATGTCCATTTTCGTCAAAAGGTTAAAATGAGATCCAACATGATTTTTAATAGCTCTACATAATGAGATCCAAAAAGGCCATACTCTACATAATGAAATGTCGTCGCTAGTATTTATTTTGACCATTTTGCCCACTTAAGATCATGCAACAAATTAATAACCAAGTTATGGAATCATTTCTTAATCAATTGTCACCATACAAATAGGACAACCTTGAGCACGATGTATAGCTAGCTCATTAATTCTCACTCATGGATATAGCCACTTTTGATTTGATGACCATCACATCCACTACCATTTACAATTAGGACTTCCTTAATTTATCATTATGTGATAGCGATCTAATTTTATGTAGACACATTGACTTAAACACATGTATAGTTGACATTACAATAAATGACTACTATGAGGTGTATTTTTTAGGCTATATCCACCTCAACAAACCATCTTGTTACCCCAATACCCCAAATGTTGTCGAATTTTGTCTGGAAGGGATAGAGGGGTATTAGGACATCATAATTCATCTATTGGACAATCAAACACTTGTTAAAGACATTTAGGACAAGTGCATTACATCAATGGAGTCACAGATACATCCTCATCAAGTTGCATGCATCCATTAGTGCGCCATCAACACTAGAACATGTAAGCATTACTACATGTTGGAGTAAGCTTTACTAATGTTATGATAATATTAGGTTTTCCATCCATTGAGAAGGTTTCCATAGGTGTGCATATCCACCATATAAAAATATTCATGGTACAACCAATTTCAAACCATTACGTTTCCAAATTAGGTATCCGGTGCTAGGTACAATGGTTTTCTAGTTGTATACACCCTTGCTATATATATGAGAAACTATGCATATATGTGTATAGTGGTTTGGATTCAAATGTATGCACATGAATATATATGTACAATGAAAATGATTTAATCTTTACATGTATTAAAATTTAGGGCTAGATCTTAGGCTACATAATAGGGTTTCATTGTGATTAGAATACAAACTAGGGTTTTTAGGCTAGGCTCTCTTGTTTCTAGGCTAGGACCCAAGCTCTAGGGTCACCATATTAATGTTTAATTCCACTATCATGACATCATTCTCACCAATACCATGCCCTCTACTACAATCTCCATCAAGCCTCTCAATCCCACTTTGAACATTTCCCATACTTCCAAGTTAAAGTTGATAGGTCTTGATGCTAAAATATTTTCACTTATCTACTCAAATAGACAAATCCACTCCCGTGAAAGATTTGTTGTAGCTTGGTACATGCAAGTTCACATGCAATAATACATGAGAGATCCTTTTACCCCATGATCCATGGAAGATTCATTGGAGTTATATGAACCTCATTGTCATCACCCCAACCATGGTCAAGACGCCAATATCCATCCTTAGTAGAAAAAACCTCATGTTGGCACCCATACCACACTCAAAGATAAAAAAAATTATTTGAAAGGGCATGTTTGGGGGTTGAGGGAATCTTGATATTTTTATAATCACACATGAGAGGTTCTTAGATTCAAATACATTGGATTTAAATAAATTCCCCAACGCCTTCATCATCTTCATCATCATCTTCTTCACCATCACCATCATCATCAACGCCTTCATCATCATCACCATCTTCATCATCATCACCATCACCATCACCATCAACTTCACCACCATCACCATCATCATCAACTTCACCATCTTCATCATCATCACCATCTTCATCATCATCACCATCTCCATCTTTTGGATGCGAGATGGAACCATCACCATCTTCATCATCACCATCACCATCACCATCAACCTCACCACCATCACCATCATCATCAACGTCACCATCTTCATCATCATCACCATCTTCATCACCATCACCATCTCCATCTTTTGGATGCGAGACAGAACCATCACCATCTTCATCATCACCATCACCATCACCATCAACCTCACCACCATCACCATCATCATCAACGTCACCATCTTCATCATCATCAACATCTTCATCACCATCACCATCTCCATCTCCATCTTTTGGATGCAAGACTGTAGGGCCCCTCCTTTTGGGTCCCCTTGAACTAAACCTGAAACTTTAAAAACTTCATACAAACAAATTAGCCATTATAGTTATTGGAAAAATAAAATAAAAGAGTGAATAACTTAACAAAAATAAGCAAACCTTAACCTGTCAACCCGATCCAGCTGGTCCATTGTTGTCTGCGTCTTCCGTAGGATCCCTCCAGCAAAGCTCGTTTAACCGTAGGCGAAGCAACCGTTAGCTTCGCCACCCAACCATAGGCTCATGCTTTCAGTCGCATGGCCTCCCCCGAGCTTTGGGTCGTAGAACTCACACAAGTATTTCAGAAATTCAGCTTGGACTTCCCTTCCCACCAGGATTTCTAAGCCAAACCCTTAGATAGCAGCAAGTCTTTGAGGCATTCGAAAATTACGACAATCATCCCAATTATGGGGCCCTTACCCATTCCTTAAGCCTTCCTTATAAAGGGAAATCTCCTGCGACACATGTCGCTTCATGCAAAAATAAATATTTTTAATTATTTATTTAATTAAAACACTCACCCATCCAAGTGTCAGTTTCTCTGGGAAGTGCACCTACATCCCTAAGTTTGCTCTAGTTTGTCCCCCAGATATTTTAATCAACTCCTAGCTTTTAGTTGACTAGGTGTCTAATCTATTTTCCTCCTAAATAATAATTTCTATTATTTTAAATGCTCAACAAAATAACTATTCATGTGCAAATGTCTAAGCTATTGTTATGCATTTGCTAAGTAATAATCTAGAGTTATTCTCCTAAGTTTTTATGCAATTTAATTTAACAATCAAACTCACTAGGATCACGGTGCCGCGTCGTTGGGCTCTTGGTTCCTTAATTTTTTTATCCCCTGACATGGCACCACTCGGTCGGCTCCAATCATCCATGGTTTCCATTCCTTGGCATGGTACCACCTCGTTGGGTCCTTACGTCCATTCTTTCCGTTCTCGACAGGGTACCGCATCGTTGGGCCCTTCTGCCACCATCTTTCCGTTTTGACTTGCGGGAACTCTTGTAGGGGTTTTAGGAATCGTTACCATCCATCCTTCGTCTACATGCTATCTAGGGACTAATGGCGCTGAGGAGTGAGTCCGTTCTCACTGCGCGCCCCTCAACTCGTACGTGACCAGCTCTGTCGTGGCCCACCTCGTACGCCCTCACGCATTCCTCTTGAGCAAGCGGATCAATGCTTATCTGCTCATGCGTGGTATTCTTGTCGGAAGTCGACATCGTCGTCGCTTCCCCTGTGTGTGATTTACCCGTACTCTACAACCCTCCATGTTCCTTTGTGTGTCCGTTGGTGAACCGTCTCACTTGTTTCTACACACACTTCTCACAACAAATTATTAGTAGCACTATTCTCAACAATCATCATCTGGTTTCTAACTCTAGCATTGTTAAACATTTATGATTTATTCAAACTGCTCATTCATCTTATTAAATATACATTTCGTCGCCAATACATAATCACCATACAGCTAGTCGTTAAGCATTATCCATCAACATAATTTTTCATAGTCATAGCTAATCATTTAACATATGCAATTATTCATTTACCTCAATAGTTCAAATACACATACTCAAAAATAAGGTCAAAAGGTTATTTAATTAATGTTTCAATCAGCCGGGTCACTCAGCAGGTGCCCTCAATGTCTACACAAGTCTAGGGGCACTACATACACCCCTACTTATTTAGAACTTCGTCCCGAAGTTCAGAATAAAATGGAAAGCTATGACGCATCTCAGTTGCGTCCATGCTTTCAGTCGCATGGCTAGGACTGTAATTGTCCTACTGCACTTTGACTTGATCAATCAAGGCTAATCATTAAGCAAGAAGTAATCAATCAATTATCCCACTCCACACATATAATTTAATTCCTTAATTCATTTATCAATTATTGTCGTCATTCACATCTTCAGGTTTTCCTCAATCATTTAAGACATAACAAGACCACTGTATTGAATTTGTTCAGTCGGGTCACTCAAGGTGCCCTTAAGGTCCACAGTCATTCTAGGGGCATTACATACCCTCATTAGTCTAATCAGTTAAAGCACCAAGGCGGGCATTACATACACCCCCCCTTATTAAAACTTCGTCTCGAAGTTAAGTCTCATGTGCTTCCATGGTGAGTTTTCAATTTCTTTTCACATTCATTTCTTTAACATAACCACAATTGATAATAACATTTCCTTTCTTCTTTTCTACCCTCATATAAGTATAAATCGCATAATTGATAATATAACCAAATCGCACATTTCATAGTGTAGTAAACCCCATAACAGTTCTCTCTTGTCTCACTAATTGTAATCGTGACTGAAATCGTCTACAACAAATTTCTTCTATCCAACAAAACTATAAGTATATCATTTACGAAAATACTGAAAGCACTAACATATTTCAACATAAGGAATAAAATATTCAATTCCAACTTCTCCCTTTTCTATAATTACGTATAACTATGATATGTTCAAAACAATGTCGGAATTTCAAAATAAGAATTTACCCTTCCCAATTATGTTCTTCAATACATACCTTAACCATTACCAAACTAATCTTACATGCAACCTCTCTCTTCTCATAATCCAAAGTATAATTAAATATTAGAGTACCATTTACTTAGTATAGCTAAAAGTATAATCTCAGATTTTTATAAACAAAGTCATGTAAAGTTTTCTTCTCTTCCTAACTTAAGCACAGTTAAGATTCTATAATTCAAGTAAGTTTAACTTCTCTCTTTTCACATTTCAAAGTACGATTACAAACTAGTAGTGCATACCTGCGAAGCCATCGCCTTGATTTCAGAAAATAAGCATTTACATCCAATCGATAAAATTCTTGACGCATAACCCATCATCAAAGTATATGAACCCTGAATATCATTTAATCTCTCATACTAGCAATTTTAGAGAAGAAGAATCCTAACCTGTTCGAGAAATTGGGAGTATCCTTGCCGAAGGAGAAGAAGAAAAACCGCAGCTATAATTTTTCCGTGTCGATCTCCATGCATCGCTCATTGTAAGACACAATATCCCATTATTAAACATTATATATTCATTCCTTCTTGATAGTAAATCATAAGCATCCCACCTTCAAAATTATCTAAGCACTTCCTTCTTTAAATTCATATATGGTCATTACTTGTCATTTATCATCAAATACATCCACAATAACTATGTTTTACATTCTATTTGAACATAATCTATTTAATTCAATAGTGTAAGAATCATTCTCAAAAGATTTAAAAAGACATTATATTGATAAACAATACATGTATATAATAAAGAGATTCATACATCCCTATCGTCATTGAATTTTATAGCACATAATTTATTGAGAGAATTCTAGGCGTTTTAACACTCAATCATTCATTCTAAAGGTACACTTATAAGCAATTTTTCTTCAATTGAATTAGAGTATACAATTCTTTAGATTCATAAATAAGCTAGGGTCACATCGAGTTTGTGATCTTTCACTTTCCTTAACAACATCATCATGATTCTAACTCAGTGTCCATGTGTTCAACTCATCCAATTGGTCACCTAGATATCTGGTTTTTCAAATTCCAAATATTTTTCACCTTCACGACAGTCTATCAAAGTTTCGTCAAGTACACTCCTTTTGCAATGAAATTCAGGATATCCATCCAATATAGTACCCAACGTTCAATTTTCATCTTTTTCAACTAGGTATTGATCCATAAAGTAGGTCAAATATTTATTTAACTGTCAAGTTGACTCAGTATGTACTGTCAAAGTTCTTTAAATTCACTAGGCTATGTTTTGTTTGGAAACCTAAACATCACTAAATAAAAATAAAAAAATATTTATAGAATACTAAATTTCCAAGACCAATACCTATTCTACAATGCTTAACTTCAAAGATGTAGACAAACGTAATTAAGGGCTAACTTTCTTTCTCAAACTTCCTGCGAGTCATGGTGATGATAATGAATTAACATTTAAACAATGACAACACACATTATTCTTAAGCAATTTCATTTGTATTCTTCTATACATGACTCTTCTTCAAGTTATAAATATGTTTTTAAATTAAGTACTTTTAACATGTAATTTCTTTTGAATCTAACAATCAAAATTTTCAATTCATATTTCTTTATACACATTATGCTTAGCTAGATCTGTATATATTTCAACATTCTAATAATGATATTCTTAAACTTGAATAACCCATCACATATCTTTTATATACACTTTCACACAACATACTATTATGACAAATATATATTTATATAAATATTTATATATATATATAAATATCAATACTTAAATACCAACAACCCATAGACTTAAAAATTAATACTCTTTAAACCTAAAGTAACCATCATTTACCAAAGTCAGTCTCCTATGTTCATTATGTAGTTGGGACATTAATATTTGTGCATCCTAATCTAATATAATTTAGTCTCCCTTTGTTAGCAATGAATCATATAATGCATATAAAGCAATTAATATTTACTAATATAATACATCAACCTTTTAAACAAAAGTGGTACAATACTAATTTAGGACTAGCATGCTCACGTGAAACTAACTTATTCCTTTATCTACATTTCAAAAAGAAATATAAATATAAACATTGTTTGATATTAGAATGTATTTCAAATTAACCTATAAATATTATATCTTCTCCTTGCAATATGATTAGAGTATAACTTATAATTCAAAACAATTGCGCTTTCTAATTAATTTATATATCTATAAATCACAACATAAATATATATAACTTCAATTAAATTATTGTAACTTCAACTCCTTTTTAATATATATATATATTCTAATTTAACCATGTACACATGCAATATCCATTTATTTATAAGCTAACAATTGAAAAGAAAATATGTGTAAAAATATGAACTACCTGTGCATTAGTAATCTTCAACACGGTAAACATCAACTGCATGCCACGACAGCGACAGTGGCTTACGGGTTTAAATGAAATGCGTTGCAACAGAACAGCAAGCCCATAATCATACTCGACATCTGTGTGATTCCCTCATCTGAGATTGCCGAGTGTCACGCATCAACGGATGCTCCCAAGATGATCGCTTTGAACGGGCAGATCACGACCTCCGATGGCGTGATACCAAATGAACAACTGTCAACATTCAATTTACTCAATTTACTGCTATTGCTGTCAACTGCCAGAGCGTGACATTGTGGTAGACATCTGGTCTAAGTGGAAGAGAGCGTACCTAATTATGTCCAGCTTCAGGGTTTGTCAAAAGGTAAGAGAAATGGGACACCTCAGGACGGAGGTATATATCACTACAACATCTATACGAAAGAGATCTGGCAGTGTGAGCTTAACAAGGGTAAAGAAAATAAAATACGAATCTCGCAGAGAAAGTCAAATTATACACCAAATAAATAATAATAAGAATTTAAAAACAAAGCGACTACTATCTATAGATCATTCACAAATTACCGGGCTAATACTACAGTTTGCCTCGAATGGAATTTAAAATAACAACAAACAAAGATATATCATTCCTCATTATCAAACTCATACTACAAGCGAGAATCACGGAAAAGGTAGGTGACTCCTTAACCAAATCAAGGAGAGAATCTAAATCAAAATAAGTACACCTTTGGGTCAACCCGACAGACAAATCACAGTAACGTTAAATTAAAACACAATTATGCAGACCCAGTCGATCCTCAGATCTACTCCATTCTTGATTGATAGAGGTGGATGCAACCGTAATGCCCGCCTCAGTACCTTAATGTGAGGGGGAGGCTCGATTGTAAATTGATTAAATTTGCATTTATTTACACTCTACTTTACACTTAAATTAACTGCCACTCTAAAAGTCCACATGTCGATAAGAATGATGCTTTTAATAAAAGAATATGATATACATAATGCAGCTAAGAAAGATTCCTGTAACAGAAATGGAATTACGCGCAGATAAAGGTTAAGGAGGGCGATGGCTCTCGCTACATCGGTGACATGGCTGAAGTAGCGGAATCACGGGAAATTAACAGCGACTCAAGTCCATAATGAGTACACGGTTGGAGGAAACAGAAACCAGGTTCATTACTTTCACCTTCACGGTGTCACCGAGCACTATAAGTCGATTGATCTCGTGTCGAGAACAAAGCATGATCACTAGGACATAAAGAGAAAGGCGATGAACAGTTCACTGATTTCAAATATTTACCAAATCTAACCAAACCAGGAAGACATCCACAATGCATTCAGTTAGGGCCACCAATCGATTCGATGGATCAAGGTTGTGACTACGGCTTGGTTTACAGGATTCGTGTTACTAAATAGACCTTGCAATTAATTGCTCTTGAATCAAGGGTTCAACGCCAATTACCTAAATTATAGCTCAGCTGACACAACGTGAAAGAGTAGAATGCAATGGGTAACATCTTAGAGTTAAATAAGCTGAAATTTCGGAGCATAGGGTGCAGAGCACAGTCACCGTGAGGTATCAATTTTCCAATAAAATAATTTGATTTGATATGCAGGTTAAAAGGATAGAGGTTTAAATAATATTTTAAATGAAGCTTTAATTGCTGATGATTCGTGATTCTGGTCATTTAGGTAATATAGGGATTCGATTAGGAACAAAACGCAGGGATCAATTTAAACTTTGTGAGTTGGAAATCAAGAAGGCGTTTAACCAACAGAGAAATGACATATAAAAAGCAGAGTCTGAGATAGGATAATTCCAGCGTGGAACAATCAATAATTAAACATCACTCATACCCTTGTTCTTATCTCCATACTTCTTTGATCTGGAGGTCGAAATTTTTTTTTTTCTTACGTTCATACCCACCTTCTAAAAGGGAACAGCGCAGGGCAGGGATCCAGGGTTACAGTTTCGTCAATTAAGTGTTGATGTTACTATCAAACTGCAGGTCCACGGAATTGGAGAAAACTTACAACATAACGCACAGAAGCATTGCTCGGCCACTCCAGTAGGGTATGCATTGTCTTCACAGAGACACATAGCATTTTTAACAACACAAACAACATGAAGGATAAAATCTTGAAACACAGAATCTATAGCAGGTTGACACGAAATCGACTGAGCTGAGGAAAGGATAAACCATCAGCCTGTAGATCTCGATTGGTATAAGAAGGGTTAACGCCATCAATCCGGCAAGAAGTCAAGAAAACACGATTTTTTTTTTTTTTTTTTGCAGAAGAACTAACTGAGTTATAGTGTAGTCACAGGAGGAATGTAAAACTTACTCAGTATGAAAAGGAATTGACATCATAAATCTGATAAACCTCTGGTGGTGGGTACAGCACTGTGTTGCATATGAGATGGCAAGTTTTAATGATATCAGAAGATGGGTGGTCGAATCTGATTGGCCTGGAGGAGTTCAATACCGTAGATCTAGAACATTTAGGTGGTGATTTACGGAATTACAAATATATTTCTAATTAAATGAAACACAGAGGTCGATTCCTTCCAAAGATCTACAACGTTTGGACTGTTCACTGAATTACAAATAGATTTCTAATTAAATGAAACACAGAGTTCGATTTCTTCCAGAGATCTACAACGTTTGGACTGTTCACTGAATTACAAATAGATTTCTAATTAAATGAAACACAGAGTTCGATTTCTTCGAGAGATCTACAACGTTTGGACTGTTCACTGAATTACAAATAGATTTCTAATTAAATGAAACACAGAGGCCGACCCATGCTGGTGAGATGGGACGTTCTTACTGCCACAATCTCACAACAGAGTTTGAATAACTCAATATACAGATCGTCTTCCCAAATTTTTACAGAGATTTAGAGTATAGCAAATTCAGAAATCCTAGTACGGTTATTCAGAAAATTAATAAGGATATATATCTGGACCTATCCCTTCGAGTCAATTAAATTTCGACAATAAAACTATGCACTCTTAATCACATATCACCCCACCTGAATTTTAACAAGATAAATGAACTAAAAATTGAACCTGATTCGACGGTCGAGTCGAGATGGGGTAGATTGTTGTAGCAGCAGCTGATTCGGCTGTTCAGATCCGAATTTGAGACGAAGATTCCAACAACCCCTAAAGAATATGTGTTCGGTGCCCTCAAGGCTCGACCGGCTCTGATACCAAATGTAGGGCCCCTCCTTTTGGGTCCCCTTGAACTAAACCTGAAACTTTAAAAACTTCATACAAACAAATTAGCCATTATAGTTATTGGAAAAATAAAATAAAAGAGTGAATAACTTAACAAAAATAAGCAAACCTTAACCTGTCAACCCGATCCAGCTGGTCCATTGTTGTCTGCGTCTTCCGTAGGATCCCTCCAGCAAAGCTCGTTTAACCGTAGGCAAAGCAACCGTTAGCTTCGCCACCCAACCATAGGCTCATGCTTTCAGTCGCATGGCCTCCCCCGAGCTTTGGGCCGTAGAACTCACACAAGTATTTCAGAAATTCAGCTTGGGCTTCCCTTCCCACCAGGATTTCTAAGCCAAACCCTTAGATAGTAGCAAGTCTTTGAGGCATTCGAAAATTACGACAATCATCCCAATTATGGGGCCCTTACCCATTCCTTAAGCCTTCCTTATAAAGGGAAATCTCCTGCGACACATGTCGCTTCATGCAAAAATAAATATTTTTAATTATTTATTTAATTAAAACACTCACCCATCCAAGTGTCAGTTTCTCTGGGAAGTGCACCTACATCCCTAAGTTTGCTCTAGTTTGTCCCCCAGATATTTTAATCAACTCCTAGCTTTTAGTTGACTAGGTGTCTAATCTATTTTCCTCCTAAATAATAATTTCTATTATTTTAAATGCTCAACAAAATAACTATTCATGTGCAAATGTCTAAGCTATTGTTATGCATTTGCTAAGTAATAATCTAGAGTTATTCTCCTAAGTTTTTATGCAATTTAATTTAACAATCAAACTCACTAGGATCACGGTGCCGCGTCGTTGGGCTCTTGGTTCCTTAATTTTTTTATCCCCTGACATGGCACCACTCGGTCGGATCCAATCATCCATGGTTTCCATTCCTTGGCATGGTACCACCTCGTTGGGTCCTTACGTCCATTCTTTCCGTTCTCGACAGGGTACCGCATCGTTGGGCCCTTCTGCCACCATCTTTCCGTTTTGACTTGCGGGAACTCTTGTAGGGATTTTAGGAATCGTTACCATCCATCCTTCGTCTACATGCTATCTAGGGACTAATGGCGCTGAGGAGTGAGTCCGTTCTCACTGCGCGCCCCTCAACTCGTACGTGACCAGCTCCGTCGTGGCCCACCTCGTACGCCCTCACGCATTCCTCTTGAGCAAGCGGATCAATGCTTATCTGCTCATGCGTGGTATTCTTGTCGGAAGTCGACATCGTCGTCGCTTCCCCTGTGTGTGATTTACCCGTACTCTACGACCCTCCATGTTCCTTTGTGTGTCCGTTGGTGAACCGTCTCACTTGTTTCTACACACACTTCTCAGAACAAATTATTAGTAGCACTGTTCTCAACAATCATCATCTGGTTTCTAACTCTAGCATTGTTAAACATTTATGATTTATTCAAACTGCTCATTCATCTTATTAAATATACATTTCGTCGCCAATACATAATCACCATACAGCTAGTCGTTAAGCATTATCCATCAACATAATTTTTCATAGTCATAGCTAATCATTTAACATATGCAATTATTCATTTACCTCAATAGTTCAAATACACATACTCAAAAATAAGGTCAAAAGGTTATTTAATTAATGTTTCAATCAGCCGGGTCACTCAGCAGGTGCCCTCAATGTCTACACAAGTCTAGGGGCACTACAAAGACAGAACCATCACCATCACCATCACCATCAACCTCACAACCATCACCATCATCATCACCATCACCATCTTCATGATCATCACCATCGTCGTCATCATCACCATCTCCATATTTTGGATGCGAGACGGAACCATCACCATCTTCATCATCACCATCATCATCACCATCAAACTCACCACCATCACCACCATCACCATCTTCATTATCATCACCATCTTCGTCATCATCACCATCTCCATCTTTTGGATGGGATAGTGCTAGGGGTGCCCCTCCCCTCCATCCCAGTGGCCCCACCCTCATCTTGTACGTCCATCTTGGAAACTAGCGTTTTGCTCAGTGAGAGAGTGTGCAATTGTTTGCACACGGGGATCAACTTTGGAAAATCATCAACTGGGAACTTGTGGCTAGCGTTCTCGGCTAGAACCTACCTAGACACACTTGCATGACTCCCCGAAACCTGTTTTTGTTGCACGGTTGGATTTCTACGCCCCCGATAGGTATCCAGTGGGTGTCCTTGAAGGCCTTTTGGATGTGAGATGCGACGAACCATATAATGAATAGCGTGGATTGGATCGATGAACCGTCAACTCCATTGGATTCAACACACTGGGATAGTGCTAGGGGTGCCCCTCCCCTCCTGCCCGGTGGCCCCGCCCTCATCTTGTACATCCATCTTGGAAACTATGGTTTTGCTCAATGAGGGAGTGTGCAATTTTTGCACACTGGGGTCAACTTTGGAAAATCATCCACTGGGCACTTGTGGCGATGATGATGATGATGATGATGGTGATGATGATGAAGACGTTGATGATGATGGTGATGGTGATGGTGATGAAGATCATGGTGTTGATGAAGATGGTGATGATGATGGACACAGTGACGAGGGACCTACAGATGACAGTGATGATGAAGATGGTGATGATGATGACGAAGATGGTGATGACGATGGGGATGGTGATGATGATTTAATCTCTATAATTTGTTATCATTAATGATTTAATCCCTCTAATTTGTCGTCATTTATGTATTGGGAAATGTATTATATTTTAATAGTATTATTCTATTAATTAAATACATTAATTTCATTGTTATTTTTTATTAAACTTCTTAAAATGCTTTAGTCACAACTTCTTTATTTCAAAGTAATTATATGTTTTGACTGGTAAGAGCCGGGATCACGAGCAAACCTTCATTTGAGACATTGTGACGGGGAATTCTGCATCCAGGCTGGGCTTTCTCAAAATGTGTCACAGGACATCTTTGGAAAATTGGATGAGCTCCAGCTCTTCACATTGCAATTAAAGGTGGTGATGATCGTTAAAGTAGTGAGGCTTAGAAGAATAATGGGCAATGTATCTGCATAAACTAACCCACTTGACCCAAATGTGTGCTTACGGACAATAATAAATAATACAAATATTTCATTCTGACAACTTTAACTTGGCCATGTATTTTATTTCTCAGAGCTGATTAGTTAACTTGCTTAGTATGTGAAAGGAAGGATTATTTTGATTCAGATTATAGATTATATATTGAAGTAGCAAAGTGGATCTCCAGTGGTACTTTGAGAACGGAAAGTTAGTTGTGGTAATCGCGTAGCGACATTGCAACCAAGACGCAGACCAACATTGGACATTTCCCATCCGGCTGGAAATTGACATTCCATCGAAGTCAAATGATTTGGCATTTCCATCCTCCATTTACGAGGCGACACGCTGGGTTATAAGGTACTACTTAACCTGCTACAACATATCAAAGGTAAATGCGAGATGTTTCTATTGCAATTTGCTATTGCTATTGATTTTCAGACTATTTTGGGTTTTAAAGTGAATGATGACTATGATAGTGGTATGGCAGGTCCCGTGGAGTATATGCCTCCTTGTATCGTGGTATATATGAAAGGCAATCCTATTCCTGGATCAACAGACTGGAAGATGCTCGCGATCTTTCACCGCCACCGCCACGTCATTGAACTTCGATGGAAAGTCAACTTCTAGCAGGATGTGATGACGAAGCGGAACCTCCGATCTAAGTCTGGATCCGTTGCAATGTCGCGAATCGCTATGCAATTGCCATAACTAACTTTCTTGTTCTCCAAATATTCATCAAACGTTGGCAGATAACCAATTGGGTGGTTTGGAAGAACCACAAAGTGGGGAGAGAAAGGCCAAAGGAAATCATGATGGATATATTTCACTAAGATATGAAGAAGAACATATATATATATATTTAATTATAATAAATTAAATGTAACTGCATTAAAGTTTGGGCAAATATCATTCATTCATAAGATAAAAGAGCAATGCTCTTATGATGTATTTAGGATTTGCATTATAATTTTTTTCATATTATTGTAAATGTAGGGCGGGCGTATGAAGATGGTCTCCATTTTCGTTGCAATGGGGGCGCGCTAACAGGAAAAAATAATGACACGTACGCACCTAAGGTAGCGCGCAGGCGTCGCTAGGTTCGGTACTGAACCGAGGCACGTGCGCATTCCTAGTGCATGCGCGCAACGATGGCGCGCACGTGCCTTTATTAAAATAATTAAAAAAAAACAGACCACAATTTCCGCATTGTTCTATTTAGCCGACGCGACCTCCACCTCCACGTGCGCGTCAATTCAACCACCAAAGGTGGCCAAATCGACTCCAAAACCACCCAACAACACCCACAAACTCATCAACAGGGCGATTGATAGGTAAATATCAAGGTTTTTTTTCATTTTATTCATTCTTTGTATCAATTTTTTATTTTTTTTGTTTATTTAATTGTAAATAATTCCCAAATTTTGAAAACAATGAACCAATTTTCTATTGCAGATTGTAAACTGAGACAATGAGTGAACAAGATGTTAACCCAGAGTCTGGTGGAACACAATAAAACCCAAACCTTGGACCCAATGCCGAAGAAAACCGTGAACACAATCCAAATGCCGAACAAAACAAAAACCCCCAGCCTAATTTTGAACAAGATGACCTTAACCATTATGTAAATGAAATGCGAGTGCACACTCATGAACTTAGAAACTCGGGGGAACCATCTCGATTGTCTCTTTCCACATCAACTGAAAATTCAATTGATTCCCCCATCCATGCACACCAACAATTGACCGACATGACTCAATTTAGAGCTAGGATGCGGGAGTACTACCCATGGGCATTTCCAAGGAAGCAATAAAAGATTTGACTATTACAAAAGCCCAATTATATAGTATGTTCACTGATCCAAAAACAAACCAACCACCGAACATTACAAAGCCACGTGTCTGCATGGATTGGTGTCATTACCAACCTTGGAGACACAATTGGATGCGGAGGTGGTTCATGGTGTACGATAAACCTCCCTACAATAATAGGGAGGTTCCACAACACTTCCTTCGCCAACTGTGAGCTGATTTTTGCCTCAGTTTACATGTCAACTATTTTGACATAACCGAGTTCCAGGGTGTTGGGCGTGGCTCTGCCCAAGATCGACCTGCTACTAGGAGGAACCCACTGAGAGGGCCACCAGCTCCGAGGCATGACCCCAACCCCTCTCCCCATCCACCTGAGTTGCCCCATAAGCTTGATCAGATCGAGGTGGCAATGAGGAATGTTGCACATGGTCTCCTTAGACACACCTCCTTTGTAGCAGCGACTACAGTGGAGAGGTCGAGTGACCTTGATAGAGATCCAGGTGCAGGGCCTTCATGACAGGGCCAGGATAGAGCCATGACCGATGGTAGCCATGCTGGGAATTCCAGTTCAACGGGGACAATGCCACATCTTTGTCCCCATTGCAGGCACACTTGCCCTGGCCCGATCGAGGGCTGTTATATGGATCAGGTCAGCAATTTTTTTAATGTGTTTTCAATCATCACTTGATAACTTGTAAATTATTTTTAAAGTATTTTTGTTTGACTTAAACTATTATTTCAATGTACAGTTATTCAGAGCTGATACACCAAGATGGGAGAACGTAGGATCTCACAACCTGGATGTAGCAATGACAGCTCCAACTGAAATTGCGGCACCCCACACAGAGGTATTTTCAGTACCTGACACAATATTGTTATTACTTATGTCATTTATATTACTCAAGTATTTATATTTATGGCATACACGTTCATAGTTCGTAAAATGTTTTTGAATATCTTGATTTCCTAGATAATTACTTGTTTAACATGTTCATAACATGCATGCATTTTGTTGTCCACAGGTGTTCTGTGACTACGGTGATCAACCACCCCCGCCAGGAATTGGCACATCACCATATACATAGGTACAATGTGTAGTTATAAGCATGCTTTTAATTTGATTTGTTACAACTCACTATGGTTTAATTTATTGTTTGTTTACTAAATTGTGATATTACAAATGTATATGTAGGTGCCACCAGTAGATGCGTCTCCCCATTTTAGTCCTATATATCCACCCTCTGCCATGAGTCCCCTCCCTTGCTTCCATTTAAACCCCTCCTTACGTCCACCCCCTCCCTTCCATCCATCCCCCGTTCTCCGGCCATACTCCCCCCGCCATCCATCCTCCCCCAATCGCCCACCCCCCTACGTCCATACATCCTCCCCAATTTATCCACGCCCCCATGTCTATCCATCCTCCCCCATTCGTCCATGCGCCCCCTTCCTTCCACCTTCCCCTCTTCGTCCACAACCTCCCATTTGTCCATCCTCCTCCCTCCATGCAGAACTACCCTCCCATGCACCATCTCTCAACACCCCCACTCGCCCTTTTCGTTCGATACCCTCTATCCTACAACCGACAGGGGTTCATCGTCCACATGGTCCTCCTCCACCCCATACCACCGTGTTTTCTCCCACCATATCATCCCCACTTCTCGCCACTATTGTGGCATCTACTCTTCCAATATTCTCATCAATATATCCAGTGGCTGCCACTACATCTGCCCCCCCCCCCCCCCATCATTGCATCGGAGCTGGTTGTCCGGCCATCTGCTCCACCTGCTAGCCCAGAAGGCCAGCCATGTCCATCGTCGGAGGTGTTCACAGTGAGAGTCAAGCTAATTTCTGAAAATATTTTGATGCATTAACAAAAATTAATTTAAGCAATTATGACTTTTCAATTAAATGATTGTTTTAAATGTTGTAGACTGGAATTGTTGAGAGGCTCCGCAGATCCAGGACACCTGTCCAACGTTTCCCACTCATGTCAGACGTGATTTATTTAAGATTCGAATTCTACATTTGTTTTATAAATGTGGTAAATGTTGCAAATGCTTGAAAATGTTGGTATCTTATATCATTTGTTCCAGAGCCCAGAGAGACGGTCTACTCCTAGACGGACCAAGACCTAAGGCACCGGTAGCTCGAAGAGTAGGAAGATAGACTTTGGATCTGCACATGGGAGTGACGGCGATGGTCACAATGCTAGACAAACCACGTGTTATGTACATTAGCCACGATGTGGCACTTTTGTGCACCAGTTTTGATGTACTTTGTATCTACGGCATGAGTTTCCATGTATTTTGTATCTACGGCATGAGTTCTCGCATTTTGTGTAGGGCATGAGTTGCCATTGTATGTACATTGGGAACCATGTTCCACTATTCGCCAGAAATTGTATATGTTTGGATGAGTTTTGTAGCCTCGATGTACATGGATTTTCAGTTATGTGATTTATATATCTCGTTGTCTAATGTGGTTGTCTAATGTTGTGTGTATCATGATGTGATGTTGTGTAAATTTGGGTTTTACCTAGATCTTAGAAGAGAAGTTGGATATCATAGTTCAGCTTGGTTTATCTTTCCACATGTAAAAGCTTCTAATGGTATCTATGTTAAGAAAACATTGTAAACATAGGCTGACTCAAACAAAATCATGTGTGAGAATTTATCTAAAAACAAACGGAATAAATGGATGGACAAATCACACCTGATGGCACACAAGATATATAATGGGAACTTCAGTACTAGGAAAAGAACACTTAAAAATAAAAAATGTCCATTTTCGTCAAAAGGTTAAAATGAGATCCAACATGATTTTTAATAGCTCTACATAATGAGATCCAAAAAGGCCATACTCTACATAATGAAATGTCATCACTAGTATTTATTTTGACCATTTTGCCCACTTAAGATCATGCAACAAATTAATAACCAAGTTATGGAATCATTTCTTAATCAATTGTCACCATACAAATAGGACAACCTTGAGCACGATGTATAGCTAGCTCATTAATTCTCACTCATGGATATAGCCACTTTTGATTTGATGACCATCACATCCACTACCATTTACAATTAGGACTTCCTTAATTTATCATTATGTGATAGCGATCTAATTTTATGTAGACACATTGACTTAAACACATGTATAGTTGACATTACAATAAATGACTACTATGAGGTGTATTTTTTAGGCTATATCCACCTCAACACACCAGCTTGTTACCCCAATACCCCAAATGTTGTCGAATTTTGTCTCGAAGGGATAGAGGGGTATTAGGACATCATAATTCATCTATTGGACAATCAAACACTTGTTAAAGACATTTAGGACAAGTGCATTACATCAATGGAGTCACAGATACATCCTCATCAAGTTGCATGCATCCATTAGTGCGCCATCAACACTAGAACATGTAAGCATTACTACATGTTGGAGTAAGCTTTACTAATGTTATGATAATATTAGGTTTTCCATCCATTGAGAAGGTTTCCATAGGTGTGCATATCCACCATATAAAAATATTCATGGTACAACCAATTTCAAACCATTACGTTTCCAAATTAGGTATCCGGTGCTAGGTACAATGGTTTTCTAGTTGTATACACCCTTGCTATATATATGAGAAACTATGCATATATGTGTATAGTGGTTTGGATTCAAATGTATGCACATGAATATATATGTACAATGAAAATGATTTAATCTTTACATGTATTATAATTTAGGGCTAGATCTTAGGCTACATAATAGGGTTTCATTGTGATTAGAATACAAACTAGGGTTTTTAGGCTAGGCTCTCTTGTTTCTAGGCTAGGATCCAAGCTCTAGGGTCACCATATTAATGTTTAATTCCACTATCATGACATCATTCTCACCAATACCATGCCCGCTACTACAATCCCCATCAAGCCTCTCAATCCCACTTTGAACATTTCCCATACTTCCAAGTTAAAGTTGATAGGTCTTGTTGCTAAAATATTTTCACTTATCTATTCAAATAGACAAATCCACTCCTGTGAAATATTTATTGTAGCTTGGTACATGCAAGTTCACATGCAATAATACTTGAGAGATCCTTTTACCCCATGATCCATGGAAGATTCATTGGAGTCATATGAACCTCATTGTCATCACCCCAACCATGGTCAAGACGCCAATATCCATCCTTAGTAGAAAAAACCTCATGTTGGCACCCATACCACACTCAAAGATAAAAAAATTCTTTGAAAGGGCATGTTTGGGGGTTGAGGGAATCTTGATATTTTTATAATCACACATGAGAGGTTCTTAGATTCAAATACATTGGATTTAAATAAATTCCCCAACGCCTTCATCATCTTCATCATCATCTTCTTGACCATCACCATCATCATCAATGCCTTCATCATCATCACCATCTTCATCATCATCACCATCACCATCACCATCAACTTCACCACCATCACCATCATCATCAACTTCACCATCTTCATCATCATCACCATCTTCATCATCATCACCATCTCCATCTTTTGGATGCGAGATGGAACCATCACCATCTTCATCATCATCACCATCTCCATCTTTTGGATGTGAGATGGAACCATCACCATCTTCATCATCACCATCACCATCACCATCAACCTCACCACAATCACCATCATCATCAACGTCACCATCTTCATCATCATCACCATCTTCATCACCATCACCATCTCCATCTTTTGGATGCGAGACAGAACCATCACCATCTTCATCATCACCATCACCATCACCATCACCATCAACCTCACCACCATCACCATCATCATCACCATCACCATCTTCATGATCATCACCATCGTTGTCATCATCACCATCTCCATCTTTTGGATGCGAAGCGGAACCATCACCATCTTCATCATCACCATCACCATCACCATCACCATCAACCTCACCACCATCACCATCTTCATTACCATCACCATCTTTATCATCATCACCATCTCCATCTTTTGGATGCGAGACGGAACCATCACCATCTTCATCATCACCATCACCATCACCATCAACCTCACCACCATCACCATCATCATCAACGTCACCATCTTCATCATCATCAACATCTTCATCACCATCACCATCTCCATCTCCATCTTTTGGATGCAAGACAGAACCATCACCATCACCATCACCATCACCAACAACCTCACAACCATCACCATCATCATCACCATCACCATCTTCATGATCATCACCATCGTCGTCATCATCACCATCTCCATATTTTGGATGCGAGATAGAACCATCACCATCTTCATCATCACCATCATCATCACCATCAACCTCACCACCATCACCATCATCACCACCATCACCATCTTCATTATCATCACCATCTTCGTCATCATCACCATATCCATCTTTTGGATGGGAGACGGAACCATCACCATCTCCATCATCACCATGACCATCACTGTCAACCTCACCACCATCACCATCATCATCATGATCACCATCACCATCACCATCATCATCACCATCACCATCGTCATCATCATCACCATCTTCATCATCATCACCATCTCCATCTTTTGGATGCGAGATGGAACCATCACCATCACCATCAACCTCACCACCATCGCCATCATCATCAACGTCACCATCTTCATCATCATCACCATCTTCATCACCATCACCATCTCCATGTTTTGGATGTGAGACAGAACCATCACCATCTTCATCATTACCATCACCCTCACCATCAACCTCACCACCATCACCATCATCATCAACATCACTATCTTCATCACCATCACTATCTTCCGCATCACCACCATCTCCATCTTTTCGATGCGAGACGAAACCATCACCATCAACTTCACCACCATCGTCATCATCATCACCATCTTCATCATCATTGTCATCTATAGGTCCCTCATCATCGTGTCCATCATCATCATCATCTTCCTCATCTTCATCACCATTGGCATCATCATCAATGCCTTCATCATTATCACCATCTTCATCATCATCACCATCACCATGACCATCAACTTCACCACCATCACCATCATCATCAACATCACTATCTTCATCATCATCACTATCTTCGTCATCATCACCATCTCCATCTTTTGAATGCGATACAGAACCATCACCATCAACCTCACCATGATCACCATCATCACCACCATCACCATCATCATTATCATCACCATCTTCGTCATCATCACCATATCCATCTTTTGGATGCGAGATAGAACCATCACCATCTCCGCCATCACCATCACCATCACCATCAACCTTACCACCATCACCATCACCATCAACCTCATCACCATCACCATCTTCATCATCATCACCATATCCATCTTTTGGATGCGAGACCGAACCATCACCATCAATCTCAGCACCATCACCATCATCATCAACGTCACCATCTTCATCATCATCACCATCTTTGTCATCATCACCATCTCCATCTTTTGGATGTGAGACGGAACCATCACCATCTCCATCGTCACCATCAACGTCCCCATCATCATCATCACCATGCAACAAAACCGGGTTCCGGGGAGTCATGCAAGTGTGTCTAGGTAGGTTCCGGCTGAGAACGCTAGCCACAAGTGCCCGGTGGATGATTTTCTGAAGTTGATCCCCGTGTGCAAAAATTGCACACTCCCTCATTGAGCAAAACCCTAGTTTCCAAGATGAATGTACAAGATGAGGGAGGGGCCACCGGGACGGCGGGGAGGGGCACCACTAGCATTATCCCATCGTGGTGAATCCAACGGAGTCGACGGTTCATCGATCCGAGCCACTGTCTTCATTCTATGGCTCGTCCTGTCTCGCATCCAAAAGGCCTTCAAGGACACCTGCTGGATACCTGCCAGGGACGTAGAACTCCAACCGTACAACAAAACCGAGTTCTGGGGAGTCATCCAAGTGTGTCTAGGTAGGTTCTGGCCGGGAACGCTAGCCACAAGTGCTCGGTGGATGATTTTCCAAAGTTGACCCCCGTGTGCAAAAATTGCACACTCCCTCTTTGAGAAAAACCCTAGTTTCCAAGATGGACGTACAAGATGAGGGTGGGGCTACTGGGCCGAAGGGGACAAGCACCCCTAGCACTATCCCGGCGTGCTGAATCCAACGGACTCAACGGTTTGTCGATCTGAGCCACGGTCTTCATTCTATGGCTCATCCCGTCTCGCATCCAAAAGGTCTTCAGGGAAACCTGCTGGATACTTGCCGAGGGCGTAGAACTCCAACCGTGCAACAAGACCGGGTTCCAGGGAGTCATGCAAGTGTGTCTAGGTAGGTTCCAGCTGGGAACGCTAGCCACAAGTGCCCAGTGGATGATTTTCCAAAGTTGACCCCGTGTGCAAAAATTGCACACTCCCTCACTGAGCAAAACCCTAGTTTCCAAGATGGACGTACAAGATAGGGTGGGGACACCAGACCGAAGGGGAGGATCACCCCTAGCATTATCCCGGTGTGTTGAATCCAACAGAGTCAACGGTTCATCGATTCGAGACACGATCTTCATTCTATGGCTCGTCACGTCTCGCATCCAAAAGGCCTTCAAGGACACTTGCTGGATACCTGTCGGGGGCGTAGAATCCTTTGTTGTGTTCCATTAGCCTTTTGTTCATCATTTTGTGCTCTGATAAGTGGTACTTCACCTCTATCATCGAAAACTTGGGTCTAAAGATACCTTCCCTTTCATATTCCTCGTTATCCACAGCTAACACAAGTTAGAGATGCCATTCAAACCCAATTGAAAGCTAAGGAAGTGGTTTTATGCGACATCATCTTTGGAAACAAACGTTTATGTAAACCAACAGAAGCTCGAACAATACTCCCTGCTTTTAAACACATTCTGGAGAGAGCAAGAGGACAAGTTCATCAAAGCGACTTCATTCATTTGTATTCTCGTAATGTACACATAGTCCATCCTTATCTTGATAAACAAGAGTTTTATAATGCTTGAACTTTTTGGGAGTGATTATCTCCCTGTATTCGGTTGTCTGATTGGTTGACAAGTTTTCCTGAAAATCTGTACTTTGAACTTCTTTGTTTTATTGCTAAAAATTGGAAGGGATTTTCAAGTCACCAGCAAAATGCTCCCTTGTTGAAATATGTAAGTTCTTCCAACAACATAGATTTGGTTAGTGTATCAAATGCTGTCGCCCACACTAGAATTTATCTTTCGTCAAAGGAGTTGCACATAATGTGGCTAACCAAATGGTATGGAAAGCTTGGACTTGGAACACAATGGCCACATGGACCAATGGGAGCCAACGGAATCCAAGTCCGCTCGCCGGTTTGGGTTCCGTGGCCCCGGGGCAAATCCCCAAAGTGTCCTTGAATGGCCCCGGGGTGCTCGACTAGAATGCCCATAGTGCCTGAACCGTGGCTCGGTTCGCGAATACGTCAATTCTGATGGGTCTGAGACGCCGGGTTCCAGCTAGGGGACCCCCCACAACGTGCCTTGAAGACCCGGAAGCGGTGCCAAAGGGCCATCTCCGGAGCTAGGGTTTTGCTCAGTGAGGGAGTGTGCAATTTTTGCACATGGGGGTCAACTTTGAAAAATCATCCACCGGGCACTTGTGGCTAGCGTTCTCGGCCAAAACCTACCTAGACACACTTGCATGACTCCCCGGAACCCGGTTTTGTTGCACGGTTGGAGTTCTATGCCCCCGGCAGGTATCCAGCAGGTGTCCTTGAAGGCCTTTTGGATACGAGACAGGACGAGCCATAGAATGAAAATTGTGGCTCGGATCGACGAACTGTCAACTCCGTTGGATTCAAAACGCTGGGATAGTGCTAGGGGTGCCCCTCCCCTCTAGCCCGGTGGCCCCTCACTCATCTTGTACGTCCATCTTGGAAACTAGGGTTTTGCTCAATGAGGGAGTGTGCAATTTTTGCACACGGGGGTCAACTTCGGAAAATCATCCACCGAGCACTTGTGGCTAGCATTCTCGGTCGGAACCTACCTAGACACACTTGAATGACTCCCCAGAGCTCGGTCTGGTTGCACGGTTGGAGTTCTACGCCCTCGGCAGGTATCCAGTAGGTGTCCCTGAAGGCCTTTTGGATGCGAGACGCGACGAGCCATAGAATGAAGACCGTGGCTCCGATTGATGAACCGTTGAACCCGTTGGATTCAGCACACCGAGATAGTGCTATGGGTGCCCCTCCCCTCCAGCTTGGTAGCCCCGCCCTCATCTTATACATCCATCTTGGAGAGTAGGGTTTTGCTCAGTGAGGGAGTGTGCAATTTTTGCACACGGGGGTCAACTTTGGAAAATCATCCACCGGGGACTTGTGGCTAGCGTTCCCGGCCGGAACCTACCTAGACACACTTGCATGACTCCCTGGAACCCGATTTTGTTGCACAGTTGGAGTTCTACGTCCCTGGCAGGTATCCAGCAGGTGTCCCTGAAGGCCTTTTGGATGCGAGACAGGATGAGCTGTAGAATGAATACAATGGATCGGATCAACGAACCATCAACTCCGTTGGATTTAGCACACCGGGATAGTGCTAGGGGTGCCCCTCCCCTCCGTCTCGTCGGCCCCACCCTCATCTTGTACGTCCATCTTGGAAACTAGGGTTTTGCTCAGTGAGGGAGTGTGCAATTTTTGCACATGGGGATCAACTTTGGAAAATCATCCACTGGGAACTTGTGGCTAGCGTTTTCGGCTGGAACCTACCTAGACACACTTGCATGACTCCCCGAAACCCAATTTTGTTGCACGGTTGGAGTTCTACGCCCCCGGCAAGTATCCAGTGGGTGTCCTTGAAGGCCTTTTGGATGTGAGATGGGACGAACCATAGAATGAATAGCATAGCTCGGATCGACGAACCGTTAACTCCATTGGATCCAACACACTGGGGTAGTGCTAGGGGTCCCCCTCCCCTCCGGCCCGGTGGCCCCACCCTCATCTTGTACGTCCATCTTGGAAACTAGGGTTTTGCTCAATGAGGGAGTATGCAATTTTTGCACACCGAGGTCAAGTTTGGAAAATCATCCACTGGGCACTTGTGGCGATGATGATGATGATGATGGTGATGATGATGAAGACGTTGATGATGATGGTGATGGTGATGGTGATGAAGATCATGGTGTTGATGAAGATGGTGATGATGATGGACACGGTGATGAGGGACCTACAGATGACAGTGATGATGAAGATGGTGATGATGATGACGAAGATGGTGATGACGATGGGGATGGTGATGATGATGGAGATGGTGATGAGGGACCTCCAAAAACTCAAGCATTAACATGGGTGAGGTAGGTATAAAGCCTCCCTAAAGGACATTTCCAACCATTAGGTGATAATGATGAACATGTTAGTGCTACTCAATCATAGCTCCCAAATGATCCTCATATTCATCCAAGTACTAGACCAATATTGAAACAATTCCTAAAGCTCCAAATGGAGAGAGTGGTAGAGAAAATGGGGGCAATATCCAGATTTGGGTGCTGTAGGCATCTTGGTAAGACCTAAGGTTTGAGGATCGAAATTCCAAGATAGACATGTAGAATTGGATTCTATAAGTTGAGTTCTCTAGTGGTGTACTTGTGTGACGTGACAAACCCTTCTAATAGTGATCCTATCCCACTTGGAGTCCAAATACGCCGTATTAAGGGTACGTGTGGTGGGTCATGGATTCTAGTGCTAGATTAGGTTAATAGAGCTACATTAGGTTTCTAGGATTCTAGATTAGTTTTTGAGGGTTAGATTAGTGTTTCTAGGGTTAGTTTAGCTTTCTAGGATTTCTAGGTCTAGAATATGTTTCTAGGATTCTAGATTAGTTTATGAGGGTTAAATTAGTGTTTCTAGGGTTAGTTTAGCTTTCTAGCATTTCTAAGTCTAGATTATGTTTGTAGGGTTATATTAGTGCTTCTAGGGTTAATCATGCATGAATAAACAATCACATGGCTATAAATCATAACTTAATCATAACTCAAATATCAAATAAATGATATAAGATAACAATATCAAATAAACCATCTAACATGAATAACATTAACCATGCATGAATAAACAATCACATGGCTATACTATGTACCTCAGTCAATTAGGCCTTCTGGATCCTCACGATTTTTTATTGTCTCGAACAACCTCTCATGCTCCGCATGAGGTAGTAAGTAGCGTACCTTGTTTGATGACTTCATTGACATTGTATGCAGTTGGATATTTGTACCCACGATCAAGTGCATAAAGTGATACACCCGCGACCCTAGTCTATAGTCTGTGTATGTGTAGCCATTGCTCTTTGGTCCCTCTTCATCCACTGTAAGATATTCCCCCTGAACAACCATCAAGCTAGTCAGAAAGGTAATGCCTTCACTATCCATTAATGATGCGAGGAGGGTTTGATTCCCCTGGCTACATCATGCCAACCAATCATTCGTCCCAATTGCACTATCTGTCGGGGCGACAACTGCGTAGATGTGTCCAGCAAAAATGCATTTTAAGGTCATATTCCAACAAGTAGTGGTTTGATAACTTGGATAATTACAAAAACAAGGAGGGAACCGGGATATGCATGCAGAAATGTTTACCTGGTTGTACAAGATCAGATATATGATCATATTCATTCGAAATAGAGGATTGGCCTTCCTCTAACTGGATTTTTTCAGCAATTGCATGTGGGTCCACTGCAAGTGATACATGATCCAATTCATCAACCCAATCCATTGATTCACACTCATCCCACTCACAACTGCTGCAAGACCCACAAAAGCAAGAAAGTTTTCGCATCCATATTTCAAATAAAGGGTTGTTTGAGCTTCGAACCAAATGAAATCCATGAGTGCCTTGCACAGTACTAAAACTATAAGAACACGATCGATCTATATCAACTACATTCTAGAAATTTCTGACAACATGTCCTCTACCTGTTGGTATGTGTTGCTTCGTGGTTCGATTTGACATTTTTTCTTTGCACCATTGAATTGTGGATTCGGCATTCCGAATATGAGGTCCTCCCATGCACCTCATCTCCTCCCTTTGTAGGGAAGTTTTGAGACATGCTCTAGCCCCTTCGTGCTCTCCCTTTTCATGCCCGATCTCAAAATAGTTCCATACATGCAGCACATCATAACACTTGTGCAACATACTCAACCATTGGAAAACACGTGCATTTTTGAACTGGCCTACACAACCATCTGACCATATCCAATGCTGATCCATATGTATACCTCTCTCCTTCAGCTGATCATAGAAAATTTTGAAGCAATGTTGCACATAATGCAGGTCATGGCACCTGTCGTCACTAATGTAGAAGTTGGTCTCTTTCAATATTATCCTCATGTTGTTGCTGCTCTCTGGCGCGTGCCTGTACATGATATGGACCATTATGCTAACTTGGTCTGAATGGTAGTATTAAATTTGAATCTCATTATGTGGCTGTAGGGTGTAGTTTTCTGCAAAGTCCACAACCGACAATATTGTGCCCTTGGGAAAGGTGTCTCTACACTATCTATACTGTTCATCCTGCCATCATGCTACATGGATGTGCTGTACATAATGCTCGGTCTTTTGGTAGAATTCCTTCATGAAATCACAAATTTGTACCTGGTGCCACAAAACCAAGGGCATTAATACAATGTGACATTTTCAATCTGAATATATATGTACAAATTCAACATGTATAGTATGAAAGCATGCAAACTTAGATTACCTGTGACTTCACCAATGCAATTTTTTTTCTTTCCTTCGAAATATCTACTTGATATGTTATGTACTGGAATTTCTGCATTTCTACTAACATCCTCCCAAATTCGTGGCTCAATAATGCAAATCCACTGCAACTGGAACATGTCCCGTATAAACATGATCTTTTATAATATTTTTGTCCTTCAGGCCTTCGACACATTATGCTATGTATAAATTCTCTGGATGCATTTAGTGGTTGTAACGAAGGGCAATCCTGCATAATGTTAGTATGCAAACCACAAAATATATTTCTATATGTATCATAATAGTACTCAAATTCTACATGGTATCTACAACAACATGTACTGCGATCAATGCCGGGGCATCTTACCTTCAAGTCCTGAAAATGAACTTTCATCCACATGAATACGTCTGGGATTTCTTCGTCGTCCGGTTGATAGTCGAGGCAAGGGAGTCGGCAAGGAAGTACGAGTCTCGTCAACGATTTGTTGTGGCCCTTCGTTCAGAAATTGGTCCTGCAATGGAGTGTGTTCACTAGGTGGGTGCTCTTCTTGGGGTGGTTGTCAGTTAAAATAACCTGTTCAACATCCATCCCTTCATACTCGACATCAGGCAAGATTTGATTGACTTCAACCACTTCGTCATTGCTTGTTGATGGATCTAAGGCACTAACATTTTGATTTCTACGGTTTTGCATGTACAACCTGGCATTTTCTCTTATCTCATGGGTCGTTTCAGGGGGCGGCTGCATCCTTCTAGACTTTCTTTTATTATTACGTATGTTTCCCATATTCAATGCGCTTTTTGGAAAAACAAAAATATGACCCCTGCAAGAATGAACAACAAACAAGATATTAAAACTCGATGTGCATGATTATTAAAGATCGATGTAGAAATTGATTATGTACAACAACATCTAGTGATAATGTTTTCATATAATCTTAAAAGCTATTGGGAATGCCCTACATATAAAGTTACAACATCACCTCTAGGAACTCAGTAGGATGGTATTGGATGGTGGTGTGGGATGTTAGTAGGAGCAAATTCCCTACAAGGGAGAAGCTCATATCACTTCATTTTCATGGTATGGATGAGGGAAAATAGCCCCAAAAGACTAAGAGTTTTCAATTGTTTAGGTGTTTGTGTGAGTTGTTGTAGTGAAACCATGAGGAATTCAAAAAATGTTTGTCTACTAGATGGAGAAATGTGATCATGAAATGTTATTGGTGGTGATGCAAGTAATTTTTTTTTATCATCTTCATGAAAGGTTGAAAGCATTGCTTGGTGCATGTTGTAGTTTTTTCTTGGTAAGATGTTTTTATTGTCTATGTTGAAGATTAAGAAGACTAAAATAGATCTATCATACAATTCATGAGGAAAAACCAAAATAGATGACATTCAAACAAGTGAACTGTTGCTTGGTTTTTCAACCAAGCATGTGCAAGGATGCACCTATTAACTTGTAATAGTAGTCTTCGAATAAAAAGCAAATACAATTATAAATTTAATCTAACATTAACATAAGCATGTGTAAATAAACAAGAATTAAATCAATAGAAAGAGATGTATGGGAATAACAAGAGAAAAAATAATAGATCTTTGTATTACCTCAAAGGTGAGGATGTTTGGTGTTGAGCAGCTCCAAGGTTGAGGTGCTCCAAGCTCCAATGGTCTCTTTTCCAAGATGTTGAAATGGGGGTCTTCAAACTAGAAATGGGAGGCAATGGCTCTCAAAGGGAATTTGGCAGCATAAGGATAGGATGAAATGTGGATGGAAAGTGAGGAGCCCCTATCACCTTTTTATAGTTTTTGGTGATGGGGAATACCATTATGGTTTTAAGGAAACCAATGGTATTGGCCAACATGGTTTAGGTCTCTTTTTCTCTCTTTTTTCCTTTTTTGAATATTTTTATTATTTTTATTCCCTTTTAATATTTTCTGGGAATTCTAGACCCTTTTTGAGGGTTTTTTGTGTTTTTTGAAGAGAAATATTTATTTTGAGGGGAAAAAGGTGTATAATGGTCTTTTTGGTGACCTTCTGATGGCTTTAGAGGCTCGAATTGTGGAAAAGTGGACAAATGGGTCATGTGAATAAGGGAATGAGCTAGTGAGCACTTTTTGGGTGTTAACATGAATGAAGACTAAATTACATTTAACAAGATAAAATTTTCACCATACCTCAAGGATTATGATTGCTCTTTGCTTCAAATGTCAAATGCTCTTTTGATGTGTCCACTATATGTAAGAAGACTTCATGTGTATCCAAGTAGCATGAGAATTCAATCCAAGGTGCCAAATAGATTCCAACTATTATGTATTCACTCAATTGATCCAAATAGAGCCCAATAGGTGTGTATTCAATACAAAGAGCCAAATAGAGCCCCAAATGTTGTGTATTTTATCCAAATGGTGAAGGAAGCACCAAATGGTGTATGAATTCAATCTACCATGTAAATGCTTGTTGGACTATGCGTGAAACCAACGAAGAGAACGCGATGAATGAGGAAAAACATGTGGGAGAAAGAACGCGGTTGATTTTCTAAATTTTATGTTCAACAGGGATGCACATGCGCCAAATCTGGCGCGTGTGCGCATCTGGCACGTGCGTGTCCTTGCTGAATGTTGTAATGTTTGGTGGGTAACGTTCATTGTATTTATTGCCCAACATATATAAATGTGTCGGGTTATGCCTAGAGCCACTCCCCCATAAAGGCCTTTAGGACCTCTTCTAACCCATAATCCCTAAGAGCATTTAAGTGCTTCTAGGTGTTTGGGGGTTTAAGGGTATATTTACAAATTTGTGTATTTTGATTTCAAAACATTAATTTAATTTTCAATTAGAAACATATGTATTACGTCAAGAATAATTAAATACATAGTAGATATATATTAATGTTGTATAAAGACTGTTCGGAGGCGCGGTTATTGTGAGATCGCAGTATGTCAGATTTGTTCATAATTACCATCAGATTTTATTCTCTTAGGGCAATGCAGATGTGATAGATGTGATATAATATTTTCTATATATAGCCAATGGAAGCATCAGGTTCTACCATTCAATTAGTTTTAGTTTCTTAATATTCTGAGCCGCCTCCATAAATGAGCAGCAATGTCTCTTCTTCTCTCTATCGCGCCTTTGGCTTCCAAATCGTGCCTGCACAAATCATTGATCAATTCTACTCGTGAGCTTAAGGTTCTCTGTAGAACAATCCCAAGACGTGGAATGTGTAGGCAAAGGAAATCTGTCACATCTTCTGTGAGCATGAGTTCAACCACCGTCCTATCTGATGATGCTATAAAGAGACGCATAGGCAATCACCATTCCAACCTATGGGATGATGATTTCACACAATCTCTCTCATCGCCTTATGGGTTGCTTACTTTCTTTTTCAATTTATTTCAATGCTTTAAAATCAATGGAGTAGTTTCCTCTTCATGCACTGCAATTTGAATGTGTTCATGTTTGGAATAGTTTTCCCTTGGTCTTTTAAAGAGCACTGAACTGCATAGCATTAACTAGAACTGTATATTGTTGTTCAGGCATCTTCATACGGTAAACGTGCTAAAACACTCATTGCGCAAGTAAAGGAGATTTTCAACTCACTTTCGATGGCATATGGAGAATCAAACAATCCTCTCAATGATATCCTTCAACGCTTGTGGATTGTCGATAACGTTGAATGCTTGGCGATCGAGAGGCATTTTCAAAATGAGATAAAATTTTCCCTTGATTATGTTTACAGGTCAGTCCCGATTGCCTTCAAACTTTTGTTTATGCTTTTACGACGAATACACATTAACGCTATAAATTATTTGGCCAGCAGTTATTGGAGCGAAAAAGGCATTCGATGTAGAAGAGATAGCATTTCTACTGATCTCAACACAACTGCTTTGGGGCTCCGAATTCTTCGACTACATGGATATATTGTGTTTCCAGGTATCCAAGTTTAGTTTTATTAATAAATCCTTCGTTGAATTTCTTTAATGATAGAAGCCAACTTCCATCTGCGTGTAGATATTGATAGCTAAATACATTATGCATTTATGTCAGATGTGTTGGAACACTTCAAAAACCAACAAGGGAGGTTTTCCTGTTCGGCCCATCATACAGAGAGTGAGATCAGGAGGGTTTTCAATTTATTTCGGGCCTCAAAGGTTTTTGAAGATGTTGAAATATTTTCTGCGACATATTTAAAAGAAACCCTTCGAACGATTCTAGTCTCCTGTCTCTCTCACAAAAGGTGACGCAGCAATACTTGTTGGAAATATCTAATTAAATGAGTTGATCGCATAGTTACTGTGTCGGCTCTGTCAGTCACTTTGTCAGACTATTTGTGTCAGCGTGATGCTCTCTATCAGTCACTCTGTCAGACTATTTGTGTCAGCATGATGTCCGCAGCATCAGTTTGTCTGCAAGTTCGTAAACAATCTGGCGCACGTCTTGTTTGCAGTTATGTAACCGCATTAATAGTTCGTAAGTCAAGAAACCTTAGGATAGAATTTATTAGAGTGTTTAATGCAATCCTGTAGCTTCCATAAGAAGGGTTCCTAAGTCAGTTGATAGAAAAGTATATAAATAGAAGCTCTTAGTTAAAACTCAGTGAGAGATGTGTAAGAAGAGTGAAAGGAGAAGAAGCTCCTGTGAATTGTATCAAGAGCCCAAGCTCTGTGAATGTCTCTAGTTTTACTTGTGTGAATGTTGTTTACATTTACCCATAGTAAAAGAAATCAAGATTCACAAATAGTTCACCACAGTGAAAGTTCTAAATTAACATGGAGTAACTTCGCGTTAAGATGTTTTAGTTGTTATGTCTTAAATAAATATTTTACATGATAAAGTTTGGTTAAGTGAACTGCTAAGTATTAGAGAATACCGCGAAGTAAAGTATTGCAGTGAAGTGAACTTCGCATCACTCTGAAGTTCACCATGCAGTGAAAAGTTGAAATCGTGCAGTTACTTGCTGCGAAGTGAATGCCGCGCAGTAAAAGTTAGTTTTCGCGCAGCTAATACTGCGAAGTTAATTCTTAGCAGCGAAGCCCGTAGCAGAAGAAAAAGAAGGTATCCATCTACTGCGCAGTTAAATCTTCCTTACTGCGCGGTGTTCCTTTTCCCTCCATCTGGTATCAAAGCCTAGTTTACAAAAAGAAGGAATTCAATTCATAAGGGAAAAGCAGTTAAGGATGGCTTCCACTTCTGGTAATTTGCAAACCCCAATATTTACTGAGAAAAATTATGAATATTGGTCTCTAAATATGAAGGCTTTGTTTAGAGGTCAAGATGTATGGGACATAGTCCAGACTGGTTATGCAAAACCAACAGATGCAGCAGCATACAACAATCTCACACAAGCTGAGAAGGATGTTCTGAGGGAATAAGGGAAGAAAGATGGAAAGGCATCGTTCCACATACATCAAGCGACACATGAATCAATACTCCCAAGAGTAGTAGCAGCGCAGTCAGCAAAGGAAGCGTGGGACACGCTGGAAACAACATATCAAAGTTTCAACAAGGTAAAGAATGCCAAACTTCAAATTCTCAGAAGAGATTTTGAATGTTTGTGTATGAAAAATACAGAGTCAGTAGATTCATTCTATACTCGTGTAATTAGTCTAGTTTATCAAATAAAGTCTCATGGAGAAACTCTAACTGACCAAAGAGTTGTTGAAAAATTTCTTAGAGTTCTGCCAAATAAATTTGAATCTTTGGTTGTGACCCTAGAGGAAAACAAAGATCTGTCCATATTTACTGTTGATGAGTTGCAAGCATCATTACTCAATCATGAACATAGAATCAGCGGTTCAGACACATCGCTGGAAGGTGCATTCGCAGCACAGTCATCTATAAGTCACAGTGGAGGCAGAGGAAGATCAAACTCTAGAGGCAGAGGACGAAGTTCGTTCAGAGGAGGTCGTAGCAGCAGTCCTGCACATGTCACAGGAAGAGGCCAAAATCAGACCACAAATCACCCAAGTGGACAAAGGTATGATAAATCAAAGATTCAATGTCATTACTGTAAGAGGTATGGACACTTTGCATATGAATGCAGGAAGAAACAGTATGACCAAGGAAAGCAAGGCGACACACAATCAAGCAGCAACAGCAGTGCGAACAGTTCACTCTTCTTGGCATGTGCATCATCGCTGGAATGCAATGCCGTCCAAGAGATTCCATATGACATATGGTATTTAGAATCAGGCTATAGCAATCATATGACTCGTAATTTAAGTTTATTTTCTAGTCTAGACAAATCAGTTCAAACTGATGTCACACTTGGAAACAATATCCAAGTCAATGTTTTGGGTAAGGGTACTGTTGATATTCTAACAAAACAAGGGGAGCATAAATTTATGCCTGATGTGTATTATGTTCAAGGTTTGAAGCATAATGTGATGAGCATTGGAAAGTTGATGGAAAAAGGTTACAGAGTTCACATGATAGGGAAGTGTTGTGTGATCAAAGATGTATACACAAGCAATCCATTAATAACCGAAGTGCAGATGACAAGCAATCGCCTGTTTCCTTTGACGATAGCACCAATTGTCAAAGGTAAAAATACTCATGTTGATCATGAAAGTGAGAAATAAAATTCTGAAGTTGCGTTCAAGACAGAAAGCAAAGGAGTAGAAGTTCGCAGCAACGAGGAAGAAAAAGGCAGCAGAATGCAAGCTGCATTTCAAACAGAAATGAAGGATGATTCCTGGTTGTGGGATTTCAAATTTGGACATCTAAACTTTGGTGGGCTGAAGCTACTGCACATGAAGGATATGGTGAAAGGATTTCCATTAATTGAAAAGCTAGAGAGAATTTTTGAAGGCTGTATCTTTGGAAAACAGCATAGAGAGACCTTTCCAGTCGGAAAGTCATACAGATCTCGCGCACCACTTGAAATTGTGCACTTCGATATTTGTGGACCAATGCAAACACCATCCATGGGAGGGTGCACTTATCTTCTCACATTTATTGATGATTTCACAAGAAAAACCTGGTTCTATTTTCTAAAGCATAAATCTGATGCATTTGACTATTTTCAGCAGTTCAAGGCACTTGTGGAGAAGCAGAGTGGTTACAACATCAAGATATTAAGAACAGACAGAAGTGGTGAGTATGTCTCAACTGATTTCTTAAATTTCTGCAAGAATCATGGCATACAGAAGCAATTCACTGCGTAGTATACACCGAGCAGAATGGTATCGCGGAGAGGAAAAACAGAACCATCATGGAAATGGCGCGCAGTATGTTGGCAGTGATGCATCTGTGAAATGAATACTGGGATGAAGCAGTGGAAACTGCTATCTACATCATGAATCGATGTCCTATGAAGAGAGTGAAGAACAAAGTTTCGCAAGAAGCATGGACAGGTATGAAACATAGTGTTTCGCATTTAAAAGTTTTTGGTTGTGTAGCATATGCACATGTTCCAGATGAGCTGAGAAGAAATTTAGACAGTAAAGGACAGAAATGCATCTGGTACACCTAATTCAGTCTCTTGTTTTGCATTATTTTCTCAAGTTAATGATCCTCTAACATATGAAGAAGCAGTTGAAGATGAAGTCTGGGCACAAGCCATGAATGAAGAAATAGAATGCATAGAGAAGAATCAAACATAGGTACTAGTTGATGTTCCTAAGGACAGGGATGTAATAAGCATGAAATGGATTTATAAGACCAAGCAAGATGCTGAAGTAAATGTGTAGAAGCACAAGGCGAGATTGGTAGCAAGAGGGTTCACTCAGCAACCTAGCATAGAATTCAATGAAACTTTTGCACCTCTAGCACGCATGGTCACTATCAGAACAGTCTTGGCCATCGCAGCACAAAAGAAATGGCCTGACTATCAAATGGATGTTAAGTCCACGTTTCTAAATAGATATTTAGAGGAAGAAGTATATGTGGAGCAGCCACAAGGCTATGAAGTTCCAGGACAATGACACAGAGTATACAGACTGAAAAAGGCACTGTATGGTTTGAAGCAAGCTCCTAGAGCTTGGTATAGTCAGATTGACTCATACCTCATTCAGAATGGATTTCACAGAAGTGAATGTGAGCCAACGCTGTACACAAAAATCAACCAGCAAGGTAATAAACTAATGGTCTACCTGTATGTAGATGATTTAATATTTACAAGTGATTTTGGCATAGAAGAATTTAGAACAGTCATGGAAAGTGAATTTGAAATGACTAATTTGGGGCTTATGAAGTACTTTCTGGGCATTGAAGTCCAACAGAATGAAAATGGTATATTTATATCTCAGTCAAAGTATGCAAGTGATGTATTGAATAGGTTTAAGATGTTAAACTGTAAGACAGCCTCAACACCAGTAACAACATGTTTGAAATTAAGAAAGGATGATGATGGATCCAATGTAGATCCTACACTGCTTAAAAGGCTTGTTGGCAGCCTTATGTATCTTACAGCAACAAGGCTAGACATCATGTATAGAGTCAGCTTAATCTCAAAATTCATGGAGTCACCAAAAGAATCATATTGGCAAGCAGGTAAAAGAATTCTGAGGTATGTAAGTGGAACAAGAGACTTTGGTATTCTGTATTCCACCTCAGAAAATTTCAAACTCATGGGATACACTGACAGTGACAATGGAGGCAGCATAGATGACAAAAAAAGCACATATGGGAATACATTTCATGTAGGAACAGGTGTTGTATCATGGGCGTCAAATAGACAACCCATAGTAACTCTTTCTTCAGCAAAAGCAGAGTATGTTGCAGCTACAAGCGCTGCATGTCAAGCCGTTTGGATGCGCAGAATGTTAAGTGATATGTCGCAGCATCAGCAAGAACCTACAGTCATTTACTGCGACAACAATTCGGCTATCGCACTGTCAAAGAATCATGTGTTTCACAAAAGAACCAAGCACATTGACACAAGGTATCACTTCATCAGATAATTGATAAACAACAAAGAAATTTGTTTAGAATTTTGCAGGTCTGAAGAGCAGGTAGCAGACATCTTTACCAAACCATTGGCAAAAGACCCGTTCCAATTTTTGCGAAGTTGTTTGGGAATGACAAGTTCTGCGCAGTGAACTATGTCATGAACATAGCATGTTTTAGCTCTGAAATATTTTGTAATATTTTAATTTTGTTTGATGATCCCCATCCGCTCATAATTAAGGGGGAGTGCTGGAAATATCTAATTAAATGAGTTGATTGCATAGTTACTGCGTCGACTCTGTCAGTCCCTCTGTCACACTGTTTCTGTCAGCGCGATGTCCGCAGCATCAGTCTGTTAGCAAGTCCGTAAACAATTCGGCACACGTCTTGTTTGCAGTTATGTAACCGCGTTAATAGTTCGGAAGTCAAGAAACCTTAGGATAGAATTTATTACAGTGTTTAATGCAATCCTGTAGCTTCCATAAGAAGCGTTCCTAAGTTGGTTGATAGAAAACTCTATAAATAGGAGCTCTTAGTTAAAACTCAGTGAGATGTGTAAGAAGAGTGAAAGGAGAAGAAGCTCCCGTGAATTGTATCAAGAGCCCAAGCTCTGTGAATGTAAAAGACCGCAGTAAAACTCATTTCCATGTATTGAGGAGCTGCGTAGTTTACTGTGGTAAATATACAAGTCTATAGTTTTATGTTTTATTCTCAAGAATGTTGTATTTTGCAAGTTGCACATCATCTCCAGTTTTACTTGTGTGAATGTTGTTTACATTTACCGCAGTAAAAGAAATAAAGATTCACAAATAGTTCACCGCAGTGAAAGTTCTAAATTAACATGGAGTAACTTCGCGTTAAGATGTTTTAGTTGTTATGTCTTAAAGAAATATTTTACATGATAAAGTTTGGTTAAGTGAACCGCGAAGTATTAGAGAATACCACGAAGTAAAGTATTGCAGCGAAGTGAACTTCACATCACTCTGAAGTTCACTACGCAGTGAAAAGTTGAAATCGCGTAGTTACTTGCTGCGAAGTGAATGCTGCGCAGTAAAAGCTAGTTGCCGCATAGCTAATACTATGAAGTTAATTCTTAGTAGTGAAGCCCACAGCAGAAGAAAAAGAAGGTATCCATCTACTACGCAGTTAAATCTTCCTTACTGCGCGATGTTCCTTTTCCATTCAATACTTATATCATATTTAACAACGTTTTTTTTTAATAAAATTGTGTTGAAGTACAACTACACAGGGATGATCGTTTTGAAAAATTATTAAACGATAAAAAGAACAAACCACATTTTCTTATTTGTATCATATCGTTTTTGTTTCTATCCAATCATGTTTGTTTCAATCTGTGTTAATGTTACACTTTTGTGTTGGCAGATAGAGTACGTTCTCGAATATCATTGGCATTCAAATTTGCCGAGATTGGAAGCTAGGACTTACATCGACATACTTGCAGATAATACTGTCAATGAGTAGGCACATTATTTTGTGTGACATATTCTTAGTTGCGTTGCATTGAAATTTAATAAAAGTATAACCAACTAACATAATTAATTTTCCCAAATGTTTCTTTTAAAAGTAATTAGATGTAAAACATAGCTAATGATTGCACATATTCTTTATGTTTAATATTAGTATTGACAATTATACTTATCAAATCAAATCATGAGGATGAAGTTTGTTTTAACAATTGTTTTTCAAAATATATCGTGTAGAACTTCTTCAATGCATTTGTTTAGAAGCTCTCTTATATTGGTTGTATCCCATTAAATTATTTTCTCCTGATATTTTTTAATTAAGTATCTTTCTTTTCTAGCCTCTATCGAAGAAGTCTAACCTTCCATTTGTTAAATTTTGAGCATTAATTCACAATACTCTTGGATCTTTACTGAGAAAATAACATATACAATATATCAATGCATAACAATCACAATAAGCATGAAAAGCATCACAAGAATCAAAAGCATGAGAGACAAGAGACACAGAGTTTCCGTGGGGAAAACCCTAAGGTGAAAAACCCCACAACTTCCTCAGAGATAGAGAGAGCAATGGCTCAACCAATGTACAACCAAAATACACTTGAGATAGTCTCCTAGAGCAGATGATCCTCCTCCTCACTAGTGCACCACTTTCTGAGTGAGAGAAACTTGTGACTTTCTGAATGATCCAAATAGAGATCTCCCGATCTCTATTTATACTTAACCTATTTTCCCAGTTACACTATGGGGTCGACTTGTCTATCTAGATACATCCACAATATAATATATATTTCAGGGCCAACCCCACACATGGTGGTCTAATAACCCATCGACAAGTACACACACTTGCAACACTTGCCAATCCACATGACGACACTTCCTTATAGAGGAATAACACATCTCTAATAAGGGTACAATAAATATATATGAAATAAATAGATGGAATACATTCCGAAGTTACATATACATCAACACTCCCTCTTAACTATGAAGGTATTTCTCGACACAGATCTGCTAGACAAGTCTTCTTCTCGGGATCATCATCATCGATGCATCGTCATCATCATCATCACTGTTGTTGCTATCTCAACCAATCTCTGACTCTACTAGTCATAGGAAGTTCTACAGAGCCAGTCCTTTTTCATACTATATGTAGGCACACCACTTACAAGTCTTTGTCATCATTGGCCATACTATGGAATCCTCAGGACTTATTACGTGCATCACAAAACCTCGAAAGAGCATCCCAGGCTGTTACAAGCACATGGCTCTACCTATAGGATCTCCCAGGTCCATATTATATGTGACCTCACCACAAAACCTCGCAAGAGCATCCCAGGATGTTACGAGCACACAGCTCTACCTATAGGATCTCCAAGGGACAGATTATATGTGGTCACCACAAAACCTTGCAAGAGCATCCCAGGTTGTTACGAGCACACAGCTCTACCTATAGGATCTCCAAGGGACAGATTATATGTGGTCACCACAAAACCTCGCAAGAGCATCCCAAGCTGTTACGAGCACACAGCTCTACCTATAGGATCTCCCAGGGACAAATTATATGTGGTCATGGCAAAACCTTGCAAGAGCATCCCAATACTTATTACGGGCACACAGCCCAACCTATCAGATCTCCCAGGGACATATTATATGCCATAGGACAAAACCTTGAAAGAGCATCTGCCAGATATCCCAGGGCCAGATTATATGCCATAGGAAAAACCTCGAAAGACTATCTGCAGATCTCCCAAGGCCAAATTATATGTCCTCCCAGAGCAAAACCTCGAAAGAGCATTTGCCAGATATCCCAGGGCCAAATTATATGCCATAGGCAAAACCTCAAAAGACTATCTGCAAATCTCCCAGGGCCAAATTATGCTCATCTACACAACCTGATCCACGGAAATAGAGTATCAACCTGATACTCACCATACATCATCCTGATGTCCACATGATCATCCTGATCATCATCACTGCAACATCCTACTGCATGTCATCTGGAGCAACATCCTGAAGCTTGTCATCCATGATCATCCTCATCATACAATGCATCTACTTGATGCATACCAAGTATCTACCTGATACATATCATCATACATGATCCACCTGATCATACAATGTATCCACCTGATACAAATACAAATACATGATACATATCACCATACATGATCCACCTGATCATACAATGTATCCACCTGATACATATACAGATACATGGTCCAAGCATCCAACATGATGCATATACAAAATACATACAAATGATCCTACTGATCATATCCAACATCCAACATGATGCGTACATACATATAAATGATCCAGCTGATCGTATCCAGCATCCAACATGATGCGTACATACATATACATATAAATGAACTAACTGATCATATCCAGCATCCAACATGATGCGTACATACATATAAATGATCCAACTGATCATACAAAGCAGAAACCAGAACATCATCATGATGCTCATCATCCAGCGCTTACATCCACAGCCATGTGAAGGATCCTTCTTCCAACATGCTTGGAATGGCTTCAACAAATGTGTCCATCACTTCTTCCTCGAAGTGTCATCAATTTGAAGAACGCCAAGCCTCTCCCTGAAGTACTCGAACTTCACCCTAGCTAGTGGCTTCGTCAGCACATCTGCAATCTGCTCGTCCGTCCCAACGTATAGGAGCTTCACAGCTCCTCTCTACACCATATCCCTGATATAGTGATATTTGATCTCTATGTGTTTTGACCTGTCATGAAACACTAGGTTCTCGGACAGCTTCACACAACTCTGGTTATCACAGAAGATTCCAGTAGCATCCAATGGGAGATCAAATAACTCAGACAGTAGTTTTTGTAGCCATACTGCCTCACAACTAGCTGAACAGGCTACAACATACTCTGCCTCAGTTGTACTCAGTGCTATGCAGGACTACTTCCTACTAAACCAAGAGATCACACCTGATCCCATACTGAAGCAGCACCCATATGTGCTCTTCCTATTTGCAACACTGCCAGCCCAATCTGAATCAACATAACCCTGCAGGTTAAACTTTTGATTCGCTTCGTACTTGAGCCCATAATCCACTATACCTTTCAGGTACCTCAGAACATGCTTTACATCAACCAGGTGAACACTCCTCGGATTTGTCAGGAACTGGCTCAATGTGTTCACAGCAAAGCAAATATCTGGTCTCGTGTTCGTCAGGTACATCAAGGACCCAATCATCTGATGATACATAGAGACATCAACCAGCTCATATGAAGCATCACATAGAAGCTTTAGATTCGATGCCATAGGTGTGGCCATGGCCTTGCAATCCATCATCCTGAATCTCTTCAGGATATCTACTGTGTACTTTCCTTGACCAAGGAAGATCCCACCTGCACTCTGCCACACCTCCATACCTAGGAAATAACGCATCATTCCCAAATCTCTCATATCGAACTCAGCAACAAGCTTCCTCTGAGTATCTACAATTAGTCTATCATCTCCTGTTACAAATAAGTCATCCACATACAGGAGTAGAATAACAGGATTCCCTTCCTCAACCTTGTAGTAGAGGTTGGAATCTACTTTACTCTTGGTAAAGCCCAAACTAGATAGGAAACTGTCCATCCTACCATACCAGGTTCTGGGAGCTTGCTTCAAGCCATACAAGCCTTTCTTCAATCTGCACACATATGACTCCCTGTCATGTATTTCAAAACTGAGTGGCTGCTCCACATATACTTCCTCTTCAACTACACCATTGAATAAAGCAATCTTGACATCCATCTGGTGTATTTTCCATTTCATTGCTGCAGCCTGGGAAAGTACTGTTCTGATGGAAGTATACCTGGCTACAGGTGCAAAAGATTCTTCATAATCTATTCCCTCTTCCTGAGAGAAGCCACAAGCTACGAATCTTGCCTTGTATTTCTCTACACTGCCATCTGTAGCATGCTTGATTTTGTAGATCCATTTGGAAGTCACAACAGACTTCTCTTTAGGTCTTGGGACAACATCCCAAACATCATTCTTCATTATTGATTGGTATTCCTCAACCATGGCATCCTTCCATTCTTTCTTTTCCGCTGCTTCTTCATAACTGGAAGGCTCTTTGTTCATAATGTCACAGAGTAAAGCAACATAGCTGGTATGTGATCTGGTTCTCTTCTTTGCTCTATGTTCTTCTTTTGGAATGCCAAATATTTCTGCATCTTGAATGAGCTCTCTAGCCCATGCAGTTTTCTTCTTGTGAGAGTTATCCTCACGGGGTGGATCTATAGGTTCTTGTGGATCTTCAAACTCACGAACAACTTCTGGAACAGCTTCAGTCATGGTCGTGTCTTGAAATCTAGTTTCCTTAGGTTCTTCATAAACTTCGATAGGTGCCTTCCTTGATTTGATGAATGTTGAGTTCTCATCAAATGTTACATCCCTGCTAACATCAATCTTCTTGAACTCTGGAAAGTATATTCTGTAATCCTTTGATCTTTCACTGTAACCCACAAAGATACCCTTCTTTCCTGAAGGATCTAGTTTAGTCCTCTTTTCCTTTGATACATGAGTGTATACTGGACAACCAAATATTCTAATATGACCGACTTCGGGTTTCTTACCAGAAAAGACCTCTTCTGGTGTCTTGTTGTCCAATATCTTGTGCGGTGTTCTGTTCTGCACATATACAACTGTTCTAGCTGCTTCTGCCCATAGATGCATAGGTAGATCCTGGTCATGCATCATTGCCCTTGTTGCTTCCATGATTGTTCTGTTCTTCCTTTCTGCAACTCCCACTACTACATTTTGACCCAAAATCCGACGGCGCGTGGATTTATCTTTATAAAATTACCAAAAAACACAAGTGTACAAATTTTTTTTTAAAATGTGGCAACAAGCGTCGGCTATGCGATGACGCGTTTAGTAAACGTTGGTTACGCGACGTCTCGTTTAGTACACGTTGGTTAAGCGACGGTGAAGAGAGCACGTTTAATAGGGGAGATATATGAAATATGTATAGCCATCGCATAGCCGACGTGTACTAAACGAGCCGTCACATATTCGACGCGTGTGGCCATTATTTGCAAACATTCATATAAATAGATATGTAGGCCTAGGTTCATAATCTCACACACTCACTCTCGCACAAATCTCTTGGACAAGAAATGCGAAATTCCTGAGGAGTATTAGGGTTTGGTTTTTGGCCTTGTGCTTTTGTGGGGATCTCCCCCCTTGGTCTTGGAATTTGGTCTTGCTCTTTGGTGACTTCTCTCTTGAAGTATCTCTTGGTTAATTTCTTGGTTTAGGGTTTGGTTTTTGGCCTTGTGCCTTTGTGGGGATCTTCCCACTTGGTCTTGGAATTTGGTCTTGCTCTTTTTTTTACTTCTCTCTTGAAGTATCTCTTGGTTAATTTCTTTGTTTAGGGTTTGGTTTTGGCCTTGTGCCTTTGTGGGGATCTTCCCACTTGGTCTCGGATTTTGGTCTTGCTCTTTGGTGACTTCTCTCTTGAAGTATCTCTTGGTTAATTTCTAATTGGTTTATCATTGGTAAATCTTTGTTGGAGAAAGTTTGTCCTCTTGTGTTAGGGTTTACCCTCACTAGTTAGGGTTTTCTCTTGTGGATTTGGCTTTGACTCTTGTGGAAAAGAAGATTCATCATATACTTGGTTTTGTTTTGAGTTAGGGTTTACCCTCACTTAGGGTTTTCTCTTGTGGATTTGGCTTTGACTATTGTGGAAAAGAAGATTCATCATATACTTGGTCTTGTCTTGAGTACTTAGGGTTTACTCATGTGGATTTGGTTTTAACCATTGTGGAAAAGAGGACTCATCATATACTTGGTCTTGTCTTGAGTTAGGTTTTACTCATGTGGATTTGGTTTTAACCATTGTGGAAAAGAAGACTCATTATATACTTGGTCTTGTCTTGAGTTAGGGTTGACTCATATATTGTGGATTTGGTTCTAACCCTTGTAGAAAAGAAGACTCATCATATACTTGGGTTTGCTCCTACTTTGTTCTTAGGGTTTGAGTAATAAAATGCCACGTAACAATAATGTTACAGGTCATCAAGATCATCTTGAACAAAATCGAGAATTGCTTGCTAGGTTGTGGGATGGAGTGGAAAGAAGGGGTGATGGAAAATGTTATTGTCCTTGCAATCGATGTAGGGGCTTTAATAAGAGAAGGTTATTGATCTCAACAGCTAAAAAACATTGTAGGGAACATGGACATGTTGAGGGGGGGCATGAATATCATCCATTGGTAAGTCATAATTCATTATATATCATGCGGTCTGTTTGTGCCAGAAATTGCTTCCAGGCCACAAAGAAACAAGCCAACACAATCTCAAAAATACAATAAAGTAAAAGTAGGTTTTAGGCTAAGTTGCCAGGGTAATTGGGTACTGGGATGGGTACGGGTACACCACTTTTTGAAATAGGGTACTTGGGTACGTCGGGGTACTGTAGACATATATATATAGATATATATAGATATAATTTTATAATTTTATAAGTAATAATTATATTAATATATTTATAATTAAATATAAATATAATTAATAAAACTGAAAATTAAGCTAAATTAAAATTAATAATTATTAATACGAAAAAATTTAAAATTGAAAAACTTTAAAATTATTGCAGGAACATTTTCTTTTATGATAATCTGTCTGTAGCCATATCAAGGAACTCGGCCACTAGTTGTTGTTTACCTTTTGATATATACCCATCCATGTTTGATTCCATTCAAATGCTTTTTTTCTTTTTGTTAGTGTGCTCCATTTTATGAAATCTGTAAAAGCCTACTTGTCCTTTTGAAATGTCTCATGCAGACGTGTTTTAACTATTAGTATGAGGTTGCAAAAGGTCATCATGCTAAAAACCTTAGGTTTATTTTCCGAAACATTAAACTCGCCTTGATTTGTAGTTGGCAATGTGGCATCCTTGATAATTGGATTTTTAAGGACCCTAATTCGTTTTACCATTTTGTCAAAAAGCCAAGTTAATCCTATTTTCTGTTGCTAGGTTTGACAAACTGGAAAGCAAGTTGTCTATCTTATTATAATTAGCATTTATGCTAATCCTACCAAAGCTACAAACAGGCCTTGAATAAAGGCTGCAGTTTATCTTGCTTGGTTGGTTAACTGTGGTTGGAAAGCATGCTGATTTGACCAAGCTAAAGTCATATAAAAACTTGTTATTTCTGAAACCCTAAGTGAAATTGGCCATTCCAACCTAGAACTCGATCTCCTTTTCATGTGGGGTAGGATTCCTGAAATTGTCAATGTTACTCCATGAGTGGATTTCATAACCGACAAGCTGTGTTGACCTTGGAACTTTATTCTCGGGGGAAATTGCTAAAGTGATTAGATTACAGCATGACTGAATATATGACAGTGAGATGGCAGTTTGTCAAATATTGCTATCCTGGAAACAATACTAAGCCTGGTGTGCTGATTAGACATAGCATAACCTTGGAAAAAGTGTGATGTGATGATACTTGTAAACATATTAGTTATTATACTGAAAGACAGCTAAATGAATGAGGTAAAAGCACTCTAATAGGCAGTTCTCATGCATGTTCTCTAATTACAGCCATGCAAACAGCAGAAATTATGAGACAAAGCCGTTGTAGTAGTTGTTTTTCTGATTCATGTCCATTCATTAACACCATGTATATTGGGCCAGCCTTTGACATGAGCAACCTGAATCTTTAGTTTGGAAAGCATGCTAATGGGTGTATAACTTTTAAGTTGTATAATCTAAGGTTTTAAATTTACAGTATTACACTACTGTATAGTGTTTGAAGTTCATTCATTAAAGACAAGCACTACCAGCATACAAACCATAAAGCAGCAATGAATTTATCAATTATGTAACTAAACAAGTTAAAAATGAATCCAAAACACAGACTGAAGGGTAAAAAGGATCATATATATTTCATAATTCTATTCAGCAAATACACATGAGAGTTACAGTACTTAGGCGCTCATAAACAAGTCACAGACATCCTTAAGCCAGCCAAAAATCGAACTCTGTTTCTGTCTTTCTTCTCACTCTAAATACTATTTTTTACAAAATTCGTTAGGGTCTAAACCCTAACTGCTTTCAACCAAATCCTCGATGGGTTAAAGTGAAATAAAGTCTTTCCTCTAGAACATAACTAAAAAACTAACTAATTAAAGCATCTATTAAAAGCTCCATAAGTAACTGACTAACTGCCAACTCAAAGGTCTTTGGCAGCTTCGACTAGTAAGGCTATTCCATCCGAGATTTGAGCCTTTTTTCTAGCTCTCTTCTGCTCATCTTCTGTCTCTGCTAACTTCCTTGTAAGCTTTTCATTCTTCTGCTGCAAGTCTTTGACATTCTGCTTCAATTCTGCATTATGCAAATCTGTGCTTCTCTTTCTCTTCAAGGCTTCTTTAGACACCGTTATTAGCTCTTGATAATTTTCATTCACTTCCAGTAAGTCTTCTCTTAGCCTTCTATTTGCTAAGACTAGGCCATCATTAGTCTCTTGCATGCATGCCATTTGATGCCTATATTGTTTGATGGTTCTTTGCAGGTTCTCCATGTCTGAGTCAAAAACCTTCCCTATTATGGTATTTTGCATCTCACTGGGCAGCCAAGGGACATTCAGTCTTCTGAAAATATCCTCATATTCCTGTAACAGCTCTGAAGATACACCATGAAAAATAGGGTTCTCCTGACTTGTTGTTTCAATGGGTGTAGTTTCATCTATCAAGTTCTGATTTTCAGAATAAGAAACCTCAATTTCCTTCTTTTGTTGTTCCTTTATTATTTCATCTTTTAATTCCAGAAACACAGCAGATAATTTTGTTTGAGTGAGACTGGAATCTTCTGCTGACTTCAATGACCTTTTTTCTTTTGTATGCTCAGAAACTGGACTGTTTATAACTGCTTCCTTCTTGATCTTGAGTTCTTCATCTGAAGATTCATCATCAATTACATTTATCTCTTCTGTCTTCATTCTAGGGTTTAGCAAATTTTTCATATTCAACCTTAACTTGTTTTTAGATCTGGTTTTTGGTCTCCATTCTGAAACAAGTTCTTTTACCATCTTCAAAGTTTTTCCTTGATGCTTAATTGTGGCTAGCTCTATACCTTCGATTTTGGTTTTCTCTTTCTTTGGCTTCTTTGTTTTATCTTCTTGACTGTACTTTTCTATGTATTCCATCCCAGCTTCAGTTTTGAGAGTGAATTCATCCTCTTCTAGTAAATATCCCTCATCCTCAGATAGGACAGTGATGGGGCTTCTTCGTTGAACCTTAATGTCCTCTTTTTCTAGAGCACCTTTTTCTGTGACAACAATTTTCTCTTCACTGAGAGTTTCTGCTGGCGCCATGTGTTTCTCAAGCTGATCTTCTTGTTGTGGAAACAATGAATATTTACCTTTACTGTTAGCTACAACCCTTTGAGGTTCATTGTTACCCTTCAAAGGTTCTGGTTCTTCTTCAAATTTAATTTCTTTTTTTTCTTCAGACTTTCTCTCCTGACCTAGTTTTCTGACTAGAGATTGACCTTTGTCTACACGCTTTTTAGCTTGCTGCTCTTTTTGCTTGGTCTGAAAACCAGACCAAAACAAGAAATGCTCCCATGTCTTCCCTTCTTGTTGTAGAACTATGCTGATAATAAGCTTAATCAGACCATGATGGAAGATGGATTGTGTAGTATGATCATGATGCCCCTTAATCCTACTTGACATCTTTTGCAGACTTCTGAATAAGAAGAAAGGAAGGTTCATTTTGGATTCACCAATCAGATGCTGTAGAAATCTAAAATGATATTTGAAAACAGAAGCATATCTTCCTCACAAGTGATATAGCTTTGTAGAATTTTAATGGGCTGCACCCATTCATCCCTAACCTCCTGGATTAACACCCCTTTGCACCAGTATGGAGTAATACCAGGTAAAAGGTACCTTTGATCATCAAAAGTGAAAGGCAGTTTTTTGAACCACATTTCACCTTCATTCTTGACTCTTGTAGCTTCAGCAACTAAATCCACAGTCAGTTTAAACTTTAAAGTATCAAATACTATCATGTCCTCCTTATAGCTTTGGTCAAATTTATAAGAAACCTCAGTGTTATAGCCATTGATTTTCCTGAAGAAATCCAACCAACCAGCATTTTGAAAAAGCTTTGCACAATCTGGAAATTTGTCAATCCAATTTAGCTCAGTGGGTTCGATTCTATTTGTTTTGCCACTTTTACCCATCTACTTTCAACTACTGAAACCTATGTACTTTTGGAGTTCTATTGATGAGCTAACAGGCTGCTTTCAGATTTTGAAGAAGTAGTGGCTTAATGTATCGCTAAATTTCAAATTTCCACTTGTCACAGCGTCTCAAAGAACTCTTAAACTGATCTATTTTTGACAGGAGCTTTGTTTAGAACCTATATTCATGTTTTCCCTAATGAATTTTAAGAAAACAATATTTTCTGAGAAAAAACCCCAATTTAGCAGCTGCTATCGGTTTAATGCGGAATACCCTATTCTCGCTTTGATGTGGATGTTTAAATCAATTTTTTAGGTACCTGGTTGTTCAATTCCTCTGTGCAAGTGTCTTCAGGTCTTTAATTCACTACCAGCTGGCAGAACGAGCAAGCCGTAATTTCTCTGTAACTGCAACTTCTGGCTTTCAGGCACCTGTCCTCTCTCCACCTATTTTCCAGCTTAGTGATGTATCTGTGAAATAACTCCTTTCACGTCAAATTCGTCTAACACCTCCTCCTGTCATGATATGCACTGTTCCAGCTAATAATCTCCATGATCTCTTCGACGATCTAGCAGCACCTGTTTTCATAATTACTACTGGAGCAACACGTATCAACAGCCTTCATTCATGTGATTAGTCACTTAGCAATGAAACCATGCAAAAATTTAGCTTAAAAAATAATGATTTCGGTTGGCGCGATATTCTTGTAGTGCCACTGTATTAACTTTTCATGATTCCGCTACAAGAATAATCTGCATTCAAATTTTTTCCCAATTTCAACTATTTTTTCAGTTTAAATGATAAACCACACTCTTTGAGTATGTTTGTGACATCCTTACTTAATATAAATCCTATTTATCCCTTCAAATCCTAAAAGAAAATAATAAGAAATCTAAAAGCAAGCAAAAAATTTAAAATTTCATTTGAAAATCAAAAAATTCCTAAAGGAAGCAAAATGAGAAAAATTTAGCTAATGAGCAAAATTAAAATCAAAATCACAATCAAAATATAAAATCGAAGGAAACAAGTTCATGACTTAACACGGTCTTTATATTGAGAGTTTTTGTAATTGTATATTGTATCATTTTTATTTTTGTTACTTATTAATCGATCACATGACTAACGTTCTTTGTTTGATGTTTTAATTGTAATTATAAAGCAAGGGCCTCCTAGGGCTGTTCCGAACATCGAGAATGTGGTAATTGCGGAACAACTAGCGCAGGAAGAACAATATGCAGGTCCTTCGAATACTGATCATGATCAAGTTAATGATGATCATATGGAATTAAACGATGATCATGATGACGATAACATAATTGAGGATGATGGTGCAAATACATTAATCAATGATGCATTTAATGTTAGAATGGACGATGATCAACATCATGCACTGCCAATTGATGACTTCGAAGATATTAATGATTTACCTACACTTGAGAAGGCGACGGAACCACTTTTTGAAGGCTCCCCCATAAGTGTTCTCTCTACTGTGTTGCTGATAATGAACTTGAAGGTTATGAATGGTTTTTCAAACACATCCATCACGCTGGTGTTAAGGTACGCATGTGATTATATGTGATCCATCGGATCTCAACTTTAGTGCATATACTCCAAAACTATGTCACACCTTTCAATCAAAACCACTTTGATCTTATAACATACTCCAAAAAATAAGGATGTATTTGTTGTTGTTAATATCATGCTCTTCAAATATTTATATTAACCTTATTTTTAAAATTTGTGGTAACAGCTTGATAGGTGAATATTTGTTACCAGCATCAAATAAATTACCTCACACATATCGAGATTTAACTTCCATCATGAAATATGTTGGAATGGAGTATCAAGCAATTGATGCATGTCCTAATGATCATATTTTATATTATAATCAGTATGAGCTTGCAACAGAATGCCCTATATGTCATAGCAGTAGATACCGAACAGATCAAGTAACCAAAAAGGTGTCTCGTAAGGTTCTTCGTTATATTCCCATTATTCCACGCTTGCAACGACTGTTTAGGTGCAAAAACATAGCTCAATTTATGGATTACCACGCACGGAATAGAAGTGGAGATGATATTCTGCGAATGCCTGCAAATGGTTCTGCATTTACAGACATGGAGGAAAAATGGCCACACTTTAAAGAAGAACCTCGTAATGCTAGACTTTCTTTGGCAGCGGATGGTGTCAATCCACATGCAGAGATGAGATCTACTAACTCGGTCTGGCCTGTTTTTGTTATCAACAATAACATTCCTCCATGGATGTCAATAAAGAGGGAGCATATAATGTTGGCAATGATTGTTCCAGGTATAATTTGTACTTTAGAACAGTGTTTTTTTAATGCATATTTAGTATTTAATTTGTCATGAAGATCAATATTGTTGCATATTCATGTCATATATATTTTTCATTTACTTATATGTATTGTATTTGATGTTTTCTTTTAGGTAAGTTCCAAGTTAAAGATATGAATGTATATATCGAGCCTCTTGTTGATGAACTACTTAAGCTATGGAATGGTGTCACTATGTATGATGTCTCTAGACCAGTAGGGCAAAGGGAATTTCAATTCCATGCAATGCTTGCCTGGACAATTCACGATGCTCCAGGGCTAACACATTTTTGTGGTCTTCAAACAAAGGGAAAATTTGCATGTCCAGTTTGTGGTCCCAAGATGAAATCTCGTCATTCGAAGAGTTTGTGTAAGGTAGTGTTTGATGAGTATAGGCACTTCCTCTCTAAGAATCATAGGTATCGAACTACCGAAAAACATCTTTTTAATGGGAAAGAGGAGACCGCATTAAAACCACAGAGAATGACACCTCACATATGGAAGTTGCAATATAATAGAAATCGTCAAGGTATGATTCAATTTTTCTATCTTATATATTCGTATTGATCATCTCTTATATGTTTTTAATGTTTTATTTTGGATTGTATTAATTTTTTTTACTGTAATATACTACATTTTAATCTTTTTAACTTATATATTGATTACTAATGGTCTGCATGAACATCATGAAGGTGTAAATGGGCTTCCACGAGGAATGAAAAGTTATCCGAAACAATTTAGTAGGCTGCCTTACTATGAGCACTTACTAGTTGTTCATTTGTTTGATACAATGCATATCGGAAAGAATGTAACTGAAACACTATGGCGAATATTAGACGGAAGGAGTGACAAAGAAAAAATTGTCAAAATTTGCAGTGACATTCATGAATCCAATCATGCAATGAAAGATATCATTGAACATTTAAACAACGATGGAGACCAAATTAATATAAGGTCACTTCCATGGTTATTGACTGAGCAACAAAGCAATGCAGTAAAAGAAGTGATACAAAAAATAAAATTTCCCACAGGATTTTGTTCGAACATAAAGAATATCTTAACAAGGAAAGGTGATTTTGGCGGGGTAAAAACGCATGATTGGAATATCTTCATTAAGGTAATTATATTTTTGGTATATATATTGGTATATTACAATACTGCATGTTTTTTGTTTACTTTTTTTCTTAATTTTGAAAAATATATTGATGAGACGTGTTCATTGTTACAGTATGTTCTACCTGTATCTCTCCCAGACAACTTTGACAATAATGTCAAACAGGTCATATATGATCTTGGAAAATACATGAGGTAATTAGAAACAATATTTTTCACACATCATCATGTAATTTGTTTAATTCGTTGCATAACTTATATGAATTGACATTTGTTTTAGTCAATCATGTAGATTTGACGTACTACAATCTTAAATTTTCGTCGTTAAATGATATCATTATTTTCTTGCTTTACATGTAGATGGTTTTCATCGAAAGAAATCCACAAAGAAGATATAAAGTATTGGAAGAGAGAAATTCCTCGTTTAATGTGTCAAATGCAGAGATTTCTACCTTCGGAATTTTTCAATGCACAAGAACACTACCTCATACACCAAGTTGAGGAGATTGAATTGTGTGGACCTATACATGCAAGGTCCATGTGGATGGTTGAGAGGCACTTGAAATTTATGAAGGCTTTAGTTAGACAAAGAGCACGTCCAGAGGGTTCTATGATGGAGGGATATATGGTATTTCAGGCCATGGTGTATATTGTTGAATATCTTCCAGGGTTGGGGTCTATTAAGACCGAATTAGATCGATGCATTGGTGATCCAAATTCCACTAAGAAATTAGAAGGAGAGTACCTGATGGGGAAAGGTAAATCGAGGAAGGTCAAAGGTAATTATTAAATGGTGTTATAGAATAATAATTTTAATACATTTTAATAGTATCGTACATAATTATTTCAATTTTAATATTCATTAATGATATGCATCATTAATATTTATAATGTTACACTGCGTTATGTAATTATAAATTTTTGAGTTGATTTATGTAATTTTATTTTCATGCAATTGGTCGCGAGTGGGATGCACTACATTTGTACGTCGCAAACAATCTTGATTGGATGAAGGTATGGATTGAACGATGTAATCAATCTGGTCGAGGACTATCATGGGAAGGTGTGGCTTCATTGGTTAAAGAAGCACATCGCAATGGAGATGTGAATCTAACAGAAAGGGAAATCGATTTAGCATATGGTTTAAAAGATAAACAGGTAAGCATGATATTGTAAATATATAAGCCATAATATTTTCAATTACGTCGATATTCATGTTCATCTTGATTAATTTCATTTTATTTGCATACTTTAAGAACATAAAATACTTACTAGTTCATTATCAATTGCAGGTAAAACACCACAAGGCTATGTGGTGCAACGGTCGTAAATATCGCATTAAAAAGTTGGATGACACAAGGAAAACATGTGATTCTGGGATAAGTGCAGTCTTTGAGGTCACTAATGTTTCATCTAGAAGCGACAGACGTCTAGAATTGTCAGAAAATCGATATTATGGATATTTGGAAGATATCATTGACTGTGACTTTAAATCATTCAAAATAATTCTTTTTGTTGTGAAATGGTACAGGCTACGATTGAATCGATTTGATCCCGATAGAATTGTTATTGAACATGCTAATGGATTTACCATGGTCAATACAAGGTCGCTTGAGTCACGAATGTCCGAGCCCTATGTTCTTCCAAGTCAATGTGAACAGGTATTTTACTCAAAAGTTCCTGGTAGACAGGGTTGGTTGTTTGTTATTAGACATGATCCAAGAGGAGGGCCGGTAAAGTATAATATTGTAGAGGAAGCTGAAGAGGGTGTTGAAGAAGAAGGTGATCATGTAGAGGATCAACATGAGTTGGATGTTGATGATCATAATGTTACGCAGGAAGATGTTGAAGAGTTAGTTGAAGAAGATGATGTTAGAGACAATGTTCATGATGAAGATGATATTGACGATCATGATCAATTTATTGAAACTAATTACAGCGACGACGATGATGATATAGCTGCCTCTAATCCTTATAATGTTGAATCTGGATCAGATGATACAGATGCAGACTTGGATGGAGAAGATGATCATGAAGTGCATTGAACATCATTCCAAGTGATGTGAGGGGGAGGGGGCAGATGAGCTTCCACCTTCACGTGGTTGTCCCTGTTGAGTAGAGAATATTAAGATATTCTTGAAACAAAGAGAAGTTCATTAAGGTATTTTACTCAAAAGTTCCTGGTAGACAGGGTTGGTCGTTTGTTATTAGACACGATCTAAGAGCTGGAAGGCAGGTAAAGTATAATATTGTAGAGTAATGCTTTTACTAGTTTGGCTAGATGCTCAAACAACATTGCTACCTAGGCCAAGCATAGATAAAATATGAGGTGGTCTATTTAAGATGGCTATAGGGTTTTCCTAGCCCTGGCTTTTACTTATAAGATAATTAATGACTCAACTTTCAAACAGCTAAGGAGCTAATTATATCTCCTAAATTTTAATATAAAGTGTTATTCTATATCCTTTGCATACTCTATTTAGTTTTAGTTATTCTATATCCTTTAGTTATCTAGTTATAAAGTACTAGTTAATGAGTAAAGGAAAGGGCGTTAATGAGTAGTTGTTGTCATGTTGTATGGGTTCCTCTTTTGGTGTTTATCTCGGGATGTTAGGAGCTAGGGTGTGTAAATATAGAATATGTATCATGCGGATAAGACATAGTGGGAGGATAGGTCACGGGTTCGACTCGTCCGCCTTATTCATTTTGGCATAACAAATGTTGTTTTTAAATTATGGTTACAACCATATGCTACCCGCCAAAATTCTACTCTTTTACATATTTTAAAACATAAAAAATTTTAAACCCACGCCAACAGTAGCAGAGCTATAGGGTTTAAATAGTCCCGTGCGAACAGTAGCAGAGCTATAGGTTTTAAACGCACGCCGCATTCGTTCCTTTTCCTCCCTTGTCTACGCATGAGCGGTACTAGATGCGATGCAATATGTTGAGCTTTAATAGGTAGAATAGAGGTGGCTAGAGCTTGGGTAGGGGTTTAAGAAGAAAAGTAGGTAGCAGGAGCAGTCCGTCGTTTCGATTTGGAGCAGTCCGCCATTTCGTCGATTTGGAGCAGTCCACCATTTTGATTTGGAGAAGATTCAGTCCACCATTTCGATTTGAAGCTCAATCAGCCATTTCGATTTGAAGCTCAGTCCATTCAGCCATCTTGATTTGGAGCTACCATTCCATTCCAAATGTCTTCAGTGAGTGACATTCTCATCCATAGCTTCATTTGCCTGATATGCACACTCTGTGGGACATTACATCTATAAATGTTCATTCTGTAGTCGGTCCAAGTCCTCCAACTAGAAACTTGGCTTATTGATGCAGGCACCACCTGCAATACCTAAGCAGACCCTTGATTCCCAAAATTTCTGTAGTGGAATCTTCACTTAATACATTCCTTTACCATTCTTCTCCTAGTTTTTCTTAGTTTCCAATTAACTCTGTGACAGAACTAAAAATAGATAACTGTCACTATACTTGGCAATTCTATCAAAATTCAGCAAGATTTCCAGTAGTGGTTAGTTCCACTGCAATATTGTGTTAGTGTGAGAATGAAGAAATTTAGGATTCAAGGCAGCCATATGATAATGTTCAGAATGCTATTTCTTCTGGCAGCGCCTGTAAACGTGCAGTCAACTTGGAACGAGAGCGAGACGGGATACTGCCCGTCATGCTTCTCAATGTATTGTCCTTGTTTATGCCCTACAGTAGAGGAAGAGGAGGAGAGCTTATATCGAATTAATGATGATGAGGAGGAAGAAGGACTGGTTCCGCCCAAAGGCCTTGAGAAAAATAACTTATCTGGATTACTTGTCTTTTCTCACATGGTATCAGAGCACATGAGAAAAATAACTTATTTTTTATATGGCTCTTCTTGGCATTGGTGTTGTGAGCTGATTCACCTGAGTTGATCGTGGTGAGAGCTGTCAAGTGGAGGAATTATGGAATAATTCTTGAATGTTCCCTTCCAGTTGTTTTTCGTCTTTGGCTATCATTTCGCAGCTATACTGTTCTAAGTTATTGCACTAATGAGGTGCATTTTACAGTTCGCAGCTATACTGTTCTAAGTTAAACGCCACATGACCATTCGTCATGACCTAAGCCCCAACGAAAAATCACTTATCGTACCAATTGTACCTTCTTTTCATTTTCTGCTTCCACCCAATGCACGACACGTATCTCTCAGCGGAAAACTCCACTTTGCCTCGAGCTTTGAACCGTCACTTTTCGCTGTGATCGTGATCGTTGATTTCTAACTTCACAACTCCGCTCTCATCCTGATCGTTAATCTCCTATGTGATTAGAACCATCCATTACTTAGCTCATCAATGTCCGCTCTGTTCTCGATCGTTGATCCCCAAATGTTATACATATCAGCGCCACTTATAGACTATACATGTGAGCTAGGGCTTCTGCACTGTGACAATTATGATGACTCACAAACCATTACAATATTCCATGGAATCGATGTTTCCCTTAACGAATCAAATGTATACTCGAAATAGAAGGCTAATCAAATCCCACACGGCTGAACAGAATGTTAACATATATATAGACTGTATTTTACCCTAGGATATACACTGTAACGTTTCCAATAATTCACACTTCATTTCAGTATTCCTTAAACTCGATGCTTTCAGATGAAATTTGTTGAATCATATGTATCCAACCAATGATAACAAAAATATCACAACATATACAGATGAGATGAATCATATATACTGATATTTTACACAGTAGAGAGGAAATTTAATGATTCTCCATCATTTTATTACATTTCACTGTATGTAATCAATCACACTCTACACCCTGCTCTCTCTTATCGAGCTCTGTGAGCTAACCTTCATCTAGGCTAAGCTACCTATTCAAAATACTAAAGACTGCATTTATTTACAATGGATTTCTGTTTCCAGATCCTGTTTCTGTTTTTGATGAAGGGTTTAAAAGGTCACTATATTGAATAGAGAGCTCATAAGCCTTATCCTAAGTAGAGTCATGTATCATATTTACCTTGACAGCTTTTAAAACCACATGCAAAATGACCCAAAGCTGCTTAAAAGCACCAAAACAGTGTTAATGATATTCTTGTAGCGCTGGGGCTGAAAATCACCAAAGGTGCGCTACAAGAATATCGCGATTCCAAATTCTTCCGATTTTTCAGTAAATTTTGGCACGCTTGGGCTAATGAATGACTGATTATATGTTTTAGAGGATTCATGACGTGTTGATGTAGAAAACATCATGATTTCAAATGCTTGCACGTCGTGTGAAAATCGTGCTCATCATCAGCACAGGTGTAATTCATTTTGACAGATATCCACATGGTTTGAGTTAATTTGGCATGAATTTTTTATCTACAAGCATATTCAAACACGGAGGACTTAATAAGGTAACCATAACCACTAGAAAAAACCGAGCATCGTCGCCAGCTGAACAAGCAAGAGGTGTTGAGGGCTTCACGGGAAATTAGGGCTTCCTAATTCCGTTGCTAACAGCTAAATTGAAGGTTGGAGGACATCTGTACAACCAAGGTGACTCAGCTGTCAGTTTGGGTCGTGATTTCAAACAACAACAGTGAAGCAATTTATAGGTATTCCTAAAAAACCAATATAACAGTAAATTTGGAGCTTTTTCGCCGGAGCTTACTCTGTTCAAATTGATCAAAGGATAGGTTAACCAGAGAAATAGCTATTTGTTGATGATCTGCAACGCCAGGCTGAATGAGGGTTGAAGAGAATAGTTTCATTTTTTATGAAATTTAACCCTGTTAGTGCTGTGAACAACCTGTACATTCAATAGTGTTTTTAACTTCCAAAATTAATCTCCTGTTCACAAACAATACAAGAGGATACATTCAATTTGCAGTGATTGTAGAATAATGGGCAGGAGTGGTAAAATAATTAGAGCTGAACCAACAGATGTAGAATGGGTTGAAAAACTGCCTGAGTGTGTGGAGCTGTTCAAACAAGCTAGTTGGATGGATTTTTTCAGAAAGATTGATGGATATAATGCAAAGGTGTCCTGCAAGTTTGCCCAGGGTTTCAAGAATGACATGGTGATTTTTGATACTTTGAAATTCAAGCTGACAGTTAAATTAATTTCAGAAGCCACAGGGATTAAGGATGAGGGAAAACAATGGTTTAAGAAATTGCCCTTTGACTTTGATCCACAGAAATTTCTTTTACCAAATGTCACACCTGATTGGAATAAAGGTGTCCTTATCCAAAATCTCAGAAAGGAGTGGGTTGAACCAATCAGGATATTACAAAGCTATATTACTTGTGAGGGCAGGTATGCTTTTGTATACAAATATTATTTTAGATTCCTTCAGCACATGGTGGGGGTGTCCAAGATGAACCTGCCATTCTTCTTTTTGAAGAGTTTACAGAAAATGTCCAACAAGGTGAAAGGGCCTAAAGATCATTCCTCTCAGTCCATCTTTCACCATGGATTAATCAAGTTGATTATTAGTACTGTCTTGCAGCATGAAGGAAAGACCCGGGACTTCTTCATCTTTTGGTCTGGTTTTGAAGATCAAAAGTCTAAGAGACAAATAGATAAGGGTAAGGTCTTGTTGAGAAAGTTAGGCCATAAGTCAAAGCTGAAAGATAAGGAAAAGATCAAAATTGAGGAAGCAGCAGAGCCTATGGAGGAAGACAATGAACAAAAGACATTCTCAGCTAGCTCTAAAGGAAAATATACACTATTTGAAGATAAGAAGGAACAACCTTAACAGAATTTGGTGCCTGTAGCAGATCCTCAGGAAGAGAAAAAGGTTGATATAAAAGTGGTTGCTGTACCTAAAGAGGAAATTCACACTCAGCCGAGAAGCCCTATCACCATTCTCTCAAATGATGAGGGATATCTATTGGAAGAAGAACAGCCTATCTCCAAAATAGAAGTCAAAGCTGAAATAGAAGAAATTCATACTTCAGATAGCAAAACAACAAGACCTAACAGGAAAAGGAACAAGCTAAAAGTAGTAGAATTGGCTGCTATTCATCACTAAGGGAAAGAATTGAAGATGATGGGAGAAGCAACATCCTTTTGGAGACCTAAAACTAGGTCAAAGAACAAGTTGAGATTAAACATGAAGAAATTGTTGAATCCCAAATTGAATATAAACGAAGTGACTGTCTTAGATGAAGTGTCCATGGATGATGATAAACCAAAACTAGATAAATTGCAACCATGTTTAAAAGGAGAAACTCATTCAGTCGAAGCAGCAAGTAGAGAAAATCAGAATCCTAGTATTGAAGACACAGAATTGTTGATTGAAGAGACAGAAATATTCATGAAGCTTGACATTCCTTGGAGACCTGATGAAGAACAAGATTCTACAATGGATAAATTAGCTAACTCTAACAGGGAAAATTTGCAGAAAACTGTCAAGGAATACAAACACCAGATGAATTATATGCAAGAGGTAAATGATGGACTAATGATGGCCAAAATAAGGTTAAGAGAAGATCTCCAAGATGTAAATGACAATTTTCAGGAACTAGTAGCTGATGCAAAAGAAACACTTAAAAGAAAAAGAGCTGCTGACATTCATTGCACACAGTTGGAGAAGACAGTCCAGGACCTGCAAAAGAAAAACAAAGAGCTAATCAAAAGGATAAGTGACATGGAGCAGGAGCAGAAGAAGGCTAAGAAGAAAGACCAAGCATCAGATGGTATCGCAATGCTGACTGAGGTGGCAAAAGACCTATAAGACAGTTGTACATGTTGTTAGTTGTCATTAGTTAGCAAACAGATTTGTTAATGATATGCTATTTTTAGCATCCTTTGTAACTTTTTAAAGATTCTGCAATTACTTGACCTCATCGAATAGGTGGAAGGCAGTTAGGGTTAAAGGCCTAACTGATTTTGTAAAAGGATAGTATTTAGAGATGTTAGGAAGTCATTGAGAGGGTTCAATTTTTGGGAGCTTCAGGAGGTCTCTAGATTATTTTGGTCTGCAGACTTGTTCAGAGCTAAGTACAATGACTCTTGTATGCATTTGATGACAGACTATGAAATATATGATACTTTTTACCCTTCAGCATATGTTTTAGCTTTATTTTGAGTTTGTTTAACTACTGGACTGATATATTCGTTGCTGGTTCATGATTTCTTTACTTGTGATGCTTGTCAGCCCTGAATGAACTTTAAGATTATATGCTGATTGTTATTTGTGGATTATATGATGTATCTTTGTCTTTACTTGTTTATGATTTAGTTTCTTGCTTAGCTGGTGAATGTAATCCCTGATTGACTACCAAATTTATAACCAAGAAAACATTCCAAAAAACCTAAAACCTAGGTTACTTTGTTGAGTTTTATTTGAGATTGTGTTGGCTTGTTTCTTTAGCCTTAGAAACAATTTCTGGCACAAACACAAGGTATATCAAGTTTTTTGAAGATTTCAGCCTCTTCAATTAATAGGTCTGCAAGGGTGTCTAAAACATGTAATTAGTCATTCATCATTCCAAACGTGCCAAAATTTGCTAAAAAATCGGAGGAATTTTGGAGTCGCGATATTCTTGTAGCGCACCTTTGGTGATTTTGAGCTCCAGCGCTACAAGAATAATTTTAACACTGTTTTGGTGTTTTTTCATAGCCTTTTGTCATTTTGCATAGAGTTCTAAAGCTGTCAGAGTGATGATTATACATGACTATACTTAGAGTATGGTTTATGAACCCATTATTTGATATGGTGACTTTTAAACCATTTAACAAAAACAAACCTAAAGTTTAAAACTTGAAAATTTCACAAGCAAGCCCAAAATTTCATATAAAAACTAAAGAAAATTTCGTAAAAGAGGGAGAAATCAAAACAGTGCAAATAAATAACTTAAAATAAAATGCAAATCAAACAAAATTTGAAGGAACAAATTACTGACTTAACACCATAAACACATATAAAGACTTCAAGAGAGTGTGCAATAGATAGGATGCCCTTGGGATGATGAATAATTCAATTGAATGAGATGATTACAATCCACAACCACCCACAGGTCCACCCATTAAGGGCCTCAATTACCCACCTAGTGGTTTGGCACATGGCCACAAGTGAATAATAGCCAAGATATCTCAACACCCCCCGCCGTTGATTTTCCTCGTGTATTGGTTTCAGTGCGAAATTAATGTTTTTAATTACTTTGTTGCAGTCAGTTGATCGGGGCAAGTCCCCAGTGGAGCCTGGGAGGCTGACACCCCCCTACAGGCAACAGGTATATATACCACATTTTTACTTACCTGCTTCTTTAGAAAGTACATTTGTTTAATTATGATATCAACGTGGCCAATATTTTGTTTGTAGCCCGAGGGTCGAGGTAAGAGCCCCATGACAAATGATATATCGACAGATGTTAGCACGCCACGCTCATCGGGTCATGAGCAGGTATATAGCACATTGTGAATTTCAGAAACTGTATTTATACATATTTATGTTATCTAATTATATGAATGATTTCAAATTGATATTAATGTTTTCTATTTTTATGTCCGATGATACATATCTATAGATGGATCCAAAGGATATGGATTTGGGGCACATTCTTGATGATGTTGACCTCAAGAGTTCAAAGAATATCCGGGATGCAGTTCAAAAAGTAAAAACAAAATTAAATCAGGAGGTCGTCAATCTGCTTATATCGAATATGCAAATGATGCAGGATGAGACTCAAGCAAAGATAGATCGTGTGTTGCTTAAAGTAAAGCGCTTGGATGTAAGCTGCAAACTCTTTCATTATAAGTTTATTCCAAATGCAATTTTTTTTCCTATTCGTATATGAGTAACTAAAATATTATTTGTTTCTATAGGAATATTTTTTCCCCGGTGAGAGGCATGCTGGTACCATTGAGCCTGACACCCCCTTCGCCACTGATCATGTATCGTTGCCGTCTGGCCAGTTGGAAACACAAAATGAGACACCCCAGACGGAACACGTGAGTGCCGATGAGGATCAGGGGCCAGTACATGGAGAAGAGCATGACTTTGATGCTGCCGTCCCAGCATTTCCTGGATCTTTCTGTGTCACTAGCACGGGAACATTTGAGACTACTTTTTTGGTGGATGAAGATCTCATTCCCTACAAGATGGAGAAGATTCCAGGTACTATTTACAAAATGTTTTAACTATATATTATAATTTTATTGGAATGTAATTATGCATCATTCTTTTTACACTAATTAACACATACTCATTTTTGTAGGAAATGATGTCTTTTATAAACATCTTAATGATTGGTCTTTAGAGCTATTTGGGCCCACTATCTGCACATGGTGGAACCGGCAGAGTAAAGTTTTGAAAGATGAGCTTATTGCTCGCTTGGTTGGGTTTTTTGGTGCTGAAACATTCAACCAAAAAAAGGTTCTCGAAAAAGCTGGCCAACATTTACATTATGTACGGGAGCAATATCGGAACAACTTAGCAAATAATCCAAAGTATGAGCGCCCTCCGATGATTCCAACAATGGAGTGGAAAGGCTTGCTAGATGATGCAAGGGAGAAAGCTGTGAAAATAGCGGGCAAGCCAGTACCCGAGTCAGCTAGAAGGTATGCAATACTTTCAGCAATGCAATTATATGTTTATTACACTTTATTTTCCATTTTTTTGCAATGTCTAATGTATTTAAAAATACTTTTATAGGCTACCAGATAAGTCAAAGGCCACCCAGGAAAGAATAGAACAACATGGGCATCACAAGCTTGGCCCTGGTGGATATTCCAACCTGCAAGCACGAATCGTAAGTATGATCAATAATTATTTTATTGTATAGAAATTATAGATTGCATTTAAAATTGTTTTCATGATGATATAACAACAACAATGATGATCTAATTGAAAATTAGAGGCTCAAAGATTCCACGATTTGGCAATGGAGGAAGACATGAGGATCGGCTACCAACGCGGGTTTTCAGGTGTTGTTGAACATCAAACAAGCAGCCATGGTAGCCAAGCAAATTCTTCCAGTGAACCATCCTGTGAACAGGTAACTACAATAAACAAATTCTATTTAAGCTTGATTCATTGTATTCTATATTCATTAATAAACTAGTACATAAAATATTGAGTCTCTTTGTGTTAAGCCGCACAACGAAAGTAGAGAAAATGCAGAGGATGGAGGAGAAAGAGATATTGAAGTTCATGTTGATCGAAATCCAGGTAATAAATATGCTAGTGTTAAAAAAAAACTAGCATGGATTAAAGTCTCAAATATTAAATTGCAAATACTATATTGTTGTAAGTGTTGATGTTTTAATGCAGAGGGTCTTCATGTGCAACTTGAGGCAGCAGCAGAAGATCAAACGCAGGAAATTCATGTCACCCATGAGTTGCTAGGTACAAAGCACCGCTCTAATGTTTTTTTCTTAATGAAGGACTTACAATGATTATAATAGTAAAAACACGTCAAGTAATTAATATTTCTTCATTTTTCCAATACATCTTGGCACCTTACAGCAGCCGCATACACGTCGTGAGCACACGACCCATCGACAAACATGATCACAGGCAGCTACAGAGGGCATAGGAAAAAAAAAACAATTGGTAGAAGAGGATGTCACACTTAGAGAATTTGTGGAGAGAAAAAAGCGTCAAAAAAAGTAGTGATTGTAATAAGTACACTATTACATTATTTTGTTATGCATTGTCCTCGGATATTATTTTTGATATTATGGAGTAATGTCTTCAACTATGTATTTTTTTCTATGTACGAATGAATGAATGAATGAGTTAATTAATGAATGCTATAAACTAATTAATGATCGAATGCACGTAATTCCTTTAAGACAAGAAACTCACGATGTTCGCACAAAAGATCATTTATTTCCAAGCACGTGCATTGGGTATGGGGAATTGAGAGTGATGTGAGGGGGGGGAGGGGCCATATGAGTTTCCACCTTCACATGGTTGGCCTTGTTTAGTAGAGAATATTAAACTATTCTCGAAACAGAGAGGAGCTCAATAAGGTAAAATGCATGCATTATTACAATGTTTCTTTCTGATACTTCACATTATTACAATGTTTCTTTCTTCTAGCTAACTATAGACATGCATTTTCTTTAAACTGCAGAGTGAGAATCTTGATGGGCTGGAGCTTTCTGGTTTGGAAGATCTTCAAAGTCTCAGGATGAGGATCATTGGAATCCATTCTGTGCATCAATACCTCAACATCTTTTGCAAACTCTACATCCGGCTCCAAATCCACAAATATGAAGAGGTACCCATCCTTCAATTTAATTCAGGTTTTCTATTGATTTTTCAATGTGAAGTAGAAAAGAAGGGTTCAGTAAATCATTCCCAAGAAATAGATGAAAGCCAGTGGATGAACAGCAGGCCTGTAGCAGAGGTATTGAGGTTTTATATAGTCTTAGTGTGTTGCAACTAACGAAGTTCCTAAGGTAAATTTCATGGTAGTTCTCACCATTGAGAATCTGGAATTGGTTTGCTAATATGATTAGTGGGTTGTCATTAGACGTTCATAAGGTGGAGCTTGCAAATCTAAATAATGGTGATTTGTCATTCTTTAAACCATTTCATATGTCCCAGGGTATAGAAGACCCTAGATTCTCCTGTTAACCAGCACAAGGTCATGTTGTCAACAAACCCAGTGAGGACTTGTGATGATCGAGAAATACAATACGATAAGTCTTGTATTTTTGTCCTATTTTTAAATTAATAATTTAATATATGTGGTGGCTTTGATTGAAATTGCCCATAACACTGACTTATGCATAGCTGAGACCTGCTTTTGAATATTCTGTCATATGTAGTTATGTATGTAAGGGCTTGGTATGAATGGATGACATGTGTACTATATGTGTAGTATGCTTCCTCTTGCAATTGCTATGCGTGTAGAACTCTGTTGTTCCTGACCTCTGCTGTTGATATTCTCCTAGTTATAGCTGTAACAAAAGTGTATTTTCAAGGTATTTGAGGGAAGTTCCAACAACTTCTCATGTTTGCAATTGGGATTATACCATCTGGACATCCAATTGGAATGGGATCAAAGTAAGAATTTCTTATTCTTCATGTTTGTTTGAACATCATTCTCCATTTGTCCCACAAAGTTTAAAGGGATTAAAATGAGATGCCCCCCCCTTCCTCTTCTCAAATTCATGGGTGTTGTTATCACTCTGTAATTTCTTGAGGCTGTGTTCAAGAAACCCAAAGGTAACCTACAACCAATCTTTAGGATGACTGTCTGACTCAGCCAACCAGAGAGGGCTCTCTCTTTGTCACTGTATGATAAATGTATCAAGGAATAGGAGAAACAAGGCCAGATTCTCAAGGTAACAAGTGTTTTCAATGGTGATCAGGGTGTTGGGAAAGTTCAAGAGTAAAGAACATTGGGCAATGGAGTCAAGGATTGAGGCTTAAATCAAATGAAAGAGTAAATAAGGTCACAGAGGTTTAAGGCCTTTTGCATGCATTTTGCACAGATCATTAAACTTTAAAGGTGATAGCAGAAGGTAGATAATTGATTGTTTATTTTCAGGAGCATGTGACTATGAATTCCTTAAATAAACAGGAAAGACTTATGAAAGACAGGGAAAAGTAAATTATAATAGAGCACCAGAACACCAACAATGAATTCTATTACAGTTTATCTTTCAATGGTATTTACTGTAAATACTGTGGAGTATGGAAACATGAATTCCAAAGATTTAAATTAACAGTAAAGAAGAGTAAATAACACAGTTGAATGAATTTCACATAGAAGACATTCTGCAACAAAACTTGGAAGAAATCTTAAACATGAGAAAACCTGTATGTCTGTTCTTTCATTGAAGTTCACAAAATCCCAGATACACGAGTCTTTTCTTCTTTACAATATGAATTTCTTCGACCAAAGACCAACCCTCTCGCTATCAAAGTAGGGTCTATTTGTAGTTAATCTCAAAGGAGAGATGCAAAAAAATAGGAAACAGTTACATACGTGGGATCATGTCCCAGCAAAACAACTTAAATCCTATCTTCTAAAACAGATGGCAGAGTGACCATTTATTACATAACCAACTCTACAAAAAGAAATGACAGCTGTATGAATATTTATGAGGTCGACAATCCTTTTAGGATCAACAATATCCTATTCATTTCCAGGATGGAAAGAGATATCATTGATGTTTTCTGATAATTTTAGCCTTCAAAGGCGCATACTGTCTGAATAGGCTCGCTTGATTTCAGGCTCGCTTGATTAACTTGTCATCTTCCTCTGAATATTTCCAAAACAACTGTAAATAAAGTATCTGTGTGACTGTTTCTTACTGTAGTAACTGCAGACATCAAGCTAGCATCATGGACTCCCTAAAACTTCTTCTGCAGGATCTAAACTTTATAGTTCTTAGCAACAGTATCAAATATATGACAACCTTGACTTACTTATGCTTCATGGACATCTAACTGGCACTTCCTGGACCTGAACTTGGTATAAGAACTCATGCTCCCACCCTGAATACTTCATTCCAAGCATCATCCTTTGGAACATAAGCATCAGATAATTCTTCCAACAGCACATCAAGCTCTATTAAAAGACCTTCTGTAAAGACAGGCAATTTAGATTTAACCTCCCTGAAAAGTAATGGAAGTTCGAAGTCCTGCCTCATTTTGCTTACTACCACCATGCCTTTAAGTCCTTTTACCATATCATTAAATTTGCTATGGTCTGATCTGGCTTTAATAAACATTTCTTTATATTCAGGCCATGCTATTGGCATATTCTCATCATCCCAAAAGGATGGTAAACCATAACCAATCAATGGTAAAAAGGCTTGCTTGAACTCCTGCACTTGCTTTTTAATGTGGGACATCTTTCCTCTGACTGAATTCAACAGAGTATATTTCTGCAACACCCTCCTGGCATCTACTAACAGAACAGTTATGTTACTCACCTTTAAAACCTGTAACTCAGAAGCAGGAGCTTTACTGAGGAAAATAATTGCGTTTTGAGCTACCTCTTGAGTTCTGTTAATTAACTTTTCCTCAGCTAATTTACATTTGTTGGATGCCACTACCAATGCCTTCTCATGCTCCTCCACAATGATCAATTGAGGCCAGAAAGCATTGATATCTGCTATCAATTCATCCCAAAGCAAATGCTTTGCACCTTCCAGTGGCAGAACTCCCTTGGTTTTCTCTTTCAACTTATAAATCTTATCTTTCAGTTTATCATTTTCTTCTTTGAGCTTGATGATTTCCTGCTCTCTAGGATCCTGAGCTTTAATCTCTTCAATCTACAGTTTAAGTTCAGAAATTGTGTCCTGTAAGTCTGAAACCTTCTCCTTGAAATTCTCAATTTCAGCTTCATGTACAAACATATCTGCAATGTCATGTATGATCTGGTCCATTGGTGACAAAGGACTAGTTCCCCTGTTTGATTTCAATTGTTCAATTTCTTGAAGCAATTTACCTTTCTCTTTCTCCAATGCCTCTTTCTGCTCCTGAAGGACTAGAATTTTGGCATTATCTTCCACAGCCTTTGCATTCAAACCAGCTATCTCTTCATGCAACTTAACCAAATTAGGTGAAGGTGTGGTATCAACATTAACATTTACCCCTTTAGCCCTCCTTCTAATTGTCTTAACAGTTTTGACTTTGACTGTTGGTTGGGTTTCTGCCCCTTGTGCAGGTGGCAACTCTTTATATGAAGCCAGCTCAGTTTGTAAATAAGCCACCTGTGTAGACCATGCTTTGTTTGCAGCTTTCTCCTACTTCAGGTGAGCTTCCAATTTTTTTATTTTCTGCACTGCATTCTTATGTGCCAAGGTCTCCCTAGTCAAGTCAGCATAAAGGACTTCACTGGCTTGTTTGTGGAACCAAATCTTGTCAGGAGTTGGTAATTGATCCATTTCTAAACGAATCTCAGAAACATTTTCATCATCAGTGATGGCCAAACTTAAAGATCCAATTGTTGAATCCCTCACTGTCATCAATGTTGTCTTCATATCAGATTTTTCTTTGAGTTGATTCAATTTTTTTTGCTCTTGCATCACAGACTCATTTCTCTGATCAATGTAATGTTTGAGGAGACTCTGCTTGTTTTGAAATTGACCTTCAGCAGCTGCAGCATAGCTATATTTCTTGTATTGCACGACCGGTACAGGGGGTGGTTTACTGCTTTCTTTAGGTTTTGCAGTAGTATTTTCAACTCTGGTCTGTGATACTTCTTCTTGAATAATAGTAGGGGTGATAACTAGATCCCTTATCAACTCAACATCAATGATCTCTGTACCCATGGCAGTTTTCAGCTTTTTAGATGTCTCAGGTTCCTTTGTATCCATCTCTGTGGCCTCTGGTTCTGACCTTTTCTTGGTAGATATCTGCTCCACTTTTCCCTGTGCAGTGTTTGACTGTGAAAAATCTATATGATCTCTAGCCTCTACAATCTCCTTTAAAGGCTCACTGATCCAGATCTGATCATATATAAGAGAATTGGCCTCTCCCATCCAAGTTTCAGCCTGACTGTGCTGAAATATACCTCTGCCATACTCCTGTCTCCTTTGTGAAATAATATGTTTAGGGTCATATTTTACAGGTGGTACTTGAGGGAAATCAAGCTGCTTCAGAACTTCTTCAATAATGGGCAATGCTGCTTCCTTCTTTAAAATGAAATTTCCCACAGTCATAGGATATTTTATCCATGAACTCCTTTTCAATGATGGGGCAGTGAAATGTTCTTTATCTGCAGAGATCCTTTGCCTCATTACCTCTAAAGCAAATACACTGGTAGTTTAAAATATAGGCAACACATATGGTGATCCAGTGAATCCAAAGACTTTGACAAGGGAGAATTTTTTTGCCAGGAACCAATCTCCAATCAAATCAGGGTTTAGGATTTCTTTCAAGTCATTTGAAATTCTGCTGATCTCTGGATTAAACAATCTGAACAGATTAAGTACGATCAAATCCATGAATTTGGCATAAGACCAGGCATGGTAAAATGGTGAAGAAGAAGGCCATTCCTTGAAGGTTTATGAGTCTGTAATGGCTAGTGCTCCTAACTTAGCATGAATTATCAAAGCATATAAGTATGACTGATACCTGAAATGATAGATTTTGGAGAAATTGGACAACTGAAAACACATTTCTTTGGAAAAATATTCATCAAACCTAAGGGGTGTTGTTCCAGGTCTATCTAGGTATAGGAAAATTCCTAACATTGCTTCAGTTACCTCCGAACTAGTGTCTGACCCTAAAATTTGACTTAATAGGGTTACAATGGAAGCAATAACTGGTAAACAAAGTTTAGATGAAAAAGGAACAGACAGGTTCTCCACTGGTTTCAACAAAACCTTCTGATACATTCGTTCTTTATCCTCACTAGAAACTCTCTTGTAAATCTAGGATATTTCAGCTTCATTAAAAGAGATAGAAGTTGAAACGAAATCAGCAAAATATTTCATGGTTTCCCTAAGGGTTTGAGGGTCTACTTTGCAGATAATTTGGTCACCCTGGTAATTCATAATTACTCCCTCTGAGGTTGAAAAATTTTCAACACATAAGGATACAAATTTCGGGAAACTAGGTAAAGGATACAATGACGTAGAAGGGATCAAAGTACTGTACAATTTGGTATGGAACTCGGAATTGACAAGGGAAGCAGTACTGAGGTCATTGTGACTGGTAATGATATCAATGGGTTTTGAAATTGGGTCATATACATCCCAAAAACGGTTAGAAATCAGGTCTTCGGAGGAATCTAAGGTTTTTACAGTGGTAAACATGGTGAAAGCAGGTAATTCAACAAAGGAATACTCAGAAATTGTGTACCTAAGGGTAAGGGCTGACTATAGTTACTCACAGTTCAAATGTTGATAGAATATCTGGTATCTGTAGCAGCCGAACCAATCAAACCTTGACATCCGAGCAGAAATGGCGGAAACAGTCTTTCAGCGGTCTTTGACGGTAACATGTACGGTGGAGCGTCCTTAGTTAGTGCCTAGACCTGCGAGTTAGCAGAAATGGCGGAAACAGTCTTTCAGCGGTCTTAAAAAATACCCTAGACCGCTAATATCTGTGAGTTATCATGTTAATCTAAACCACAGCGAAAAATAGGATATCGTACATTTCTGTATGGGTATCCATTTTCCGCTTCCACTCAGCAACAGCCACGTAGCACCCCTCACATCTCAGCGGAAAATGGATACCCGTACAGAAATGTACGATATCCTATTTTCTGCTCCGCTATTTTTTTTTAAAAACGTTTACAGCCTGTCGCTTAACCGACACCTAGCATATTGTCGGTTAACCGACACCTAGAACATCTACAGCATGTCGGTTAACTGACCCCTGGAACATCTAGCGACTGTCGGTTAACCGACACCTATAACATCCAAAAACTGACGGTTAACCGACACCTACAACATCTACGGAGTGTCGGTTAACCGACACCTATAACATCTACATGCCATCGGTTAACCGACGCCGTGGAGAATTTGATCAAAAGCAAGAAGCCATCGGTTTGTTTTTCTAAATTTTTCTAGGCGTCGCTTGATTTGCGTCAGTTAACCGACACCTCTCCTAAGCGTCGATTAACCGACGGGATTATTAACCGTCGCTGAAACGACGGCTTGGAGGGCTGTCGGATAACCGACGACAATCCAGCGACGCCTAAAAAAAATAATAGTGTCGTACATGTGACAGGGAAATGTCGAAAATCCGACAATAAAGCCATCGGATTTTGGGTCAAAATGTTGTAGTGTCCATTCTGTTGAGGATTATAAGGAGTATTCAACTCCCTCTTAATCCCTGAATCAGTGCAAAGCTTCTTAAAGTCACCTGAGGTGAATTCTCCACCATTGTCAGATTTGAATGTTTTGATCTTCTTGTCAGTTTGATTCTCCATCAAGGTTTTGAATTTCTTGAACTTATCAAGCACCTCATCTTTATTCTTCAAGAAGTATACCCAAGTCTTCCTGGAGAATTCATCAATAAATGAGACATAATAAACATACCCACTCAGAGAACTGGATGACATAGGACCACATACATCTTAGTGGATGATTTCTAGGATATATTTTTCCTTGCTTTCCCTGCTTGGGAAAGCCTTCTTAATGTTCTTACCTTTTTCACATCCTTTGTAAACACCTTCATGTTTGGTCTTGATTTCAGGAAGACCCTCTACAGCCTTGCTTGCAATTGGAAGTGCCTTATAATGTATATGAGAAAGTCTTCTATGCCAAAGTTCACTTGGCTCCATGGATTCATGTATCATGGCATGTTCAGGTTGTCCCTTCAATTTATACAAACCTCCCTCTTGCTCTCCAATCACTACTGCATCATCTATGGTCTTTCCCTTTGGCCACATTAGGACTTGGCCATCCACAAATGCAACCCTCATACCTTTTGCATCCAATTCTGAGATGGAGAGTAAGTTCTTCTTGAGTCCAAGTACATAAAGGACTTCTTTCATCTTCAAAGATTTTCCAGAATCTAGGTTGTAGGAGGCTTCACCACTTCCTTTGATTGGGTATTGATAATCATCTCCAAGTTTCACCTTATGGGGTGATTCATGTTCAGATATATTCACAAAAGATTCCTTAAACCCAATCATGTGTTTGGAAGCCCCACTGTCAATCAACCAATCAGTACAATCATGGGAGATAGTACCCGTGAGAGCAGATATTAGAACATACTCTTCTTCACTTGATGAGTGATCATCAGTATCATCACTTTCTTCCCTAGCCTTCTTCTTTGGAGGTTCATCATCCTCGGAAGCATGAGCATGGAAATTTCTTTTGCTGCCCTTCTTCTTCTTGCTGGAGTTGTTGTTATTATCCCTTTTGTTCTTGGGACAATCTGAAGCAAAGTGACCCTTCTCATTACATGTGAAGCATCTTAGATCCTTCTTATTCTTTTGATAGGATCTCTTGTAGCGAGAGTGCTCCTTCTTGGGCTTGCTTCTTTTGGTGTGAGATACAAGAGCTTGATCTTCATTCCCCATCTTTTCTTCTCGTGCCACAAGCCTTGCTTCTTCTTGTGAGCATTCTTCCCGTAGTCTGTTGAAGGATACCAACTTCTTTCTTGCACAGATTCCTTGAATAAAGGAGTCCCATGACCTAGGTTGGCCATTCAGAGTGGTCATGACAACTTCACCATTCTCCACCATTTCATCTATTGCTTCTAGTTGTTTCTTAATCTGAGAGACCCTAGAAAAATAAGATTGAATGGTTTCTCCATTTTGAAACTTTACTCCTTTCAATTGGTTCCGCAGGGTCATCTTCCAATTTATGTTCTTCCCTTCAAATAGCTTGGTCAAAGAGTCAAACATCTCCTTGGGAGTCTTTAGAGAAGACACATGGGGTATGAGATGGTCTTTAATAGAATCAGCAATGATTCTCTTTGCCTTGACCAAGTTCTTCTTATGCAATACCTTGGCCTCTTCATCCTCTGGGATAGGGATGTCTTCTTTTATATATGAGTTCAACTCATTCTCTTCCAGGATTAACCCAATCCTATACTTCCAAGCTCAGAAGTTATCAGCCCCTTCAAGCTTATCCTCAAGCTTGGTGTGGTGAGACATCTTAAAGAGTACTTTAAATGGAAATAGAAAAGATTTAGGTCTTACCACTTGAAATGCTGAAAACTGGATCTGGTCCCGAATTATGGTTTGTCGAAAAAACCCTAAAAATTAAAAATGTGAATTTCAACTTTCTAAAAGGATAGAAAGATGCACCTTGATGAGCTGATTAGCCTAGTGCATTCAGAATTTGAGATCAACAAAGTTTTACCCTTCAAATTTGACTTTTTGTCCTCCCGGGTTCACTAGGGAGAGACCTGAATTAGGGTTTGCGTTTCCCGGAGATCTACCCAACCAAAAATCTCGATCCAAAGCTATAAAATTTGATTTTTTCAAGCAGCTTCCAACTATGTCTTCAGATTTCAGAATTTCCATTTTTTGTGGAAACCCTAATTTTTAGGGCCAAATCTGAAAAAGCTCAGAATTGAATTCTGATTGGACAACTAGATTCTTCTTGATTAGTAGATTCAATTTACTATACTGCTTTTCCAAAATCTATGGAGAGAAACCCAATAAATAAGAAACTCAAGTTTCTATCACTACAAAATGTCTTCTTCTCATGTTAGCTCTGATACCATGCTAAATTTTGAGCATTAATTCACAATACTCTTGGATCTTTATTGAGAGAATAACATATACAGTATATCAATGCATAACAATCACAATAAGCATGACAAGCATCACAAGAATCAAAAGCATGAGAGACAAGAGACACGGAGTTTCCGTGGGGAAAACCCTAAGGTGAAAAACCCCACAACTTCCTCAGAGATAGAGAGAGCAATGGCTCAAACAAAGTACAACCAAAATACACTTGAGATAGTCTCCTATAGCAAATGATCCTCCTCCTCACTAGTGTGCCACTTTCTGAGTGAGAGAAGTGTGACTTTCCGAATGATCCAAATAGAGATCTCCCAATCTCTATTTATACTTAACCTGCTTTCCCAGTTACACTATGGGGCCGACTTGTCTATCTAGATACATCCACAATATAATATATATTCCAGGGCCGACCCCACACATGGTGGTCTAATAACCCATCGACAAGTACACACACTTGCGACACTTGTCAATCCACATGACAACACTTCCTTATAGAGGAATAACACATCTCTAATAAGGGTACAATAAATATATATGAAATACATTCCGAAGTTACATATACATCAACACCATTATTTTTTATTTTCAAATTACACTTGTTGCATTTGTTTTCAAAAAACCAGATATGAACATTGAGAAACTTTTAGAACTTGCCAAATTGGAGTTCAATATCTTCCACTCCTTTCAACAGAAAGAGTTACAATGTGTTTCGAGGTGAGCTGTGTTATTTTATATATTTTTCATAGTCTAAATGGATTTGAGTGAGCAATATAGTAAAATCCATGGCATTTGTATGTGTAGATGGTGGAAAGGATCGAGTTTCCATGAATTAACCTTCATTCGACATCGTTACGTGGAATTCTACACATTGGTCTCTGGCATTGACATGGAACCTAAACATTCTACATTCAGACTGAGTTTTGTCAAAATGTGTCATCTTATCACGGTTCTGGATGATATGTACGACACGTTTGGAACAATAGACAAGCTCCGGCTCTTCATAGCCTCAGTTAAGAGGTGATGATGAACAATTCAATGAGTTTTAAAAATATTTATATAACTGTATTTGCATGAAAAAAATAATCCACTTGACCAAAATTTGTGCATAATGATCAGATGGGATCCAACGGCACCAGAGTGTCTTCCAGAATATATGAAAAGAGTGTACATGGTGCTTTACGAAACCGTAAACGAAATGGCACGAGAGGCAGAGAAGTCGCAAGGCCGAGACACACTCAACTATGCTCGAGAGGTTGTATGGACAATAATAGATAATACATATGTTTGAAGAAATAAATATTCCATAGCCATGTATTTTATTTCATTGGGTATTGGGTGGTGATTAGTTAACTTGCATTGCGTGTGCAGTTAGAGGCTTATATTGGCGCGTATCTTAAAGAAGCAAAGTGGATATCCACTGGTTATCTGCCAACAATTGAGGAGTACTTGGAAAATGGGAAAGTTAGTTCTGGTCACCGCATAGCAATGTTGCAACCCACACTCATGTTGGCCATTCCCCTTCCTCGTCACATCCTGTAGGAAATTGACTTTCCATCGAAGTTCAATGACTGCACATGTTCCATTCTTCGATTACGAGGTGACACACGATGTTACCAGGTACTACTTAACCTGATATGTAGTACATGGAAGATGTTTGTAATGAATTTTGTCATTTATTTTCAAATAGATTTTTGTTTTAAATTGAATGATGATAATGACGTTGGCATGGCTAATGCAGGCGAACAGGGCCCGTGGAGAAGAAGCTTCCTATATAGCGTGTTATGTGAAAGAAAATCCTGGATCAACAGAGGAAGATGCTCTCAATCATATAAATGGCATGATCGAAGTCATAATCAAAGAATTAAATTGGGAGCTTCTTAAACCGGAGAGTAATGCCCCCATCTCTTCCAAGAAATATGCTTTTGACATCAACGGAGCTTTCCATCACTTGTACAAATTCCGAGATGGCTACAGCGTTGCCAGTTATGAAACAAAGGATTTGGTGATGAGAACCGTTCTTCAACCTGTTCCTGTGTAATCACGAGTCAACAACCACAAGTCAACATATCATATTTACATTTTACTTAGTTTAGGTTAAGTTATGTAAACTGTAGCTAAAGATGAAGGTTGCAATGAGATTTGGGGAATCGTTAAGCGACTATAGTTATCAATAATAACTTATGTTATTGGGTTATTGGGAGACAGAGGTTTTTACATTTTAGTTGGGTGAAATGTTTCTTAGTGTTTACATGTAGGTTAAATCTAAAAAGTAATTTAAAAATATTAAAATCAAATAAATTATAAACTAGGTTAATTACATTTTATAACATATTTATATAGAGAAATTTATAAATTGAATTATAAAAAGATATTCAACTTGGTTTTTCAAATATCATAATGACAATCGTGTGGTGTTTGTATAGATAGCAACTTAAATTTATAAACTAATTTTGTTTTTATAAAGATATTTTTGAGAATTCTTAATTTGATGGGAGTTACATTGATGTATGTAATCTTAAAAATATGAAAGGAAGGTGTTTCAAAATTTGATTTTGTTTTTTGTTTTTGTTTTTTTTGCAAAATCCAAATTTAATTATGTTTTTTGGAGATTTTGATGGTAGAAATGGATTGAGCACCCTCAAAAACTTCAAAGGCACCCAAAATTCATGCCATAAAAATTTATCTACCATGACTCATAATGTAGAATATAAAACTTGAGAAGTATATTTTATGAAAAAATGTATGTATTTTATATTTGTATGTTATGGTACATATTTTTCTCCTTTTAATGTGATACTAATTATTATTATTATCTATTTGATTTATCTACCTTGTAATAAGGATTCTGACATTCATTATGTTCAAGTGTTGGGCGATCTATGAGCTATGCCATCTTGTATCTATTCAAGGGTTCGAGATCTATGATCTATGTCATTTTGTATTAGGATTTATTACGTGTCTAATTTCAATATGTGCATTGGAAAATGAATTATGCTAAAGTGTTAGAGATATATGATTTATAATTTAAGATAGGGATTTATTGTTGAAAACAATCTAATAATGTAAATATATTACGTCAATGTTTTGATTCCTCTAATCTATTTATTGGAAAATGCAATATGTTCTAATAATAATATAGTATTGTTGAGATGAATTATTTTAATAGTATATTTTATTAAACTTCTTCATAAAATGCATTGATTTTGAATATTATCATTCGAGTAAATGCATTGTTTTCCAGTATTATGAAATCCAATATTGTTTATGGAATTACTGTAAATCAATTATTCGATCTCTCTAATTTGTTATCATCTATGTATTGGGAAATGTATTATACTTTAATATAGTATTATTCTATTAATTAAATACATTAATTTCAATGTTATTTTTTATTAAACTTCTTCAAATGCTTTAGTCACAACTTCTTTATTTCAAAGTAATTATATGTTTTGACAAGTAAGATTCGGGATCAGAGCACACCTTCATTTGACATTGTGGCGGGGAATTCTGCTCACCTTATCATTGTTCTCGACGATATTTAGGACATCTTAGGAAAATTGAATGAGCTCCAGCTCATGGGCAATGTATCTGCATGAACTAACCTACTTGACCCAAATTTGTGCTTACGGACAGTAATAAGCTACACAAATATTTCATTCCGACAACGTTAACTTGGCCATGTATTTTATTTCTCGAAGGTGGTTAGTTAACTTGCTTAGTATGTGAAAGGAATTCTTATCTTGATTCATTTCTCGAAGGTGGTTAGTTAACTTGCTTAGTATGTGAAAGGAAGTCTTATCTTGATTCAGATTATATATGGAAGTAGCAAAGTGGATATCTAGTGATACTTTGAGAATGGAAAAGTTAGTTCTGTTAATTGCATAGCGACATTGCAACCCAAACACAGACTCACATTGGACGTTTCCCATCCGGCAGGAAATTGACATTCCATCGAAGTTAAATGATTTGGAATTTCCATCCTCCAATTACGAGGTTGTAGGCAATGCGAGACGTTTGTATTGCAATTTGCCATTGATTTTCAGACCATTTTTTTGTTTTTGAAGTGAATGATGATTATGATATTGGCGTCGGTGATGCAGGCACCAAGTCTCGAGAAGAAGCTTCCTGTATCGTGCTACCAATATGAAAGGCAATCATATTCCTGGATCAACATTGGAAGATACTGTCAATCATATCACCGCCAAGTCATTGAACTTCGATGGAAAGTTAACTTCTAGCAGGGAGGGTGCACCGAGCTTATCTCGATTACACATTCCTTTTCCTATCGACGTGTCGAAGGGCCCCTCCGTTACACCTCCTCCGTTTTCTGCCTGCACGGTTACTCTTCTCCGGCTGTCTTCCTGTCTCCTTCCTCCTTCCCGGTGACAGTAGTATTGCGAGCGAGTCATTCTTTCCGCCTTGCATTCTGCCCAGTGCCCACTTACCCTCGGGACCAACACCCACCCCACCCAAATTGAATTTGAAAATCGACAAATTCAGATTGAACCCGACTCTGTCTTAAGCTCAACTTCCCCTGTTATCGCCTGCTGAGAATTTGTGTAATAATATTATGGTTTTAACTGTGTTGATAACATATTTGTTTTGATTAGATCACAGCGCTCATGGTAGGAGGAGGGCACTTCGTCATGATAAATCCGGTCCATTGCAACTTGTTGATACTGAAGTTCTCTTGGAACGTATTCTGAGAGAACAATGCCCAAATCTCATATTACTATGCTGGAAAGAGTCCATGCTCTTCCCTGCTTTCTTCAATTCCAATGAAAAGGTTAAGGGTTATTTGAGTTTCCGGCAGCACAATAGAATAAGGTATATTGAAATTGGCTGTGTAAACGTGTGTTCAGTGCTATTAATATCAACAGAATGTCTTTATAAGGAATTATATAAATATATTTCTTACAGTTAAAATGCATGAACATTTTGCAGGCACCGTTGCAGTTGCGGGGAGATGGATGTCAGCAGTTGGAAGAGCGTACAGAGTTTGGTCCAGTTGACAAATCTTCGTCGGTTAGACGTTAGTAAGTGCACTGGGTTAGAAAATCTGCACATTGGTCTCTTTGGAAGGGTTGCAAATAGAGGGATACGTGAAGCTAAAGAGCATACGGGGGTTGGAGCAAGGGACAAAGCTTAAATTAAAAATAAGATATGAAAGACAAATGCTTAAATCTAATATAAAAACATACACACAATGCTTAAAACATTGGTTTGAAAATAAACACAACTCACTTGAGAGGACTAGGAAGACTTCCCAACTCTCAAAGCTCAAGAAATCTTCTTGAATTTGTATCTCTCCATACCTCACAGACTGCATTCCAATCAACAATCGATAATTCAGGTCCATTCAAAGATATTCTCATTAGTGCATCTAGTGTATCAAATCCTAGCTTTGATTTCCTAATGTCCTTAATTATATTCTATTTAGAAAATCCCCTTTCACAATCCATTGTACTTGCATGAATAGTGAGTATAGCTTGCCATAATTTCATCATATGAGGATAATTTGTATGCCATTGTTTTGTGTTACGAAAGACCTTCCAAGCTTCTTTCATAGAGAAATCCTCACAAGCCAAATTTAATGAATCAACAAAAGGGTGCAACTCTCTTTTGCAAGCTTTTTCATTAAATAAATGCACATTTCTGACATCATTTGGTATGGTATGCTGCAAATGCTGAAAAATTTTAGAAAGCCAATGCTCTGAATTTTTTTCACGGCTACGTCGTTCTTCTAGATAATAATAAGGGCTGGACAATTTTGTTGCATTAAAAAGATGAAGATATGGAAATCTTTCATTCAAAGAGTCTATGAGAGACTCAATATAACCTTCTGTGAGTTGCTGACAACTCTCTTGTGTTCCTTCAATATGAGGTTTCATAGTTTGTTTCCTATCACTATAATCAATCTCCCGAGTTGGAATAGAGATATATTGTAACTCATGTCTATCTATTACTAACCCTTCATCTTTAATTCCAATATATCCATATTGTGAATCACATAGAAATTTTGAAAGATAGGTTGTACCTTCTGCAAATATTTCTTTTAAAAAAAAATCATCTAAACAATGTACTTATAGTTACTTCAAGAGCCAACCCAATAGTTGTAATGTCTACATTTTCTTCTTGAAAAGTCTTGTTCATCTTATTCAATTTACCCAACACATCAGCAAGCATATGAAAACAAAACTGAATGGAATAAATTCGTGTCTTATCATGCCATGATGAAGTTTTTTTTTCATTTTTCCACAATGTTAAAATCCCTGGCATAAGCTTCACAATACTTATAATAACTTCTCCCCTAGATAACCATCTCACTGCATGTATTTGTAGAATATCAAGAACATCAATCTGCATGTCTTTAAGCAAATCATTAAGTTCATTAATTCTCTTTGGTGAGTTTTGAATCCACGAATACACTTTGTTTGCATTTTTCTCAACATATAATAGTTCAGGAATTTTTTTAGAAGCATCCGCTGCTATTAAAGACTCACGATGAGATACACAAGGGAATGTAATAAGATTTGGAGTGTATTTTTTCAAAAATGAAACAAAGCCATTTTCATGCCCAATGATTGTTGAAGCCCCATCTGTAGAAACAACTATCAAATCTTTATATTGAATACCTCTAACAGTTATTAACTGGTTGACACTATCATATATTGTTTTACCTTTTCCATCCATTCCATTTTTCAGCTTCATAAATTGTGAAATAGGTGGCCCAAGACCCTTTGAATCTAAATAAGTTGCATAAACAACAAGGTGTTGCTCTAAGCTTCCATTTGTCCTTTCATCAACCATTAGTGAGAAGAAAGGACTTTCCAACATATTCTTTATATGAACCTGTTCCAGGTATCTCAATAGGAAATATATAAAATCATTTGCAGATTTACAATTTGTGTATGAAGAATATTCTTGGGACTTTGGCATACATGGTGTTTTCACATCCATGAGAAATTTGCAAAGTTTTTCGTACTTTGATAAAGATAAATCTTCTGTTCGGGTACACAGGGTACTACCAAAGGACCGAACACCAAGAGCAACCACTTCACACAAACAGATCACAGATCAACACACCGATGTTTTGACGTGGTTTAAACCCTCTTGAGGGAAACACTCCACGGCCCCGGCTAAATAGCTTCTATGGGACAATTTATTGTGTAAAGAAAGAAAGTTACAAATGAGCTTATCATAATCGATCAACTAAACAATGACCCTCCATGCTCTTTAAATAGAGATCATGGACCAATCGGGTGTTAAGCCACGGATCAAGGTTAGGTTTGATCTAAGAGAATTTGAGCCGTGGGATCACTCTATGTCGGAAACATATTGTGACCGTCAGATTAAGTATTTACAAATGCATACTAAAGAAACACACTATCCCTAACGAATATATTACACAAGTTGATCTTAACTAACTCCTAAGTGTCTAAATATCCTAACATCCCCCCTTAAGAACAACTTGGGATAGGATTGAAGGATTTACAAAGGTGACACTATTAGGAGAAGGAAGGAGGAATTAGAGCCTATCCCCCCTTAATGACAAGTTCCTGAACTCCTAACATAGATCGAAGTTTAGAAAACTTCGCTTCTGTAAGAGACTTGGTGAAGATGTCTGCAACTTGATCATCTGTAGGGCAAAAGAGCACTTCAAGAACCCGATCATGAACAAGATTTCTGATGAAGTGCATATGTAGCTCAATGTGTTTGCTGCGTTGATGTAGAACTGGATCTTTGGCAAGCTTGATGGCACTTTGATTGTCGCAGCAAAGTGGAGTAGGCTGCTGCTGCTCGAATCCAAACTCTGAAAGGATCTGTCGAAGCCATAAAGCTTCCTGACTGGCATTGACGGCTGCTCGATATTCTGCCTCTGCTGAAGAAAGAGAAAGAGCTTGTTGTTTCTTACAAGCCCAAGTAATAGGTCCAGATCCCAGACTGAAAACATAACCTGCAGTAGACTTTCGATCATCAGGATCGCCGGCCCAATCTGAATCAGTGAAACCAACCAACAAAGGTTTCCCCCCTGTATTGTAATGAATCCCAAACTGAACTGTACCTCGAATATATCGAAGTATTCTTTTAGCTTCTTTCCAGTGACTTTCATGAGGTGTCTACATATAACGGGCAACTCGACCAAAGACAAAGGAAAGGTCAGGACGGGAATGAGTCAAGTATAAGAGACTACCAACAAGCTGATGATACAAGGTGGCATCGACTTCAGGGGAAGTACAAGTGGCAGAAAGTTTGACTCCAGACTGGAAGGGAGAAGGGGCTGGTGTACAATCTTCCATGTGAAAGCGTCGAAGAAGGTCACAAGCATACTTAGACTGAGAAAGAAATATTCCTTCTTTGGTTTGCAGGACTTGGAGACCAAGAAAATAATTCAAATGTCCTAAGTCTGACATTTCAAAATTTTGTTTAAGACTGGATTTCACATGGGTTATAAGCTTAGGGTCACTACCAGTAAGAATAAGGTCATCAACATATAGAACAAGTATGATGAGATGGTTTTCTACTTTCTTGGTATAGACGTTGGGGTCAGAATGGCATCTAGAAAAACCAGTGTCAAGGAGAAAGTTATCCATTTTGGCATACCAAGCTCTAGGAGCTTGCTTAAGGCCATATAAGAATTTCTTAAGGCGGCAGACAAGGCTAGAGTTATTCTGAACATAGCCAGGAGGTTGTTCCATGTAAATTTCCTCCTGTAAATCACCATGTAAGAAGGCAGACTTGACATCCATTTGATGGACTTCCCAGTTGTGTAAGGTTGCAAGGGAAAGAACAAGGCGAATGGAGTTCATTTTTGCGACAGGAGCAAAGGTTTCATTGTAGTCAATCCCTTCAACTTGGGAAAAACCTTTGGAAACTAACCTAGCCTTAAGTCTTTCAACATTTCCATCTGATGCATACTTAGTTCTGTAGACCCATTTACATCTGACAAGTTTTCTTCCTTTTGGAAGAGGTACAAGATCCCAAGTATCGTTCGCCATTAAGGAACGATATTCTTCATCCATGGCTGCATCCCAATCTGGATTCCCTGAAGCTTCTGCAAAGATTTCTGGATCATGATTCTCGGAAACTTGAGCCAAAAGAGAAGAGGCTCGCTGAAACTGAGAACGTGTTCGACATTGATCTCTAGGATCACCGGCAAGATCACCAGCTGCTTCACATGTTGAACGGACCCATCGAGGAAGTACTTGTGCTGGCGCAACTGGAGGAACATGAGCAGTTGGAGGTGGATTTTCATCCTCACTGTCATCATCAGAAACTAGAGTTGGAAACCTGTCAAGGAAGTTGGAAGAGGAAGAAGAAGGCACAAATGCCGAATCAGGCTCGCAGGCCAAAGATGGCACAATCGCCGATTTAGGCTCGCAGGTCAATATATTTTCATCAAATTTAACATCTCTTCTAATGATTATAGCATGAGAATGTGGTTGAAGAAGTCTATAACCTTTTACATCTTCAGAATATCCAACAAATATGCACTTTTCACTTTTAGGCTGCAATGCTTTCCGTTTTTCATCCGGAATGTGAGCCCATGCTTCACTACCAAACACACGAAAGTGACTTACATCAGGTTTAATTTTACTCCATGCTTCTTCCGATGTTATACCTTGTAATGGTTTTGTGGGGGTGCGATTAACTATGTAATTTGCACAATTTATGGCTTCAGCCCAAAATTGAAGACTTAGTCCCTTAGATTGGATCATACAATTAGCCATTTCTTTTAAAGTGCGGTTCTTTCGCTCAGCTACACCATTTTGTTGTGGTGTATATGGAACAGTGTGCTGTTGTTGGATGCCTTGTTTAGTGCAGAAAGTAGTGAACTTTTTGTTAACATATTCTCCTCCATTGTCAGATCTTAACTTAATAATTTGATGACCAGATTGTTTTTCAACAAGGGCCTTGTAGGCCAAGAACATGTTAAATACTTCGCTCTTAAGTTTTAGGAAATAAACCCAAGTGCGTCTGGTGTAATCATCAATTAAAATTAAGAAATATTTGAAACCAGAAAAGGAAGCAGATGGAAGAGGACCACACAAGTCACTATGCACAAGCTCCAAGGGAACCGAGGCGTGCCAAGAGGCACGTTTGTCAAAACTGTCCCGATGATGTTTTCCGAGTACACAACCGGAGCAAACACCATCTCTCCAAGATACCATCGGAAGACCTGTCACCATATTTTCTTTACATAGTTGTTGCAATGAGCGATAATTTAAGTGACCAAATCGCTCATGCCAAAGTTTGCTCAAGTTATCACTATGAGCAACAAAAACTGAAGGGAAAGGTGATGACCCAAAGTTGTTAAACTTGTACAACCTGGTAATATCATCAACAATTCTGGTAGCTAGAACCTGTTGAGGATCTTTAAAATCCTTGATTACAACTTGGTGAGGTGTAAAGGTCACAGTTTTACCTTCACTAGAATGAGTGATCTGATAGACTGATAACAAATTGCAGGAAATTCTTGGAACACATAGTACATCACTAAAATGACCATTATCTACTGGAACTGTTCCAACTCCTACAACATTTAGAGATTTATCATCACCAACAAATATTTGTTTGGTGTTACATTCATGCATAGTAGAAAAGATGGCTTGATCCTTAGCCATATGATAAGATGCTCCAGAATCAATGAGCCATTCATTTGAAGTAGAAGAAGAAGATGCATTATAAGAATAACCAGAAGCACAAAGTGCATGTCCATGAGAGGTAGATTCTGAAGGCGAATCTAGGCTGATGTGGTGCTTCTTCATTGCTGCTTCCAAGGCTGCCATCTTCTTGAAACACTTAGATTCGTCATGATTATCTTTCCCGCAATAGTTGAAATGACGCTCAGTCTTCTTGCCTTTTGGCTTGGATCCTTTGTCATTTTTTAAAGAAGGAGTTGACTGAGAGGGTTTTGGACCCTTGTTTGACTTATTATTGCAAAAATTTTGTTTCTTGGGAGGCTTGGACTTTTCTTTCTGTTGGGACAATAAGGCTTTCCCAGATGTATCTGCATTGTTGATTATTCTAAGATGAATGAGTTTATCTTGTTCCCTAATCAAGGAATCACAAAAGGATTCAAGACTAGGCTCTTGACAGCTAGCTGCATTCAAGGATGCTTTCATGGAGTAAAATGTAGATACAAAAACAGAATATGCAGGTCCAAGTTTGGAAAGAATATGATAAATGCACTGTTTGTCTTCCCTCTCAATCTTACATTCTACACATAAGAGTTTAAGAGTTTCTTACTTAGATAAATAATCTTGAATGCATGAAAAGCCACTTGGATTTAAAGAAATCAACTCATTTTCGAGTTGATGACCTTGAATTTCATTGTGTTTACCAAACACAGTTTTCAACTTGTCCCAAGCAACATTAGGCTCATCAATTCCAGATATGTGGAATCGAAAATCAGTAGAGATTGACATCCCAATCAATCCACGAGCTTCATCACATCTATTTTCCCATTTTATTTTCTTATCATCATCAGTGGGTTCTTTTTCTTTCCCTGTTGTAATTCTGAAAAGTCCCCTACTTCGTAGAACATCCTCCATACGAGATTTTCATGAGAAATAGTTGGAACTATTAAGTAGAATATCACAAGGGGCGGCCATATTTGTAAATCAATGGCTGTAAAAGTAGAAACCAATAGTCTGGATGTGAAGAGCTCAAAAAAATAGGCGGTTTCAAAAAAAACGGCACTGAAAACTGACTCTGTATGATGAAGTTATGCTTGAACAAAGAAACTGTTGAAGATGTCCCCAATAGTGACGTGGCAGCTAGAGAATGTCCAGCAAAAAAAAGAACCCCCCTCTTCCCAAGATAAACCTTTTGACAATCACTTTACAAGAAAGTTGCTTTAAGCGAACCACTTTTGTAAAATAAGTGATTTCACTTTTACAATGATATTACTTTTAAATAGTGCAACAATAAATAAAAAACTTAAGTGACTCACTTGTATTTTTATTTTTTATTATTTAAGTGAGATGCACTTTTACAATAAAGTAACTTGAAAATAGAAATTGCATGCACTTTTCTTTTTAAAAGTAACTTCCTAAGACTTGAACTCAAGACCTATTAAGGAATAAAGCAACTTTGAACCAAGTGAGCTAGATTAAAAGGTATGTAAAATATGGGAATGAGAAAGGGGGCTTTTTTTTTTGTTCGGTTTGTGTGCTTGCCCTTTTTCCTGCAAAATAGAGCACAAATCGAAACAAAAAAAAAATTCCACACTTATGGAGTTAGATCTTGTTAGCTTGCCCGGAAAGTCTACGTTTTCTCTCTGTTTCTGATTTGCCGAGATCGCGCAAAGTGCACGGCAAAGAGCATACGCGGCCGAAAAAACCCTTTCCCTTTCTGTTTCTGATTTGCCGAGATCGCTCAAGGTGCATGACAAAGAGTATACACAGATGGGAAAGCAACAATCCGAACCCAAAAAAATCTAACAGTAAAAAAAATGAAATATGAGATTTTTTCTTTTCAAAAAACGAAATAAAAAAAATGCGTCACTGTAACATTATACCTTCAGATCTGATGAAATACGCGTTTCTGGAGCAACCGGGAACAGTTTTCGATCAAACGAAAACTATTTCCCAATGGAAACGACGCTCTGAACGCAATGGAACACCTCCCACATCCCAGAAATGCACAGAAATACCAGAACTAGAAACCCTTTCGAGTTTCAGCAACAACAGTTCAAGATCTAGATCATAACCGGAAGCGGCACTTCATAAAAGCTCTGATACCATGTTCGGGTACACAGGGTACTACCAAAGGACCGAACACCAAGAGCAACCACTTCACACAAATAGATCACAGATCAACACACCGATGTTTTGACGTGGTTTAAACCCTCTTGAGGGAAACACTCCACGACCCCGACCAAATAGCTTCTACGGGACAATTTATTATGCAAAGAAAGAAAGTTACAAATGAGCTTCTCATAATCGATCAACTAAACAATGACCCTCCATACTCTTTAAATAGAGATCATGGACCAATCGGGTGTTAAGCCATGGATCAAGATTAGGTTTGATCTAAGAGAAGTTGAGCCGTCGGATCACTCTATGTCGGAAACATATCATGACCGTCGGATTAAGTATTTACAAATGCATACTAATGCATACTAAAGAAACACACTATCCCTAACGGATATATTACACAAGTTGATCTTAACTAACTCCTAAGTGTCTAAATATCCTAACATCTTCTTGGCATACAAAATATGATATTTTCATAGTAGCAATAACTCTTTGCTTATTAGCATCTTCCACTTGTTTGACATGATCGGGAATCGGCTTCGTCTTTCTCTCCAGTGCATTAATCCATCTTGCTTTAACATCTTTATGCATTAATGATTTTTCATGAGTAACAAGAGCATCATGTTGTAATGTCGTACAACCATTCCCTAAACCCCATGTCCCACTCATCCTATACTTCTCACAATACCTACATTTCATATATACTTTATCATCTTGCTGCACATAATTTAGCCAATCAAACTTATCTAACCATTCCATACTGAATTTCCTTTTTGATCGCACTTTCATTTTCTTTTCATTATCAACCTCTTCTTCAAATTCATCTCTTTCTTCATCTACATCTTCATCACTGACTCTTCCAAAAATTTCATCCAATTACTACTCCAATTCAGTATTAGAATCTTCTTCACTAGTGTTTGAATCATTTTGAATTTTGGATTTTTGTTCTTTCTTCCAACCATACATTTCTCCAATGGTGACTTGGATTTTTTTTTAAGACATTGTAAATTTTAACAGCTACCCAACTATATACAAAAGTATACCAAACCAAAAAAATTACTTAAACATATTTTTAAAACAATTATTTAAAACATATGATTTAAAAACAAATCTATATAAAAAACAAACTAATATGGTACTAGCTAAAAGTGTTTGTGCTGAAGGTTTTAGTTTTAGTTTATTATCATTTAAATTTTACATTACTATAATGTCAACATCTAAAAAATGCAATCTAAATTAATTCCACAGACATCTAATTCTGGCATTAGGCATATACGCAACAATATAGATGCCTTGTATGAAATCCCTAAAACCTATTAAGCATATGATTAAATGCCATGTATAGAAGCTTATAGTTATTATGTATGTGTGTATGACATGAGGTATAGGAATATATGGGGACAAACTTCGAATGCCAAAGGTAATTGTAGTCTTGAGTACCTGGCAATTGGAAACATAAATGGCCTGCATGGGTGTGGCTCATTGGCGATTCGCTTGATATGAAGTCACATGTTGTAAACAGAGGTCACGAGTTCAAATCACACTTGGGCTTAGCCGTGTCCCATGCTTGCGGGCAATTGTGGGGCACCTAGGGGTATAGTGGTAGCGGGATTGGATCCCTGGACCCCGTGTCATGCGAGTACTAGCCCAACCTCCAGTTGTCAATTCCCCTAGTTACAAAATAAAAATAAAAAATGGAAACATAAATGAAAATTACTGTTTACAGTTGGGATTTATGGAGCAAAAATTGTGTGTTAGAAACTCATTTTTGAAATTTTAAAGTCTTAACTAAACTTTTAGAACTATTCACATGATCTTATATGAGCAAGTGAATACGTGGGAAAAATTCATATAATCTTAAGAGGAAGTGAATAGTTAAAAAATCTATTAGATCTTTTGAAGAGTTATATTTTTAAAATTTTAAAGTCTTAAATAAACTTCTATAACCATTCACATGATTTTATATGAATAAGTGAATAAGTGGGAAAAAATAATATGATCTTAGAAATCATATGATCAAATCAACATAAGCTTAATTTCATCACCTAGTCTAATCCTACCCTTCATAGGACTTATTGGTCCTTTATTGGTTGGCCATGTGTAAACACCTTAAAAGATGTGATACCATGATGCATGCTAGACATTTTGAATCTCCTCTTTCGAGATGTTTGTTGCTATCTTTTTGAAATAGTGACCTATATACATTGTGCAGTAGTTTACACAAACTGATTTATTATCAATGATATCCATAATATGGAGAAGCATCACTTAATTCTCTCCAAAATAATCTAGTTACAAAGAAAAATATTATACTAGCATTAAAACTAAAATCTAAACTTACAAAAAAAATCATAAAAATTACAAAATATAAAACATGTTGATTTTTATTTTTTTTAAATTAAATTCAAATCTTCTAAAATTTAAATCTAATTACAAAGAAAAATATTATACTAGCATTAAAACTAAAATCTAAACTTACACACAAAATCATAAAAATTACAAAAATTAAAACATGCTGATTTTTAATTTTTTTAAATTAAAATCAAATCCTCTAAACTTTAAAATTTAAATACTGAAGTAATCAATAGTCCATTATGATATCATTATTATCTCTTGGAGTAGGTTAATCCAATATCTTGAAACAATAAATACTTGAAAGTTGGTATCCTTTGAAACAATAATTTCATACTAAATGTATCCTTGGTATCCTACAAGGATGTCATACAAGGATGTCATGGCTGGTAGCTACTCTCCATTCTAAACTAATGATGTAGATTCCCATAAATACATTAAATTACTCCTTCGTTCCTCTCACGAAGGATGGGATGTCACACTTAATAAAGAATGACTCTCTCGTTAATGTGAGATATACAATACACTATAATCAAATGCATGAGAAGATTGTTAGATGAAGTTGATCATTTTATTTATGTCTCGGAGTTTTCATAATGCATAGGTCTTGAAGTTGGTGAGCCACACAATATTTTTCATTGAATTTTGGTTGAGAATCGCTCTTTACATTCAATTTCAAGGCATCGTGGTTAAGAAAGAATGGTTCCTCACATTCAATTCAAAATCGTTTTGGTCGAGAATGAATGGCTCCTTACATTCAATTTCAAAAGGGTATTGGTTTAGAAAGGATAGTTCTTTAAAGTTCTAAATTTTGTATAAAAATGTTAAAGAATTGATTTTTTAAAAGGTGATAAAATTTATCAACAATCTATAGTATAGACAACAATTTGATTGATTACTATATAAAATAATAACTTACTGATCATTATTGACATATTTTTGCTCCTAGACATAACAATTTGAATTTTGGACCATGGATGATTAGTTCATTTCCTTACAGCACAGAAAAAGAACAATTTTTACAACCCTTTCCTTAAAACACAGAAATACAACTTTTACAATCCAGGAACAGTTTTACTTTTTACAACCCTTTCCTATTTCGTTACAACACAGGAAGACAACTTTTACAATCCAGGAAGACAGCCTTTACAACCCCAAGAAGGCAGATTTTGGTCTTTCATTCTTATTGCAGAACCAATATAAATAAGTTAATTCAATTCATGGACAAATTCAAATTTCACAATTACCAACCTTAATTTTATTACGAAGATTTAAATTTCGATAGATTTTGAAACCATTAAAAAAGCCTCATACTAAGTAGAACTTTGTCTCACTAAAACATAAAAACCTCACAGCAAAATTAAATTGACAATGTCGTCCATTACTGCATTTATTATTTCACCACTATATTCCATCGCTTTGCCTAAATTTATTCATGCCTTAATGAGATAGTAATCTTGAAGCTATCGGATTATGAGATGATATTTACACCACTGATATTTGAAGACTTTTCTGGAATTTTGAGTGTGAAACATCAAAGAAGAAAAATAAATGATCTAGATTCTATGAGTCAAGCTTGCGTTAGGTTTCGGGTCACATATCAACTCAGAATTTGATAGCTAGGACTTGCTAGTCAAACTCGATTGTCTTTCTCTTGGCCTTCCTCTGGAGTCTGCACCCTCGGAAGCCATTGCAGTCAAAGTTGATTGGATGCTCAATTCTATATATAATATTGAAATGTGAGGGTATTCTCTGTGTAACGAGTTATAGATATTGAATTCAGAGGGTTTTCTCAGTGTACCCAATTCTAGATATTGAATTGTTAGGGTTTTCTCTGTGTGACCAATTATAGATATTCGTTGTTTGGATTTAGACTTCGATCCTGCGACGATATATATACACAAGTTGGGCCTATTCTTTCTAGATTTATACCATTGTTACTATATGATGATTATATTTACATAGATACGTTTCCACTTGTCCGCTAACTTATCATATATCTCTAAGTTTTGCATAGTTAAGTTCACAAGGCCCTTTCTGATCATTCTTCTCCCTGGCCTTTGCACCTAGACCTTCCATAGTTGAAATGCCTTAGCTAAAATGTCTTCCATTTCACGTCTTATGATCTCACCTATCTACTTGCATAGATTTCAACATGCTATATATATTAGAATAGAGAATGCTTTGATGGATTTGGACTCCGGAGGCGTTGGTCACAACGCTAGCGATGGCGCTCCTACTTGGTGAGAAAACTCTCATGTGCTCATGGTCGTGGTTGTGGTAGTGTTGAGAAAAGTAGCTGATGAATTTGTTTGTGTTGTTGCAGGCTACATTGGAGTTAGAGGAATGGTGTTCACAGTAGTCAACAACTGTTTAGAGACAATTTAGGCGTGCCGTAGGCTGACGAAACCCTAACCCTATGGGAAACTTGGGGATTTGATTCGGAACCTGCAAGAAATAAAAAATTGGGTGCATCCATAGGGAAGGTCTAATGAGAAACATAATTAATTTTTTAAAATAGTTGAGCATAGGGTAATAGAATGGGAGCAGTTGCAAATGCTTACCTGAAAATGCACAGAACATGATATTCCTCTCGTTTAACTGGAACAGGGAAACTTCTTTCCACTAGTCTCTAGCCTCTAGGTCTCCAGCTTCCTCTCCATTCCCAAACTCACCAGACATCGACTCTCCCTGAGTCTCTTAACACTCCGGTCTCCGGAGATAGGAGTCGTGCAGCTATACCTTCTTGGGCACTAGCAGTCTGGCAATCTTTCGAGTCTTCGACCCACATTTGGTGGTGGTGACTGGCTACGTCTCACCAAGACGGGGAGGGAAGGGATCAGAAAATCATGGTTAGGGCCTCGATGGAGTTTACTTTGTGAACTGAGTAGCCCGTGGCTCCTCTGGCTCTGATACAACTTGAAGGAAAAGTTGTAGTGGGCACGCTACATCCTGTAGCTACCAAACCGAGCAATTAATTCCATTAACTTGGATTAACCCTATTGTACCTACTACCAGCGACTGCGTAACATCATTTAATTGCACCAGTGCTCGAGTTTCAAACTGTGCACGGGAGACGGTGCGACACTACCAAGTGCCATGATGCAATCAATTTTGCGGTTAAATTAGGTTGTGGGTAAACCATGGTTACATTACCCACTTTCCAAGTTGCATGAAGCCATAAGTACTAGCATTTTTTATGTTCAATGGACACCATTAGACGTCAAATTGACGGTCCACATTTTATCTCACACGTAGATGGTGACATGTGGCAAATAATCTTACCCGTAAAATATGTTCCAGATTGCTCAATACGTCTTCCACCACGTCAAATTCCAGGCCTGGTGATCTGAACATCTAGTTGAGGAACACGAGTGGCTCTCTCAAGATGACACACTAGACGACCATCCCCGCCAAGAGAAAGTAAAGCGAGAAAAGATATCGGAAGAGGGTGCCGAGCACGGGAGACAACAAAACAATGTTTTAGTCCATGAAGAAGTAGATGAGGTGCCCGTGCACCCATGCTGCCACCAGGGCCAAGGATCTTCGCCAAGAGAAGGAGCTGGTGTTTTTTTCCACAGGTGGCGACGTGAGTGAGCCTATGCATAAAAATGTATAAAAATCTAGACATTTAATGCTAATATATATGTACTAGCACAACTACTTAATTTGTGTTTGGTGAACACTTATATGTCAAAGCTAAGTGTCATGATCAAGTTATCTGTTACTTATTCTCTAGGCTTAAATCTAATCACCTATTGTTTATGCCTTAGCTACTTGTTACCTTTGTTTGTCACTACCTGTTATTCAAACATGAACTACTTGTTATATTCTTTAGTTAAATGGGTTGTTTGTCACTACGTGTTATTCAAACATGAACTACGAGTTATTCAAACATGAATTATGAGTTATCCATGCATCAACAACAAGTTATTTTTTATATTACTTTTTTTATAATTGTTTATGCCCATAAAATCAATATGGACAATACACTTCGCCCATCCTCCTTCAATTTAGCAAAAGCATTGATGGTTTTCCACCCCAAACTCTAAAATATAAACACCTATTGGTATAATTATTAGAATTAATTAAGAAGTGAGACACTTTTCTTCACATAGAAGTTAAGGCATTAAAACCCAGATTAGAGTTGATGTTATTGTAAATATTTCTATGTATAAGCATGTTTTTCCACACAAGTGAAACGCTTCCTACATGAAGTAAGGTTACTCTAATTTAAATACCATAAATTTAATTTAATTTTGATATTATAAATTATATGTTTAACATTGATAAACAAATTCATATATATATATTGAGATATATGTTTAACATTGATAAACAAATTCATATAACAAATTTGTTTATCAATGTTAAACATATATCTCAAATATATATATATATATGCATGCCTAGTTGAATCATAAATGCAACAACACGTTCTAATTAATTTTCAAGAAAGATTATGAAAGATATATAAAATTTTCTTTTATATAAGATATATAAACGCGAGAAAAAGTTGCGGTGCAGCAATGTCCCTGCTATATGGATTTGTAGGGAAGCCAGAGGCAAAGTACATAAGTGGCGAGGCAGTAATGTAAAAGCCTCCGACGACTATTGTAAAACAGGCTGAAGAATAGGAATACCCGACAAGGAATATACCAAAACGACTACTGTAAAAGCTGCCAAGAAATAGAAAAATTCACCGTAACGACTCTTGTAAAAGCCATCGAGGACTAGAGGAATACGAGGCTTGAGACGTGCAAGACATGGAAACTCTTCTAGCTCACAACACCCACTTATTGCCAACACCAAGACATATGACTCTTGTAGTTTGCTGAGTCGCGGCCTGATGCCCACAACTTGCAACTTTGCAAGCAAACCCTGGTCCAGTGCTGAGTGGTCTGATTCGTCTGCCTCCGCATTACGCAGCCTGCAGGTCACGGCCGACCCCTGGGCCCCAAGTTCAACTATTCTCATCCGTTGTGGTCGCCTCAACCTGAAGGAGAATTACAATTTGCAACCTTGTAGGGGAGTTGAGGGAAACCTGCAGCCTCCCAGTTCTTGAATTCAACTAGGGTTTAACACTCTGAAATGCTCTGAGGCTGCAGGGGAGTCGGGAGTCCGGGATGAAGTGGAATTACAAATTTACAACCTCCACAGGGAATCGACTGCCACTCGGACTACACTGTGCCAGTGTGTGGTCTTCCAAAATCATCATCCCCAGGTGCTAGCAGCCATCAAAGTTCGAATTTGCTTGATGTTGGTAAGATTTTACCCCATTTCTCCATTTCTTAAAAGGTTTTTGGTTGCTACCCAGAGCCAGCTCGTATGCTCACTTGAAAGTCACTTCCACCTGTACACTCTATTTGTTAATACCATGAATTCTATTTGACTTCTATGCCACGCCTGTATAAATTCTCGGTCATATGTCTGCAATATATCCCACATAGCATAGATATTAGAATAGATTGTTTGGTTTACATTAAATCTTAATTTTCAGAGATAGATTTTACAATACTCTGTTTGAACAATTGATCAAATAGACTGATGAAAATGGAACCTAATCCTCACCATCGAATTCACAAAAGTAATCTCAAACTACTACCATTGCCATTACATTACCTGTCCCATATCCAGGACGACGGGATCTCTGATGAGCTTTGAAGAGATGGGGCAGAGAAAACAATCTGGAACACCAATGGCATCCAACTTTTCTGAGAATGATTTGGGGTCATTCTTCGAGTTCTTGTTTTGGGATATTAGTTTTCGGTTCTTGAGGGCTGCGAGAATGAGAGAAATCTCATCTAATACCTCAGTCATGCAGTCGTCCTCATCTGTTATCAGATGCGCTAGCCTCTTCAATTCCCTTTTTATCTCTGAATTTGAACGGGAAATTTCTATGCTTCCAAGTTCCGATACTCAGTGATTCATCCTCACCATGAGACCGTTGCTGGGCTTTTGGGGGATTGTCCATATCAACGGCTCTCGTCATTGTTGCAGCAGAGATCAAAGAAAACATATAACCCAATTGATAGATGGGATGGATGTGCTTCGTTCTAGTCTGAAGGAATGAAATACCCACTTCTGGATGTTGTTTCGGCTACAATCTACTCAATGCTCTTCTAACTAATTATATGCAAAGTTGGGATCCACCACCAATTTACTGTACACAACCACTTCTGAATTGAAAATTTGTGAATGAAGTCATGTATACGAATGAAAATAATAACGCAACTTCCACCAATTTTATGACTAGAACAAACTCAATCGTCATAGAAAAATACGAATAGTGATATTATTGCCTAAGTCGTCATGTTCGTTATTGCTGTTACTGTTAATGCCTGAAAGCATTTTCTTCAGTAGTGAATTAACGGCCAAGAATTGATCAGTCGCATAGTGTCATAAATTTGGTGTTTGAAGCTGAAATTGGTACAGAAGTAAGGATTTTCAGCCTATCTATAATAAAGTCATTTTTATTTGAAATTTGATGATTTTTGAACCATCTGATTTCCAACATAATAGCTTGAAGTTTGTTAAAGGTGGATTTCATCATTTTCATAATTTTTGGGTAGATTCATTTGGATTGGAATCATTTCATTCAATTCTATCCATATTATATGGGTAGATGCTTTTGGATTGGAATCTTTTCTTCGAAATCTATTTATAGGAGTGAATTATTTGAACCAAGTTAGCATTGCATATATTTTGTTTCCATGATTCATAATTCATGATTTTGGAAGATCTTTGATTACTCCTTCTTCCATGCTCTTAACTTGTTTATGTTTTTTACAATTATGTTTTTATTATAATTATTGCATCTGGTGCTTACAAACCAGAGATGTTGTAACGCTTAATATTAGTAGTGATTCAGATTCCATTTGTGTTTCTGAGAGCTGGGGTTTTCATTCTTTGTTAAGGTAATTTGTGGTTAACCATTTCAATTTTCTATACGTGAATGTGCCAGGTTGAATCAATATTACCCATCATAGTAGCAGCCTGCAATGGGGTAAACAATGCTGCTAGTGCAAGCCTGCAATTTGGATATTGGGATTCCGGAAGATTGGGACAGCCGACAGGGACTCATAGAGCCTTAGAGGTAATAAATGTTACATTAAAGTGTTTGGAAGCAAATGTTGTTCATTTTATGTCTTCTTTTTGTCAGTTTTGCTTGAAATATGCTTACCTCAATTTCTTGGAAACATTCAAACAATGGAGTATTGTACACTTTCTTAAATAAAAGACACTTATATCAGTCTTCTGTAAATATTTTTTGGGATATGATTTTGACATTTTGTTTTGAGCTTTGTTAGTTTCAATTTCAATAATTTAAATCATTTGCAATTATCTAATAGTGTAAAATTTGAATATAAGTAACATATTCATGATTTCAATTTTGTTTTGGTTTTTAAGATTTAGATGAAAGTTTTAAAAAGGAACTATTTGAGTGTTGTTGTTAACTTCAATTTAACTTAAGTAGTTTTTAACTGAATGCCAATTTTTTCTTGGGGCCATTGCATAGGTCCATTTGACATTTGTCATCAGTATACTCTTTTAGAGTATGCATTAATTATTTTGTTATGCTCTTATGGTCTTATACCATGTCCAACATGATGCATGGTACTTCCTTATGCAAGGACACTCCTACAAATATGTAGAGCATTCCTTAAACCAAGTGGCTTTGCCCAAATGTCTCAATGGTGAAACATGCATTGGATAATGTGTATTGTCCCATAAATAACTTTATCATGCTTTTAAGGTATTATTTCCCACAACGATGCTCCTACAAGGAGGTGGAATCACGATCAAGCAACTAAAATGATCCCTTGAGGTGGAATGTTGCCTGTTTCCTTTTTCCACATAGAGCTCAAAATTAGGGAATTCCTTCATTAGCTCTTCCTTTGCCATGTGTCATGTTCTAGGCACCCCTTGAGATAGGGTGTTTTCTCTCCTTCATTCTTTTGACCTCCATGTGTAGCATGTTCCTATTTTGTGTTGAATATGGAACTTGACACACAACACTCATGCTATGTTGAGTGGGTCTTGCCTCCTAAGAATAGAGTGTTACTGGCAACTTACAACATAATCGAATTAGAAACTCATGAGTTCTAAAACACCATAAGTGAAATTATTGAATTAAGGATTCTTTGAATTATCAAAATAAGTTTAACAATTTAAATTTAAACTTCATCAAAAAAAATATTCCAACCCTTTAGAGGTACTAGCCTTTTTTTATAGATGGAAACTATAACAAAATGTATAATTATTAACCAACTTGAGATTCAAATATTCTCAAGTGGTTATAATAGTCTTATATCTTCATAAACCTAATCACCAAAAATACAAGTGATTTTCAAGATTTGATCTCGACTCTATCAAGTCAGAATGTGTACCAAGCTATTTTTTATATCTTCATAAACCTAATCACCAAAAATACAAGTGATTTTCAAGATTTGATCTTGACTCAATTAAGTTAGAATGTGTAGCAAGCTATTTTTTATATCTTCGTAAACCTAATCACCAAAAATACAAGTGATTTTCAAGATTTGATCTTGACTCTATCAAGTCAAAATGTGTAGCAAGCTATTTCTTAATTATTCAACTATCCATGAGGAAAAATAAGGTGCACTCTATAATGACATGAATGATCTATACTTGCCTATGGGATCTGTAGTAATCATGTAATTTTTAGCAGTTTATCAAAAAACTTCCATAGCTACTACTGGGAGCACTTTAAATCCTAGATCCATGGCATTTATTATGTTACAAGAAAATGTGTGGAAAATGGATCTATAGCAATCTTCCATCCAATTGTTAATCATAATATAAGCACAAAATGTTATATTACCTCCTAAGGTTTAACAATAGTCAAATGAAAATCTAGGAAATAAAATGAAAATTACGTTAGAGATTTTATCCTAGTCTCAATTAAAAAAGTGATAAGTAACAAGGGTTAAATGATAGGAAAAATGGTAACTTGGATAAGGAAAAAGGTATCAAAAGATGACCAAAGAGAAGACTCATCATATCCCCTCAACTAAAATTATTGCTCATCCTTGTGAAACCCCATAATCCTTCATCTAACTATCAGAATCAAATGACATGGGACATGAGTACTTGTCATTAATATATCTTCAACTATAATGGGGATGACCATGTTTATCCATTATATAGTAACCATGTCTTCTAGGTCAATATCCTCTCAAATAAATTCTTCTTTTGGTTTATCTTGTAGATAGATATATTGATATGTTGATGAGGACAAACCAAATTACTGGAAAGTGGAATCTCAAACCCATATATTATGTCCCATTTCTTTTTAAACAATCAAAATATACCTTTTAGACATGTTTAATTCTATACTGAAGTTATGGTAGGACAAAGGGTCTCTTCTTATAAGATTAGATGATAATCCATCTCAATGCCATCAACAAGCAAGTAAAGTTTTCAACCTCATTTTTGTTATCCACTCCTCACACTGCAAGATAATAGTCCTATGAATCCATCAAAGGCAAGAAACAAAGCATGATTTCTTAAGAAAATTGTTATGTTCCAATATTACCCTGGGGGAGAAATGTTCCCCTCTAACTCATAGATTAGAATTTTCTTCGTATAGTCCAAATAGGACAATGCAATAATCCACTAAACTTGGTGGCTTATGAATGAGATGAGTTCCCTCAATTTCTCATCCCTTAGAAAAGTGTTAGGGTTCCAACTTCTTTATCCACTCAAGAAAAGGTCATGCTGATATAATTCACATAATAAGTTTTTGTTCTCCTGCTTGAATTACTTTTTTTCAAAAAGTGCTTAGGGGGGTCAATACATTGTATGAGATTATATATAGTTAAAGATCACACTTGGAATCATTAATTTCAAATTCAACTTATTAGTCTATGTTTTATGAAGTTTAAATTTAATTTTCCATTAATAGTTTATGTTTTATGAAGTTTGTTTAAATCACAGTTTTCAGGAAAGAACCAGTTCCTAAAAGTTGAAAAGGTTTGATCCAAGCTTCAAGGGAGGTTCAATTATAAAGCTGTAACAGTATTTTAGGTGTGTTTTTATGTACATATATCTTAGTTTAAATAATTATGTTAAACATAAATAATTTATCATTTAATTTTAAGGCTACTAGTTGTTTTTATGTTTTTGCCACTGTTATATTATATTAAATCTTCCATTTGAAGTAAAATAATTGTTTGTTATTTGCTTATTCAACTAAATTACATCAATAACGATATTAATGTGGACTTGTCATTGTGGTTTATCCTTTTTCCCCTTGCTTAAAACATGGTTTTTATTGCTTTTTATTGTTATTGTTTTGTTTATAGGTATATTGTTTCACTAGAAATGCCTCCAAAAAAGAAGGAGCAGCGAACTTTGGACAAATTTTATGGATATTCTACAATGCCAAAACCCTATAATACTGAAAATATTCCATATATCCCTGACTTGAATGATATACCTGACATGAATGATGAACCTAACGAAGAAAAAGATGGCGACCTTGTTGATGATTTATAAATGTTTGGTCATCAAGAGGGTGGCTCTAGTAGTGAGAGGAAAAGGAAGACCACGTTGAAACGTGAATTTCGAGAAGAGTGGATAATCAAGCATCCTTGGGTCTATAGCATCAATGTTGTCGATGGCCTTACTCATATGAAATGCAAGCTTTGTGAGAAATACAAAGCTCATGGTCCATGGGGTATTGGCAGTGGATGCAAGATAATTCAGTATGATGCTGTGGTAACTCATTCAAAATCTTATGCTCATCAAACATCAATTCAAAAAAATTTGTATGAAACTCAAAGATTGACAAAGTCCATTCTAGAACACATTATGTGTATCAATGAGGCCAACAAGGACAAAGTGATAACCACAATGAAATTATCATATTTTATTGCAAAAAAGGATATTGCAATTGCTACTTATGAAGATCTTTGTCAACTTCAGATGCATTTGCAAACACCCAACATCCCTAGTCGAGTAGAGCATTGTTCCTATTTAAATAGAAAGGCTGCCACTGAATTTATTGATTGTATCTCAGATTACCTTGAAGAGGTGCAAGCAAAAAAAATGTTGGACAAGCCTTTTTTTTTCTGTAATGTTGGATGAAAGCACAGATAATAGTTTGGAACAACATCTTGTTGTTTATTCTACATACCTAGACTCGGAAGGCTTAGGGCCTCCAATATCTCAGTTTATGAAACTTATTAGTGTCCCTGATGGAAAAGGAAAAACCATTTATGATACATTCATCAATCTAAAAGAAACAAGGAAGCTGAAAAATGAAAAACTAATAGCAGTTTCTACTGGCAGTGCTTCAACCATGCTGGGAAGTGAAAACGGATTTGTCACATTGTTAAAGAATGATTTTCCCAATTTGATTGGCACTCATTGCATCGCACATCATGAGGCACTTGCAACTTCCGATGCTTCAAAAAAGATACCAGAATTCTTGTTTGTTGAGAAATTAGCAAATAAGGTGTACTCATTGGTGGGAAATTCAGCTAAGAGAAATAATGAGCTCATTTCTTTACTAGAAGTAATGGAATTAGAATTTTTACAAGTTCTTCAAATCCATGGAATTAGATGGTTGTCTAGGGGCCAGGTAGTTGAAATACTCATTGCATTGATGCCTGTGATTTTGAGCTTGTGGAAAAAGGAAAGAAAGAACTCATGGTATCATAAGGCAAGGATTTTCTGAGTTCAATTCTGTCTAAATATGCTTGCTGATGTTTTGATAGAATTGAATAAACTAAAAAAAAAATTCCAAGAATATAATGTATATGTCACAACACTTGGAATAGCTATTGACCGTACGTTAAATACTCTTAAGAGGTATTTTTGTAGGCCAGATTCTTTTGTATATGGTGCAACACATCTTAGTAAATTCTTGGAAGACTCTAGAGATGGATTCTTTGAAATGTTGACAAAGAGGGGATTACACATAGACATGATTTGTTGTATATTCCAATCAAAGATGATCACATGTCACAACCGATGGAAACATGTATCGATGGCTCCCTTGAGAGTTGCATACAACTTACAAGGAATTATGTCCAGGTATTGATTGAGAGCTTCAATTCAAGATTCCCGGATCTTCATCTCTTCAATGCAGCAAGATTGTTTAACCATTTCCACTATCCATCATATCTGTACGTGAGAGAAACTAATGCAAAACAATGGCTTGAAATACTGTTTTCGCATTTGCAGCATACACTATGCAGTGAAGGTGTCAATGTACCATTGTTTGATATTGCTGCGTGCAAAACAGAGTTGTATGAATTTATTGATGTGCTTCATTTAAATGGAGAAAGATGCATGGAAAGTATTTTCTCAAATAAAAGATTGGCAATCTAGGTATCCAAATATGTTAAAATTATGGCAGTCAATACTTGTCATACCAGCAAGCACTGTTGCATGTGAACGAGGGTTTTCAAAACAAAATCTGATCAAAGATATAAGAAGAACAAGGTTGTTAATTAACACGCTTGATGCATTAATGCATTTTTCATTAACAGGGCCTGACATATCAGAGGTGGAGTTGCAGCGAGTTTATGAGATTTGGTGTAGTTCAAAAGATAGGAAATGTAACCTGGGCACTTGATGCACTCTTGGGCATGTATTGCAACAGTTTTGATGAGTAAGTCTTATGTCATGCAGCTGCTATTTAATTTTGGGTGGGTTTCCTCCTTATCAACAGTCATCTACAATAAGCTAAGCAACCTTTTGGAGCTACAACAGGATCTTTTTAGCAGTAAAGGAACTATATGCTACAACAGTGAGGAGCACCCTATAGCATCCTTGTAGCATTGACATTCAGTTTTAGGAACAAGGACAATAGACCAACGTGGGTGTGTTTATTATTCAGTTTTGTTGTTCGCAAGGACATTCTAAGCACGACAACAACTATATGGAAGTAACACTAATTTTGGATCTAGGCAGATCTTTTAGCTAGGGTCACTAAACTAACACTCCCAGCTGCTGCAAAAAATATTGGAGAGAAGAGTGAGCTGCTACAGGATTTTTGAGTGTCTCATGTAGCATTGTGCAACCATCGTAACCTTCAGATCAGCACAAACACTCAGACATTTGTGTGTATCCAATAATATAGACATAATAGCAGGTCTGTACAGTGAAAGGATGTTTTTCCTTGCCATATTATAATTAGCAGCCAATACTAAGTGCTCACTCGTCCACCAACTAGTGATCAACATTTTCTCTATAAGTACTTATCATTTTTGTGAAATTTCCAGCTCTAAGATAAATATCAGACCTTATTTTTCCAAATATTATTGTGGTGAATGTCTTTTAAATCTACAACACTTTCATTATATATATGGTGGATCTTTCTCTTGAGGTTTGTGAAATTGGTAAGCATTTTTGAAGCTCATTATCCCAAACAAAAAAACTGAGTGTTTCACTTAACATTCTGCAACTATTGCAATTTTCATATTTGAAAACTTATTCTTAGTCATTGTGCTCAAATACAATAGGTCATTCGAAGCATATATTCTAGAAAATTTTGCACTTAAATCACTTTGGCCCGTTAGATGAATCTTCATTTTAAATGATATTAGAAGAATTATCGAAAGCAGTGATCTTGATCATCCGGTGTAGTTATAGAATATTTTTCAATTGTAAAGAAATCTCCGTTCAGGGTTGCAATGAAGAACTTGCCAGGAATTCCAAGTACAGGTAATGGCCTTGTGCTTTGGAGGGTTAGTTTTAGTTTTTTCAATGTGAAAATAACAAAATAATTAATAGTTTTTTGGTCATTGTGCTCACATACATGCTATGCATAGCTTTTATGGTTATTCTGAATGGGCAACTTTAGGTCTATTATGCTCATACCAATTTCTTTTGATTGATGTGAAATCAAGCGTGCCTGATTTGTAGTTTTAGAATTTGTGTGAAGTCATATACAACTAATGGGAATTGGGAAGGTCTGGGATTTTTGGGAGCATTGGCAGTTGAAAGGAAACTTTGGGCTTCTCATGTTCATACCCAGCTCATCAACATTATTTTTTGCTTGTGGTGTTCACCAGACTAGAAAACTGGGTGTAGTTTGTGTCTATAGAGCCTACAAGAAAACATAATTTGAGTTAAATCGCCTAGCTATGAAATGCCTTAGGGAATTCTCACTGGTACAATTTGTGGAATTTGAGGTGGAGATAGTCCCCATCAAGTCTATATCCTTAAATCTTAGTGAAATATAGGTCAGAGTGCCTGGACTTGTGCAAGTTAAAGTATCTTTTTGAATTACCTAGTTCAAAATTATTGCAGCTTATGAAATTTGAGAGTGAAAACAATCCACAGCGTTATGTTTGGAGTGAAAACAATCCACAGCGTTCTTAAATTCCTTTTGAAAATAACCTTCAAAGTGCCTAGTTTTGTGCAATTTATATAACTTTTATTAATCTGGGAAAAACTGGTACATTTTGTGAAATTTGAGGTGAATACAGTGCATAATATTACATCTAATATTAAATGAGTCTATATTCTTAAACATTTAGTGGAAAGTAGATCAGAGTGGAAGATTTATATATATTATAGGGTTTCATGATAGACTCTAAGTGTTGCAAGCCTGTGCGATTGCTTATGTGAAAATTCATAGCCAGAAAATTGGCATAATTATGATGTAGAGTTGTGAAATTATCAAATGAAGTAGGAAAATCTATGATATCCAGGTGAACTAAGACTTTTGATGCAGAATTTTGTCATTTGACCATGCTATTAGGTAATTTGCATAAGATAAAAAATTAGAAGCGTTTCTAGTCTTGAGAAAGAAGCCTGTTGTCATCTCAAATGGATATTTGGGTTGTTATGAAATGATGTTTGCAATCCACAGTGTGATTTTCAATGTATCTTTAAGGTTTTTGAAGTTCTTGTTTATTTTTTGTGGGTTATTTTGTTGCGATGGCCACAATGGGTCATTGGAAGCATATATTCTAGAAATTTTTTCTCTTAAATTACTTTGGCCTCGTTAGATGAATCTTCATTTTAAATGATATTAGAAGAATTATGGACACCAGTGATTTTGATAAAATTCCTTCTCGTCCAGCTCAAGGTGTTCGCCTGCAATGGCCAGCCAAGTGGAATGGCACAAAAGGTCACGGAGTCTGTAGATCACCCACAATATATGGATAGGGATAAGGATGAGGAGGTTGCTTTGTTCTAGGATATGCAAACAAAAGAGAAGGATAGTTTCTTGCCTCAGTTAGGAGTTGTAACTTGCAGCCATAAATCATAGGGACTTTTCATAGAGATGAGTGATCTGTTGACTAATGATTCTGATAAAATTGATTATAATGATTTGTCAGACTCTCTCTTATTTGGTTTTGTTGCAAGGATTCTTGTTGAAAATTTATGGTACTAGTACATCCTTTCATTGTTTCAAGTTCTGCAAGAAATGACAGTACTGAGATTACTAATTCCGTTAATTGGTTTCACATTATCCTATTTATGTTGAGTTCACCCATTGATGTTATTTTTCTGCTTAGAAATCCATGGCATTATTTGTTTTTTGGTTTTATTCTTGCTTTAGATTGTAGGTGTTCATTATTTGCTCATATTTGTGGGTTAATTGTCTTTTGGTATGACAATAGAAATAGTCCATGCCTTTTCCTCTTCTCTTGCATTTGGTCACTGATAGGCAGGGTAATTGGAGTAAGGAGAAAACCAAAGAGATCGAAATGTATTTTTCAATTGCACTAGGATTAGAAATTAATCAGAGTAGTCTCTACATTGGTTTAGATCCACAAGTAAAACATAGAAGTTTGTCTAATTATAGTAGCATGTATGGCCAATCTCTGTTCCATTTGTTCATAACTAGGAATTGATCTAAATGAAGATTAGGAGTTGGAAAATTTTAATACCCTGTTTTGCTACAAAATGACACAAAATCTGAACTTTGAGATTTGAATAAACACCCTTGTATACATAATCTTTGTTCCATTTGTTCGTAAACTAGGAATTGACCTAAATGAAGGTTAGGAGTTGAAAAAGTTTAATACCCTATTTTGCTACAAAATGACACAAAAACTGAACTTTTAGAATTGAATAAACACCCTTGTCTACATAATCTCTGTTCCATTTGTTCATAAACTAGAAATTGATCTAGATGAAGATTAGGATTTGGAAAATTTTAATACCCCGTTTTGCTACAAAATGACACAAAATATGAACTTTCAGATTTGAATAAACACCCTTGTCTACATAATCGTTGTTCCATTTGTTCATAAACTAGGAATTGATCTAAATGAAGATTAGGAGTTGGAAAATTTTAATACCTTGTTTTTCTACAAAATGACAAAATCTGAACTTTGAGATTTGAATAAACACCCTTGTCTACATAATCTCTAAGTTGAATTAGAATTTAATGTATTCTTACCACTTTTCATTGGTTGTCCTAGACTTGATTCTATGAAGTTAACCAAATTCATTAATAGGGACTGTCAATAGATTCTAGAAGAGATCTGTATTTAATCCACGTTGATTCTACTTGTTGTCTGTTTCCATTTAATTACTGTTATCACAGGTCGTTCTGCTTTGGTATATTGAAGATTGAGCAGATTTATGACTCTCTCTTAAGACAGTCATAGACTCATATGAATTAAAGCAAATGCAATCTTTGTGGTAATCTCAGAAGTGCTGGCATATCAAGTTAAATAGCATTATTTCATTTCACTTAATTTTCTTATTGCTTCTTCCATTTTTTCCATTTCTTTGACACTAATCTACATGCAATGTGCAGGAACAAATGCTGGAGTGACATATAGTTTAGAGTCAATATGAAGATTGTTACAGGACATTTTTGCATAGGCAAAATAGAAAGCTTAATCTGCTGTTGCTGCCAAAACACATCTATGAATTGATGCTTTGCACTCCTACCTAGGGCATGTTTTGATTTCTTTCTTTGTTCACAGCATATGATATTTAGACAGCATTTTTTGCAATGTATTACATAACCTGATCAACATTTTTTGGAAATTTTTCTGGTGGTCCTTATTCGACCTCATGTTATCACATGTACTTTCACATTGTGCCAATATTCTCTATGTGTCTCTTCTATCATAATGTGTACCTCCTTCTCTTCCCATTTCTTTATCAAATCTAGGAACTCCTATGTCTTGTGGTTTGTGTTGTGAAAGTAGGAACATAACATGTGGGATTTTTTACAATGCCACATGATGTGTCTAATTTATCCATAGTTAAAACAAGGTAGTTGCAGCAACCATATCCAGTTGGACTGTTATTAGTTGAATCCGACTCTCATATTGAATGATAAATAAGAATAATATATTAGATGATGAATATAAACCTATAATAAGATGGCATTTATAGGGCTTGAGGAAGCATAGTGAAGGGTTACGCCCTTTCACTAGTAACCTAATAAACTATTAATTTATAATTAATAATATTAATTAAATATTCACAGCATTGCCTTCCCCTTAGGAAAGATTTGTCCTCAAAGCTTAGATTATTGTTGTCATCTTTTATTCTGGCTCTGTGTCGAACTAATGACGTGAGACATGCAATTTTGATTATGTCAATTATTTCATTTTGTTTCATTTGCTTCAGAGTGTTTCCTTTATGTTTTTTTTCGCTTGCTTGATGGTTTCTTTTAACTACTTTTGTTGTCAATTGAACAGACTCGATCAACTTGCCCATGATAACTTTTTTCATGGTGTTATTATGAATAACACTATAATTGTTCTGATTGATGTTCTTCATAGTAGTCCTTGTGATGACATCTCTTTGTGTGGTTGTTATTGTGAGATTCTTGTTGATGTATTGATCTTCATTACTGTCTTTTTCTTTAGTCTCTATCATAAACTCTTCATTACCTTTGGTACATACTGCTTTAGTCAGATAGTTAATAGCATAAATTGCTTGATTCTCACCGCAATTTTGATCAATATCCTTACTCTCATCTTGGTTGACATAATAGTTTTTTGTATCTTCCTCTTATCACTTTTATGTTCTTTATCTGGTTTTTCTTCCGGACTTTGAAAATCATATTTAGATTTAGTTTCAGAGTCTTTGTCTTCAAAGGCCTTCGGGTTGCTTTGTTGGCTTATTTTATTGAAGGTGTCTTCAATAACTTTTTGAGCCGTTTTTACAATTGATTGTTCCATTTGATCAAACATTTCGTCCATTTTCCTATGAAATCGATTCGAGATCTCATCCCATTCGTCTTTAAATGACTTCGTGGTTAATGTTAAGGTTGAGAGTCAATTATTAATAATTATTATAAAATAATAACTATTATAATTATTACTTTTATTAAAAATTATAATTTGAATAGTAATTGTTTTTAATAAAAATAAATATTAACATAGTAATAATTATGTAATATTTAATTTTTATGAAGGAATTAGGGTTTTAGGGCATTAGCGATGTAGTTGAGGGAGGAGGGTGGGGAAAGCGAAGTGGAGCCACGGAAATCGTGGAGGAGGTCGTCGTGAGGAGGGAATGGTGGTGCAGGTGGACGGAGGTGGAGGGATGTTGAGGGAGAATTCCAGAGGCGGGAGAATAGCCAGATGGGAAGGATGGCGCAGAAGGAAGAACACGCAGTAGGCCGCGAAGGGAGCTCGGGAGACCTGCGAGAGTAGTGGAGGAGATGGGGGCTCCGGGGGATATGAGGTGGAGAGACTGTGGGAGGATATGGGAACTGCAGGGGAGAGGATGTGGGAGGAGATGGGAGCTGTGGGAGGAGTCACGGTCTGGAGGTAGTGGGGAGGAGGGAAAGCGAGCAAGTGGAGAGTGGAGGGGGCATGGGGATATGTATGCGCAGATGGGAACCCAGTGGATTGGGAGTCGACGCAGGAGGGGATGAGAGGTTGCAGGTAAGGAGCGAGGAGTTTGAGGAAGGGAGAGGTGGTGGATGGAGATGGGTCAAGGCAGGGAGGATTGCGAGAGGAGTAGGGAGGTGGAGAGGACCGACGGTGGCGGATGTGGATGTGGTTCAGTAGTGACAGGCGGCGGCTGAGAGCGGGACTAGATGTTTGGGGCACGGTCGATGGTGGATGAGAGAGGTAGTGTGGAGGAGGTGTGGATGATGAGGGGTGTGAGTGAGTAGGGCGGGGGTGCAGACCAGGATGGAGGGGGGCAGGACGTGAGAGGAAATGAAAGGGTGGAATAACGTGGAAGCAGTGAAGGAGAGGAATGAGCCGAGTCCGAGCTAACCTGAGGAGGAGTGAGTCCGCTCTGAGTGTGAGCCAAATCCGATCTCAGATGGAGGATCATTCCGCTATGATACCAAATGCAGCAACCATATCCGGTTGGACTGTTATTAGTCGAATCCGACTCTCATATTGAATGATAAATAAGAATAATATATTAGATGATAAATATAAAACTACAATAAGATGGCATTTATAGTGCTTGAGGAAGCATAGTGAAGGGTTACGCCCTTTCACTAGTAACCTAATAAACTATTAATTTATAATTAATCATATTAATTAAATATTCACAGTAGTAGTCTCCTCACACCTCCATATATTCCTTATCCTCTTTCTCTAAATCATCCTTGTCATCTTCCTTCATTCTCTTCCATCCCCTATACTCGGTAGGCATACAATGTGTTTTCTTCAATCAACTATAATGACCTATATTTTTCACGTAATGTCCTATCAATTTTCAATTTATAGAATGATATGTTTGTCAAAGTATGATACTTTTGTAACATAGGACAATGAGGTGACTTGTGTCCCCATTGTTTGCTTATTTTCATATGTTTGACTTGAACCTCACAAGGAATGGATTTGACACTCATGTACCACTATAATTTCTCATCATTGGGCATTATTTCTATGGTCCCTCTTTATTAAACAAAGAGTGCACCAAACATTGTCATGGACTAATTTTCCATTAGATAGGTCTTATAACTTATTAGTTAATGAAATAGGTTGGCTCTGAACTTATGCCATTCCCAATGATTACTCACCTCTTCTAGGTGTGCATTGTAGATTTGTAGCTATGTCCAATGCCTTATGTTGATATGTGATCCTACGCTTTGTAAGAGATATGTATATCAAACTACAAAATGCAATAATAGTCCATTCAATATGCTAGACATATTGTATTTAGAAAGTTAACTTTCCTAGCAAGTCCTTTAACTTATAGTTGTAGTCCCAAAGAGATTATCCAAACACTTGTTTGATCTTCTTAAGATATAATAGACATTCTTGTCTCTACTTGGGCTTATGAAACGAGGTTGTTTGTAGTTTGTTCTTAGATATTTTCTGAGGTCCTTTGCAGTAGCAGCTTCAAAGTATTTGAACATGTCATCTCACATTCCAAGTCTCATTCCATCTCGACAACCTTCAATGCAATATGCAGCTTCAACGCAACAAAATAATGGAACTGGTCTTCAACACAAGTCTCAAACATTATGTTGCATAATCCATACCAAACATGTATGAGGGGATAGACTTCTTGGTATATCAACACATTGAGCATTTCCTTTTGATAACATTCATCATAGTCATCATATTGATCTCTTCTATTTTGAATTCCATTGATAAATCTAGGCACCACATCTATCAAAAGAGTTCATGGAATGTATTGCTCATTGTCATATGAGGTCACAAATCACTTGATGAGGTTGCAATTTTTAGGTCGTAGCTCTGGAGAGAGGTCACAACACCCACACACTGGAGGAGAAAGGTTGCAATAACTCTGATATTCAAGAGAGAAGTCACACACACCCACAGAGCAAGGGTACAACTCCACAATACAACCCAAGATTATATCCATGGATTTCAACGTTGTGGATGAGAGAGTATTCAATGTACTTCTTCAAAGTTGGATTCTCCACTCCTTATCACATCTCTTCAAAAAGCGTTGAGAACGCAACTCCATAATCAATGATCCAATGCTTCAGTTGGATAGTCTTCATGTTATATAGTATCCACCAAGATTTTTACCAATGACTCATGCTCCACACATATCTATCTGAAGATGGTTCATTCTCTCTCAAATATGGTTAACGCAATGGGGGGAATACCATGCATATCATAGAAGTGATAACAATGTGGATTAGGGTTACATATAGATATGAACCATGCATGGAGTTTACAAACTAGGATTTCATGTAGATACCAGCAGGTAATACGCAAATATGAAGCTTATTACACATAACTACTAGAAGGGGAGAGAGTATTGGGTGCACAGAGGAGGACACTACATGTAGGAGAATCTATAGCAAATTGCAGCAAATGGCTCGCGCAATCTATGGGAGGTTGGAGCAGACTGTAGGAAGAGAGAAAGTAGAGTAGGCTCACATAAATTCCCAACAACACTCTACAGGACCTAAGAACAATAGGGAATCTCTGATACCACTGTTAGGTTGTCGTATAGAGAAAATATTTAGATTGGCTCAAAGACAAAGCCAAATAACACAATAATGCACAAACACAAAAACAATCAGAATAGGTATGAATGCTCAATGCTTTCTCCTTAGCCAATATAAATATAAATACAATGAGAATGGACCCTTGTGTTCCAAAGTCCCAAGGTGTCTTTTGGACTCCTTAACAATTGTTCACATTCTCTCATGTGAATACAATAGGCATACCATGATATATTACCTATAGTAGCTAAACAACATGAGAAGTAATCTCATAGTTGTGAAATTTGCTTTATGAATGAAACATAATTAACATTTCTAAATGAAATTTTATGATGACATCTCATGGTAATTGTATGTGTATGATACAGGTGAGATGATGGATCTATCTAGTGAGGGAAAATGATGGTTTCTAAATCTATAAAGCATGGGGAGGATGTCGATGTGATGACACGGGAATGTTGTTGTGAGTAGCTACATGAGGTATCCTCACTAGCTAGACCGAACTACAAAAAGAAAAAGAAAAAGAAATTGTTGGGCTCCTAAAATTGTTCCTTTCCTCAACTACACTTTACTATTTTGGTATCACATTTAATTATATCTAATACATTCATCTTTAAAAAGATTATCTTTTACTTTAATTTATTAATTAAAATCAATAAAAATAAAAGATGCCTAATTTATTATTTTTATGTATTAAAGATGGTTTTATCGATAATAAATTGATTTTTGTTTCCGCACTTGTTTCAGCACCTATTTATGTACTTGTTTTCCCTTTAAGAAACAAGGACATCTGTTATTGGATTTTTCACATGATTTTTTGGACTGCCTAGATATTTGTAAACTTTGTTACTTTCTTAATAGACGAATTGATTCTTGCAACTCTTGATGCGTTCAAGGTTGTGTTGATAGCGTAGTATAGCTCTGTTGGCCACAGCTGCAGGGGGGACCACTTATAGTTTGCATGCATATGTACTTCATTCCTGTCAATTTGTGTTTGCATCCATCATATAAGTTTTCATTGTTCATATGCTTTGCTTTTAATTTCGTAATTGTGAATCGGTATTGTTAGTTTGGTAAACTAGATCTCATAGCAGTTGTTGTGTTTGTTTCCATCGTTTTAAGTTGAATGCTTTGATTTTCATTATGTTTTGTTCAATTTCAAATTATGAATACGAATTGTTTAGTTAGACCATTTATTTTAAATCATTCTTTTAACTAAATTAAATTTATGGATTTGGTTTTCTAAAAACTCAAAACTCATGCCTCATTTGTAAAACAAAAAAATCTGTTTGATCATGTAATTTTACTTATGTTGTAAATAGTGCTTTGTCTAATGCTTACACCATTTCAATTCACAACTATCATCAACACTTCCATTTCCATTCATTTGTTAAGAAAATTGAACACAAAATTTATAAGTGCTAAAACACCCTAAATCACGATCATAACACATCAAATTGGGTTATATCTATGTCCCTATGTTCTGTTCTTGATTGATTGCATTCCTTTCCAAAACCGCTTCTTCAACCATGTCCACCTCAATTTGCTACAACCTCGCCATAATATTCTTGTATTGAACGATCCCGTAAATTCGTTTACTTCATTCCTTTTAAAACTGGTGTAAAGTATTGAAATTGACGGTAATTTCTAGATCTTTGGTATGTCATGTTATCAAATGTTTATATCTGTGAAGTTTTTCATTTAGAATATAATATTGTTTACTTTATATACTCTTTGTCATATTCATTAATCCCATGTCTTATGTGATGTCACGTTTCATTTAAAAAAAATGTATTTAATTATGTTTCACTTTTAATGCGCATATTTTAGTTTAATATTTTATATGTTTTAATTGTTCATTGCATCAGAAACTAGGTGCTCTACAGTCGAGTATGGGGGAGATGTTGTAACGTGTATGATGTAGCGTTACATCTAATAAAACTTAAAAAGTAAATTTTTTAATTAAAAAATAATCAAAAAAATTTATGTCGGCTCATAAAATAAAAAATTATGGAAAGTATTTAAAAAAATTCCATGTTGGTTCATAAAATAAAATATTATGAAAAGTAATTAAAAAATAGGTGTTCGTTTATAAAATAAAAACTTAAAACTTAAATCCGGATCTATAAATCAAGAGAGTTCAAATTTAAAAAAAGAAATACACCTCAAGAAATTGGATCCCTCTTGGTGCTTGATAGATACGGGTTTAAGATGGATCTATGTTGGTTTTACATCATTGTGTTGGTACATGTAGGGTAGATGTTCCATATTGTTAGTGTTTGTATTGTTATGTTGTTGAATACATTTGAGGAATGGATTTTGAGTATAGGAACATTTAGTATAGAGCTTGCTTTAGATTGTTTTCATTTCGTTTGTTTTTTCCTTTGTTTTATTTGTCCTCTTTACCGTAGTTTTTTGCATTGTAGATTTTTACACTAGTTTTCTATTTTAGTACTAATTTGCATTATTTGGTAGTAGGATTCCTTGCATTTTAAATTTCTAGCAGCTCCAGTCACTAATAGAGAGATTAAGGTTTAACTAGTGAGATATGACCTCTCAGAAGTGGTATTCTTCCTAAAGCGTTGGGATATTCCTGTTGTTTTCTTTTATAGTAGTTGCAGTGTGTTTGCCAGTATTAGATTAGACTAGGTTAATTTAGGATTCTTTATTGCACATACAGTGCCAACTCCTCTAAGTCTATGACTCCCCTTTCGATAATTTAATGTTCTAAATATTAGCATATATTTTACTCGACATAAATTTTATTTTATTATTGCAAAAGAGAAGTTGGCCTAGGAAGATAGACAAGTCGGCCCCAGTTGGAAAAGTAACACCCAAAAAAGTATAAATAAGAGGGATGCCTCCTCATTTGGACACATCTCAAGCAAGTTCGCTCAAGCAAGGAAAAGTTCGCTCTGGGTTGTAGAAGACTGATTTTCAGGGCTCTTTCTTTTGTATCTTCTCTATTTGTCATCTCTCTCGATATACATAACTTTTATATATGATGTACTTGTATTATGCACTGAATCTTTGAGTAAGAAAGGTTTGATGGGTTTTTCTCAAGTTTGGGTTTTCCCAGGGTAAACTATTGTGTCTCTATTCTTGTTTATGTGCATGGTTATTCTTTCAGTGATCCTATATTTGTCTATGCTGAAATTAATTTGAAAGAGATAAAAATCATATTGCTATAATGAAAATCAACATGGTATCGGAGGAGTGCTCAAAGAGACCAGTACCAGAGACTAGGGTTTCTTATTTCCATCTCTTCTTTCCATAGAACAAGCTCTCCCTCATCATTGAGATCACCCTCGTGAGCCACGTCTTCTTGTGGATTCAGATCCTCATTTAGAGAAATTTCAACTTTCTTACCTAATTGATGGTAGGGCCAAGAACTAGGGTTTCCAATTTTGAACTGCTATGGCCTCAGATATGGAAGAAAAGGAGGTCTATCCAACTCGCCTTGGGAGGGAGCATTATCATGTCGATTCATTTTTATCAAAGTCTAAGTTTCAATTTTTTACCCTCTTCTGCTAGGGTTTCTGCACTATATCTGTCAAGATGGTTTTTGAACTTAGAGATATTCCAGAGTCAGAGAGAGCCCGAGACAAACTAAAACAACAAGAAGAAGTACAGAAAGAATACCTTCTTGTTACTGCTCTCTCAGGATCTATTTTGGAGAATGATGCTCATGAAGATTCTCCACAAAAGAGGTCAAGGAATGCAGAAGATGACCTTGGGGAAATTGTCGAAGATCGTTGAAAGGAATACTTCCTCTAGTACACTATATGAGTACACCAATGATTGCAATATCAAGATGATGTGATTGTCATTGGCGATGTATGAAGATCCAGGCTGTAGGAAGAAATTGAAGATCCGAGGGCTCCTGTGATTCCTACAAGGAGGCAGAGATCAAGAGGGAGCCAAAAAATAAATAAAATATAAGTATGTGTACTATCATTTGAGTTATTCTTTAAATCCTTGAATGTTTGTTTTAAAGGATAATGTTCACGACATTTATATGTAGATATGTGATACCATTTTATTTTATGCATTTATATATGACTAAGAATAGGATCATGTAGTGCATATATATGTTGGGTAAGTAGCTTATAGTGCTGCGAAACAACCCATGAGCCCTTGTGTGTTTGGGATATTGATGGATGTTGTGCTGAAGCATTGGCTAAGAAATTGTGTGAACTATTGTATTGAAATGTCAATATGATTTGATTGAATTTCATGATTATGCAATGTTAGTAACTAATTGACTAAAATTGGCTTGTAGGAGAGATAATGTGCTATGACCTATAACAGACTTGTTCCAAAGAACAAGTGATAGTTGTTCGGCAAGAGGAAAAGTGATGGATGTGAAGATCCGTTAATACTCAAAATTTGAGTGGGATCAAGATGCTCATATTTAGAGGGAGTCTATAGATCCCATTAAACATGTTGATCCAGTAGAGTGGACAAATGTTCCTAGAGATGTTTCCTTGAAGAGGCCATCATGGTTTCTTGATACTTTGCAAGATGTAGAAGATCATGCAGCTCCTAAATGTACATTTAGGGAGAGCAAGAGACCTAAAAGATACTTAGGATATTCAGCCTTGATGAGTCACATCAGTGATTCAGAGCCTTCCATTTTTGAGGAAGCAGTTGGACACCAGGTCTGGAAAGATGCTATGATGGATGAGTATAAATCCATTATGAAGAATGATGTATGGGATATTGCTCCTAGACCCGAAGGGAAGTCAATAGTGACTTCCAAATGGATCTTCAAGATCAAGCATGCTGCATATGGAAGTATCAAAAAGCACAAGGCCAAATTTGTAGCCCAAGGCTTCTCTCGGAAAGTGGGAATAGATTATGATGAGACATTTGCACCAATTACGAGGTTGAAGAAATCTATCTATGAGATTAAGCAGGCACCTTGGGATCAACAGTTACTTGAAAGAGTTAGGATTCACCAAAAGAGAAGTAGATCAGAACCTTTACTACAAGGTTGTTGAAGGTCATCCCTTGATCATGGTACTCTATGTTGATGATCACTTTCTCACAGGGGCTGAGAGTCTGATTGACAAGTGCAAGAGGGAGTTAGCCCATGAGTTTGAGATGAAAGACCTAGGCCCTTTATGCACTATTTCCTAGGCTTAGAGGTGTGACAGGGACCAGATGAGATCTTCCTTGTACAAGGGAAGTATACCATTTATATGTTAGAAATTTTGTCTTTCAAGCATTTATGTTAGACTATTAATTATTTACCATATCATACCACAATAATTACATACATTAGGATCAGTGAAAGAAAGACATTCAATAGTTGATACAAAGACACAAAGATTTATCCTGGGAAAACCCTATCATGGGAAAAAACCAATAGAACTTATAGTATAGATTCGTCAACCCAGTATAATGTTATAGTATCAATAAGAAGCATAGATCGAACCCTTAATCAAGAGATAGATGTCCTTTGAGTCTTCTATAACCCAAAAAAATCTTCTTCTTCTTTATTTGAGCGATTTTGCTTATTGTGAGTGTATGTCCAATTGAGGAGGGAGACCCTCCTACTTATACTAGTTTTTTGGGTGAATTTTCCTTATGGGGAAGACCTCACTAGCTCACTGGGGCCGACCTATCTAGGGGACAACATAGTATTTTTTATTTTACATATATTCTCGAATCTTCTTGATTTGACATTACATATTTTACAAGTACAAAACATCATTGTTCTTTTAGGGTTTTACATAGCAAATACCTAAAAAAGACAATATGATACAATAAGAATATCTTCCAAAGATGCATCTTAATTTAACACTCCCTCTTAGCAAGGAAGGTATTCTTTTGACACAATCTTCAACAATACTCTGGTTATCTTGTACTTGACCACTTGTTGACCTTTTCATGAATCTATCCATCACTAGAAGTTTTGTTCAAGCAAGCCCTTCCGTCCCATCATGCATCTAGGATGTGATCATAGAATCAAAACATCTCACCAGTGGGAGCAGGCCAGGAGCACACATTATATCATACTGGAATTTCGTCTAGCTCACACAAAACTAGGAACCTAGTTAACACAAAACTAGGAAACCATCTAGCTCACAAAGAATTGGGCATATAGCTCACACAGAACTAGGAAACCCTCTGGTTGGCACCACTAGGAATCTAGATCACATAGAATCTAGGAATCTAACCCTAAATATTAGGCGATATAGTGTGCACACACTATCCATCTAGCCCAAGGCTAGGAATCCTCCAAACTAATAAGATTGGCTCTCCAACTCGAAGGTTGGGAATCCACTAGTCCACATGACCTGGTCTTCCAATCCCGAAGAATGGGTACCCCTGACCCTGTGCAAGGTCAAGACGATTGGTGCCTTAGTTGGTAACATTCATGTGAATGACCACCCGCTGCTACCACAATCAGTGTTCTACTGCCTCCTCGAATCATATATGTAACACATCACTCCCTCTCACGAAGGAAGTCTCTTTGGACCACTCCAAGCTTGTCCCCGAAGTACTCAAACTTCAGCATTGACAGAGGCTTGGTCAATACATCGGCTATCTGTTCGTTTGTCACAACATATTGGAGATTCACACCTCCTTTCTATACCATATCACAAATGTAATGGTACCTGATCTTGATGTGCTTCCAGGCTTTTCATGAAACACAAGGTTCTTTGACAAATTTATGCAACTATGGTTGTCACAATAGATACAAGTCACCTCTAAATTGAAACCAAACAGACTTGCAAGCAAATTTTGAATACACACGGCTTCTCCATTGGTTGTACATGTTTCTATATACTCTGCCTCGAACGTAGTGATAGTTACACTAGTTTGCTTCCTGCCGAGCCATGAAATCATAGCTCACCCTAGACTAACTTGCAACATCCCAAAGTGCTCTTCCTATCGATGAAACTGCCAGGACATCTTGAATCAACATAGCCATGTAGTTTGATCTCACAATCTAAAACATATTTGAGTCTGTAATCAATCGTACCTCTCAAGTACCTCATCGCATGCTTTTCACCAATCAAATGAAAACTTCTCAGCTCAACCATATACTAAATCAAGCATTCACAACAAGGCATATATCCGGTCTCGTGTTCATTAGGTACATCAAAGAACCAATCATCTATATGTACATGGTGGAATCCACTATCTCTAATCAGGTATCACAAAATAAATTCAAGTTTGTCACCATCGGTGTAGGCATGGCCTTACAATCCATCATCCCAAATCTCTTTAGGATCTCTACATCATATTTTCATTTATTCAGGAAAATCTCATCTGGTCTCTGCCATTCCTCTAGACCCAAGAAATGATCCATCATACCTAGGTCTTGCATCTTGATCTTTGCAGCAAGATTATTCTTGCATTCATTGATGAACTTCTTAGTCCCTGTCAGAAATAGGTCATCTACATATAACAATAGTATTACTAGTGCATCGTCCACAATCTTGTAGTAAAGGTTGTAATCTGCTTTACTCTTGGTAAATCCCAAGCTTGTCAGGAAACTCTCAATCTTTCCATACCATGCTCTGGGTGCTCGGTTCAACCCATACAATGCTTTCTTCAATATGCACACATGTGTCTATTTGTCATGTGTCTCAAATCCTTGTGGTTTCTCCACATACACTTCCTCTTTGATTACACCATTCATAAAAGTTGTCTTCATGTCCATCTGGTGTACCTTCCACTTCATCTTTGCAATTATTGAAAGTATATCTCCAATTGAAGTGTATCTTGCCACATGGGAAAATGTCTCCTCATAATCTATTCCTTCTTTCTGGTAGAAGCCATGAGCCACGAACCTTGCCTTGGATTTATTGATACTGCCATCTGTTGCATGCTTCATCTTGTAGATCCATTTGGAAGTTACTATTGACTTTCCTTTTGGTATTAGAACCACATCCCAAACATCATTCTTCATAATAAACTGATATTCCTCGATCATGGAATCCTTCCATACTTTCTTGTCGGTTGCTTCTTCATAACTAGAAGGTGATGCATAAATGATGTTCGACATAATAGTGCCACGTAGTTGGATTATTGTCGAGGTATTTTTCTTTCTCTAGAGGATCCATCTGGAGCACCATACTTCTCTGCACCCCGAATAATGTCTCAAACCCAAGCTAGTTTTCTCTTATGTGAAATCAATTCATGAGGTGGGTCTATAGGTCTCTCTGGTTCTGTCAGATCATGGTCCTCTGGAACATGCTCTTCTAGAACACCATCATTTGTACCTGTCTCTTCAACTCGAGTAGCTATAGTCTCTTCATCATGGACCTCATATGAATAAGTCTACCTGGATCTACTGAAGGTTGTATCCTCATCGAAGGTAACATCTCTTCTAATCTCAATATGTCTGTAACCATGGATATACATTCTATATGCCTTCGATGTCTCACTGTATAAAAAAAAATCCCCTTCTTTCCTGAATGGCCCAACTTCAATCTTTTCTCTTTTGGAACATGTACATACACTGGACAACCAAATATCTTCAGGTGGATGACTTCTGTATTTTCTCCTGTAAACATATTTGTTAGAAAAATAGGATCGCAGAGCAATAACAATAAACAAGATGCAAATATAAATCACATAAACACAATACAAGAGAGACACCAATATAATGTGGTTCACCCAAGATGGGATACGTCCACACAGAAATTGACAGTCCTTTTATTATACCATCCAACAAATGAAGTGATACAACCTGCAGCACATCTGCTGCAACTACCTCTTCACTCTCTCACAGTCTCTCTCACACAATCAGATATCTTTACAATGCTACAATACACAACTGTATTACAATGGCTTCCTTTTTAAAGAGCGATTACCATGGGAAAATAATATGGAACACCCAATACCATGGGCCCATAAATCACCCATTAGACTACGAAACTACAACATTTTATAAGGCATTTTTTCCAAAATTTTCGCTATGAGGGTAGTTCCCTCGAGCCCCCATCGAGGGGGGGGGGGAACTAGTCACTGCCCCCATGGAAACTATTTTTTTGGTGAAATCCCCCCCAAACCCCCCCGTCATGGGTTGGGATCCAGAAATGGCTGAAATGCAACCTCTGAATAAGGAAGATCAGGCTCCACAACCAACAATATCCCACTTGGAGACTAATCACAACAACTCCACCGCTACTGCACTTGTTGGACTATGCTATGAACCTTGGATCTAAAAAATTTCTCATCTTCACCTTCATGCTTGACGACCAGTTGAACCCGAGAATGAACTAAGTTTTTCTCTGGTTACTACCTTTGTGAACATGTCTGCAGGATTTTGGCTAGTGTGTATCTTTTCTATCTTCAACAGTTCACCTTCCAGAACAGACCATATGAAATGGTACTTGAGTTTGATATGTTTGGTCTTAGAATGGAGGTATGAGTTCTTTGCAAGATGAATGACACTATGTTTGTCATTGTACAACCTAATATTCTCCTACTTCTTACCCAATTCCTCCATGAACCTCTGTAACCAAATCATCTCTTTACTAGCCTCTATAGTAGCAACATAAACATGTTATACAATTTGACAAGAACTTTATACTCAAAACGAGAACTCTAACCATAAAAACTCATATTTTTGCATAAAAAATACCAAAAAAAACCAGAATCAAAAGTGGTGCTACTGGTAGCACCACTTTTTTTTGTGGTTAAAAATATATACGTGGGCCAAAACAATACTTATTGTTGTTTACAAAAATCTTAAAATCAAGCCCTGAATTAAAAACTAATCCTGCCGGTAGCGCACTTTTTCAAAAAATGGTATTATTATATCATTTTGTCATAATTTAAAATTATATTTATTAAATCTCTTAGTAACGCTATAAAAAACTTGCAATCTATTTCACCACTCTTTCTATAAAAAATAAAATAATTTCTAATAATATTCAATAAAAAAACGAAATTAAAAAACTCTTCGAAAAATGTATTTTTTTTTTAACTTTATAAAACATAAATGATAAAACTTTAAAACTAAATCATTTTTAAAAAAATTAAAAATTTATAATAAAAAAAATTAAAATTATAAAAACACCAAATTATAAAAGCAAAAAAAAAAACAATTTTAAAACACTTAAAAAAAATTAAAAAACAAAAAAACCTGCCTCTCCCCCTCCCCCCGCTCCCTCCCTCCCCCTCCTCTTCCCTCTTAGTTACCCCTCCCCTCCGCCCCCATCCTCCTTACCCATCCTCCTCCCCCTCCCTCTATGCTACCCATCCCCTCTTCCCCCTTCCCCCTTCCACTCCCACCCTCCCCTCGCCCCATCCCCTCCCCCCTCCCCCTACGCCCTCTCCCCCTATCCATCCCCCTTGGCGACCCTTTGGGTGCATGAGGGAAAGGGTCTCCAAGGGGGTGGCAGTGATGCCTCCCCTCGTGTGCCCAAAGGGTCTCCAAGGGGGATGTGTAGGGGAAGAGGGCAGAGGGGAAGGCATGAGTGGAAGGGGATGGGGGCAGAGGGGATGGGTAGCTAGAGGGAGGGGGAGGTGGAGGAGGATGGGGAAGGGGCATTGGGGTGGAGAGGGGGGAGGAGGGGGAGGGGGAAGGGAGAGAGTGGGGGGAGGGGAGGAGGGAGAGGAGGTGGGGGTAGCCTAGGTTAGTTTTTTTTTTTTTTTTTCCTTTTTAATTTTTTTTTAATGTTTTTTTAAGTTTTTATAATTTGTTTTCTCTATAATTTTTAATTTGTTTTATTTTTTTTTTTTAAATTCTTATAAATTTTAAATGTTTTTAGAAATTTGTTTAGGTATTTTTTATTTGGATTTTATTTATATATATATATACTTTTGTTTTTAAAATTAAAATTTTTGTTTACATTTTGTTAAAAGAAATTGTTTTGAAATTGTTGTTCGAAAAAAAATTAATCTGTTTTCTCATTTTGTTTTTTTCATATTTCTTTTTTTAAATTTTAAATTTTTTACTTTGTTGTGCCAGGCCCCTTTGAGTTGCAGGGAAAATCTCTACTCCTCCCCAATGTGCCGCTCCAATGGGCGATGTGATTCTGAGGAAATTGTCAAACTTGACAAATTTTTGAAAATATAGTTTTGTAATGTTTTGACTTTACGATTTTATTTTGAGAGTAATTATTATGTTTTTAATATGTTATTTACAAATATACGGTATATTTTTTGTTCAGTTTATGTGAATCAACACTTTATAGAAAATAATGTTAAATAGAATCATTTTTAAACATAAAATAGATGAAAATATGTTAAAAATAGTTTGTAATGTCTATTTTCTCATTTTGTTTTACGAATTTGCCCCAAAAATGACTTATTTAAGAGAAAAGTTTAAAGAAAAAACTTTCAAAATGTATATATTTTTCATTCTATCTAGCTTCTAAATGTTAACAAAATTAAAAAATGTGTATGTTTTTTTCATTATAAGTAGCTACTGAATGTATTGTTTTTAGTAAACTTTGCAAAAACGCCCTTGTAAATAAAAGTTATAATTTTCTTATGACCAAGAAGTTTCAAAATCACAAAAAATGGCTCAAAATGAAAAATGGTGCTAGCGGTATACACAGTTTTTGAAACAGATGTAAAAACAGCTACTAAATTGACCCCCCAAAAAATGAGAACAATGTCGGGTTCTCATCAAGTTGTATAACATGTTAATACTATGCTTCTGTTGTTGAAAGTGCAACAACCTTTGTAGTTTCGAAATCCAACTTACTGTTGTTCCACCTATAGTAAAGACATACCCTGTGGTGCTACTACTGCTATCTTTATCACCTGCCATATCTGCATCATGCATATCCCTGTAGAATAGTGTCTAAACCTCCAAAACATAATGCATGAGTGGTAGTACTTATCAAATACCTAAAAATCCACTATACTTCCTTCCAATGTTCTTTACGTGGATTGTTGATATAACTGCTAAAAAATCCCACTACGTGTGCAATATCTGGTCTTGTGTACGCCATGGCATACATCAAGCTACCAACTGCTGATGAATAGGGGACCTTGGACATGTAATCTATCTCCTCCTGTGTCTTGGGACACATCTCCTTACTTAGTTTGAAATGGCTGACCAAAGGTGTACTAACTGGTTTAGCATTCTGCATTATAAACCTCTCCAACACCTTTTTTATGTACTCACCTTGAGACAACATTAATTTGTGATTTTTCCTGTCTCTTGTTATTCTCATACCAAGGATTTGATTTGCAGCACCCAAATCCTTCATCGCAAATGAATTAGCTAACTTCCTTTTGAACACATTTATATCATGCATGTTAGACCCTGCAATAAGCATGTCATCCACATACAACAACAAGATAATATATCTTCCATTATCTAGCATCTTGAAATAAACACAGTGGTCAGAATTACATCTACTATAACCTTGTTCTGTCATAAATTTGTCAAATTTCAAATACCACTACCTCAGAGCTTGCTTCATTCCATATAAGCTCTTCTTCAACCTACATACCAAATTCTTCTTCCCTTTGACCTCATACCCCTGTGGTTGCTGCATATAAATCTCTTCCTCCAAATCCCCATGGAGAAATGATGTTTTTACATCTAACTGTTTAAGATCTTCTACTGCCACTGGACTTAAAATAGTTCTAATTGAATTCATTTTAACAACAGGAGAAAATATTTCATCAAAATATATACATTTCTTTTGTGCAAACCCCTTTACAACAAGTCTAGCCTTGCGCCGCTTCTTTCCTCCATTTTCTTCCTTCAACCTGTAAATCCATTTATTTTGCAATGCTCTTTTACCATCATGCAACTGAACCAAATTCCAAGTCTGGTTTCTTACCAATGTGTCCATCTCCTCATTCATGCCTTGATCCCACTTCTTTCTAGTTTCCACCTGCATTTCTTCTTCATAACATTCTGGTTCACTAGAATCAGTCATCAATAAATAATAGATTGAAGCAGAGTATTGTTCAGGGGGTCTACTTAACCTAGTAGATCTTCTAACACTTGTAGGAGTTTGAGGTACCTGCTACTGTTCTTGATTTTCCAGCACCTTTGTAACTTCATTTTCTTTGATTTCATCAAGCACTGTGTACCTTCTCATTGAATACCACATTTCTAATTCTAATGATTTTGTTATTTTGACAGTGCATCTTTTAGTGGTGGTGACAGGATTCGCCACTCGCTTGCATCAACCTTGGATGCAATTGTTGACACCATTTCACAGTCTAGCAATGTACTATATGATATTACATCATATAGAGAAAGAAAAAGACAACAATATGCTGATGGGCTAGACTACAATGCAATAAAAAAGTTGAAAATATCTAAAGAGATCATATTTGCATTGTTTAGGGACCCTCGGATGGGGGAAATCCCAAATGCAAACAGGCCTCATATCTCCATTGAGTGGTACACGTTTCAAATATTTGTTGATAACTGGATGGATAGATGGTACATGGTTTTTGATATGCCACCACATAACAACAGGGAAATTCCCTTGTATTTCCTTCGAAAGATGTACGCAGAGTTCGTGTTACATAAACACATAAACTATTTTGACATCTTGCAGTTTCAGGGGATCAGTGGGGGGATGCCCCAAAACTGACCCAATGCGAGGCTTCAAGACCAGGATCGCCCTATCCCTGCACTTCGCAGGCAGTTGCCTGGGCCAGATGTCCCACCTGCACATCGTATTATTCCACAGACACGTGATGCATTTTTGAGTTTGGCACGGGCAGTTGTTCACCATGGCACTATGGTTCAGCATATGGGTGAGGAAGGGACATCTGTCCCTGGTGTGGTACATACACCAGCTCGTCACCATGCAGGACCATCCACTAGTGCAGTACCATCCACTAGTGCAGAACCATCGACACATCCCCATCCTAGTACTGATCCTCATGAGTGCACATCATGTGGTCATCCCTGCTATGGTCTTGCCTCAGATGTTGCCTCTAGTGGGTTTTTGAGAGAGGTATGTAGATGGTTAATTGTAATAAATTCTTCATTTATTTTCGTCTTTGTACACATGTATATAGTTTGAGCTAATATATTAATTTTGTGAACTTGCAGTTGATGCCTTATGCCAGCAGCGACGCCCCAGAGCCAGATGTTCCAAACTCTACAGGGGGGCATGATGCTACCCATTTGGCAGGCCCATCTTATATAGCACCTATTGCCATATCTCACACCGAAGTAAATATTTTAAAATTTCAGTTTTTTAATACTTGTTAATTTGTTAATTTCCACATACTTTACATTTTAGTTCACTAATGCTATCTACGGTTTAATATTTACAATTATTAAACTTGCAAACGGCAGATCCTTCACTGGGGCAAGGTAATGTGGAGGTAGCACCCATGGTCGTACCGTCTGATGAAACATCTGGGCTCCAGGTAAACAATTAAAAATGACATTTTTTAAATACATGTTTGTTTGTTGAATCATGCATGTCTAACTACATGAACACTTGCTGACTGTAGGCACCATCCGAGACATCTGAACCATTGCCTAGATTTGTATCTCCCGCTAGGCCATTCGTGAACAAGGGTTGTGTGTATGTGAGGCGTTCTACTCCTAAAAAGACTCTAGCTGCCCACGACCATGGGCTTACTCATACCATGGTAATATATATCCTTCGATGATATTTGTTGTTTAACTTGAAATCCAATGCATAAATCGTTTTTGTTAATGTTTGAATTGCATGTTTACTGCATCAGGAACCCGAGTTGTCTACTCAAAACCTCGCATCGATGGTTGATGCAGCAGTCAGTGCCGCATCTGCAATGGCAACTGATCACACACAGGTATGTAACTATTTCAACATTATCTTTACATAGTTTATTATTGTTGTCTATTGTTTATTCATGCATTTCTAACTATTTCAACATTTTTTCATTGTAGCCACCACCAGCAGGAGCAGTTCCTGGCCCCCCTGGTTCGACCATCCTGGATGTTCAACCAACGGCTCCATCTGTTACACAAGCAACGCAATCTCCTTTGTCATTTGAGGTGAGATGTCCTTCAGTGACCAAGTGTTTCATGCACTTTCCATGCACCAGTTGATAATTGTTGAGCTAATGTATTGGTGTACATAGTTAGTTGAATTTAACAATTGATATTTAATTTGTAGGATCCAGAGACGCACATTAATCCTAGAGATGTGCTTAGAGAATCAACATTGGGAAAGAACAAGAGGAAGCTTGAGTTTTGATGTGTCTTATGGGATATATGTACATTTTGATACATGTACATGTGGCTTTGATAGTTTTGGACACATGTGCTTTTGGATACTTTTGGATATATCTGTACTTTTCGATACATTCACTTTTGGAGACATGTACATTGACTTCATTGTGCATGTACTTTTGGAGACATGTACATTGACTTCATTGGATACATGTACTTTTGGATATATATCTACTTTTGGATACATGTACTTTTGGAGACATGCACTTTTGGATACTTTTGGATATATATGTACTTTTGGATACATGTACTTTTGGAAACATGCACATTGACATTTCACTTATAAATGAATGATAAATTTCACTTTGTATTTGTTCTTTGGTTTCCACGTGTTCTTGTGTCAATCTAATGTGTTGATTTGTGTGGATTATCTATTACTCATGAATGTGCTATGTCAAAAGAACAAACTATTATATTTAAAGGTTTCAACGAACTCACTACATGCGTGCACTAATTGGTATCTAATTAAAATTTGTGATTTTGGATGATCATTAAAAGTTATGTCAAAGTTCTTACTCATGTAATTTAATCAAACTAAGTGCAATACAATGTTTTTCAAGGCTTCAACGAACTCACTCATGCACACTAATTGGATAGGTGTAATTAAAATTTGTGAGTTTGGATGATTAAATTACAAGTTAAGTCAATGTTCAAGTGTAATTTAATAAAACTAAGTGCAATACATGCTACACATTTCATCAACGCCCAATATTTGATTGTACAATTAGATTCAACACTACATATGAGTAAATACATACAAGTGTTCAAAGCAACATTGGTGAAAGGAACAAACGTTACCTCGGGATTCGAGAAATAAAGTGCCTTCTAATGTTGGTTGGGAAGGATATGCTTGGTTATCCTTATGGCTTGGAGGTCATCTTCATGTAGATAAGTACTCTTGTTGCCATGTGTCATTAAGGTTTTTTCATGTCGTAAAACCCTTCAGGGTTAGGGTTTGTTCATGGTTTCATTGTACTTGATTTCTAAACATATAATTATTGTAAGAAAGGTTGCTAGGTTTTCTTCCCCATGAGGGTTTCCCGGGATAAAATGTTGTGTCTCTTGTCCCTGAACAACATTTTCATGCAACTTGCAACTCGACATAGCCTAGAAACCGAACATCGGACCAACAAACCGTCGACTCCGTTGGTCTCCTAGCGTGCGATTACCTCTAGGGTGCCCTCTCCCTTGTCTCCCCATGTCCCAGTGGCTTCATTGTGCATTCATTTCGTAAACTAGGGTTTTGCTCAGTTTCATTGCATGCAATCTCGCATTGGTGGGTCAACTCTACAAAAGCCTCCCTCGAGCCAATGTTGGTAGTGTTCCCACGTCAGCATTGCCCACACACACTTGCAGGAGACAATGACACACAATCTTGTTGCTCTGTTTGCTTTTTGGCTCCCGGGCGGAAATTCACCAAGTGTCCCTGAACGACATTTTCATGCGACTTGCAACTCGACATAACTCGGAAACAGGATGTCGAACCGACAAATCGTCGACTCCGTTGGTCTCCTGGCGTGCGACTACCTCTAGGGGGTCTTCTCCCTCATCTCCCCATGGACCAGTGGCTTCATTGTGCATTCATTTCGTAAACTAGGATTTTTCTCAGTTTCATTGCATGCAATCTCGCATTGGTGGGTCAACTCTGTAAAAACCTCCCTCGAGCCAGTGTTGGCAGTGTTCCCACGTCAGCATTTCCCACACACACCCGCAGGAGCCAACGGCACGCAATCTTGCTGCTCCGTTTGCTTTTTGGCTCCCGGGCGGAAATTCACCAAGTGTCCCTGAACAACATTTTCATGCGACTTGCAACTCGACATAACTCGGAAACCGGATGTCGGACAGATGAACCGTCGAATCCGTTGGTCTCCTGGCGTGCGATTACCTCTAAGGGTTCTCTCCCTCATCTCCACATGGCCCAGTGGCTTCATTGTGCATTCATTTCCTAAACTAGGGTTTTGCTCAGTTTCATTGCAAGCAATCTCACATTGGTGGGTCAACTATGCAAAACACTCCCCCGAGCCAGTGTTGGCAGTGTTCCCACGTTGGCATTGCACACACACACCCGCAGGAGCCAATGACATGCAATCTTGCTGCTCCATTTGCTTTTTGGCTCCCGGGTGAAAATTCACCAAGTGTCCCTAAACGACATTTTTATGCGACTTGCAACTCGACATATCTCGGAAACCAGACGTCGGACCGATAAACTGTCAACTCCGTTGGTCTTCTGGTGTGCAATTACCTCTAAGGGGCCCTCTCTCTCGTCTCCCCATGGCCCAGTAGCTTCATTGTGCATTCATTTCGTAAACTAGGGTTTTGCTTAGTTTCATTGCATGCAATCTCACATTGGTGGGTCAACTCTGCAAAACCCTCCCCCGAGCCAGTGTTGGCAGTGTTCCCACATTGGCATTGCCCACACACAACCGTAGGAGCCAACCGCACGCAATCTTGCTGCTCCGTTTGCTTTTTGGCTCCCGAGCGAAAATTCACCAAGTGTCCCTGAATGACATTTTCATGCAACTTGCAACTCGACATAACTCGAAAACCGGAGGTCAGATCGACGAACCGTCAACTCCGTTGGTCTCCTGGCATGCGATTACCTCTAGGGGGCCTTCTCCCTCGTCTCCCCATGGCCCAGTGGCTTCATTGTGCATTCATTTCATAAACTAGGGTTTTGCTCAGTTTCATTGCATGCAATCTCGCATTGGTGGGTCAACTCTGTAAAACCCTCCCCCGAGCCAGTGTTGGCAATGTTCCCACGTCGGTATTTCCCACACACACTTGCAGGAGCCAACGACACGCAATCTTCCTGCTCCGTTTGCTTTTTGGCTCTCGGATGGAAATTCACCAAGTGTCCCTGAACGACATTTTCATGCGACTTGCAACTCGACATAACTCGGAAACCGGAGGTCGGATCGACAAACCGTCAACTCCGTTGGTCTCCTGGCATGCGATTACTTCTAGGGGGCCTTCTCCCTCGTCTCCCCATGGCCCAGTGGCTTCATTGTGCATTCATTTCGTAAACTAAGGTTTTGCTCAGTGTGGGAGTGTGCAATTTTTGCACACGGGGGTCAAATTTGGAAAATCATCCACCGGGAAGGTATGGCTAGTGTTCCCAGCCCGAACCTGCCTAGACACACCTGCAGGACTCCCCAGAACCTGGTTTTGTTGCACGGTTGGAGTTCTATGCCCTCGGTAGGTATCCAACAGGTGTCCCTGAAGGCCTTCTGGCAGCGAGATGGGACGAGCCATAGAATGAAGACCGTGGCTCAGATCGACAAACCGTCGACTCCGTTGGATTTAGCACGTCAGGATAGTGCCAAGGGTGCCCCTCCCCTCCGGCCTGGTGGCCCATGTGTCACCTTGTTGTTCCATCTTGGAAACTAGGGTTTTGTTTAGTGTGGGAGTGTGCAATTTTTGCACACGGGGGTCAACTTTGGAAAATAATCCACCGGATGGGTATGGCTAGTGTTCCCATCCTGAACCTGCCTAGACACACCTGCAAGACTCCCCAGAACCTGGTTTTGTTGCACGGTTGGAGTTCTATGCCCCCGACAGGTATCCAGTAGGTGTCCCTGAAGGCCTTCTGTCAGTGAGACGGGAGGAGCCATAGAATGAAGTTCGTGGCTCAGATCGACGAACCGTCGACTTTTTTGGATCCAACACGCCGGGATAGTGCTGGGGGTACCCCTCCCCTCCAGTTCGGTGGCCCATGTGTCACCTTGCAGGTCCATCTTGGAAACTAGGGTTTTTCTCAGTGTGGGAGTGTGCAATTTTTGCACACGGGGGTCAACTTTGGAAAATCATCCACCGGGCGGGTATGGCTAGTGTTCCCAGCCCGAACCTACCTAGACACACCTGCAGGACTCCCCGGAACCTGGTTTTGTTGCACGGTTGGAGTTCTATGCCCCCGGCAGGTATCCAGCAGGTGTCCCTGAAGTCCTTTTGGATGCAAGACGGAACAAGCCATAGAATGACGACCGTGGCTTAGATCGACAAACTGTCGACTCCGTTGGATTCAGGACATCCGAATAGTGCTAGGGGTGCCCCTCGCCTCAGGTCCGGTGGCCTAGGTGCCACCTTGCAGGTCCATCTTGGAAACTAGGGTTTTGCAGGTCCATGATGAATATTTTCATGATGATGATGATGGTGATGATGATGGAGATGTTGATGATGATGGCTTGGTCTAAGGTGGTGATCTCAAATAGCTAATTCATTATGAAATATTTAACAAGACATGAATTAAATTTAATATAAGTGTACTGTTTAATATAGTGAGCATGAATTGAATTAATTTTGTTGGGTGAAGCCAATAACCAACATGATGAACATAATATAATTTTAGGGTTTACTGATTATATGTAAAAAATGGCATATTCATAAACTTGACATAAAAGAGAACTTTTGGCATATTCATAAATTTGACATACAAGATAACTTTTGGCATATTTATAAACAACGTAAACGTAAATTTGGCATATTAAGAACACAAAATTGACATATTCATATGAAACATACATGTGAAAATTGAGCATATATCAATATTCAATTACAAATAGTATAAATAGTATAGTATTAAAAGTATGTAACATACCTTATCATGCTAGATCCCACCTATTATCATACAACCAAGCCCTTCGGATCATCTCTTATACTGATGGTCTCCATTAGTCTCTCGTGCTCTGTATTCGGTAAGAAGTAGCATACCTTCGATGTATTTTAGCTAGGCATTGTTCGTACCTGGAGGTTTGTGCCAATGATTAAGTTGGTAAAGTGATACACACTTGCACCTGGTTTGTAATCCCTGTAAACATATCCATGCTACTTTCTTGCATTGATGTCCCATGTCAAGTATTCACCTTTAACAACCATAGACCCAGTTGGGAAGTGGTTTTTTCATCGTCAGTCATGGACACAATGAAGGTTTGCTTTCCATCTATACAGCGTGCCAACCAGTAATCACCACCCCATCCAGTATCTTTTGAGGCAACCACTGCATATATGTGCCCTGCATTATATGATTGTAGGTATATGATCAAAATATTTTTCGTGCGATATAAGGCCATTAATGTGCATTTGAATATTACGTAAAAAAACAAAAAAATGTTAAGGAAATGCATCATACCGAGTTGTACAAGGTCTGAGACATGATCAAAATAACAGAAATAGATGATTGGTCTTCTTCCAACGGAGTTATCTCAACAATTGCACGTTGATCAAGTGGAAGTGATATGCGATCCCATCCATCAACCCAATCCAATGATTCACACCCATCCCAGTCACCATCACAACAAGGCGGGAAAAAACAAGCAAGTTTTCTAGTCCAAATTTCAAATACTGGGTTATTAGAGCTTCGAACTGAATGAAAGCCACGAGTCCTAGGCACAGTCTTGCATTCCCATGCATGTGAACGATCTATGTCTACCACCTCCCAAAAAAATCTCTCCACATGTCTCTTTCTTGTGGATTCTACTCGCATAGTTGATTCCTCTCACATTACTGACGTGCACCACCTGACTGTAGATTGAGCATTTAGAATAATAGAGTAGATACTTTCAATTCCTCTCTTTGTAGGGATTTTTTGACACATGCTCTGGCTCTATCATTCTCTCCTTTACCATTCCCAGTCTCAAAATAGTTCCACATATGTGGCACTTTGTAGTTTTTATGAAATGAACACAACCACTGAAATATGCGTGCATTTTTTAACTGACCATCACACCCATCAGACCAAATCCAGTGTCGATCCATCTGTATGTTCCTTCCCTTCGAGTGATCATAGAACATGATGAAGCAATGACTTACATAGTGGAAGTCGTGGCACCTATCATCACTTATGTAGAAGTGATATTCCTTCAGAATTTCTCTTTGCTCTTCAATGTTATTTGGGCCATGCCTATATGTGATATGGACCATCAAGGAAACCTGCTCAGAGTGATAATACTGACTTTGGATCTCATTTTGAGATTGTAGAGTGTAGTTCTTGGCAAAATCAACAACTGAAAGTATAGTACCAAGGGGAAATGTATCTCTGCATATTCTAAAATTCTCATCCTGCCATCGTGCTACGTGGACATGCTGAACATATTGATGTGTCTTTTCAATAAATTCCTTGATGAAGTCACTAACTTGTACCTGGTGACACAAAATGATCTCAATGTCAGTTTTTTTGTAAGTAAGGATTGAAATGTAACAGTTACAACATAATTTTATAGATATAAATGCATACCTTAGATGTCACCAATTGTATTTTTTTGCTTTCTTTCCCTGGGACTATTTCATAGTTGATATCTTTGAAACTTTTCATGTCTGTAACCATTTTCCCAAATTCACTGTCTCCATTCTTGTGCATACATTGGATCAATAATGCCATTCCAGCACAGTTGGAGCATGTTCCATCCAAACAAGATTTTGCATAGTATGTTTGCCCCTTGTGCCTATTGCACATGATGCTATGAATGAATTCTCTTGATGAAGTTGGTAGTATTGTCATGGAGCAATCATACACATGGTTAGTATGCAACACACGACGAATGTACAAAAATGTTTCATAGTAATATTCATATTCTACATGGTATCTACAACAACAAGTGTTACGAAGAATATTTATTCTAACATACCATGGCTTACATTTCTCAAAAGATCTTTGCCCCAAGTTCAATTGTCTATGCTCAATCCTAAATTTCTCGTAAATTTATGTCTGTGTTATATCAAGAAGATGCTTAGTATGTGGTTCATGATCCTTTGAACCCCTTCTCAGTTTTAGTACATCCTTTCAGTTTGAAGAAGGCCTTGTGTGATCATGCCAAAAACTGTGCACTAGTCCCTTTACTGCATCAACTAGCTTCATGTCACGACGTGGAAACCGACCAACAAAGGCCCAAAAATCTGTCGGATCGGTTGTGTCAAGATGTTCTCTTCTAATAGAATACCTACGGAGGGTTTTTACATTCAAATTAACTAGTTCGGATGTAGGCCTGAGAATACGAAGGACCCTGGTGTTCTTATTTGCAATTGCTTGTGACAACACACGACGAGCAGCATTGCGGTCCTTTGAACGTGTGTTCTTACCAATTTTACCAAATGCATCTACTAGGCTTTTAACTATATGAGAACTTGGTTCAGAATTCTTTATCATCTTTATCCCTAAATTTTTTCTAACAACATTCATGCTCCTAGATTTTAACAATGATAAAAATAATCTACATTTATCTCCATCACATTTAGAAACAAAATATTTATCAAGTATCTGTTGAGTTTGATAAGCAATACTATGTTTAGATAGCGTACCTTCAATGGAATTGATGAGACTTTCATCAACTTGTATACGCTTCGGAGTTCTTCGACATGTGCTTGCTAATGGAGGTAAGGGGGTTGGAATTCTACCATGTAGCGCATCACCAAGACGCTCTGGTGTTTCAGTAGTAGCTTGGTGTCCTTCATTCTCTTCCTGGTAGTTGGATGGTGGAAGTCCAACATCCTTATTGATGGTCTGTGGAAGTCCAACATTCTCTTGTGGAAGTCCAACATCCTCATCGATGGTCTGGATAACATTCTCTTCTTCAACAGTAGGCAAAATGTCCAACGCCTCTCTGAATTCATTGCTTGTATAACCACATCCGGATAGCAAATTTTGTGTTTCTTCATGAGCTTAATCTTGAGATGGTAAATTATCACTTTGACTTGAATTGGGAATTGAAACATCCCCTAATGAGCACCTATGTTTTGCTTCTTGATTACTTCCATGGGGTGCTTGTTCAACAACTATTGTGGAAATTGAAGGTCCCTCTTGTCGTGGATTAATAGGATGAACCGTGGTATCCTCTACAATTGGATTTGGATTAGTTTCCAAAGAAATCCTCCGATTCATCATGTATATTGTTTTCTTTTCTTTCTCTTCTTCAATGACTTCTTGAGGTCTCTTCTTCCTTGCTGATTTGCTTGTTAAATTTTCAGAATTTCTTTCACTCTGATCTAAGATCTTAACTGAGAGAACAACATGTACAGCATATCAATCATGGAGACAATAATGCAAGCACACAAGAGACACAAAGATTTACTTGGGGAAAACCATAAAGGTGAAAAACCCCAATAACTTCCTCAGAGATAGATAGAGAAATGATACAACCCAAACATAAGAGATAGACATATACTAGCAGCAGATCCTCCTCCTCCATAAGTGCGCCACTCCTCCTTGAGTGCATGAGTGAGAAGTGAGTGATCAAATAGAGTGCCTCCCGCACTCTATTTATACTTGACTTGACTTTCCTTTTACATAAATCATGTAGGCTCGAACTTAACCACATAACATAATGCTGACTGGGCCGACCCCCAATAGGGTGGTCTAATAACCCTTCGACCCACATGGCCGACCCCCAATAGGGTGGTCTAATAACCCTTTGACCCACACGACTTATACAGGGCCGACCCCAACAAGGTGGTCTAATAACCCATCAAGTATAAGTTATGACACTTACAATATAAATGACGACACTTCCGTATAGAGGAATAATACCATCTCTATAGGAGTACATACAACATACATGTATGAAATACACTCCGAAGTTACATATACATCAACATTGCTTACTCGGTTACGTGCATTCCCCATCACCACAATGATCAATTCAATATAGTTTGTTTTTGTTGCTCCTTAATTACAAGCTCTTCAATAATAAGCAAATGGAAGTTAAATCATAAATTGTTTGGGCTCTTTGATTCTCTTGTACAATTGTGTATATCCACCATCACCATGAAATGGTCTTGAAGATTGATATCTTATCTTGTGTGCTCCTCAAATATAGGCAAAATGAATCTTTCAAAGAGATTCTTCAAGCTTGATGATTATCTTCTTCAAATATGGCCATGTAACCCAACACCACACTGAGCGACCATGAAAGATGTCCTCAATGTTGCACCTGCATAAAAAAAATAATGATGGAGATGGTGTAGAGTGTGAGAAATTCCAATGGCGGGCTCGTGTTGTTCGAAAAATCACGGGAGTGTTGTTTTGGCTCGAACAAAGTGAAGTTGCTCTCGAACAGGGACAGTCCACTGTTTATAGAGTTACAAAATGCGTATGTGTTATATAAAGCTAAAACGTGTGCGCGATATTAAGTGTAAAAACGCGTACGCGATATTGTTAAGAACAATAAATAGGTTAGGTGCACGGCTAGGGAAACAAACAAAATCAAAAGAAAACAAATATTTTATATGGTTACATACAAAACAAATTTTTTAGTGTGGGGACAAATGTTTTGTATGGTTTAATACCCCATAGCTCTCTCCCAATAATCCCTAGATACCCCCTATCTCTTTCTTAATATCTATCCCTCATTCTCCCTACATCCCTCCCTACATGTTTCTTTTATGTTTCTTTCTCTCCCTTACTCCAGCCATGTCCGTACCACCCCACTCTCCATCTCTCCACCTTCTCTTTATCTTCGTCATTATCCCTCCCTATATCACTCTCTCCCTTCTTATCCCTTAATCACTAACCCTCTACGCCTTTATCCCTCCCCCCTGCCCTCTCTGTCTTACCTTGTTCCTAGAGCCCCTCCCCTATAAAGGCCTTTAGACCCTCTTCTAAACATTAATCCCTAAGGGCATAAGTGCACAAGATGATGATGAGGAGGAGGGTGACGACAATGAAGATGATCATGATGCAGATGAAGATGATAAAGATGATGATGAGGAGGAGGGTGATGAAAATGAAGATGATCATGATGCAGATGAAGATGATAAAGATGATGATGTTGATGAAGATGATGGTGATGGTGATGATGATGGGGAACCTAGAGATGACAATGATGATGAAGATGGTGATGGTGATGGTGATGAAGATGAAGATTTTGATGATGATGTTGATGGTGATGATGATGAAGATGTTGACGATGATGGTGATGGTGATGTTTAGATGATGATCATGATGATGTTCAGAAGATCATGATGGTGATGATGGTGATGATGATGGAGAAGATGACGATGATGGATATGTTGATGAGGAACCTACAGATGCCAATGATGATGATGATGATGGTGATGAAGATGATGATGATGGAGATGTTGATGAGGAACCTACAGATGCCAATGATGATGGTGATGATGATGAAGATGTTGATGATGATGGTGCTAGTAATGATGATGAAGACGTTGATGATGATGGTGATGGTGATGTTCAGATGATGATGATGAAGAAGATGATGGTGACATGATGGATATGTTGATCTGATGAGGAAGATGATGATGATGATGGTGATGATGATGAAGAAGATGATGATGATGAAGATGTTGTGTTGATGGGGAACCTGGAGATGAAAATGATGATGAATATGGTGATGGTGATGGTGATGACAATGAAGATTTTGATGATGATGATGATGCTGATGATGATGAAGATGTTGACGATGATGGTGATGGTGATGTTCAGATGGTGATGATGATGATTATGATGATGATGATGAAGATGATGATGATGGAGATGTTGATGAGGAAGGGGGAGATGACAATGATGATGAAGATGTTTATGGTCATGAAGATGATGATGATGGTGATGGAGATGATGATGGAGATGTTGAAGATGATGGAGATGGCGATGAAGATGATGATGATGATGATGATGATGATGATGATGATGGTGAAGATGATGAAGAAGATGATGAAGAAGATGATGATGATGAAGATGTTGATCTGATGACGATGAAGATGATGATTATGGTCATGATGATGAAGATGTTGATGTTAATGATGATGGTGATGAAGATGATGATGATGGAGATGTTGATGAGGAACCTACAAATTCCAATGATGATGATGATGATGATGATGGTGATGACGATGAAGATGTTGATGATGATGGTGATGGTAATGATGATGAAGATGTTGATGATGATGGTGATGGTGATGTTCAGATGATGATGATGATGATGATGATGATGATGAAGATGATGGTGACATGATGGAGATGTTGATCTGATTCAAGAAAGATGATGATGATGATGGTGATGATGATGAAGATGTTGATGATGATGATGATGGTAATGAAGATGATGATGATGAAGAAGATGATGATGATGGGGAACCTAGAGATGACAATGATGATGAAGATGGTGATGGTGATGGTGATGACGATGAAGATGAAGATGAAGATGATGATGATGAAGATTTTGATGATGATGGTGATGGTGATGATGATGAAGATGTTGATGTTGATGGTGATGGTGATGTTTAGATGATGATCATGATGATGTTCAGAAGATGATGATGATGATGATGGAGATTTTGATTTGATGAGGAATATGATGATGATGATGATGATGATGGTGATGATGATGAAGATGTTGATGATGACGATGATGGTCATGAAGATGATGATGATGATGGATAACCTAGAGATGAAAATGATGACGAAGATGTTGATGATGATGATGATGGTGGTGATGATGATGAAGATGTTGATGATGATGGTGCCAGTGATGATGATGATGATGATGATGATGATGATGGAGATGTTGATGAGGAAGGGGGAGATGAAAATGATGATGAAGATGTTTATGGTGATGAAGATGTTCATGATGATGGTGATGGTGATGAAGATGATGATGAAGATGATAAGGATGAAGAATATGATGATGATGGAGATGTTGATGAGGAACCTAGAGATGACAATGATGATGAATATGTTGATGATGATGATGATGGTGATGATGATGAAGATGGTGATGGTGATGAAGATGATGGTGAGGAGGGTATCCACCTTATGTATATATTTGCAAATATCCAAGTCCCTATAGAACTCTCTCCCTTCGTTCGGCCTTAATCACAAACCCTATGTACCTTTATCCCTCCCCCCTGCCCTCTCTATCTCACCTTGTATCCCTCCCTCCCTATCTCTTTCTCTAGATCTATCCCTGGTTATGTCCCTCACTCCCTTTACCTCCCTCCCTCTATGTCGCTTTCTCTCCCTTACACCATCTTCGTCCCTGCCACCCCACTGATTCCTCCTTCCATATCACACACACACACACAGACAACCTCCCACTTTCTTTGTCACTCACAACTCCCTCTAGTCTCTCTCTCCCCAACCATCAATCTCTCTCTCTCTCTCTCAAACACACACACACACACATTATGTCCCTTTCCATTCTCAAACCCATCCCCCCTCCATCCATATCTATCTCCACCTTTCTCCCTCCATCCCTCACCCTACCTTCTCTCCCTCCCTCTCTCATCGCCTGTCTCTCTCTCACCTTCTATCCCTCCCTCATGTTATCTTTCCCTCAACCTATCCCAATCTCTCCATCACTCCCTCTCTCTCACACACTTTATGTCCCTTCCCCCTCCTCTCATGTTCTCTCTCTCTCCATCTCCACTAGTCCCTGCATGTCTCCCACCAACACTTTCTGTCCCTCCCTTCCTATCTCTTTATTTCGTTCTATCCCCATATATCTCTCACTCCCTCTAAATCCATTCCTCCCCATTTTCCCTCTCCCTCCCTCTCTCTATGTCTCCCTCTCTCTATGTATCCCCCCCCTTGTATTCTTTATTTATCTCTCACATCCCCCTTGCCTCCATCCATTCCCCCTTGTCACTCAAGTCTCACTTCCAACTTCTAACTTTATACCTCTTCAGAACCTATTCTACTCCTAATAGTGCTCTCAAGCTCCACTTCCCTTCACCCCCTGTATCCCATCACGTTCTCATTCCATTCATCTCTCCCCACTCAAGCTCACAACATCCTTCTAATCCCTTTACCCTTTCCCACCCTTATTATATATTAACCATCGATTCCCTTGACCCTTCCCCACCCCTTCTTAAATATTAAACAAAAATTCCCTTGAGTCTTCCATACCCCCTCTTTCTCAAGTATTAAACATGTATTTTATTATTTACATAACGCGAGCGCGTTTTGGAACTATATAATGCGTACGCATTCTGTAGTTATATAACGCGAGCACGTTATGTACATCTAAAAGTGCGGAAATATTTTTGAATTTAAAACAGAACGCGCTCGTGTTTTGTAGAGCCTAAACCAAGCCGAGTCACTTGCTCACATGTCAACAATAATCCTATGTGTATGCTTCGGAGATTGCTTTAGTAATTCCAAACCTGTGCTATGTTAATGAAAAACCAAAGCTAATTGGGTATTTCTTCCAGTTTCTGGAGAAGCCTATGCTTAGCCACTCGTTACAATATGCTACACACAGTCATTTTTGATGAAATCTTAGACACAAATAGCATTTTTTCTGCAGATTCCAAATATGTAACTTTTATTTTGAAATATTATTTTTTCCTATTTTCTTTCAATTTCTTTTATGTCCTACCTCCTTAACTCGTGAAACACACTGTTAGTGTTTTTTCCATAACTTTTTCAATTCTCGATCATTTCAAAAAAAAATTGTATGGTGCACAAGAGGACACTAACCTCCACGTTCTATGAAAAACCCATTTCAAAATTTTTGCATTAAGACCTTCAAAGGCTCTACCCACAAAAGAGGTACTATTTTCGAGGTTTGATCACTTAGACAATTATAAAAATATTATAAAATTACTAATTTAATTTTCGAAAAATAATGGCGCACAAGTGCTATGTGTTCTCTACATGCATGCCGATTTTTGTAGCTTGATTCCATCATTTAGGGCCTCAAAGGCTCCACCCACAAAAACATATACCTTATCATTCGCCTAAAAAATAAAAAAGTGTCTGTTAGGAAAAATGAACCTTGACATAGCTTTGCAAATTTTCAATACATAAAAGTTATATATTCGGAAACGTGATTCAATTTCCTACATTTCATCTTTTTTACTCAATGCAAGATATTTTGCGTAAGTAGCTTAAAAAATTCAAGTAAGTTGAGGGATGCCTTCTTTTTCAGTTTTCTATTGCATCTAACGCGCCAAAAGTGACCCTCATTAGCTTGCACTGACCCACTTCATTCTTTTGATTTAGAAAGTAGATCCATGTTTTTCTTGTATAGTCATCTATGAATGTCAAGAAGTAGTAGCTACCACCAATTGAGGGTGTTTGCATTCATCCACACAAATCTGAATGAACAATCTCCAATGGTGCCTTTGCTCTAACTGACTTTCCTGCTGGAAATGATTCTCTATGTTGTTGGGTGACCATATTGTTTATTAATCCATTGTAAATTGGTAAAGTAAATTGTGAGAAACGAATTTGGGCGCCAATGGTGAATTGTGCATGCTATTTGATTACCTTGTGATATCAATGGTCAATTGAGTTAGTATCTAAGAAAGAAAATGAATATACTTGTTTATGGCACGAACGACTGGGCCATATGAGATAGGAAGGATTAAAGGTACTGATAAAATGTAAGTTAGTTCTAGATTTAAAGTCTATGGATTTAAATTTCTACAAGCATTGTGTTTTGGGGAAGTGGTGTAGACATAAGTTTAAAATAAGTAGTCATACAAGTAAGGGTATTCTCATCTATATTGATTCGGATGTTTTGGGGCCACTCCATACAATTTGTTTTGGAGGATCATCGTATTTTGTGACATTTATAGATGACTACTTCAAAAAGGTATGCATATCTATATTCTCAAAAGAAAGGTCAATGTGGTTAATTTGTATTTAAGCACTTTATAGATTTGGGTTGAAAAGAGTGTTGGTAGGTCCATCAATTATTTAAGAACATATAATGGAGGCAAGTTCACATCTTACAAGGAAGATGGGATTAAAAGGCATAAAAGTGACCACAATTTACACAACTGAACGAAGTGGTGTGGCTAAACTCATGAACATGACTCTTATAGAGAGAGTAAGGATCATAGTGAGTAATTCCAAGTTGTAGCAAGAGTTGTATCCAAAAGCAATGATATAGCTTGGTATTTGGTAAATCGGTCACCATTAGTTGCAATAGACTCCTGACGAGGTATGGACAACTCATTCTTATCATTACTGAAATCTTTAAAAAATTGGTTGTGATTCTTATTCTCTTATTACTAAAATTCAATGTTGTAGAAGTTGGACCATACATCAAAGAAGTATATCTTTGTTAGCTTTAATGATGGAGTTAGGAAATAGAGATTGTGTGATTCTACTACCCACAAAATTAGCTTGGATATATATATGTATGTGTGTGTAACAACGAGAGAAGGGTTTGTTCATAATTAAAAAATAAAATTTGTTTGCAACCTCAAAAAGTCATTATATGGCCTAAGGAATCTTATAAGTAATGAAGAATTATGATCACTGATTGGATCTTTAATTTATTTTTATCCACTACAATCCTTATCAATAAAAATTATATCTTTGATTTTTATTGATCAACATGAAACATAACATAATTAGAAAAGAAAAATAATTTATAACCTTTTTTTTTCCAAAATGTTAATATTTACTCAATATACTCTACTTGTAAATCCTCAATATATTTATATTTATACTCAACTAACAACATTTATAAATAAAAATTACATTATTGATTTTCATCTACAATTATAATTGATCCAACAATCTCTAATGAAAACTCTTATTTAAATTTAAAGCATGCAATCTTATACATATCACAGGTAAACACGTCTTCCGACCAAGATGATAAAACCAAAAGATTGTAATACTTCCAAAAGTAACAAAACATGCTCGAAGTTGAATACTTCCAAAAGTAACAAAAGATGCTCGAAGTTGAATACTTCCAAAAATAACAAAAGATCCTACAACCCACCAAAAGTTGCCACAGCCCAGTGTAGAAAACGTTGGATAGGATGATGCATACGTAATTAGATCTAAATTGTTTTAGATTTAACGATATACCCACAACCTCATTTCATTGAGCTCTCGTAAACTTACTGCTTGGTCTTGATTCATAATTTTTCAAAAGTCCACTTTTCAATGGGTGTTAGGCCATTGTTTTTCAGCCAGGACCACGGAATGACAACTTTAATGATAGCTTTTATGCTTCTAGCGTGGGCTGATTAGGTGAGGAATTGATTTTAGTGAATTAGGTGAACTTAACGAAATCTAAGCTTTCCTTAATTACTGTATCGTCCATTGGCTATAAGCTCTAGTATATATAGGCAATGGCAGGAACAGGTTCTGCCATTGAATTTTTGGTTTCTTATTTTGAGGTGCCTCTGTATACGAGCAGCTATGTCTCTTCTCTCTATCGCGCCTTCGGCATCCAAATCGTTGATCAGTTCTACTCGTGAGCTTAAGGCTCTATGTAGAACAATCCCAAGACGTGGCCGAATGTGTAGGCAAAGGAAATCTGTCACGTCTTCCATGAGCATCAGTTCGACCACCACCGTATCTGGTGATGGTGTACAAAGACGCATAGGCGATTATCATTCCAACCTTTGGGACGATGATTTCATACAATCTCTCTCATCGCCTTATGGGGTAATTAGGTCTTCATTTTCATTTTATTATTCTGCATTATTTGCTTCCTCCAATCCCCCAAAATCAATGGAGTAGTTTTCTCTTCATGCACTGCAATTTGAATGTGTTCATGTTTGGAATAGTTTTCCGTTAGAGCACTGAACTGCACAGCATTAACTAGAACTGTATATTGTTGTTCAGGCATCTTCGTACTGTAAACGTGCTAACACACTAATTGCGGAAGTAAAGAAGATTTTCAACTCACTTTCGATGGCAGATGGAGAATCAATCAGCAGTCCTCTCCTTCAACGCCTGTGGACGATCGATAACGTTGAACGCTTGGGGATCGAGAGGCATTTCCAAAATGAGATATATGTTGCCCTTCAATATGTTTACAGGTCAGTCCCGATTGCCTTCAAACTTTTGTTTATGCTTTCACTACGAATACACATTAACGCTATAAATTATTTGGCCAGCAGTTATTGGAGCGAAAAAGGCATTGGATGTGGAAGAGATAGCGTTTCTACTGATCTCAACACAACTGCTTTGGGGCTCCGAATTCTTCGACTACATGGATATACTGTGTTTCCAGGTATCCAACTTTAGTTTTATTAATAAATCCCTCGCTGAATTTCTTTAATGATAGAAGCCAACTTGCATCTGCGTGTAGATATTGATAGCTAAATACATTATACATTTATGTCCTATGTGTTGGAACACTTCAAAAACCAGCAGGGGAGGTTTTCCTGTTCGGCCAATCATACAGAGAGTGGGATCAGGAGCGTTTTCAATTTATTTCGGGCCTCTCTCATTGCCTTTCCCGGGGAAAAGGTTATGGAGGAGGCTGAAATATTCTCTGCGACATATTTAAAAGAAATCCTACAAACGATTCCAGTGTCCGGTCTCTCACGAGAGGTGACGCAGCAATACTGATCGTTTTGAAAAATTATTAAACGATTCCACATTTGCTTATTTGCATCATATCGTTTTGAAAAATCAGTAAAAGATAAAAAGAAAGAGCATATCATGTTGGTTTCTATATGTGAATTAGCATCTGATCGTGTTCTTTTGTGTTGGCAGATAGAGTACGTTCTCGAATATCGTTGGCATTCAAATTTGCCCAGATTGGAAGCTAGGACTTACATCGACATACTTGCAGATAATACTGTCAATGAGTAGGCGCATTATTTTGTGTGACATATTCTTAGTTGCCTTGTGTTGAAATTTAATAGAATTAAATACAATAATTTTATCAATGTGAAGTAGAATGTTACTAACCATGGATATATCACAGAAAAGTTGTTATTAGATCACATATTAGTGAAAATTTCTTGTTAGATCTCGTAAGGACAGTATATATTTTATCTATCATGGACATTATATTTTAGTATATTTTATTTATGTTTAGAATTTGGGTTTCTTTAGAATTTTTGTTAATACTTATCATTGTTGATCCATACTCTTTTTATTTTGACTTTTCTATATCTATTTTTAACATTTACAAGTATTGTTTAAGTTCCGTTTCTAAAGTTAACTCCATTATCTGAATTTATCATTATGAAGATATCATCTAATGATTTTGAGATTTTGACTTTTGTATTTATCTATTTTTATCATTTACAAGTATTGTTTAAGTTCCTTTTCCACACCAAAGTTTAAATAGAAATGGAAAGTCTAATTTCTTCACATAACCCGAATTCAGTTCTGTGAACAACAAAAACGCAAGATATAGAAAGCATAACTAACTAACATAATTAATTTTCCCAAATGTATATTGTTTCCGCAGCTCTCTTAAATTATTCTCTCCTGATATTTTTTAAGTAAGTATCTTTCTTTTCTAGCCTCTATCGAAGAAGTCTAACCTTCCATTATTTTTTATTTTTTATTTACACTTGTCGCATTTGTTTTCAGAAAACCAGATATGAACACTGAGAAACTTTTAGAACTTGCCAAATTGGAGTTCAATATCTTCCACTCCTTGCAACAGAAAGAGTTACAATGTGTTTGGAGGTGAGCTGTGTGATTTTTATATATTTTCCATAGCCTAAATGGATTTGAGTGAGCAATACAGTAAAATCCATGGCATTTGTATGTGTAAATGGTGGAAAGAATCGGGTTTCCCTGAACAAACCTTCATTCGGCATCGTTACGTGGAATTTTATACGTTGGTCTCTGGCATTGACATGGAACCTCAACATTCTACATTCAGACTGTGTTTTGTCAAAACGTGTCATCTTATCACGGTTCTGGATGATATGTACGACACGTTTGGAACAATAGACGAGCTCCGGCTCTTCACAGCCGCAGTTAAGAGGTGGTGATGAACAATTCAATGAGTTTTTAAAAAAATATATAAATGTATTTGCATGAAAAAAAAGTAATCCACTTGACCAAAAATTGTGCATAATGATCAGATGGGATCCGTCGGCACCAGAGTGTCTTCCAGAATATATGAAAGGAGTGTACAATGTGCTTTACGAAACCGTAAACGAAATGGCGCGAGAAGCAGAGAAGTCACAAGGCCGAGACACACTCGACTATGCTCGAGAGGCTGTATGTACAATAATAGATAATACATATCTTTGAAGAAATAAATATTCGATGGCCATGTTTTTTATTTCATTGGTTGGTGATTTAGTTAACTTGCATTGCGTGTGCAGTTGGAGGCTTATATTGGCGCGTATCTTAAAGAAGCAGAGTGGATCTCCACTGGTTATCTGCCAACATTCGAGGAGTACTTGGAAAACGGGAAAGTTAGTTCGGGTCACCGCATAGCAATGCTGCAACCCACACTCACGTTGGGCATTCCCCTTCCTCATCACATCCTGCAGGAAATCGACTTTCCATCCAAGTTCAATGACTGCGCATGTTCCATCCTTCGATTACGAGGTGACACACGATGTTACCAGGTACTACTTAACCTGATATGTAGTACATGCAAGGTGTTTGTAATGAATTTAAAAACTAAAAGGAAATAAATTATTAAAATCTAAAAACTAATTTAAAAATATTAAAATCAAATAAATTATAAATTGAATTAAGTAGATTTTAAAATAAATTTATAAATTGTGTTATAAAAAGATATTCAACTTGGTTTTTCAAATATCACAACAATAATGATAATAGTGTGGTGTTTGTATAAATACTATCTTAATTTTATGAACTAATTTTGTTTCGATAAAGACATTTCTGAGATTTGTGAATTTGATGGGAGTTACATTGATATATGTAACCCTGAAAATATAAAATAGAGATGTTTAAAAATTCAACCATTTGGATTGGATGATTTTTTTAGTTGGAATTGGACATTTTTTTTATTTTGTAAAATTGAAATTTAACTATGTTTTATTGGGATTTTGATGGTAGAAATGGATTGAGCACCCTCAAAAACTTCTAAGGCACCTAAAATTCTAAAATTTGATAACTATACCTATATTTTGAAAAAATACTATCAGATTTTTTTTTTAAATCATGCCCGAAAAATTCATAGGCTCATATCTTAGAATTTGTAGACTACACCATATAAAACTTGAAAAGTATATTTTATGAAAAAATGTACATGTATTTTATATTTGTATGTTATGGTACATATTTTTCTACTTTTGATGTGATACTAATTATTATTTTTTTCATGAACATATTTCAGAATTTATTATGTAAGCTTAAGAGTTACTATGTAGGTTTATCTATTTGATTCATCTACCTTGTAATAAGGATTCTAAGATTCATTATGTTCAAGTGTTGGAGATCTATGAGCTATGCCATTTTGTATCTATTCAAGTGTTGGAGATCTATGATCTATATCATTTTGTATTATGTGTCTAATTTCAATATGTACATCGGGAAATGAATTATACTAAAGTGTTAGAGATATATGATCTATAATTTAAGATAAGGATTTATTGTTGAAAAAAATCTAATATTGTTGATATATTACGTCAATGTTTTGATTCCTCTAACCTATTTATTGGAAAATGTAATATGTTTAAATAGTATTGGAGTATTGTTGAGATGAATTATTTTAGTACTATATTTGATTAAACTTCTTCTTCAAGTATTATGAATCAATGATATATGTTTTAAGATGAAAATATATTGTTGAAAAATTCCAATATTATTTGTGGATTTATTGTAAATTAATGATTCAATCCCTCTAATTTGTTATCAATTATGTATTGGGAAATGTATTATACTTTAATAGTATTATTCTATTAATTAAATACATTAATTTCAATGCTATTTTTTATTAAACTGCTTCAAATGCTTCAGTAACAACTTCTTTATTTCAAAGTAATTATATGTTTTGACGGGTAAGAGTCGGGATCACGAGCACACCTTCATTTGACATTGTGACTGGGAATTCTGCATCCAGACTGGGATTTCTCAAAATGTGTCACCTTATCACTGTTCTCGACGATATGCTCCAGCTCTTCACATTGCAGTTAAAGGTGGTGGTGATAGTTAAAGCAGTGGAGTTTAGAAGAGTAATGGGCAATGTATCTGCATGAACTAACCTACTTGACCCAAATTTGTGCTTACGGACACTAATAAATAACACAAATATTTCATTATGACAACGCTAACTTGGCCATGTATGTGAAAGGAAGTCTTATCTTGATTCAGATTATATATGGAAGTAGCAAAGTGGATATCCAGTGGTACTTTGAGAACGGAAAAGTTAAATGATTTCCCATCCGGCAGGAAATTGACATTCCATCGAAGTTAAATGATTTGGCATTTCCATCCTCCAATTACGAGGTTGTAGGCTGGGTTATAAGGTACTACATAACCTGCTACAACAAATCAAATGTAAATGCGAGACGTTTGTATTGCAATTTGCCATTGATTTTCAGACCATTTTTTTGTATTTGAAGTGAATGATGATTATGATATTGACGTCGGTGATGCAGGCACCAAGTCTCGAGAAGAAGCTTCCCTGTATCGTGCTACCAATATGAAAGGCAATCCTGGATCAATCGTGGAAGATACTGTCAATCATATCACCGCCAAGTCATTCAACTTCGATGAAAAGTCAACTTCTAGCAGGGAGGGTACGCCGAGCTTATCTTGATTACACATTCATTTTCCTATCGACGTGTCGAAGGGCCCCTCCGTTACACCTCCTCCGTTTCCTGCCTGCACGGTTACTCTTCTCCGGCTGTCTTCCTGTCTCCTCCCTCCTTCCCGGTGAGAGTAGTATTGCCAGCGAGTCATTCTCTCCGCCTTGCATTCTGCCCAGTGCCCACTTACCCTCGGGACCAACACCCACCCCGCCCAAATTGAATTTGAAAATCGACAATTTCAGATTCAACCCGACTCTGTCTTAAGCTCAGCTTCCCCTGTTATCCCCTGCTGAGAATTTGTGTAATAATTTTATGGTTTTAACTGTGTTGATAACATTTTTGTTTTGATTAGATTACAGCGCTCATGGTAGGAGGAGGGCACTTCACCGTCAGAAATCTGGTCCATTGCAACCTGTTGATACTGAAGTTCTCTTGGAACGTATTGTGAGAGAACAATGCCCAAATCTCATATTACTCTGCTGGAAAGAGTCCATGCTCTTCCCTGCCGTCTTCAATTCCAGTGAAAAAGTTAAGGGTTATTTGAGTTTCCGGCAGCACAATAGAGTCAGGTATATTGAAATTGGCTGTGTAAACGTGTGTTCAGTGCTATTAATATCAACAGAATGTCTTTATAAGGAATTCTATAAAAATATTTCTTACAGATAAAATGCATGAACATTTTGCAGGCACCGTTGCAGTTGCGGGTAGATGGATGTCAGCAGTTGAAGAGGATACAGAGTTTGGCCCAGTTGACAAAGCTTCGTCTGTTAGATGTTAGTAAGTGCACTGGGTTAGAGAAGCTGCACATTGGTATCTTCGGAAGGGTTGCAAACAGAGGGATGCGTGAAGCTAAAGAGCATACGGGGGTTGGAGCAAGGGACAAAGCTTCAATGGTTAGATGTTAGCGGGTGCTCTAAGTTAGAAGAGCTTCCAAGAATGGAAATATAGGTAACTTTGGAGGCGTTGCGGGCAAAGTGATGCATGAAGGTGAAGACCTTATGGGGGTTGGAGCGGCGTGCCCTATAGAATCCCACGAGTAACTCTTTCTGGGAGTAGTAAACGACGCACCAGCTGAAGGGCGCCGCCAGGAGTAAAAGCAAAGAAAAGACCTTCAGGAAGAGGATGCAGAGGACGGGGGACAAAAGCAAAGAAAAGACCTGAAGGGCTGCCCCCGGGGCCAGGGATCTTCGCCAAGAGAAGAAAAAGGAGCTGGTGTTGTTTTCTACAGGTGGTGCCATGAGTCAGCTTATGCATATATGTACTAGCACAACTACTTAATTTGTGTCTGGTGAACATCTATATGTCAAAAGTTAAGTGTCATAATCAAGTTATCTGTTACTTATTCTCTTTGCTTAAATGTAATCACCTATTGTAATCACCTACTTGTTACCTTATCAACAACAATTTCTTTTTTATATTTCTTTTCTTATAATTGTTTACGCCCATAAAATCAATATGGACAATACACTTCTCCCATCCTTCTTCAATTTAGGAGAAGCATTGATGGTTGTCCACCCCAAACTCTAAAATATAAACACCTACCTATCAGTATAATTATTAGAATTACTTAAGAAGTAAGACACTTTTCTTTAGAAATTAAGACATTAAAACTGAGATTAGACTTGATGTTATTGTAATCTTTCTATGCATAAGCATGCTTTTCCACCCAAGTGAGACGCTTTCCTATGTGAAGTAAGGTTACTCTAATTTAAATACCATAAATGTAATTTAATTTTGTGTTTAAGATTGATAAACAAATATATATATATATATATATATATATTTATATTGAGATATATGTTAAACATTGATAAACAAATTCATATATATATATTTCACTTCTTGGAACTAGTGAAGATGCATGCGCAGTTGAATAAAAAATGCAAGAACAAATCCTAATTAATTTTCAAGAAAAATTATGGAAGATATATAAAATTTTCTTTTATATAAGATATATAAACAAGAGAAAAAGTTGCGATGCAGCAATGCCCCTGTCATAGGGATAGGTAGGGAAGCCAGAGGCAAAGTACATAAGCGGCGGGGTAGTAAAGTAAAAGCCTTCGACGACTATTGTAAAACTGGCTGAAGAATAGGAATACCCGACAAGGAATATACCAAAACGACTATTGTAAAAGCTGCCAAGAAATAGAGAAATTCACCGTAACGACTGTTGGAATATTCTCACCATCATTTTTCACATTTGCATGTCTGCATGCATTTTGCATGCATCCAGTCATCTGCATGCATTTGCATGCAAATGCATGCATCCAATCATCATCTTGGTGGTCCTCCCAGCACCTAGAGCCTATTTTCATCTCCCTAGAGCATGTCTTCAGCCCCCAGTAGCCCTCCTACCTACTTGATGTGCCCTATTTGACTCTTCTTTATGACATGTGCACCTTTTCTCACCTACCACCAGTTCTCAATCAGTTAGAGCACCTCATTTCACCTACTAGGTGTCTGACAGTCAGTTAGAGCATTGATTGAGTATTCTTCCATTGATTGCTCATGCTAACTGCTCGTAGCTCCTAGTTAGCTAGTTCTAGAGTGCCACTTGATCTTCTGACAGCCTCATGCGCCCTCCTTGGAGTCTCCATCCCCTAATTTGTGCCTAGATGGTTTTGTTAGAGTCAATTAGACTCACTTGGATGAATATTACCATTTATGACTGATACTACTGACTAGATGATGTCTCCAATGTTATCCAAGCTAGACTTTGAGCATGATTCGAATGACCTCCTTGGTTAATTCGAATTCTCTACAAAGTTATTGTATTATTGTATTCAGTTTTCACAGTGCCAACTCATAGCTGATGTATGATACTACTATTCTCCATTTTATGTGTTCATGAGTGATTATTGAGTGCATTCTTCTATTCTTCTTTGCAACTTCTTGAGATTTTGTGTGAGGCTTGTTTTAACTGTCAGATCCTACTGCAAATTATCACGACGACTCTTGTAAAAGCCACCAAGGACTAAAGGAATACGAGGCTTAAGACGTGCAAGACATGGAAACTCTTCTAGCTCACAACACCCACTTATCGCCAACTCTTTAATATTTTCCAGATCAGACATCCCTGAAATCCTCTTCAATCCGCTACAGCGCAATAGACAGAGGCATTCGAGCGTTGAAATGGGTGTTAAATCAAGTCCAACCAAATATTTGTTCTCCATTTTAGTTTTATTGTCTTGTTTTGTCATATTATGTCATATTTAGGGACAATATCATCGTGCTCCAACAATTTGCTAAGTCCTTTTTCTATGAAACGAGGCTTTGCATGCAACTTTGAATTTCATATTAACAACATGGTGTATTCTTTCACAATGCTATAAATGCTATAGTTTTCATAAAGATAAATGCCTCAGTGACTATTTTCTCCATGAAATTCTTCAATTTGTCATTGTCCCTTACAACTCTCAGCAGTTATTTTTTTTGGGTTTAATTGCTACATGTGTTTGCATGGTATTGAAGGAAAATTGAATATTTGTGCTGCATTTAAATGGAATCGACATAAACAAATCAAGCAAAAAATTGACTAACCATTCGAGATTAAGAACACTTGAACAACGCCTCTGTTCCAGGGTTTGAATCGACCTCTACCAATGCCTCTCATGCTACGGGGTAAATAGAATCAAAAGTTTGAAATCCAATATCAGTAGATCTCACAGAGGCCTAAGAAGTTGGAGCAAATATAACATCTCTCCACGGTGTTGTTGGTTATATGTTACAAAAAAATAGATCTTCCCAAATGAGAGCGATCCTAGCGTCAACTAACCAGATAATTTGGTTCCATCGCCTCCCACCCTATTCAGGCCAGAAGCCTCTTGACCCTTCTTCTTCCTTTCCCATAAATATCCTTTCAAGCTACAAAGAAGAACAATATTGCCTCCTTGAAAAAGGAGGAAATAGAGGACCAACCTTTGAAGGACAAATTGTGAAGAGTGCCAGGAAAGAACCAAGGCTATAGACGCTCGATCTCGCTCGATATTACATTATCGATCCATTCGACCGAATTGTTCTTCTTTTCTTAGCATTTTGTTTAGAGTTCAAAGTTTAAGTGTTAATGCGTAAATCATCGTGGGAAACTAAATTTCTCTTGCAAGCTTGAATAGAAGGCTACATTACCCACTCACTAAACATGAGTGCATTTCCCTGATATGGCATCGATCAAAGGAGTTTTTAGAGTAGGAAAAGCAAGCATTCAGATTATTCTTGGAACATCTAATTCATAGATCGAGTGAACAATTTGGTGGGAAATATTGCAATGGAGCTTTGAATGGCACTTTCATTGGCTTATTGTTAAACTCAAACAGAGAGTTGTATCATTTACTTCATTGGATTTGAAAATTATTACAAATAGTGTTACAATGCACAGTCTTCTTCGTTGTGTCTCTTGTCGGAGCTTGCAGATTCTCACAGGGTGCTGGAAATGTATTATTATCGTTGCCATCATATGAAAATGGACTACCTGAAATGTTTCTGGGAAAAGAAGGCCATAACCGCATTGAGATATCCAACATTGTCATTCATGGAAAAAGGAGAACACCAGGGAGGGCGTGCCTCATGTGAGTAGATATTTTTGGTTAGACTAACAATATGCATAAAGGACAGTTGCAGAATGGAAACATGTGATGTGTCAAAATGTAGAATTTTTTATTTTAATTTTTTTTTCTTACAATTTTATTTCCTCCTCCACGGATTTACGTCTTATCCAAATCGTCCTTCACCAATGAGAAAAGAATAATTTTAATTTTCTAAAAATATAAAATATATTTTTCATTAGAAAAAAATCAGTTTAATATGTTTTTTTTAAACATTATAAAAACATTGCATTAACACTTCCAAACTAATGTACAGTCAAAAGATTTGACTTTCAAACGATTAGTATATATCCTTGCCCAGGAAGGGACATAAAAAGCTAATTTTCTTATCATTTCAAATAAGTGAAGATGCATAATTAAACGAGAAATCCAAGAACGCACAACCTCACTCACATTTGAACAAGAAATACAACATCACAACCCCACTCGCCTGAATGAAAATTACGTAAGGTATAAGGAAAATCTTTCTCTCTGTTGTTTTATCTATGCTGATCTATATTCTAAGTATTATTATGTCCCCGACGGGGGACATTTATAAATCAGGAGGCATGATTATCTGTTTTGATTTTTTATGGTGTGGTATAGTTAGACTAATGTTTAATTTTTTTATTAATTGGGTTTTTTTAAGTAATGAATATTTGTTTGTGTTTGATTGGTTGGAAGGAGGTGACCCCATGCCTTGGGAATCGCTTCCTAGGCATGGGCAGCATGCTCCTATAAACAAGAATAAATGTTGTCTCAGTGCAAAGAATGTCTAGGTAGCTGGCTCGAGGTTTCACTGTACTTGGGCTGGCCATTCTATGGTGTTCTAGGTTGTATGATTTGTGGTGGGTTGCGATGCGGCCTTTGCGGTGGGTTAAACCAGTCCAAGGTTTACGATGGGTTGTGCTGAATTATGGTGAGCATGGTATTTTTTTTCCAGAGCATGAATTAATGTTGCATTTCTGCTTTGGCTAGGGTTTACGATGTGCTTGGTTGATGGAATGTATCTTCAGTGGGCAGTTTACTATGGCTTGTGCAATTTCCCAAGGTTCTTAAGTTCTTCTTTGAATGATGCGAGGGTTTTGTTCTCTGCATTTTGTTAGTTTTTCATAATTTACTTCAATCTGATCTAGGATCTTAACTAAGAGAACAACATGTACAGCATATCAATCATGGACACAATAATGCAAGCACACAAGAGACACAGAGTTTACTTGCGGAAAACCATAAAGGTGAAAAACACCAATAACTTCCTCAAAGATAGATAGAGCAATGATACAACCCAAGCATAAGAGATAGACATCTCCTAGCAGCATCTTCTCCTCCTCCACAAGTGTGCCACTCTCCAAAGAGTGTGTGTGAGAATAGAATGATCAAATAGAGTTCCTCCCGCACTTTATTTATACATGACTTGACTTGCCTAATAACCTTTACTAGGTCGGCCTTAACTTAACCACATAACATAATGTTGACTGGGTCGACACCCAAGAGGGTGGTATAATAACCCTTTGACCCACATGGCTGACCCCCAATAGGGTGGTCTAATAACCCTTTGACCCACATGACTTATATAGGGCCGACCCCAACAAGGTGGTCTAATAACCCATCAAGTATAAGTTACGACACTTACAATATAAATAATGACACTTCTGTATAGAGGAATAATAACATCTCTATAGGAATACAAACACTTTCGTATAGAGGAATAATACCACCTCTATAGGAGTACAATATACATAGATGAAATAAATGGGTGAAATACATTCCAAAGTTACATATACATCAACACTCCCTCTTAACTAGGAAGGTATTTCTCGACACAGATCTGCTAGCACAAGCCTTCTTCTCTGGATCATCATCAACAAATCATCATCCTCGAATAATCGTCATCGTCACTGCTGCTGCTACCTCAATCAATCTCTGAATCTATTCGTCATAGGAAGTTCTACAGAGCCAGTCCTTTTTCATATTGGATGTAGGCCCACCATATGCAGGTCTTCATCATCACTGGCCATACTGTGGAATCCTCAGGACTTATTACGTGCGTCACAAAACCAGGCTGTTACGAGCACATAGCTCTACCTGTCGGATCTCCCAGGAGCACATTACATGTGACTGTCACAAAACCTTAAAAGAGTCTCTTGACTAGAAAGAAGCCTAAAGAGCATCTGAGGCCTTTTTCATCCTGTCCAGATCTCCATGACATATTACATGTGAACCCCACCATAAAACCTTAAAAGAGTGTCTTGTCAAGCAAGAACCCTAAAGAGCATCTCAGACCTTTTTCATCCTGTCCAGATCTCCAAGACTTATTACATGTGGTCATGGCAATGCCGCGAAAGAGCATCTAAGGCCTTTTTCATCCTGTCCAGATCTCCCAGGTCTACTTACATGCCATAGGATAAAACCTCGAAAGAGCGTTTTCAGATCTCCCAGGGAGCTATTATATGCCAGCGAAAAAACCTAGCAAGAGAATCTGCAAACCTCCTAGGGCGCTATTATATGTCCTCCCAAAGCAAAACCTTGAAAGAGCATTTTCCAGATCTCCCAAGGAGCTATTATATGCCAACGGAAAAACCTAGGAAGAGAATCTGCAAACCTCCTAGGGCGCTATTATATGCTTATCTACACCACCTGTCCACGACCATAGAGTATCAACCTGATACTCACCATACATCATCCTAATGTACACATGATCATCATCACTGCATCGTCCTGACGCATGTCATTTGGAGCAACATCCTGAAGCTCATCATCCATGATCATCCTGATCATACAATGAATCCACCTGATGCATACACAGTATCTGCCTGATACATATCATCATACATGATCTACCTGATCATACAATGTATCCACCTGATACATATACAAATACATGATCCACCTGATCATACCTGATACATATGAACATACATGATCTACCCGATCATACAATGTATCCACCTGATACATATACAAATACATACACATGATACAACTGATCATATCCAGCATCCAACATGATGAATACATACATAAATGATCCAACTGATCATATCCAACATCCAACATGATGCATACATACATAAATGATCCAACTGATCATATCCAACATCCAACATGATGCATATACATATACATAGCAGTAACTGGAGCATTGTCCTAATGCTCATCATCCAGCGCTTACATCCACAGCCATGTCAAGGATCCTCCTTTCAACATGCTTGGAATGGCTTCAGCAAATGTCTCCATCACTTCTTCCTCAAAGTGTCATCGATCTAAAGAACACCAAGCCTCTCTCTGAAGTACTCGAACTTCACTCTGGCTAGTGGCTTCGACAGCACATCTGTAATCTGCTCATCCGTCGCAACATATAAAAGATTCACTTCTCCTCTCTGCACCATATCCCTGATATAGTGATATTTGATCTCTATGTGTTTTGACCTATCGTGGAACACCGGGTTCTCAGACAGCTTCACACAACTTTGGTTGTCACAAAAGATACTAGTAGCCTCCAGCGAGAGATCAAATAACTCAGACAGTAGCTTCCTAAGCCATACTGCCTCACAACTAGCTGAACAAGCTGCAACATACTCTGCTTCGTCTGTACTCAGTGCTACGTAGGACTGATTCCTGCTAAACCAAGAGATCACACCTGATCCCATACTGAAGCAGCACCCAAAAGTGCTCTGCCTATCTGCAACACTGCCTTCCCAATCTGAATCAACATAACCCTGTAGGTTAAACTTTTGATTCGTATCATACTTGAGCCCATAATCAACTGTACCCTTCAGGTTCCTCAGAATATGCTTTACAGCAACCAGGTGAACACTCGGATCCATCAGAAACTAGCTCAATATGTTCACCGCAAAGAAAATATCTGGTCTCGTGTTCATTAGGTACATCAAGGACCCAATCATCTGACGATACATAGTGACATCAACTGGCTCAGATGAAGCATCACACAGAAGCTTTAGGTTCGATGCCATAGGTGCGGCCATGGCCTTGCAGTCCATCATCCCGAACCTCTTCAGGATCTCTACTGCATACTTCCCTTGTCCAAGGAAGATTCCATCTACACTCTGCCACACCTCCATACCTAGGAAATAGTGCATCATCCCCAAGTGTCGGCACTCAATCTATCCTCTCCTGTTACAAACAGGTCATCCACATACAATAGCAGTATCACTGGATTTCCTTCCTCAACCTTGTAGTAAAGGTTGGAATCTGCTTTACTCTTGGTAAAGTCCAAATTGGATAGAAAGCCATCTATCCTGCCATACCAGGTCCTGGATGCCTATTTCAAACCATACAGGGCTTTCTTCAGTTTGCACACATGTGATTCTCGGTCATTTGTCTCAAACCCGAGTAGATGCTCCACATACACTTCCTCTTCGACTACACCATTCAAGAAATATGTCTTGACATCTATCTGGTGTATCTTCCATTTCATCATTGCAGCCATAGCAAGTATTGATCTGATGGAAGTGTGGATGGCTATAGGTGTAGAAGTCTCTTCATACTCAATCCCTTTTTCTGGGAGAAGCCACGAGCTACAAACCTCGTTTTGTACTTCTCCATGCTACCATCTGCAGCATGCTTGATCTCATAGATCCATTTGGAAGTCACAGCATACTTCCCTTCAGATCTTGGGTTTGCATCCCAAACATAATTCTTCATGATCGACTGATCATGGAATTTTTCTATTACTTCATCCCAGATCCTGGGAACTTCAATATCTTCAATAGATATCTTTGTTGCTAGAACAAATGTTGTAGTCCTACTTTTGTAGGTGATGGTATACAATCTTTCCTACAAAACAAGTTAAATTGCATCATTAGAAACATCTCATAGTTTTCAGAACAAATTCTTACACATAAGGAAATATGTCATACAGTCATGCAATTATTTTAGCCAATGCTTCAATACAACATTTATCCATATCCCGTAACTTTCTAGATGCCTTCCAATCTCTACTAGAACATTTTTAAGACTGTGCACAACTCCCAACATGTCAGCAAAGAGGTTTTATTCTATATAAGTATCAATGGAATGTTGTACAATGCCATAAACCACTTACCCATCGCATGCATATTAGTAGTATACTGTTCATTAATGCAATTATTCTAATATGCATAATACACAACCTAAGTCTAGGAACATAAGCATATACATCATTGAACAACATTATTTAAACAAACAAATATGTAAGAAATGACAATTCAAATACTTATATTTGTTTGGTTGTTGGGTGGACTCTCTTAGAATCTTTGCAACTCCATCCTGATGTGGATTGTGAGAAGTGGTCGACTCCCTCTGAGTATCTGCATCCTTGCAGAAACTACTGGAGTGTGCTCCCTCTTGATCTTTTCTTCCTGTATTACATGTCCTTGAACTTATATCCATCCTCGATCACTATGCATTCTTACAAGTATCATTATTGTGCTATCCTCGAGATCTCATACATAATCATACATTTATTAGTATATTCTCAATACTATCAAAACAAAATAATCTTAAGCATGTATAGTCATGATCATTTCAAACAAAAATAATAAGCATTAGTATTCAAGGACTCTTATGGTTAGTCATATCATAAATTAAAGTAAGAAACATAATATGCCTAAAACCGTGATTACTCAAACCTATACTTTTACGACTCTTCTGGTTAGTCATATCATCAATTAAGGTAAGAAACATAATATGCATACACCCATGATTATTCAAACCTATGAATAATCATTGTCAATCGTGCCATGTATACTTATATAAGAGATCCTATCACAAGGTAGGATTCTAACTTGATATAGGAAAAACATACCTGGATTAGTATGTTAGCTAGTTATGTCTAACATACCCACATGATTTCTTCTTGTTCTCTTCAATGACTTGTGCTAGTAACCTGCATATCTCATAAGTTAACCATTATAGAACCAAGTTATACATACCTCATAAATAGATCTTCTAAGTGATCCATGACAATGGATGAATCTTTGTCTTCATGTCACCATGATCATATGTTCTTGAACTAGAACATGATTTGTCTTTCTTGGTGTACCTTTCATGTTAGCGGACAACATAAAACTCATACAACACCATAATGCATTAGTACAATCATAAGAGTCAACACTCTAATCAATGAATATCTTCTATCATGCATTCATAATTTTACTAAGGTGATACGACAAGTCTAAATTTAATCAAGATTGTACTAACCGTAATAATATGAAGACAAACATACCATAAACTTAATCATGAACAAATCTCGAATCATACCTGGATAAGTCATACCTGTCAAGATTGCTTGTAATCTTCTTATGAAAGGCCTTAGCCTCATCTCCCTCAGAAACAGGAGCTTCTTCACTTATGCAGGTGACCAATCCATTTTCTTCTAGGATTAACCCAATCCACTTGATTTGCAGAAACTGGATCTGGAGCTGGATTAGGGTTTGTCAGAGAAACCCTAAAAATTCAAACTTTGAACTTCAAACTTCTAAAAGGATAGAGAGATGTGCCTTTCTGAGCTAGTCAAGCTGGTATACTTAGAATTTGAAAACTGCAAAGTTTCACCCCTCAAAATTGCCTTTTAGTTTTCCGGATTCACTAGGGAGGACCGTGAATTAGGGTTTGAGTTTCTTGGAGCTTCACCCAACCAAAAAGTTTGATTCAAAGTTCTAAGCTTCTATTTTTCTGAGGAGATTCCAGCCGTGGTCACATATTTCCAAAATTTCAACTTTTGCAGAAGCCCTAATTTTCCATCTTTCCAATCAAAGTCTTGAACTGGGGTTTGATCAAGCCCGACCTTCTTCCCAACCAAAAAATCTGATCTTAGTCTCTAAATTTTGATTTTTATGAGTAGCATCCAGCCGTGGTCTCCGATTACAAAAATTCCAACTTTCTTCGAAACCCTAAATTCCCGAAGCCATGAATGAAGGTGCTAAACAATAATTCTGTTTTGACATAAATATGCACCTGATTGTTTTTGGTGTAACTCCTAACTTTATAGTCCACAGGTTCTGAAACGTCTACCTGTGGTATCCTGACCTGTCATATTTCCAACCCCATAGGTCTGACCTCAATTGGATTCTCTGAGAGAGAGTTATGCCAAGTGTCGCAACATGACCTGTTTATGGGATAAAACAGGATATCGAACTTGTACAGCGTGCCACGTGTCACTGGTTTAGTTTCGACCTTTGAAAAAGTTACCTGAGAAATTAAAGTCCATGCACTACCTGCCACGTTTTACGAAATTTCATTTGGGGCTTCCTAGCCCAAGTTATGACTTTTTTTCGTAGGTCACCTGTTTATGACTCAGATCTGGAAGAGGCAGAAACCCTAGATTGTACAGATCATAAAACATAAAGCACAACGAATTAGAGTTTTTCCTTTGGATACCAGGTACATGGGGATCTGCTCTTCGACCTGTAAACGTTTCAGATCCAAAAACTTCGCCAAAATGGATTTATAGCGAAAGTGTTATGATGGCTGGTTTTTGCTATATCAAGCCCTAGCTTCGTAAGTGCAACAAGTGTCATACATGCCATACCATGCCTTCTTTCATGTTAGCTCTGATACCATGTTAGTTTTTCAGAATTTACTTCAATATAATCTAGGATCTTAACTGAGAGAACAACATGTACATCATATCTACAGCATATCAATCATGGACACAATAATGCAAGCACACAAGAGACACAGAGTTTACTTGGGGAAAACCATAAAGGTGAAAAACCCCAATAACTTCCTCAAAGATAGATAGAGCAATGATACAACCCAAGCATAAGAGATAGACATCTCCTAGCAGTAGGTTCTCCTCCTCCACAAGTTTTCCACTCTCCAAAGAGTGTCTGTGAGAATAGAATGATCAAATAGAGTGCCTCCCACACTCTATTTATACATGACTTGACTTGCCTAATAACATTTACTAGGTCGGCCTTAACTTAACCACATAAAATAATGCTGATTGGGTCGACACCCAATAGGGTGGTCCAATAACCCTTTGACCCACATGACTTATACAGGGCCGACCCTAACAAGGTGGTCTAATAACCCATCAAGTATACGTTACGACACTTACAATATAAATGATGACACTTCCGTATAGAGGAATAATAACATCTCTATAGGAATACAAACACTTCCGTATAGAGGAATAATACCATCTCTATAGGAGTACAATATACATAGATGAAATACATGGGTGAAATACATTTCGAAGTTACATATACATCAACACATTTGTGTCTTGGGGTTTATTTGTTTATCTCCCATCGTTGTTGTCTTGTTCGGAGACGGTTGTAGGGAGCTTCATCTTTCGTCATTGGTGGGATGTATGTGCAAAAATTAATTATCTATTTTGAGTGTTGTTGGCCTGGTAACAATTTATCTCTCGTTGTTGTTGTCTGGTTCAGAGGGGGTTGTATGGAGCTTCATATTTCGTCATTGGTGGGATGTATGTACGAATTAGTTATTTTGTTTTGTTGTTGTTGGACTCATAACAGTGTTGTTATTTGATTTCTGGTGCGATGCTACTATGCGGTCGTGGTGTGCTCATCGTTAGTGCTTGTGGTTTCGTTTGTTTAGGTGGGTCCACTGCATTCTGATTTCTTTGCGTTTGTAGTTTGAATTATATGTTTTCAGCTTCCCGGTGCAAAGAACTTGTCCTTGTTTCTTCTAGTGGATTGGCTTTGCAGGTATGTAAAAAACCATTCCTCACTACTACATTTGGGGGGGGAATTCGATGTTTGTTCAACACTATGTATCATCGAATATGTGTTGGTATGGACGTCGGTATTGCGTTGTACTAACGTCGGTAGGATGATGTCACTTAAGCGAAATCCTGAGGTGTTTCTTAAGCAACACCTAAGATGAATTTTCCTCCCTCTTAAATGACTATTGGAAGCATAGGCCAAATGTCCCAAAAATGTTTGAAAACAATCGTCCTTGTATGTCGAGTAAATGTCTGAAAAAGAGACATTTTCTATGTATATTTGTTGTTGGATTGATTTCCAAATAGAGGCGTTGATAGATTAAACTTCACGCCAACATAACGTCCAAAAAGAGATGTTGTAAGAGTATATGTCACATAGGTTTAATGTCTAAAAAGTGACATTTGCAATGTTAGATTTGACGTCGGATAGACATCCGGATAGAGACGTTGATAGACTAAGTTTCACGTTGGTCGATCATCGGAAACAAAACATTGAAAGAGTAGCTCCCATGTCGGTATAATGTCTGAAAAGAGACATTTGCAATGTAGATTTGATGTCGGATTAACATCTGAAAAGAGATGTTCAATGTTCATAGATTAAATTTGATGTTGGTATAACATCCAAAAAGAGACGTTTGCGGAGTGGATGGAAGATTGGATTAACATACAAAAAGAGATGTCTACAGTTTATGCTACTAAAAAAACAATTATGGTACCGATGTTCAACACACGCCACTCTAACGTTGAGTGAGTGTATAATAAGCCATATTTATTTATAGATTTATATAAAAAAAATTAGAGGTTGTGATTGGATTCTCGTCTACGGTGAATTTGTTGTTTCCATTTATACAATTTGTTGGTTGAATAGAGTTGGGATTTCACCAATGAGCTAGGCATGTCTAGATCTCTCCCTAAAGCTATTTTATGCCTTGGTATTGTATCCCTTCCTGACCCATTCCTTCACAAGTGTCATATAAAAAAGAGAGAATGTTGTGTAGGTGAGGGGTGCAACTTGGGGGACAACACATCTTAATAAGATATTTATTAATCGCTTAGAAAACTTTTTATAATTGAACAGATTGATACAAAATTTTGAAAAGTCACTCACTTGATTGGAAGACTTATCCTTTGATCTTTTACTAGTCTATTCCTCCTTATCATACTTAGGTGCATTATGAAATGTATCCATCACATCACACATGAATTATTTTTTCCTATTTACATTGAACTCCGGTGGGTATACAAAAATTTATTAATATTCCCTATAAGTATTATTTATGCATCCATGATGGTCCTTACTCCATCTCATGTTAGCACATGTACTTTCACATTGTTCCAATATTCTCTATGTGTGTCTTCTATCATAATGTGTACCTCCTTCTCTTCCCATTTCTTTATCAAATCTAGGAACTCCTATGTATTGTGGTTTGTGCTGTGAAAGTAGGAACATAACATGTGGGATTTTGTTCAATGCCACATGATGTGTCTATATTATCCATAGTTAAAACAAGGCAGTATCCTCACACCTCCATATATTCCTTATCCTCTTTCTCTAAATCATCCTTGTCCTCTTCCTCCATTCTCTTCCATCACATATACTCGGTAGGCATACAATGTGTTTTCTTCAGTCAACTATAATGACCTGTATTTTTTCACGTAATGTACCTCAGAGAAGCTCTTGTGATGGCCAGAAGGTAATGTCTTTATCTGAATGGGGAGCCAGATGAAGGTCAAGTGTAGTCACTTCATATTTTCATGAGGTTGTTTGTAGTTTCTTCTTAGATTTTTTCTGAGGTCCTTTGTAGTAGCAGCTTCAAAGTGTTTGAACACGCCATCTCACGTTCCAAGTCTCATTCCAGGTCGACAACCTTCATTGCGATATGCAGCTTCAACACAATAAAATAATGGAACTGGTCTTCAACGCAACTCTCAAACATTATGGTTCATAATCCATACTAAACATGTATGAGGGGATAGACTTATTGGTATATCAACACATTGAGCATTTCCTTTTGATAACATTCATCATAGTCATCATATTGATCTCTTCTATTTTGAATTCCATTGATAACTTTAGGCACCACATATATCAAAAGAGCTCGTGGAATGTATTGCTCATTGTCATATGAGGTCACAAATCACTTGATGAGGTTTCAATTTTTAGGTCATAGCTCTAGAGAGAGGTCACAACACCCACACACTAGAGGAGAGAGGTTTCAACAGCTCTGATATTCAAGAGAGAGGTCACACACACCCACAGAGCAAGGGCACAACTCCCCAATACAACCCAAGATTCTATCCATGGATTCCAACGCTGTGGATGAGAGAGTATTCAATGTACTTTTTCAAAGTTGGATTCTCCACTCCTTATCACATCTCTTCAACAAAAGATGAGAACGCAAGTCTATAATCAATGATCCAATGCTTAAGTTGGATTGTCTTCATGTTATATAGTATCCACCAATATTTTTACCAATGTCTCATGCTCCACACATATCTATCTGAAGATGGTTCGTTCTCTCTCAAATATGGTTAACGCAACGGGGGCCATACCATGCATATCGTAGAAGTGATAACAATATGGATTAGGGTTACATATAGATATGAACCATGAACATAGTTTACAAACTAGGATTTCATGTAGATACCACCAGGTAATACACAAATATGAATATTATTACATAGAACTACTAGAAGGGGAGAGAGTATTGGGTGCACAAAGGAGGACACTACATGCAGGAGAATCTCTAGCAAACTGCAGCAAATGGCTTGTGCAATCTATGGGAGGTTGGAGCAAACTATAGGAAGATAGAAGTAGAGTAGGCTCACACAAATTCCCAACAACACTCTACAAGCCCTAAGAACAATAGGGAAGCTCTGATACCACTGTTAGGTTGTCGTATAGGGAAACTATTTAGATTGGCTCAAACACAAAGCGAAATAACACAATAATGCAAAAACACAAAGACAATCAGAATAGGCATGAATTCTCAATTCTTTCTCCTTAGCCCAAGCAGAAAAAAAAGTGACGCGCAAGCGCTTCCAAACGCGAGCATGCGTCCTGGCTTCGGCAATGCTGAACATCCACATGGAAAAAAGGCGCACGCACGTGTGCATGCCCCTGTTTTTTTTATATAAAAAAACAGAGCACAGGTTTGTCATGTTCGACAAACCCGCGAGCACAGAGCGGCCATTAGGCACCCCGCGAGTGTATCATGGAGCACCAAACGACCTCCTCAATGCCAACACATTGGACCTCCACCACCCTGCCAATGTTGCCTCCAGGTAGGTGGTCAACGAATCATTTATTTCTTGTTTTTTTTGTTTTTTTCGTTTTCCATTTCATTTTAATTTAAAAAAAATTACAATCCATTAAAAAACCAAAAAAATTTCATTGCAGATTAACTACACCTAACAACATGACAAACACACCTGAACCATCAGATGAAACCAATGAAACGACACCATCTAAAGACAACATTGGAACGAACAATGAACCGAATGAAAACCCCGAAGATCAATTACACCAAGATTTAAATGAATTAAGGGTATTAAGCGATGAATTGAAGAGCACCAATGAACCCTCTCGGGTTTCCTTGGCTTCGTCATTGCAAAACATCATTGAATCCATCAACATTGCCCACAATGATATCACAAATCTAAGACAATACAGGGCTCGAATGAGGGAACACTACTCCACTGGGATGTCCAAAGAACAGATTAAAGACCTCAGCATCATCAAAGCCCATTTGTACGACAAATTCATAATTCCCTCGACAGGACAACCTCCAGATGTGAGGAAGAGACGGGTTTGCATGGACTGGTGTATTTACCAGCCATGGAGAGATAACTGGAGAAAGAGATGGTTTATGGTGTTTGACAGGCCCCCATGCAATAATTTGGAGGTCCCACAGTATTTCCTTCAGAAATTGTGGGCTGAGTTTGAGCTAGGCTACCATGTCAACTATTTTGACATCACTAAGTTTCAGAGTGTCAGTCTTGGCTCTGCCCAAGATTGACCTCAAGCCTGCCGCAACCCACTTAGAGGACCTCCTGCACCCAGGAGAGAGCCAAAACCCCCTACTAAGCCACCCGAGTTTGGTAACGTCCTAGATGAGATTGATGACTCAGTTAGACATGCCACACATCATTTGCTTAGACATGCCACATTTGTGGCTATGTCTTCACAGAGCCGGGAGGACATCGATCAGACAGACACAACTACATGGTCTATGGGTGGTGGCCGGGACATGCCGGGTATAGGTGGAACCCAGGAAGGTCCTTCTAGTTCTACTTGAACAATGGCTCATCGTTGTTCTCACTGTGGTCATTCTTGCCATGGTTTTACGCAGCATGCCACAGGGAGCTACATGGAGCAGGTTAGTTATTGTTTTATTTAATGTTCAAGTATTTGTTGTATTTTATTTGATATTGTATTGTTTAATATATTTATCTTTGAATTACACATTGTTGACTTTATTTGTTTTAATGTACATTTATTCAGGGCCGAGTCTCCATCCTCCAGGTGGGAGGATATCGGTTCCTTTGACCTAGACCGAGCCATGGCAGCAGCAGAGGAGATTGTGGCACCATACACACATGTAACTTCTTTACTTTGAATAATTAGATCCTGTTATGATTAATTTGTGTTCAGTAATTACAAATTAATTAGCACTCAGTAATTACCATATTATCATTGTATTTTACAGTTGTGTTTATCATATTGTCTAAATTATTTGAGAGCTATAAATTCATATAATCCAACCAAACAAAAATGAAACCTTATCAAACATGAAAACCTAAGAAAACTAGAAACATCTGTTCATGTTCACTTTAGGCATCCGAGACCAATGATGAGAGAAATTTCCATCATCAATTTGCTGTAGGTGACATTGTCATCATTCTGTCCATCAACAATCTGTCCATAAGCTGATCATCTTCATTCTATTTGATAGCATGTCCTCATTCTGTCCCCCAACATATCTTCATTTGTCCATGGTCATGCTGTCATTAATATACCGCTGTCGCTGCCTTAGTGAATCCCAAAAGATGCCCGCATTTCCCTTTCTGGATACCCGCACTTGTCCTCAACTCTTATCATCAATCCCGCAGATGTGCTGAGAGGGATGCCTGCAAGGGATTGCAAACTTCTCCATGTCCTATTTCCCACACTAGCTTCCAAGATGCCCGCATATCCCTTATGAAGCATGCTCACAAGATCATGCTTGCTTGGCATGTCTTCTCAATCCATGTTGTCAATCCATTCATTGTCCCATGATCTGTATGACCATGCTCATCCTTGTCATTTTCCTCAATACTTGTGTTCTACATGTCAAGTCCATCTTCTTTTCATTTGCATTGACCCTTCAATCCATCCAATGCTTGCTTGCTCTTCATGTGCTTGACCAATGCCATGTGTGTTATTGATGCTTTGCCATTTGTCACCATGTCATCCAAGTTATCGTTGCCATGTATTCTCCTTGTCCAAATCATCTTCAAATGACCACAGTATGGGTCATTTGACTCTTGGCTCAACAGGTGTGCCAATGGCTCCAATGCCCATCACTTTGTCCACAAAATCAACCTTTGTTGCCATGCCCTTATGCCATGTGTTCTTCAAGCTTAAAATTTTTCACTAATGTTGTCATCAATGACAATAATAAACAACCATATTCATCAAGATCTCCTCAATCTCCCAAAATCTTCACACATTACTTCCTTAAAAATGAAACTTGTCTTCTATTTATACTCTTGTCTTCTATGAAACTTGTCTTCTATTTATAGTTTTATCATTAAGATGATTAATAATTCAAATATGATTTATTTAATTATGGCCATGCCATGTCACCTTCTATGCCATGTCACCTTATTTAATTTTAGTTTCATGCCATGTCACCTTCTATCCTTTCAGAATATTAAATGTGAGACACACATATGCCCTTAAGGTGCCCGCAATGCACTCTTAAAAATGCCCACAACGGGCTCCACTTTGATGTCCGCAAGGGCCATCAACACATGCCTGTATTGGTCTTGGATTATGCACACAATGGTCTCATTTAAATGCCCGCAGGACCTTATCAATATGCCCGCAATACGCAACAAATTCCTGTTACAGAGAAAACTTCCTATGGCTTGGGGCAGACCACAACAGACAGCTGACTACCAGAAAATGACTCAATTGCCAATAGAATGCTATATAAATGACAATGCTAAGATAATGGAGAAAAGACCAACCTTCAACCGGATGTTTGAAGTAGATCCCCGTTGAGATTTCAACTTCTACACTTGAACTTGCAGATTGGTCTCAACAACAAGTACAAGCAAGTGCATATAATATGTGAAAAACATTAGCATAATCAATAGCATGATCCATGATATCATAAGCGAATATAACCCAATGTAATTTAACAATATTCACAACATCAATTGGACGAGAAAATGAGTATTTTCATTAATGAATAACAAGAAGTCCAACATACGACCTCTTGCCAGCAACCAATCTGAACCAAGAACTGGGTCTGTCCACTTGTGCCTCCACCACTTCAATCCTCCATGTAATGGCAAACCCAAACTATGAAAGGATTTTGGAAGGTGAATATAAGTAATTCACAACAACAAGGATCAATGAGTGTAGACTCAAGTCATGGAAAAAATCCACTAGAGTTATCTTGCTCTTTCTTTCTCCTCCCTTCCATACACCATAAGAGCTCAATACATAGCCTTCCAAACGTAAGTGAAAAGACACATCGAGGCGTTTCAAGGCATATGGAGGGTGAAAGGTCACCCTAAGACCATTTTTTGGGAGTAAAAAGTAACTTTCTAATGATTTTTACCATTTTACTTTGTACCCACGGGCTATAGTGGAACAGCCTGGGTGTGCATTGGCTATAATGGGACAACAAGCATACAGGAAGAAAAATAGGGAAAAATGTGTTTTCTGGAGGACATAAAGTGAATCTGAGTCAGTGAAATGGATCCTGAAGATGTTGACCAAGTCACGTCCTCACAATCGATAGGGGTCCACTGACTATCGACCCATACTGTAGTCTCCCTCGACACCGGCCCGGGCAAGTTTGAGCCCACCCAGCAACACCCGCAGAGCGGATGAGGTCTCACCCGAGGCGTCCAGGAAGAGCAGACAAAACCATGTTTCCACTGAGGGAGGAGGCAAGTTGTGGCACTATGATATCGACATCAATTCCAAACATTCATTGTGAAGTTCTAGCATATTGCAGCATTTGACATTACCAGAAATAGAGATCGCATCTTAATTCAATTGCAGCATAGACAGATAACACATTATCACAACATTTATATTATAGCAACAGAAAATAGATAACTGCATTAAGAACAACGAATAACATTACACATAGATTGGACCAAATCATCATCATCTTTATATTACTGTGGCAAACCAAATACATAAACCTCCAGGAAACATCCGCATTATCTCTGTCTATCTCCGCATATAGCTCTATCTCTATCCTTTATCCATCCACACAGTCTATAACACTTACAATTCTCATCTATTTATAGGCTTCCGCCAATTACAATACTTGTCCACTTTCCTAACTGACACTATGGACAATCTACTAACTGACTTGGTCTAATGACCCAAAAGCCTGCATACCGCGATACAATGACTCGATATTACAAAATACATGACCAAAAACCCGCCAACTGTGGTATACTTGACTCAATATTACAAAATATGTGGTCCAAGTGACCCAAAACCCGCCAAGTGCGGTATCCTTTGGCACAAAATACTCCTTTCGTGCCTTCATCCAATGTGTCGTGGCGTAAGCAGTACCGCGACCTTTCCTCATCAAACCGCCTACCAACAGGCCCCCAACATAATCTTGTGGCTCGCCCTAGAGCCATGTCAATTGCCTCTGTTCTTGCTATCTGGATCACGAATTGTTGTCCCATTCATTCGACTGTACAGATCCCCGGCTACCAATTCTGTAAGCCCTCCACGAGAGTAGGAAACCCCTGTCTTGCGGTCAGGGACATCGTGAACTCATCCTCCAGTCACATGGAATCATGCTGATTGAAAGAACAAGATCATGAACAGTACCAAGGGGTGAGAATGGTGGACAACTCTAGCACATCTGTTTCGCGCCAGCGGCCGTCTTCTACTGAGGTCAGGGAGCTATCGCCCCAACCAGCCTGCGGATAAAAAATGGCACAACCCTTCGATCAAATACTACATACTAAAACATGCGAGACCGGTTAAGGGTCCATTTCATTGTCGACACATCCTGCAACCGCCCTGGCACTGGCCGGGGCATACACAGTGTAAGTGCACCCGTGGTGTCAAGATGCTCAGGGACACTCGTCATTCAGGTTCGCAGTGCTCCTAGGGTACTACCATGGGAAACGAAGCGGAGCATTTCCACAGCCTCCTTGGAATTCCTCACAGCTCAACTAACACAGAGATCAAACAACATAACCACGCTTGGTCGGAACAACTTCTGAATGGCGAACTACCAACTTCCTCAATTACTTATAGCCGAACCTTCCTCTACCATGATGGGGAGAATGATGCCTTGGGACCTCTCATCTGTGAGTCTGATCCAGCCAACTGCCACAGTGGAGGGGCGACCATGCTACCAACACCACTCCCACATGCCATCACGTGAACGACCCTGTTGATCATCGCGGTCCAGCTTGTCACATGCAAAACATGCCGTTGTCGTGTGTGAATCCTGCCACAGTGGTCAGGGACAATCATATGTGAAGAGGGTGGCTTATAATCCCTCCACTTCACCATACTCTCCCATAGTCGGCTTATTGAATTCATCGGCGAGCCTAAGTGAAACACCATCATGATGCTCTGATCGGAGGCACATCCTCTCCTGCTGGTGCATACTGTCTTCGGTTGGTGCGTGATCTGCCACCAAGCAACCTGCAACCATCATCATCATCCATTTCATCATTTTTTATTTTTTTTCCGATGCGACTCAGATAGCGCACTACTCCATGCCCGCGAGATAGGGCTTCAACCTGTGAACATTTACCAGCTAGGGGAGCATCCCCCCATCCAATCGCTGCAACTGAACCGCTCCTCCTGAAGTAATATTATTGATGCGGTAGGGACCCAGCCAATGCATCTATAACTTACCTGGATGTTTCATAAACTTACTGTCATATAGTAGTACCAAGTCACCTTACTGAAACTGCTTGTTTTTTATGTGGCGATCATGCCACGCCTTCTGGCGATCCTTCTCAACCCCTTTATGAAAGCCAACAATAAACCGATCTTCTTCGAGCTCCACCAATTGTGCTAGACGCTCGTCAAATGCTGCAACATCATCCATGCTGGTGGCCGCCGTAATTCGTAAACTCGGGACAATGTACTCCATAGGCATAATTGCTTCCTTCCCATATACCAGCTTAAAAGGTGTCTGACCAGTCAACCTTTTACATGTGGTGCGATAAGCCCACAACACCACTGGAACTCTCAAATCCCAGTCGTCGTGGTTTGCATTGCAAACCTTTGTCAGTGCGTGCTCCAATACCTTATTGAATGCCTCTACCATCCCATTCACCTATGGGTGATAGGGTGTACTCTTCTTGTGCTGAATCTGGAATTCCTCCGTCAGTGCGCTGATGGTGCAGTTGAGAAAATGGTTGCCTTAATCACTCAGCAAAATCTTAGGGCAGCCGAACCGAGTGATAATGTGGTCAAACAAGAACCGAGCAGCCGTCGTTGTGGAACAATCAATGACAGGGGCCACCTCCACCCATTGGGTCAAATAATCTGTAACCGTGATAATATATCGGGAACCTGTATGCTTCCCTGGTGGATTGATCAGCCCTACAAAATCCACAGCCCATTTCTCAAATGGTTGTAATGTTAATTGAGGGAGTAGTAGCATCTCATCGCATCTGGATGGTTTTCCAGTTCGTTGACAAACATCACAAGACCGGGTGTAGTCTGTCGCATCATTATGTAATGTAGGCCACCAAATCCCTACATGCAACACCTTCTGAGCAGTCGCCCGACTGCTGTAATGTCCTCCTGCGACTCCACCATGTGCCTCAGCCAATATCTACGCCTGCTCATGCGGCAAGACACATCTGCGCAAAATCTCATCAGCACCCAACTTATACAACTCTCCCGCGATTAGCTGAAAGTCTATAGCCTTGACGACCAATTGCTTCTTCTGTGAAGTGGTAAAGTCATTAGGTGCAGTGCTGGTCACCAAAAACTGAAGAATGTCATCAAAGCAGTGATCGACAGCGGTTACATGGAACAACTGGGCATCTGGCAACCCATCTTCGATATTAGTAGGCTCCTCCCCTGGGTCAATCTGCGACAGATGGTCTGGTCCAACATTCAATTGCCTCGGCTTCACAATGACTTTGAAATCGAACTCCTGAAACAAAAGTAGCGATCGGAAGATCTTCCCCCCCAATATAGGCTTATTGACCAAGTATTTTAATGCAAAATGACCAGTAAACATTTTAAAATGGCCACCCAACAAATAATGCTTGAATTTCTGTAGTGCATAAACCATGGCCAGGCCTTCACATTCTGTGGTAGTGTAATTGTGTTCTGTCGATGACAGTTTTCGACTGGCAAAAGCAATAGGATGATCAATGTTGCCTTCGCCTGGTTGAGCCAATGCAACACGTAGTGCAAATGATGAGGCATCAACATGGACATGGAATTCTTTGCTCAAGTCTGGAAAAACCAGAATTGGAGCCGATGCCATCTTTGCTTTAAGTGTTTCAAAACTTTCCTGACATGCTGGATTCCACTGGAATGCTGCATCCTCTTTCAACAACTTCTCGATAGGGGCCGTAATCGCAGCATACCCCCTAATAAGCTTGCGATAATATCCAGTGTGACCCAAGGTTGCGCACAACTACTTAACCGTAGTCAAGGGTTGCAACCCCAAAATAAGCGTAATCTTGGCTGGATCAACCAACAATCCTTGCTTAAACATAATATGCCCCAGCAATATCCCAAACGGAGCACAAAAATACATTTCTTCAAATTCAGCGATATCTGGTGTTGTCGGCATCGCTCAAGCATTAACTGCAGGTTGGCCAGGTGATCGTGAATCAATCCATAAACAGTCCAATCATCCATATATACCTGCAGAAACTTCTTAATAAAATATTTGAATGCGGCAACAACGACCTGGGAAATTATGGCAGATGCATTCTTCAATCCGAATGGCATGACCATGTACTGAAAGCAACCCCATTCAGTAACAAAAGTTGTCTTATGGCGATCTTCCTTGGCGATGCGAATCTGATGGTATCCAGAGAATCCATCAGTGAAAGAATACATCTCCTGGCCACCCACTCCTTGAAGTACTTCATCAGTAAACGGAGTCGGAAAGGGGTCATGCAAGCAGGCATTGTTCAACTTTCACAAATCAACACAAATAAGCACTTCACCTATTTTCTTGTCCTGCACCACCATAGGACTGATCCATTATGACTCTTCTATAGGTTCGATAATACCAACATCCAGCATCCGATCAAGTTCTACCTTGACCTTGTCTTTATGTCGCGGATTTAGCCGATAAGGTCAATGTCGGACTGGTTTAGCATCTGGTTTCAATGGAATCCTCATCTTGCCTAAATCACCCAAGATTCCCTTCATTTCGGAAAACTTCGTGGGAAACATGTCCTGAAACTCATGCAATAACTCAGTAACCTTACTCATCATCTCATCATCCCAATAATCCCCTACATTAGAAAACTGGGGAGTAGCCTCAATGCCGATATTCGTTTTGCGAAGCTACAACGGCTGATTGAACGGATTACTTGGCACAATAGGTGGTACCACATCACGGCTTCCTTCAGATTCGGGAATGTTGATATTCCGGGGATCATCAGCATCCTCTAGCCCTTCACTGACGTTGAAACACTCCATGAGAGACTGCATCTGATTGTGTGTGTGCAAGTCAATAGTGCATTTCACCGGAACAACCTGAAATATCACATAATGGATGAGCTGCAGGGCGTTATGGACATCAGGGTTGGCATCCGCAAACGTGAAGGTATGAGTGAAACAAATTATTAGCTCCCCCCAGGTGGTGATATCTGGGCCCAATTCAGCTGCAGTATACCACGAGCGTGGTATCTCCTCCAAAATGTGGACAAAAGCATGAACCCACTCATCTCTGGGTCGTGTTACCCACAATCGTTGGCATTCCATCACGTGATCACATGGATCATTTCGGCCATCATACTTGCCAGTGTGATAAACCTCCATATTGCCAAATCGAACCATCATCAACCTTCGACATTGTGACCAATCTTTGATAAATTTCTTATGCGTCGCCCACCAGTGTGCTGGAGCAGCCTTCAGTGCTTCTTCTAAGGCCAGCAGTCGCTAGGGTTCTGGAACACGGTCTTCAAATTCTTCTACAAAAGTGTCTAAGCTAGGAAACCCTTCATAGATAGGCAACGTGATCGTTTCTGTCGCAACCCGACATAAAGATTGCGTAACTAAACCACACTTCTGGACTGAGACTTCATGCATGCGATTCTACCAATGTTCCAATGCATCATTGGAGTCGGAAGCCATGGAGCTCTCACTACACCACTCCAACTCACCGTGAACAGTGGGATGAATGTAATCCTCAGAAATATTAAATGTGTGATCCCAGCCAATGTGATTGTCATCTTTGACAAGTTCAACATATCGGCATCCTTCAGCCGGATCCAACGGAGTGATAACTCTGAAATCATGATTCTAAAAAGTCATCATTCGCTTCTTAAAGTTAATTATATCTCCATTATCATTAGCCCATCCTATCCACAATAGCACAGGATAGGAGCTTCCTCCATCAACTACCTCAATGACATCAAAATCGGCATAAGTCTTCATTCCTTCAATATTAATTGTGAGCTGCAGAACTCGCCCAATAGGTGTAACCTTCACATGGTTAGCCAACCGGAGCTGTACAGGGGACCAGCTCAATGGGGGACTTCCCATTTTCTGCCATGTCTGCTTGGTTAAGATGTTAACATCTGAACCAATATCAAGAATCACAGAATCAACATCATAATCCCCAATCTGAATATTCATTCGCATTTCCTTGCCAGTCTTCCTTCGCTATAAGGAGTTTACTGCCGACTCTTGCCGTCCTTTCGGAAGTCACTGCAGCCATCCCTCAATCTCAACTAGGGAAACTGGATCTCGTGCCAATGATAGACAACTTTCAAGGAACTTCTACAGTATTCCTAGTGGTGTTCGATCATCGTCTGTCGTAGCATCAAAGATAGGTGGCATATCACAAACAACAGCCTTATCGTGATCTTTCTCCAAAGTGCGACGTGCCTCCATGAACGTCTCCCGCTCCGTATCAATGTCAAAATTTACTGTCTTTTGACTAGCCAAGTGAATGAGTGGTCACGAACCATCTTCCCGAGTCGTTTTACCTCCACGAGTGACAACAGCCATCAAAGCATCTTGCAGTCGTGGTTCTGTCGAAATAGTCGCAATATTGGCACCTTGTGTCTGATTCTGCTACAGATTCCCTGGTTGATTGACATTTGGATTAGCATACGACAGTGGTCGCAGGGGCTGGTTCTGAACTGGTTGCTGCACCGTGTTCTGCACTAGTTACTGTACTGGGTTCTGTAGATATGGAGTGTTTCCAGCCTGCCACCTTGCAATCAAATGTGGACAATTCTCGACTGTATGATCATTACCAGAGCAAAACGTACACTGATTCTGTAGCAGTGGGCAGTCATGCTAATAATGCCCCCATACCACACAGTGGTAACATTGAATAGGTCCTCGAGCACCTCGGCCTCCTCCTCCACACCCAAATCCGCCATCGCGTCTGCCCCTGTAGCCTCCCTGATAGCCACCCTGCTGCTGATACTGAGGTTGGTTAAACTACTGCTACATGGGTGTTGGCGGCATCCCTTGCCCTTGTGGTGCATACTATGGTTGTTGCACATATTGAGGTTGCAGGGGGTTCACCGGTGTATATTACGGTACAAACTGCTGCGGTTGCTGCTGTTGCAGTACAAATTTCATATGTGCTTGAGGCATTGGCTGAGCTACCTGCGGCTGTAGCGGTGTAGTACACTAATCATCTTTGACATAGAATGCGTCACACATTCTCTCCTCTAGCAACCCATATGCACGACAATCCTTGTCATCATGTCCTACCAACTTACAGAAGGTGCAATACAAATTTCACGGAGTTGTAACCATTTTCTGCATATATGGGAAACTATCATGACTATGCCCAAACACCGAACAAACATGACACCACGGCATACTACCTCCATTCAATGGGTTTGGTGCACCTGACACCAAGTAATTATGGAAATCCGAACAACCATCTTTCGTATGCTCTTCTCTTCGGTGGCGCATACACCATACTTCATCACGTGGTTCCTTGTTCTTCTTTAAATCTTGCAACTGTATAATCAAGTTAGCGAGTTGTGTCTGTATCTGTGACATCCCAGCTGCATTATCGCCAATCAGGGATGCCTCCAACCGCATTGCGATTTCTAGAGCTTTACTAGGTGTTGAAATGTTTTGCCGCATCAGCAGCAGCCGAATATGGGGTAACAGTGCCACAATGAACCATTCTTTATGTTGGACAACGCTCATATAAAAACTAACCTTTTCCATCAATGTCTTGAATCGCTAGTCGAAATCCCATACTGTCTCGTTAGGATACTACTTAATTTCCTTCAGTTCAGTAATATACTAGGCCTCCGACTTAGGCCGTCTAAATTCAGCAATCAGCCCATCCCGAATCTCATTTAATGACTTATTTGGGGCCCCTATAGGGACTAAGACAAATTTCATGAACCAATCTAATGCACAACCTTGCAGGGTCGTGGCCAACTGTCCTTTTTTAACATCATCATCAATGGTCTGTTTCACAGTCCAGACCGCTTCACACAAAAACCAATACTGTTCTGGGTTGTCTATCGCACTGCCATGGAACAATGGTAGCTTAGCATCATTGCCCGCCATCTTGGGATTCCTTCCTCTTGTCGCTGTACTACTACTACCAATTAACTTTTGCAATGTCGAAGTAGTTTTCCTTGCTGGTTGAGAGCTAGTGAGCGGAGGTGTGGGCACGCTGGTGCTGGGGTTTGGTCCTGCCTCTATCCTTGCCGTAGTCTGGTCGTTCCTATCAGGACTGTGAGGTCGCTTCGTCTCGTGTGGCCTTCCTTCACAGTCTTGCAATCCCATCGCAGCAGGACCTTCTCCTATCCTCTTCCTCTTTTCCTGTCGAAAACTTGCTCCGCCCCTCATAAGGCCACTTTCTTCCTCAGCTTCACTCACAGTCTCCTCATGGTCTGCACCCATCTACCCCTTTACCATTTCATGCACCATTCCCCAACAGTCGCGGTACCCATGGCCTCCACCCACCAGGCTATCTACTGATCAAGGTGCATCTTTAATATACCTTTCTCGCAGATTAGCATCTTAATCGACAGTTGGGGCGATAACAGAAACCTTCCCCTCGATCCGTCAAAGAAGTATCTTTCAGCTTCACTATAGGATTTCTTAGTATCGACCACAAATTCCATGATGTATCCTTCCAAGATGTTGTCAAGCCAAACCTCGACAGCCCACGATGCCTTATTATCGACTTTCTGTAATTCCTGAATCAATTTCGAGGTCCAGGTCATCGGTTCACCACCCTGGAAGTTCCTCTTCTGAAAAGTCAGTTTTGACAACCACTCATACAAAATTACGGGTATCACAGAAAAACCATTCATGCGGTCCATCGTGAATATATCTTCCCACCCACTGATCTACCGTAAGTTGCATGTTCTGACTTTCTTCTTCAGCGAACTCCTGCAACCTTTGATTGAACCATTTTTCTATCTCCGGCTTCGTCGGGTGCCACAACATGGCCTCTTCCTACTTTGCACACGGTCTCGGCAACAGAACCATTTGTTGACCAAATCGCGTCCTCATAGTTGACAGGGGTCCATCGACTGTCGACCCATACTGCAGTCTCCCTGGGCACCGGCCCGGGCAGGTTTGATCCCACCCAACAACACCCGCAGAGTGGATGAGGTTTCACCCGAGGCGTCCAGGAAGAGAAGACAGAACCATGTTTTTGCCGAGGGAGGAGGCAAGTTGTGGCACTATGATACTGACATCAATTCCAAACATTCATCGTGAAGTTCTAGCATATCGCAGCATTTGACATTACCAGAAACAGAGATCGCATCTTAATTCAGTTGCAGCATAGATAGATAACACATTATCGCAGCATTTATATTATAGCAACATAAAATAGATAACTACATTAAGAACAGTGAATAACATTACACATAGATTGCACCAAATCATCATCATCTTTATATTACTGTGGCAAACCAAATACATAAACCTCTAGGCAACATCCGCATTATCTCTGTCTATCTCCGCATATAGCTCTATCTCTATCCTCTATCCATCCACACACTCTCTAACACTTACAATTCTCATCTTTTTGTATTATTCCTCCAATTACAATACTTGTCCACTTTCCTAATCGACACTATGGACAATCTACTAACTAACTTGGTCTAATGACCCAAAAACCCGCATACGGCGGTACAATGACTCAATATTACAAAATACATGACTAAAAACCCACCAATTGTGGTATACTTGAATCAATATCACAAAATATGTGGTCCAAGTGACCCAAAACCCACCAAGTGCGTTGTCCTTTGGACGAAAATACTCCTTTCGTGCCTTCATCCAATGTGTCATGGCGTCAGTGGTACCACGACCTTTCATCATCAAACCGCCTGCCAACAGAAGGCCAAAGAATGATGATTCTCACAAGGTGGAAAATTACATTGTAACAGATGCCCCTTAATGTGTGAGGTCAGGGAATGGTGCTACGATGGCTGAAATACATTATAAATCTTAGAAGTGGAGCGATGGAGACACAACTAGAAGGAACAACTCACTCGCCATAATACAATTGTTAAATTTTGAGCATTAATTCAATATACTCTAGGATCTTTACTGAGAGAATAACATGTATAGTATATCAATGCATAAAAATCATATCAAGCATGTCAAGCATCACAAGAATCAAAAGCATGAGAGACAAGAGACACAGAGTTTCCATGGGGAAAACCCTAAGGTGAAAATCCCCACAACTTCCTCAGAGATAGAGAGAGTAATGGCTCAACCAAAGTACAACCAAAATACACAGAGATGGTCTCCTAGTAGCAAATGATTCTCCTCCTCACTAGTGCGCCACTTTCTGAGTGAGAGAAGTATGAGTTTCCGAGTGATCCAAATAGAGATCTCTCGATCTCTATTTATACTAGTATGTTTTCTCAGTGACCTTATGGGGCCGACTTGTCTAGCTAGGTATATCGACCATGTAATATATATTTCAGGGCTGACCCCACACATGGTGGTCTAATAACCCTTCGCCAAGTACACACACTTGCGACACTTTTCAATACACATGACGACACTTCCTTATAGAGGAATAACACATCTCTTATAAGGGTATGCTAAATATATATGAAATACATAGATGAAATACATTCCGAAGTTACATATACATCAACACTCCCTCTTAACTAGGAAGGTATTTCTCGACACAGTTCTGCTAGACAAGTCTTCTTCGCGGGATCATTGTCATCGATGCATGGTCACTGCTGCTGCTATCTCAACTAATCTCTGACTCTACTCGTCATAGGAAGTTCTACAGATCCAGTTCTTTTTCATACTGGATGTAGGCCCACCACCTGCAGGTCTTCGTCATCACTGGCCATACTGTGGAATCCTCAGAACTTATTACGTGCATCACAAAACCTTGCAAGAGCATCCGAGGACTTATTACAGGCACACAACCCAACCTATCGGATCTCCCAGGGAGCTATTACATGTGACCCTACCACAAAACCTCGAAAGAAAATCCCAGGATTGATTACGAGCACACAGCTCAACCTATCGGATCTCCCAATGAGCTATTATATGTGGTCACCATCAAACCTTGCAAGAGCATCCTAGGACTTATTACGGGAACACATCCCAACCTATCGGATCTCCCAGGGAGATATTACATGTGGTCATGGCAAAACCTTCCAAGAGAATTCCAAGACTTATTACGAGCACACAGCTCAACCTATCGGATCTCCCAGGGTGCTATTATATGCCATAGGAAAAAACCTCGAAAGAGCATCTTCCAAATATCCCAGGGCCAAATTATATGCCATATGCAAAACCTTGCAAGACTATCTACAGATCTCCCAGGGCCAAATTATATGTCCTCCAAGAGAAAAACCTCGAAAGGGCATTTGTCATATATCCCAGGGCTAGATTACATGCCATAGGAAAAACCTTGAAAGACTATCTACAAATCTCCCAGGGCCATATTATATGCTCATCTGCACAACCTGACCCACAGCCATAGAGTATCAACCTGATACTCACCATACATCATCCTGATGTACACATGATCATCCTAATCATCATCATTGCAACATCCTGCTGCATATCATCTGGAGCAACATCCTAAATCTCGTCATCCATGATCATCCTAATCATACAATGCATCTACCTGATGCATACCAAATATCTACTTGATACATATTATCATACATGATCCACCTGATCATACAATGTATCCACCTGATACAAATACAAATACATGATCCACCTGATCATACATGATACATATCAACATACATGATCTACCTAATCATACAATGTATCCACCTGATACATATACAGATACATGGTCCAAGCATCCAACATGATGCATATACAAAATACATACAAATGATCCAACCAATCATATCCAGCATCCAACATGATGCGTATACAGAGCAGTAACTGGAGCATCGTCCTGATGCTCATCATCCAGCATCCAACATGATGCGTATATAGAGCAGTAACTGGAGCGTCGTCTTCATGCTCATCATCCAGTGCTTACATCCACAGCCATGTGAAGGATCCTCCTTCCAACATGCTTGGAATGGCTTCAGCAAATGTGCCCATCACTTCTTCCTCAAAGTGTCGTCGATCTGAAGAACACCAAGCCTCTCCCTGAAGTACTTGAACTTTACCCTGGCTAGTGGCTTCGTCAGCACATCTGCAATCTTCTCGTCCATCGAAACATACAGGAGCTTCACTGCTCCTCTCTGCACCATATCCCTGATATAATGATATTTGATCTCTATGTGTTTCAACTTGTCGTGAAACACTGGGTTCTTAGACAGCTTCACACAACTCTGGTTATCACAGAAGATACCAGTAGCATCCAACGGGAGATCAAATAACTCAGACAGTAGATTTCGAAGCCATACTACCTCACAGCTAGCTGAACAGGCTGCAACATACTCTGCCTCAGCTGTACTCAGTGCTACACAGGACTGCTTCCTGCTAAACCAAGAGATCACACCTGATCCCATATTGAAGCAACACCTAGATGTGCTCTTCCTATCTACAGCACTGCTTGCCCAATCTGAATAAACATAACCTTGCAGGTTAAACTTTTGATTCGCTTCATACCTAAGTCCATAATAAACTGTACCCTTCAAGTACCTTAGAATATGCTTTACAGCAACCAGGTGAACACTCCTCAGATCCATTAGGAACTGACTCAATGTGTTCATCGTAAAGCAAATATATGGTCTCGTGTTCGTCAGGTACATCAAGGACCCAATCATCTAACGATACATAGAGACATCAACCGGCTCAGATGAAGCATCACATAGAAGCTTCAGATTCGATGCCATAGGTGTGGCCATGGCCTTGCAATCCATCATCCGGAACCTCTTCAGGCTATCTACAGTATACTCCCCTTGTCCAAGGAAGATCCCATCTGTACTCTGCCACACCTCCATACCTAGGAAATAGTGCATCATCCCCAAGTCCTTCATATCGAATTCGGTAGAAAGCTTCCACTACATGTCGGCAATCAATTTATCATCTCCTGTTACAAACAGGTCATCCACATACAAAAGTAGTATCACTGGATTGCCTTCCTCAACCTTGTAGTAAAGGTTGGAACCTGCTTTACTCTTGGTAAAGCCTAAACTGGATCGAAAGCTGCCTATCCTACCATACCAAGTTCTGCACATATATGATTTCCTGTCATGTGTCTCAGAACCAAGTGGCTGCTCCACATACACTTTTTCTTCAACTACACCATTCAAGAAAGTTGTCTTGAAATCCATTTGGTGTATCTTCTATTTCATCACTTTTATATTTCTCTATGCTGCCATCTGCAGCATGCTTGATCTGGTAGATCCATATGGAAGTCATAACAAACTTCCCTTCAGGTCTTGGGACTACATCCCAAACATCATTCTTCGTGATCGACGGACCATGGCATTCTTTCCATATCATGGGAACTTCAATATCTTCAATACATAATTTTGTTGCTGAACAAATGTTGTAGTTCTTCTTTTGTAGGTGATGACATACAATCTTTCCTATAAGACAAGTTAACTTGCATGATTAGAAACATCCCATAGTTTTCAAAACTAATTCTTTTACATAAAGAAACATGTCATACAATCATGCAATTATTTTAGCCAATGCTTTCAATACAACATTCATCCATATCCTGTAACTTTCTAGATGCCTTTCAATCTCTACCAGAACATTGTTAAGAGTTTGCACTACTCCCAACATGTCAGCAAAGAGGTTTCATTCTAGATAAGTAGCAATGGAATGTTGTACAATGCCATAAGCCACTTACCCATCACATGCATATTAGTAGTATATTGTTCATTAATGCAATCATTCTAATATGCACAATACATATCCTAATTCTAGGAACATAAGCATATACATCATTGAACAATTTTATTTAAATAAACAAATATGTAGGAAATGGTAATTAAAATACTTATCTTTGTTTGTTCGTTGGGTGGACTCCCTTTGAGTCTTAGCTTCCTTGCAGGAGCTACTGAAGTAGCTTCTTCTACACCTTTTTGTTGTGCAATGTAGAAAGATGGTCAACTCCCTTTGAATATCTACGTCCTTGCAGGAACTACTGGAGTGTGCTTCTTCTTGATCTTTGCTTCCTTGCAGGGGCAACTGGAGTGTGCTCCCTCTTGATCTTTGCTTCCTGGATTACCTGTCCTTGAACTTATATTCATCCTTGGTCCCTATGCATGCTTATTAGTATCATGATTTTGTTATCCTTGTGATCTCATACAAAATCATACATTCATTAGTATATTCTCAATACTATCAAAACACAATAATCTCAAGCATTTATAGTAATGATCATTTCAAATAGAAATAATAAGCATTAGCATTCAAGGTTTATATAGGACTCTTATGGTTAGTCATAACATGTCTAAACCTGTGATTACTCAAACCTATGACTCTTATGGTTAGTCATAACATTAAATAAGGTAAGACACGTAATATGAATATACCCATGATTATTCAAACCTATGACTTCATGAATAAACGTCATCAATCATGTCATGCATACTTATATAATAGATCCTATGCTATAAGAAACACATACCTGGTCACCATATTTGCTAGTTATGTCTAGCAACGTGTTCTTGTTCTCTTCAATGACCTGCATAACTCATTAGTTAACTTTTTCAAAAACAAATTATACATACCTCTATGTGATCCATGAATATGGACGAATCTTTGTCTTTATGTCACCATGGCATGTTCAGGTTGGCCCTTCAATTCGTACAATCCTCCCTCTTGCTCTCCAATCACTACTGCATCATCGATTGTTTTACCCTTTGGCCACATTAGGACTTGGCCATCCACAAATGCAACTCTCATGCCTTTTACATCCAATGCAGATATGGAGAGAAGATTCTTCTTGAGCCCAGGTACATAAATAACATCTTTCATCTTCAAAGGTTTTCCAGAATCTATGTTGTAGGAGGCTTCACCACTTTCTTTGATTGGGTATTGATAATCATCCCCAAGTTTCACCTTATGGGGTGATTCATGTTCAAATAGGTTTACAAAAGATTTCTTAAACCCAGTCATGTGTTTGGAAGCCCCACTGTCAATTAACCAATCATTACAACCATTGGAGATAGTACTTGTGAGAGCATAGATTAGAACATACTCTTCTTCACTTGATGAGTCATCATCACTATCATCGCTTTCTGCCCTAGCCTTCTTCTTTGGTGGTTCATCATCCTCGGCAGCATGAGCATGGAAATTTCTTTTGCTGCCCTTCTTCTTCTTGCTAGAGTTGTTGTTGTTATCCCTTTTGTTCTTAGGACAATCTGAAGCAAAGTGATCCTTCTCATTGCATGTGAAGCATCTTAGATCCTTCTTATTCTTTTGATAGGATCTCTTGTAGCGAGAGTGCTCCTTCTTGGGCTTGCTTCTTTTGGTGTGAGCTGCAAGAGCTTGATTTTCACCTCCCATCTTTTCCTCACAAGCTACAAGTCTAGCTTCTTCTTGAGAGCATTCCTCCCACAATTTACTGAGAGAGATCAATTTATTTCTTGCACAGATTCCTTGAATAAAGGAGTCCCATGACCTAGGTAGGCCATTCAGAGTGGTCATAAGAACTTCACCATCGTCCACTACTTCATCCACAACTTCAAGTTGTTCCTTGATCTGAGAGACCTTGGAGAAGTAAGATTGAATGGTTTCTCCATTCAACATCTTGACCCCTTTCAATTGATTCCACAGAGTCATCTTCCGATTTATGTTCTTCCCTTCAAATAACTTTGTCAGGGAGTCAAACATCTCTTTGGGTGTCTTCAGAGATGACACATGGGGAATGATATGGTCTTTGATAGAATCAACAATGATTCTCTTTTCCTTGACCAAGTTCTTCTTATTCAATATCTTAGCCTCTTCATCCTCTGGGATAGGGATGTCTTCTTTTATATATGAGTCCAACTCATTCTCTTCCAGGATTAACCCAATCCTATACTTCCAGGCTTGGAAGTTATCAGCCCCTTCAAGCTTATCCTCAAGCTTGGTGTGGTGAGACATTTTAAAGAGTACTTCAAATGGAAATAGAAAATATTTAGGTCTTATCACTTGAATTGCTGAAAACTGGATCTGGTCCCGGATCAGGGTTTGTCGAAAAAACCCTAAAAATTCAAAATGTGAATTTCAACTTTCAGAAAGGATAGAAAGATGCACCTTGATGAGTTGATCAGCTTGGTGTATTCAGAATTTGAGATCAGCAAAGCTTTACCCTTCAGATTTGCCTTTTTTTCCTCCCGGGTTCACTAGGGAGAGCCCTAAATTAGGGTTTGCATTTCCCGGAGATCTACCCAGCAAAAAATCTTGATCCAAAGCTCTAAACTTCGATTTTTGCAAGGAGCTTCCAGCTATGTCTTCAGATTCCAGAAATTCCTATTTTTGTGGAAACCCTAATTTTTAGGGCCAAATCTGAAAATGCTCAGAATTGAATTATGACTGGACAGATAGATTCTCCTTGATGAGTAGAGTCAATCTACTATACTGCTTTTCCAAACTCTGTGGAGAGAAACCCAATAAACAAGAAACCTTAGTTTTCGTCACTGCACAATGTCTTCTTCTCAGGTTAGCTCTGATACCATGTTAAATTTTGAGCATTAATTCAATATACTATAGGATCTTTACTGAGAGAATAACATGTACAGTATATCAATGCATAACAATCATATCAAGCATTTCAAGCATCACAAGAATCAAAAGAATGAGAGACAAGAGACACAGAGTTTTCGTGGGGAAAACTCTAAGGTGAAAAACCCCACAACTTCCTCAGAGATAGAGAGAGCAATGGCTCAACCAAAGTACAACCAAAATACATAGAGATAGTCTCCTAGTAGCAAATGATCCTCCTCCTCATTAGTGCACCACTTTCTGAGTGAAGAAGTATGAGTTTCCGAGTGATCCAAATAGAGATCTCCCGATCTCTATTTATACTAGTCTATTTTCCCAGTGACCTTATGGGGCCGACTTGTCTAGCTAGGTATATACACCATATAATATATATTTCAGGGCCGACCCCACACATGGTGGTCTAATAACCCTTCGCCAAGTACACACACTTGTGACACTTGTCAATACACATGACGACACTTCCTTATAGAGGAATAACACATCTCTTATAAGGGTACAATAAATATATATGAAATACATAGATGAAATACATTCCAAAGTTACATATACATCAACAACAATAATATCTCTGAATACATGTCAGTATAGTACAACAATATGATACAATGGACATGAATAGACAGTACACAATGAATACATGTCATAGGTGATCATAGCCATAACCATCTATGGTAAGAGACGGTCTCCTGCTGAAAGGAAACAACTGGTGCAAACTAGAGGTACAAACTGCTGATGTCTAAGAGGTGATATCTCAGATGTACAGTCACGATCAACAGAAACATACTAAATGCCACTATCTCCTGGGGTCTTCTACACAAATCATCTACAGTGCAAGTCCCATCAAATGAATAAAGGTGTTGAGGTCGAACCTGATGTGACATCATCTGATTACTGGTCAATGATGTATACCGTTAATAGGTTCGAGATAACCCACCAATAATGAAAATGGGCATCAAGGCACAGAGTATAATCATCAAAGTGCAAATAGATGTGTTGAAGTCGAACACTAATATGAATCCATCGATCAGGGGACATTGATGTATTCCCAAAACTATTGATGGCGAGAGAACCTACCACTAATGACTGCAAGCCTCAAGGTACTCAACCGACTCTAAGTCTCAATTCCAGAATAAATGAGTTGAAGTCGACGGAACGAAAATCACTGGAAGGAAGGCATTAAGGCATCCCCCATCAACCAGCACAAGGTAACATCTACGCTGTAAGATTTGGAAGAACTCAGATGAAACAGACTGACTCAATATGGATGGCCGACATGCAATAGTCAAGAGATATGAGGAGTGGCCGACTCTGGTTTTAGGAGTTTCTTTGAACAAGAGCATGAGTAGATGGATAGACCCAGGAAGCATAGACTCGACATAACACTGTGTGATGCAGGAGGCATCAGTAAAGGGCTCCATAGTGACCAGAAGCTTAACCAATTGGTGGAGTAAAACTGAGAAACGAGTACGGCTCCTAAGGTCCAACTATAGTCCCGACTCATAATGTATGGAGTGGAATGAATGCTCTGTTCAAAGGTGACACAACAACTTCCAACAGAAAGAAGTAAATATTCTCCCATCCGGCTTTTCGGAATATTTGATTTTTTTGGTCTTTTTCATATTTGGAAAGATTGAAAAAGAATAAAATTGCTTATAGTACAACAATTGAGGGAACGAGTGTCAAATAGAGAGAAGGCTAGTCCCAAGCAGTGGAACATACCTATGATCAATGCAAGGAAGCATGTGCAGGATGTGGACACTTGGGGGGGTGTTCCCTCAAGGTCAAAAGGTCGTCAAATTGTGAAGGGAAAATGGAAGCTCTGCAGGGCTCGACAAGGAAAGTGCTCAGGCACCAGGCTAACAATTAAGTAAGCGGGAGCCGACACAAGGCTCAAGCGGTAACCAGGATGATGCAATGCGATCACAACTTGATACAAATGGGGGGAGTCCTTATGGGAGATGGCCAGCATAAGACAAAGTAGAGTATGAGTCTTTATCGTAAAGTCATGGCGTAACTACAAAGGACTCCCAATCCTAAAGAGAGACAACAACATGGGCACCAAAAGGAAAAAAGGGGCTCTAACTAGGGAACCCATGGTCAGATAGGCCTTACCGCCAAATAATGACACTACTATAACAATGTGAAAGCTCCGTGTTGGTTAAGAAGCGGGGTCGCATCTAGGGTTAATGAAAATGGTCAAAAGGTCAAATGCATAATGCATGTGAAAATGACATCTAACCTATATGCAAGGTGTGAAATATACCTGTCGTAGGCGTGAAACGGTAAAAAATCAACTCTCGTCGAAGAAATCTGTTAAAAAATGCTACTCCAAGACATCCTATTAGTCCAAACTAGCTTAAAATGGAAAAACCTATAGACAAGTGGGTTTCCAAAACTATAAATAGTAATAAAAAATTACAATTTACAATTCATTTTCACTTTTTACCCAAATTGGAGTTTTTGGTTAGTTTTCACCTAAAACTTCAGTTGATGATTCTGGGAGCTACGAGCATCCGTTCGTTGAGTCGTCTGGAGTAGGTTAGCTATCTCATCCTTCTCTTTCATTTGGTAGTTTTTATTTCAATTTTTAGTGGTCAATTTTTTTTATTGGCCAAGCCCTATTTGGTCACGGCGTTGTACGCGGGCTACAAGTATACGGGTTGCAGGTAGGGCCTGCTACCTGCGGTCAATGCATGCGTTGACCACGGGTGGCCGCCTCTGTTTTCTCAATAGCTCACGGGTACGGCCGTGAAGTTGGTTTTTTAAATATAAAAGGCTAAACTCTTTGTATTTCTTCCTCTAGGATGGTTCTAGAGTGGAGGGAAAGGGAGCATGAACTTGTGGATGAGGCCATCCGTCACGATTTTCCTGCACAACAAGCATTACAAGCATGTGGGTTTTTCAAATTCTGGACGTAGATGCACAAAATTTCAACTTGGATGGTTAAACACTCTCCTTGGAGGTGAACGACATATATTTCATTATAGGATTGTCCCGTCGAGGGGAAGTGGCAAGTCTTCAATCTTGTACTGTGGGTGGTGGGATCACTGTTCTTGACTACATAGAGCGGTACTATCTTCCCAACACCTAGAAGGTGGGGAGTCAGGTACCCAATGGAGCCATATTCAATCTGAGCATGAAGATTATAGTTTCCACTCTCGTCAGGATTACAGGTTCGGCAGCTCTACACCAGGCTTCAAGGCTGGTGTTGTTCTACGCCACAGAGTGCATGCGACCCATGATATATGAATGGTGCACAACGTTACTGGTGTCGATGAAGACCCAATTAACGGAGTGCAAGCGTGGGGAGGAAAAAAACATTGAATACGACAGTATACTATGCAGCTTTTTCTTTGAGAGAGTTCTGGGGCTTAGTCCGAGGGTTGAAGTCCCTCCTCATAGTATCCGTGACCTAGCCTTGACCCGGTGGGAAGAGATCTTGACGCGACAGGGTGGTGGCCGACAAGCATCACCGTATACAGATGAGTTCTTTCACTGGTGGGACCAACAGGTCATAGCCATTGACGACCACCCCTATGGAGGGATAGACTTCCATGGTGATCGCGAGATGCTGCTTCCTCCAGAAGCTGTGTACGGAGACATCGGTATGTTACTCTTTTTATGTTTTTGTTTATTAAATTTTTTGGGATTTTTGATTATATATGAAAATGCAAAAAATATTTTTGGGGGTAGTATCACATATTGACATTCTACTGTTTGCTCATAGATACTGGTTTGTGAAGACTAGAGGGTTTCCCGAGACATCGTCAACGGGGCAGGGTGGAGAGGTAGTCGGCGCTGCAGTAGAGTGCACATTAGAGACTGTGCTGGTTAACTTGTCCCGCATGACCAACAAGGTACCCATGATCGAGGTAGCGCAGCTGCCAGAGGATATGCAGCGCCATGTTGTGGGAGTACCGAGCACCTGGGTGCGACTACTGTAGCACATAGCCAACGTAGTACATTATTACTATCAGACACATCCTGCCAAGGCAACTAGGCCTCCTCATGGGGCTTAGACATCTCAGAGTCCCATATTTTTGTATTGATATGTATATTTTTGAGAGCTACGGGCTCCCGTTTTGTATTGTGACACTACCATTTTGGAGATGTTATTTATATATAAAACTATGATTCTCTGGTTCTACTATATGTGTATATACAAATGTGTGAATGTATGTTTATTTGTGTGCTTCATTATGAATGTGACAAATGCGAATCTAGGACATAGTTAGCATATGCATCAGATACATGATTAAAACTTCTCGGAACATGAATGTATGTAATGCAAAAAAACGACGTTCCGAGAGTCTTACCCTCAAGAAACTCCGTACTAAAGTAGTATCTCTCACATGGTACTCACCATTCAATTGAGATACAACCAGTTGTGAATCCAGGTGGACTTCTAAATACTGGATACCATGTAAAATGGCATCACGAAGTAGCTTGACAACGACACTATAATCAACCACATTGTTGGATGTAGGACCGATACAAGCGCCTCCTGAAGACACAACTAGGTGGTCAGTTGAATAAATAACCCAGGTAGCAGAAGCGAGCTGCTGCGTATGATGACTAGCACCATCGACGAATCCCAAGAAAATAGGAGATTCCACTGACATCTGTCAACCAAATGGAAGCAAATCGGCAGACCGAAAAACCACAAGAAATCTAAACTATTTACAGAAGCAACTATACAATAGTATACAAAAGTATTAGCTCAAACTAGAAGTTCAAGCGTATTACCACTTGAGGTATAGCCCATTTCTAGGCTCGTTCAAGGCATTCCCTTCATAATCTTCCAATTCGTAGGCTCCTTTTTCCAGGACACGCCTCACTATGTAAGGACCGTGCCACATGGGGTTAAACTTGTCTGCCCCCAGGGGTTCTTTGGCCTGATAATATAAGAGGACCAAGTCACCTTTAGCATACTGCGAGGGACAGAAAGACCTATCGTACTAAACCTTGACATGATGCTTATTGGAATCTATAGCCACAGTGGCATCTCGACGCTGCTCGTCAAGCTGCTCAAGGAAGATCAAATGTTGCTCAATATCCGAGGTGTCGGGAAGGAGCTCTATGGCTAGTTTTAATGAAGGGATTTCGCATTCAATCGGTAATATAGACTCCACACCATGAACTAGCTGAAATGGTGAGAAATCGGTGGCAGTCTTAACTGCACTTCAATATGCCCACAAAGCAAGGGATAACATAATATGCCAGTTGCTCTTGCTTTGCTGGATGGTACATTGGAGAATGGTTTTTAAGTACTTATTGACTACCTCAACTTGACCATTCGCTTGGGGGTAGTACGAGGAGTGATCTTGACGAAACCCAAGCTTGAGTGACAAATCCACCATCATCTTGTTCTGAAAGTGACTACCATGGTCAGTGACAATCTCTCTCGGAATACCGAACAAAGCGATAATCTGATTGAATATGACGTGGGCTGTTGTAGCACCATCGACTTTTACGGTAGGCATGGCCTCTGCCCATTTGGAGAAATAATGCACAGCCACAATGATATGGTGATGCCCCTCGAGAATTAAATGGAGGTGCTTGGGGTGGTCCACTCTCTTACGAGAATGGCCAACAAGATCATCCAAGTATGCCTCCACTATGCATTTAAGGTCATGAAAGGCATAGGTCATAGCATGCTAAAAAGTGTCTTCGATGTTTTAAGGCCGAAGGGAATTTTCCGGTACGCAAATGTACCCCAAGGACAAATAAAAGCAGTCTTGTGTTGGTCCTTGGGTTTTATTTGGATCTGGTTATATCCTGAAAAGTCATCCATAAACGAAAAAAAATTCACTTCCTGCACAAGCATCCAAGATCTAATCTATGAACGGAGTGGGGAAATTGTCTTTCGGACATGTGTGATTCAGATCTCTAAAATCAGTGCATACACGGATAGTTCCCTGCTTCTTATCCACAGGAACGAGATTTGACACGCATTCGGTAAGGGGAACTGGGTAGATAAAACCAGCCTTAAGCAGTTTCTCCACCTCTGCCTTGATCGCGGTTACCTTTCTAGGGTTCACAACACGAAGGCGTTGTCGAACCGTCTTAGCATTGGGATATGTTCTATTCTCATGTTCGACAATGTTGGGGTCTATTCCTGGCATCTCCTCATATGACCAGGCGAAAGCCTCCCAGAGTTCCTTAAACAATTCAGTGTAAATGCGAACCATGTTTTTTATTTTATTGGGTGGTGATTTAATTAACTTGCATTGCGTATGCAGTTGGAGGCTTATATTGGCATGTATCTTAAATAAGCAGAGTGGATATCCATTGGTTATCTGCCAACATTCGAGGAGTACTTGGAAAATGGGAAAGTTAGTTCTGGTCACTGCCTAGCAATGTTGCAACCCACACTCACGTTGGGCATTCCCCTTCATCATCACATCCTGCAGGAAATCGACTTTCCATCGAAGTTCAATGACTGCGCATGTTCCATCCTCCGATTACGAGGTGACACACGATGTTACCAATTACTACTTAACCTGATATGTAGTACATGCAAGGTGTTTGTAATGAATTTTGTCATTGATTTTCAAATAGCTTTTTGTTTTAAATTGAATGACGATAATGACGCTGGCATGGCTAATGCAGGCGGACAGGGCCCGTGGAGAAGAAGCTTCCTGTATAGCGTGTTAAATATGAAAGAAAATCCTGGATCAACAGAGGAAGATGCTCTCAATCATATAAATGGCATGATCGAATTCATAATCAAATAATTAAATTGGGAGCTTCTTAAAATGGAGAGTAATGCCCCCATCTCTTCCAAGAAATATGCTTTTGACATCAGTAGAGCTTTCCATCACTTGTACAAATTCCGAGATGGCTACAGCGTTGCCACTGATGAAACAAAGGATTTGGTGATGAGAACCGTTCTTCAACCCGTGCCTATGTAATCACGAGTCAACAACCACAAGTTAACATATCATATTTACATTTGAGTTATTACTTAGTTTAGGTTAAGTTATGTAAACTGTAGCTAAAGATGAAGGTTGCAATGAGATTTGGGGAATTGTTAAGTGACTATAGTTATCAATAATAACTTATGTTATTGGGTTATTGGGAGACAGAGGTTTTTACATTTTAGTTGGGTGAAATGTTTCTTAGTGTTTACCTCTAGGTTAAATTTAAAAAGTAATTTAAAAATATTAAAATCAAATAAATTATAAACTAGGTTAAGTAGATTTTATAACATATTTATATAGATAAATTTATAAATTGAATCATAAAAAGATATTCAACTTGCTTTTTCAAATATCATAATGACAATTGTGTGGTGTTTGTATAGATAGCAACTTAAATTTAGAAACTAATTTTGTTTTTATAAAGATATTTTTGAGAATTCTTAATTTGATGGGAGTTACATTGATATATGTAATCTTAAAAATATGAAAGGAAGGTGTTTCAAAATTTGATTTTGATTTTTGTTTTTGTTTGTTTCTTTTTTGCAAAATCCAAATTTAACTATGTTTTTGGGGGATTTTGATGGTAGAAATGGATCGAGCACCCTCAAAAACTTCTTAGGTACCCAAAATTCATGCCTTAAAAATTTATCTACATAATATAGAATATAAAACATAAGAAATATATTTTATGAAAAAATGTATGTATTTTATATTTGAATTTTATGGTACATACTTTTCTCCTTTTAATGTGATACTAATTATTATTATCTATTTGATTTATCTACCTTGTAATAAGGATACTGAAAGTCATAAGTGTTGGAGATCTATGAACTATGCCATCTTGTATCTATTCAAGTGTTGGAGATCTATGATCTATATCATTTTGTATTAGGATTTATTACGTGTCTAATTTCAATATGTGCATTGCGAAATGAATTATGCTAAAGTGTTAGAGATATATGATCCATAATTTAAGATAGGGATTTATTGTTGAAAACAATCTAATAATGTGGATATATTACGCCAATGTTTTGATTCCTCTAATTTATTTATTGGAAAATGTAATATATTCTAATAGTAGTATAGTATTGTTGAGATGAATTATTTTAGTACTATATTTTATTAAACTTCTTCATAAAATGCATTGATTTTGAATATTATCATTCGAAGAAATGCATTGTTTTCAAGTATTATGAAATCCAATATTGTTTATGGAATATTGTTTATGGATTTACTGTAAATCAATTATTCAATCCCTCTAATTTGTTATCCTCTATGTATTGGGAAATGTATTATACTTTAATATAGTATTATTCTATTAATTAAATACATTAATTTTAATGTTATTTTTTATTAAACTTCTTCAAATGCATTAGTCACAACTTCTTTATTTCAAAGTAATTATATGTTTCGACGGGTAAGAGTCGGGATCACAGCACACCTTCATTTGACATTGTGATCGGGAATTCTACATACAGACTGGGATTTCTCAAAATGTGTCACCTTATCACTGTTCTCGACGATATTTAGGACATCTTAGGAAAATTGAATGAGCTCCAGCTCATGGGCAATGTATCTGCATGAACTAACCTACTTGACCCAAATTTGTGCTTACGGACAGTAATAAACAACACAAATATTTCATTCCGACAACGTTAACTTGGCCATGTATTTTATTTCTCGAAGGTGGTTAGTTAACTTGCTTAGTATGTGAAAGGAAGTCTTATCTTGATTCATTTCTCGAAGGTGGTTAGTTAACTTGCTTAGTTTGTGAAAGGAAGTCTTATCTTGATTCAGATTATATATGGAAGTAGCAAAGTGGATATCAAGTGATACTTTGAGAACGGAAAAGTTAGTTCTGTTAATTGCATAGCGACATTACAACCCAGACACAGACTCACATTGGACGTTTCCCATCCGGCAGGAAATTGACATTCCATCGAAGTTAAATGATTTGGCATTTCCATCCTCCAATGACGAGGTTGTAGACAATGCGAGACGTTTGTATTGCAATTTGCCATTGATTTTCAGACCATTTTTTTTGTTTTTGAAGTGAATGATGATTATGATATTGGCGTCGGTGATGCAGGCACCAAGTCTCGAGAAGAAGCTTCCTTGTATCGTGCTACCAATATGAAAGGCAATCATATTCCTGGATCAACATTGGAAGATACTGTCAATCATATCACCGCCAAGTCATTGAACTTCGATGGAAAGTTAACTTCTAGCAGGGAGGGTGCGCCGAGCTTATCTCGATTACACATTCCTTTTCCTATCGACGTGTCGAAGGGCCCCTCCGTTACACCTCCTCCGTTTTCTGCCTGCACGGTTACTCTTCTCCGGCTGTCTTCCTGTCTCCTCCCTCCTTCCCGGTGAGAGTAGTATGGAGAGCGAGTAATTCTTTCCACCTTGCATTCTGCCGAGTGCCCACTCACCCTCGGGACCAACACCCACCCCACCCAAATTGAATTTGAAAATCGACAAATTCAGATGGAGTGGGCTATTCTCTCGCCCGAATGCACCCGGGGCCCACCGGCATCCGTCGAGAGACCCTCACGCTGTTAGCACCCGGCCGTCCGCTCTCCCACCAGTCGTCCGACTTCTCCACTCCGGCGACGGCAACCTCCGGAAATTCCCCCGGTCAACGCCGACGAGAGTGCGGGTCCCCACGCCGACGAGATTCTGACAGAATCCAGGAATGAATCAGAGTTCAGGATTGGATGGTCCTTGGACGTCACCTCCATGCATGCCAACATTCGAATGAACTCCTTCGCGCGACGAACTCTGCAATTCGAATGAACTCCTTCACTTGATGACCTCTGCACCTAGCCCACTTCTTCACGCTACGAACTCTGCTCCTGCACCCAACAGCATCTATTGAACTCCTTACGCCTGCGCGACGAAGGCTGCACCACTCTGCACCCCGATCCTGCTCCTGCACCCAACAACTATCAAATAGGTAAGCCCTATCGAATAATCAAACGATGAGTTTATATGGGTAAGCCCTAAATCTGTGTAATTACATGAAGATTTGCTTTAAATCTTGCTGGAATTGAATAATTACACTTACGTTTATTGGAACGGCTTTTGTAATATCAAATGCTTCTGCTTTGCTTTTATTTGTGCTTCGATTCCATCTAAATCCGCCATGAATTTGGCTAGCTCGTGTTAAAGTTAGAGTCTCCGGTAAAAAATTGCAGTTCTGTTCTCAAATTGTTGACGGTTCTTGTTGTGACTTCGAGATTGAATAAGTAACACACATTTGTAGCATTCGAATGGCTTTTGCATGACTTATCAAAAGCTTATTCTATGATTTCCACTTGTGCAAAACTTTGCAGTTCTTTCTTCAGAAAATTCTGTGCTGACGGTTCTTGTTGTGCTTTCAGAATTGAATAATCAACACATAGATTTAGAGCAATTGAACGGCTTCTTTTGGCTTATCGAAAGCTTCTGCTTTCGATTTGTGGTTCAATTCCACCCAGAATTCAACATGGTTTTCTATTTTTTCATTGTTTTGTTATTGTGAAGGGATGGAATTGCCCTATGGTTTTCCAATCTCTGTTGTCGAGGGTTTGTTGTGTTCGATGAACCCAAAAATACCATGGAACATTGGAGGGGTGATGCAGATGAATGGGAGCAGGCCCAAACTCAAAATAGAGATATATCATTACCTAGGAATATTGATCAAGATTACAACACATTGACAGGCCTAAGGCCCGGATTCCCTCTTTTCTTAATAAGTCCTACACAAGTGTTATTGTTACAATGCTTATAACAATACTCAAACAGGGCAGATTCAGGGCCAACTACACAGCTTCAGTAATGGTACACAGGTTACTCAAATTAGCGTCTAGCAAACTCAGAACATCCTCTGGCATTCAATGGGATACTTTCAGGCCTAGCATGGCTCCTCTGGGTGTACTTGTCTGGATTCTCTAAGTATTTTCCCCTCTGTTACACTCAGTTGTTTTCTATTGCAAACCCTGCATAAATGTAGTACCTTAAATGTCGCGGGTGAATTTCCATAGCATAACTTTATTGCTTTTGATTTTCCAGTTTTGACTTTTAAACCTCAAATGGTATAATTGCTTCGAAAACAAAACCTTAAGTATGTTACCTTTCCTTACCTTCCTGCTGCGCGAGCTTTTGTTGCTTGTCATTATGTCGGTGGAATTTATTCTTGGAAGAGGTTTTCTTAACAGTTACTTTGAGTTTGTCTTAACAACAACAATAATAATAATCTAATTTCGGTTACTTTGAGTATGTTTTAATACTAACAATAATCTAATTATAAGGTTACAGCTTAACTAGTCTCCAAGTTTGATGTATCAGACCCCTGGTCCGTGGAAAATGGATGGACCCTCTCTGTACAGGGGTTTTGACTCTGTAGTCTACACAAGTGTACATACCCTATCCTCATCCCCTCCTCTCCTCCAGGTTCGAACATGTGACGTCCAAGGAAGAAATACACGTTCTGTATTGCTTTAAAAACACAACCTTGAGTATGTTGTGCTCCCTGTGATGGGAACTTTCTACCGTTTGGCATGATGCCTGTGGCGTTCCTGATTTTATGGTTGCAAACAGCATACCTAGATTGGACAATCTTTCAGTGTGTTTTTAGGCTATTCTTTGTTGATTTTGTCTTGATTATTGCTTAATAATTATAAGGTAGGGATCTGTTTGAAGCACAGAGATAAATTATGTCTACATAGTACAAAGTGATAACAATATATCATCTGAACGTATGCCAGGAAAGGCATTCCAAACAAATACAGAATGTACCAAAAAATTCTGTAACATATGCATTTCAAATGTGAGAAATCTGAATTAAGCTTGTAAAAATACATTTGCAATACCGGGACAGTTAGGGACAGCTGCAAACTATTATTATATATATTTTTTTGCAAACAGTGCAAACATTGATGTTTAGGGTTTGGAATGGTACAGAAAACATTCAATGTTTATCTGACAGTGCTTATTAGTTCTTGCTAACAACTATACCCTTCGCTCAAGGTGGCCAATTTTCCATTAGAAATCTTTATTAAACCCTCTCACATGTGATATAGGGATAACTTCTCTAAGCTTCAACCTCTGTATCTTCCGATTCTTGCATTTGTGGCACTTGCCACTGCAGATTTATGGTAAGGAGCATATTGCATTCGCCATACCTTACCTTACCGCCATCAATTGTTTATATTTCCCCATTTCTTTGTCTTTGTTGAAAGTCCTGCAATGAAGAAAGTTTTAGCTCGTGATTATAAGTTTGACTTACAGAGATATGAGTAAAAACATAAAATCTGACATAGAAGCATTAGTGAGACAGATCTACTTGATTATCTTCTCCCTCCAACCTCCACTTTTGCTCTATTTGCTTCGTAAAGGACTCTCACATTAAATGGCCCACCAAAAAATCCCATGATAGCATCGAATGGATGGCTCATCATTGCTTCTGAAAGGCCGCATAGGTGCTCTATCCGCTTGGTTTTGATTAAGAGCATAAACCTATTTCTGTGTACTAAATTAAATTTATGGGACGGGTATACCCTGCTCTATGAAACTGACACCTATGCGTTGTGCTACCCCTCTAGCTTATATGGTAGGTGTCAACAAATAACTTGATGCCTACATTTTTTTTACCAATGTTTGGTTATCGATGTTTTACAGTGATGTTTACTGAGATTTTACATCACAGAATTCAGTAAATTTTTCTACTACTAGGATTTTGACATAACTTAAGGGTTCTAATATGTCAAATCGCAATGTAATGTTTTATACAATATTTTGTTTAGGTGTCCTTGTAACAAAGAAACAAGTTTCATTTCTTTATGTTTAGATGAGACCTGCACTATGCCAATAAACAATGATTACTCTTATATCCTGCATACAATGTTGTATTTGTAGCTCTAGCTTGTAAAGATCCATGCTAGGTCGTGCCCCTTCGTTCATGATTAGATTCTTGTCATGTACCCTTTTTAGTGTGGGATGAGGAGATTCTTGTCATGTACCCTTTATCATAATTCCCAAATTCAGAAAACAGAGTAATCCCACAGGAATTACCCCTCCCAAAAAGCCATAACATGATAGAATCCAGAATGGCGTCACCATATCTCAGGAAATCTCCCTACTAGTTCAAAAATATCTCCCTACAGAATGTCGTCATTATATCTAAGTAAATCTCCCTACGGGTTCAAAAATTCCAGTAACACGATACAGTCTAGAGTGTCATCACTACAAGTTACACACACAAATTTGGGGAAGTATGAGAGTGTTCATCAACATAAAGTTGTGTTTTTTTTGTCAACATTGATTATCCTTACTTTCAGCTAATTGTTACATTTTTTAAGCATGTGTTTTTATTATGCCATTGACATCTCATCAAAAATTGTTTTAATTGTTTTGTTTCTGTAGCTCATTCGAACAGACAAGATGGTGCAGACATGGACGCTCTGTATTCAAGTGTCCTGTTACCCCAACCCGGGACAAGGAAACTTTGAATATGTTTTGAAAGATAATGCTTTGAATAAGGTTGTCCAAAAAAGGAGAGAAATACATGGGGTGACAACTAACAACGAAGCATACTACCTTGCCCTTATTGAAGGGCTGAAAACAGCGAAAATCTATGGGGCTAACAATGTTTCTGTCTTCACCAATTCAGAACTTCTTTGTAACCAGATGAAGGGAGTGTACCAAGTTAGAAAATCCAATCTAAAACCACTTCATAGAGAAGCAAGAGCCATTGTTAGTCAATTTCATTTCTTTACGATATCTCACCATTGAGATATTAAGAGAATGTCCAATGGTCTATTGTGTGGGAAAATCTCAAGTCTAGGCGAAGGTGTGAAAACTGAAATGGCGTCAACATATGTTCCTTCAAAAATTATTGATGGATGCTGTTACACATCTTTGTTATGTGTATGTTTTTTTCTTATAATTGTTTTGGTGTCCCTCATGGTGTGGGACTTTCTATAAAGAAGAACCCAATACTATAGTGCATGTGATTGGGCCACCATGTAATGGATGGGGTGTCATGTCTAGGTGACAAGTTCAAGAATGCCTTGTATAGAATGGTGGTGCCTACGGCGTCTTTTGTCTAAACTTTGTGGCACAAAAAATATTGAGTATATATTTATGGAGTTATTTTTGTCTATTTTTGGTTACCACATATATCTAAAATTTCATGATTTTTCTTGCTTAATTCACTGCTGTACAAACCTTGAGAAAGCAAGCTAATAATTCTGGAATTTTTTGAGTTTGCTGCTATTTTTAGTAACAGTGAGTGTTTCATTACAGCAAGATGCTTCGAGAGTTTTTATTTAGTGAATGTTGGTTTAATATCTCACTTTATTCAAGTATTGGCATATCAACTAATTATTTAACTTCAAGTATTGGCATATCAACTAATAATAAGATCTATGTTCCACACTTGGAGAAGTGATTTTGATGCAAACACGTCTGGCTGCTACAATAACAGATCTGCACAAACCTGCAAAACTCACGCTTGTAAACTGAAACAAACACTGACTACTAAAAATATCCAAATACACAGCTCTACGCATTCGTCTCTCATGATAGTTTAAGAAAGTTGGGCATATGAATATTAATGAATATGCTTTCAAAGTAGAATCTTATATAGGATCATTAGAATAACAACATATATTTACCAAGCAAATGCCCAATTTTCCAGGACTAGTTGAAGAATAGTTTTTGCAAAAATTTGATTCAAACTCATAAGACTCATCCAGCAACAAAAATGGCAATTGAAGAACTCGGTAATCTAAGTCCCAAAGAGCAAAGTGTTGCAAATCACTTGAACTCAAAAGTAAGCACCAAAGTGCTTGGCTGGTCAAAACTCTCCAGAACCGTAGTGTTTCCACCACTACTATATTGTGATTTTTCCTTTTTATCCTCAAAAAGCCCTCTCAATCCTCCAAACCAAGAACTACTTTGCCCAGGGCCTTGAGCAGGCTCAGCCCTAGCACCCCTGTAGTGAAAGCTTCTATGAAGGTTACCTACTGTAATAAGTGCTTTGATCTGAAAAAAGAGTCTTGGGTTCTCAGGGATAAAACCCATGTCCAAACCCCATTGTGGAAATGTTGTAATTTGAACCTTTTACTAATACCGAGAAAAGTGGCAATACCTTGTACTTGAGATATGGAAAAGGCATATAAGGTATTCAAGTTGAAAATTTTGTTTTTCTACTGGTTTGGCAATCTATCTTGTGTGAATGCTTTGTTCTCATTGTAGCTCCCAATAAGCTGTCTGATCATAGAATCTCCAAACAGGTAGCAAAAGGGGTCCATGGACCTTAAGAATTCCAAAGAATGATATGGCTTAATTAGGATCTGCATTTGGACAGTAAGTTGTTCTAGCACTGAGCTACATACCCCTTTAATGGTAGGCACCCTTACATACATAACCCATTCATGACAGCCCTTCCATGACAAGCACCCTTATTTGTTCAATATCAGGAGGTGGGTTGCTATCAACAACAAATTTTCCATGTATTTCAATAGCAGTTGATGTTATATATTCCAACAGTGGTCAATTCCCATGGTGACCAGAATTGGATGTTGTAGCCCACACGTTTCTGAGATCTAGCTGAAAATTATTGAAGTTTTTCAGACCATTATTGAAAAACAAAGTGACCATGATGGGATGGGATGAATTCATACTCTGAAGGGGCAATGGAATTTTGTTTTGCCTGGACAAAAGCAAAACCCAAATTGATTTTTCATCCAGGCTGTGTAGGCATTGATAACTATATTAAAAAGCTATGAGCTTGATGGACTCAATTTATGGACGTCCATTGTTATGCACTGATCTTGAATTAGATGGAATGGTGAAAATATGGGCATTCTGATTTGATTTGGACAAATAGAGTATGCTTTTCGAAGGATTCTTTGTGCTGAAGATGGACATTTGCCAATTCCAATCGCTACGTCTTCACAAAGGTACAGCAGATACCTGCTTCCACTTCAATATGCTTTTGTTAGAAATTAGAATGCCCTTCAACCTTGAGACAAGCAGAGGAGGCAAGTTGGGCACTCTACAGGCATTTCTGCTGCCCCAATCTACAAAACTTAAAGCTCTGGTATAGCCATTCCAGATTCCGGAGGCACCTATGCATCACCCTTGAAATTATCCTTGTAAGTAGATGGAACCATTGAGGTTGGCTACATTGGGCCCAAGAACCATACTGCCCGTAGTTGTCTTAATGATAATCATCTATAAGGGAGTGGTTTCTCCTTGCATGTTCTTTTGTTTAGTTTGTCAATTCTCTGTGTGTGCAGACAACAGATAGTAAGAACCATCTGATGTGTTCCTTAACTTCCTTTAAAGCTGTTAATAGGAACCGACTCTCGTGAATAGTTGAAAATTTTGTCAAAGTAAGCAGAGTACTCTTGAATATTGATATAATCTCAAAAATGAGATTCGATCTCATAAATTGTCAAGTAATCAAATTACTACCTAATCAAATTTTGATAATCAAATTACTATCTATTCAAATTTTGATTATCTTTGTTATTGGACTAACTTACCTTGGTTTTGTGGTTAATTTTTTTTTATTTGGTAAGTTAAACTTACCAGCAATAAGGAAGTACTAGTGGGATAGGTTTTGCCTATTATTAACTTTTAGGTTATTTGGTTTTCAGCGATGTTGAATGGAAAAATTGGTAGTTATTAAATATAAATGGTAAATGAAAACATAGGTAGTTATTAAATATAAATGTTAAAAATAAAAATAAAAAAATCTTTATTTGGAACAACATTTACTAGATTTTTCCAAAGTTAAAATATTTTTTTTACTTTCCCCCTATTCTTTGAGCAAAGAAAGTTTTTCAACCCAAACCACAAGTATAGCACTGAACCTCCAGATGTGGAAGTTTAACATCCGAGTTTTTGTCAGTCACTGCACCAATGAAATTTTCCAGAACATCAAAATCCCACCAACAAAAAATTTCCAGAACAGCAAAATCCCTGTAGAGAAACTTTCCCAAACCCCAAAACCCCTCTAAATAATTTTTCCAAAACACCAAAATCATGGCAGAATGGTAGCTTTGTCATTAGCTCTCAAAAGGGCCCTACTTTGATATCTTGGACTTTTTCAACTCCGTAAATATCACTACATCTCCAAGGATAGGGTGCAAGTTAGAAGATTTCCCAATTGCAAGCAACCTCAAAGACTTCAGTTTAAGATATGTAAGTAAATACAGACTTGAACATAAATTTTCAAAAAGAATCATCCCTCTAATGTTTCCTACAAAAATGATGCCACTAAATAAGGCACTGAACAGGAGTTCCATATCTACTTGAAAACAAAACAAAAATTGCCAAGCCAAATCGCTGGCTCATGAAACTAGTGATTTCATTTATAAAGCTTGTTTCTAAAAATGTATCACTTGCACAAAATGTTTAGCGGTCTTCATAATGTCAAATTATCAATTGCCACTTGGATGAAAATTAGCTATCATAAATAAGTTAGTTGAATCCTGCCCTTCACAGTGTCTGCAAGTGTGTCAACTACCCATTCAATTTCAATCTACCCTTTCACTGTTCCTAAGTGTTTGTCAACGCCAAATTGACAATTATTAAGAGTTTGCACAGCCCTTTTGTTGCGATAAAAATGATGCTGCGTGTCAGTTTTTCATAGTAACAATAATCATGAAAATTTCATTGAGGTACATGTTACATTGCAATCCAAAAAGCAGATACGAAACTGATAAAATTAACACCATGAGGAAAAATAAAGTAAATTAAATCATTATAATTAACACCATTTTATTAACAAATATATATATATAATGGTGTTTAATTTGATTTTATTTTTTTTCTCGGAAAAAATCGTAATTTTATTTCAAATAGATGAACAAAATTACATTCTGCACATGTAGTAGAATCACTGAGATCCCTACATTGTCACATATTTTCTGTCCCATATTATCATCATATCTGATATCCCATACATACAACTAAAACAATACTACTGCTGTCCATACAACCCGCATATATCCTATTACATAAAATCTGTAACAGAAATGAAAGAACGTAACCATCATTGGTCAACAAAAGATGAGCTTGCTCAATGCTGTGCCTCAATATCATCATGAAAAGGTCTGTGATAATAACTGAAAGTGCCCTCCGGTGAACGAATAGTAATCCTCCAAGTGCCGAGTGCTAGATCCTGCTGTGTCGCTTCCTTGGAGAGCTGATCGGCCAACCCATTCCTCTCCCTGTAAACATGTGTAAATGTAATGTGGTTAAAGGATTGCTTTAACCGGATACCTCCTCCAGGATAGGTAATAGTACCATCACATGACAATGTGTGATCTCCTTTGCCCAGTCGATGACTAACATGGAGTCGCCAAAAATCTGTAGAGATAGACATCCTTGTTCAAGTGCAAATAACATCAGCAGTTTAAGAGACATAAGTTCAGCATAGTTATTTGACCCTCTCCCCAAACCAGCCACAAGATGGAAGGAATGGAACTCCGTTTTGTAAAGGACTCCCCCCCCTCCACACACTGATTGAGGGTCTAATGAGGCTCCATCAAAAAATTCCCACGGCATGGATTTGTCAATCTTGTGTTTAATTTGATGTTATTAATTAAATTAAATAATATAATTAATACCATTTTATTAACAGAAACAGTACTGGCAAATATTCATCCATCTTTATTTGGTATTAACATGGCCTTCATCACTCATTCCCCTTGCCACACAGCAACATCTTATTGAAGTCTTTCTTATGGGTATCCTTGTTTCTGATTTTACAGGAAACTTGCTGATATATATATTCAACCATCATTATTTGGTATTAACATGGCTGCATTGAACCATCAGGATCTTCCTGCAGAGCTGCATTGAACACTTTCTCTGCTTTATCATCCTTTCGATCATTCACATTATCCTCCTGTTGATTGAAAATACTGCTTACAAGTCTTGATCGGCACCGGACTTTCTTCTGCACAGCAAATTCTAATAATTTCTTGTGGGTATTCCTGGTTTCTGTCCATGATTGAAATGGAAGGCTCCTAAAAAACTTGCCTGGAAAAATGTTAGTCCCTGCCATCTACAACACAACAGACAATGTTCTAAAAAAAATGTCAGAAAATGATCAAGCCTACAAACCAATGAAAATTTTAAATGCACTACAATGAAATGTACAAGTGCACTCGATCAAGAAAGCCTACATACAATCACAGAATGTTCATCACATCCATTCAGGACTTCCCAATAAAGATCTTTCTAAAGTTTTTCTCTTGAATAACAAGCAGCTTATTTAACACAAGGTTTCTACTTCACAAGCAATCATGCTTGGACAATGGGCACAATATAGCATATTATCACTTAACCAACCCGTTGGGAAATATTGTGTACAAGTCATACAAGCTATAACTGTGGGCAAATAAGAAATTCAAATTAAGCAAATCTAGTTAGACAAACTTTTATATAGATCACAGGGTATGACGCATGTATGTGTTAAAAGTCCAAACACTAACAAGAAGCTTTTTACAAGGCGTGTGCCTTTTCAAAAAGGGAACCTGTCTTTAAAGCTGGTGAAAAAACTTACACACATTAATTATAAAATCTCCAGTCTGAAGGTCAAACCAAACCCTTCATATTTACGAGTTTGAAAGTCCATATGCCTTCTCAAGTGGATAACATATGTAACGCATTTGTGACCACTGACATCCGACCTAACAATACTTTAAGTTACTTAATCATTGGAAAAACAGCTCGATTTTGTCATTTGAAAATATGATGTATGCAACACATTAACTTAAAAATATCTTTTAAAAGCTTCAACAACAGACAATATCTATAGAGTATCAGTAATACTTGAAAAAACGTTTTCCATATCCTCACAAAGGCATCGTACCAGCTTCATAAGACAAAAGCAATAGATCAATTTCATGGCTCATGCTCACATAAACTGGCCAGATAGATTGTTTCCAAATTTGGTTCCAAGGCTGTTGCTACAAGCGAGGACTATATATGTTGCTCAGGATGCTGATATTCTGCCCTAGGAAACACCTCAAGGTTCAAACTATCTCATAACAGGGCATCTACTTCAAGAAGGAAAATAGGGCTTGTCCAAAGGCTAGAATACTGTCTCACACCTCCAAAGAATTCACAAAGGGTTGAGTGCTACTGAATTATGTCACTCTTTAAGATTGGAAAGTGCTCAGATTATGGCTGAATGCATTCAAAGGACCATTAGGTTTTCTGCAACTAAATATTTAGACCTGGAATAGTCTTCTTATGTCACTGTTTATGTGCCCAATGTTTAATATGGTGGATTTTTATTGCTTATTCCACCCTAAAGACTGCCCAGGTTTGATTTTTGGGGTGTTTTATTGCTGCTATGATGCATAAACCTATTCAAATTGTGCTCAGAATCGTCCTTTTACTATTGTACTAGCTTCTAAAACTACCCATATTTTCTATCCATGGCTTTCGTTTGCAGTTTTACAGTTCCTCAAGTGCCCAAAGCTGTTTTATAAGGTCTGGAGTGTGCCATAGACTACCCATAACTACTTTTTGTAGAAATATGAGGCTGTTTATGTGCCCAGATTGGAATATGCTTCTGTTTATTGCTGATTCAAGGTGTTTTACCACTTTTTATGAGCTTCACACTGCTAAGAAATAATCCCAAATTTCCCAGAACCTTTTCACACTACTGTTTGGGTGCTCAGAAGTGAATTTCATGCTGATTTCAGACAAACATACATACAGCTTGCAGACATTCAACATGTGAACTGGCTTACTAATAAATAATTAATATGCTTCTACTTGAAGCTAAAAAAACTTAAATCAAAATGGAACGTGGATAGCCCGTGGATGGATCGTCTATACAGCAGGTCAAGTCAGTTCAATGACCACTTTCTCAAAAGTGTTGCTTTTATAAGCAGTAAAACATAGAGAGATACATATGTGTTACACTACAAAGTGTAGAGAACAAAGACTGTAAATTCAAAATAAGTCTCTGGATTTTGAGGCCTGGTGAAGATCACATCCTCAAGTTCTAGGAGTCTGTTTCGGATATTTAATGTTGCCTATAGCGAGGATACCTGCAGAAAAATGCCCAACAACAATTTAATCAATACAAATATTGGAATTTCATAGTTTGTATGTGTTTTTTCTTACTCAGCCATGAAACTACACCTTTAACGAGGTTGAAAACATACCCTGTGACAATTAGATTTCATTGAAAATTAGTTTGATGGTGCAGTAATCCCGCTGTCATGATGTTGCAGCTGGGCAAGTCCTTCGTTTGAATGATCCATAGAAGTGGCCTCTGTAAACATGCATGCACCGTAATTTAAAAAAAAAAAGGCCATCTAAATACACTATTTTAAGCACATGCATTGTCCTATTCTATGAAACTCACCTAGGTCAATAGAGGATGCTTTTTTGGATTGAGTACGCCCCCGCTTCTTGAGGTACTGAAACTGATATGGTTCATATTCTGAGGCATGCACATTTAGATCGATATCCAAGCCGCTATTTTGTTTTCTTACTTTGTTTTTCTTTTTGGGGCTAAGAAAACTCTTCTTTCTCTTCAAAGAGGACTCATATGCACCCAATCCAAGGGTGAAGTCATAATCGAAAACTGAATGATTGTTGGCCTCATTCAACATTCTTTTAGTAAGACCAATCAGTTCTTCAGTTTTTTCCAAAGTGACAGGAGGACTGTTTTCAATCAGCTGATAATAACCGAACAGCTCCTGTCTAGCTAATTGTAGTGGATCAACATCATTAACATCTCTATTAGTAGCCATAATAGTGTTTTCAGCATCCACATCATGGCTTGGTCCATCAATACTTATCTCAGGAGGAGCATTGCATGAAGAAGGTGTTGCATCATTATCCAAGGAGCAATACAACCAATCAACCTTTATAGTGTGCTTGGAAATATTTCCACGGATAGACCATGGGCAAGTACACGTCATAAAATTTGGACGATACGAAGTGACAAGGTACTGCTTTCCAGGAGTGGTTTGACTCCTCACCCAATATGCATGAGATATGCTCTCATGAGGGCAACAATCACTATCTGGAATCTTTTTGGCTCTGTCAGTTGATGATTCAAGTTGCTTCGCTTTCTTATAGTTGTTCAAATAGCCTTCTTTTTTCAAAATTTCTTTGAACTGATAAAATGGTTCAACATTTATGAGGAGTATATACAACAACCAGTCCATTCTACGGGTACACTTCTTCCTTCTATCAGAAAGAAACTTTGTCTTCAAAAAGCAATGGTATGACTCCACTGCATTATTGGTCTCTTGATTTGCATGCGGAAAATCTCGGCAACCTTTTACCCACATCCCTACAAGTAGAAAACTAATTTAGTGCATATATCCCATCTTCATGATATACAAAAGAAAATATACAGGGAAGAGTATGTACACTCACAAAGTTTGTCACCCGAAACCCAATTCTTGCGGAAATAGTCCAAGAACTTTTCCTCATCAGCATATTTGTTTAAAAAGGCATCAATTGCATCAATGACATCGTCATTGGAGCAATGTTTCATGATATGGCCCAAGTCTTTCAACATTTCACTCGCTCTTTCTTCAGTTGTGGCCAACCAGCTCGCGTTTTTTGACCATGCCCTTTGTACATGCCAAACACATAAGAGAACTTTGCAACGTGTGATCCTCCTGCCATGTGTAATTTTTTTAAATATGGCATTCAATAAATAAGTACAAGTTACATTGCAAAATAACAACATTGGAATTACCTCAGGGCTGCTATTTCAGCCAACGCGTCGTCTACCATGAAGGCATTTACTTTCCAATCTGGACGAGCTTGGTAACACCTTTGCATGAGTCGATCCAACCATACTGAAATGTCCTGCGTTGTATTCCTTTCGGATACAACCCACGCAACTGGTACCCCACTTTGCTGCTCATCGAATGTGACAAGGGTGTATAGTTGATACTGCCATATCCATAGAACATATTGCAGTCAAACTTAAGTCATCAATATCATTGAATGGCTACAACTAAAATGATCATGCTAAATCAATCATTGACATCATGCTTACCCCGTATTTATTTGTACTGAATGTTGCATCCATTGCTATTAAGCTGTTATGAGATAGCTTCACCATTGTCTCTAGCATCCACTTTGTTTGGATTCCCATTATAAACGGGACATCTCTACCATTGGGCTTTTGATAGAAAAAAATATCATCTTTATGGTTTTGGTGCCAAAGATTCACACTTATTGAGTCTTTTTTGTCCAACTGATACTTTCCCTTGCCCAAGCGATTGTATATGTTTACGACATCTTTCCTCTTCAAGAAGAAATCTCTATCCCGATCTGCCGCATCCATGTCAACATGTTTCTTGATGTGCATTTTACACACCGAATCAATTGCCACATCCCAAGAAAAGCAACTTTCTACATAAGAAATGATGTCCTTTGACAACTTTGACTTATGCATGGATCTAGGGTCACCCGAAGCATCATGCTTTCCATGACAAGGCCATCCTCTCTTGTCTTCATGCTCGTACATGTTATAAGTTAGTATTGCTACCTCGGGATCTTTGGCCATGACCTTAACAATGAAATGGCATTGGCAGCCCCTTTTTTTCACAAATGAATTGACCCTTCGTTTAGCCGGTTTGTCTCCCCTTTTATCAGTTGGGCCATATGAACAATTATATCTGCATAAAATATTGTCAAATGTTAATACATATGCAGGTGATAAATGTAGTATGATTGCTAACATCCAAACAATTAAATTTTGAAATACTTACATTTCATATTTCAAGGCTGCAGTATCCCTCTTTTTGGGGGATTTGTTTTGGCTACGATAGAAAGTACAAGGAGCATCAGGATCCTTTTCCTCCCCTTCAATAAAGTGGGGGACTCGATGTAACGGGATTTTGGCAACTCGATCAATTCCATTCTTTCGATGTACATCAGACCAAACAAGATCTTTACCAGAAAAGATGCTTATGTCTTTGGGATCTTGCAACTCTAAGCCCACTAAAGTCTCCCATTTGTTCTTCCTGCCCATTTTGTATTGAAGCCTACAAAAATGAGTGAAAACTTGAGATTAGAAGACAAAAAATAATGCTTATTCTCCTTTGATACACAAAATCAAAGTACGTTAGTTTTGTATGAAAAAATCAGCAAAGCTAGGATAATTGCAACAAAAAATATAGGGTAATTGAAATAACAAATTACGCATAGGGTAATTGCAACAAAAAATATAGGATAATTGCAACAAAAAATATCCTGTAGCTAACTGATTGTAAGTCTGCCTTTTGGCATGCAAATTGTAGCAGTTACTTACTGCTTATAGATGATTTATATTTCAAAATGAAAAAGGCATGTTTATCTCAGTATGTTTTATTGTTAGTCAAATTAAATTAAATCTTTCACTTCAAAGTTCACAGTGCTTTACAATAATTTAGCAGAGCTCTAGGACCAGGACCTTACCTGTCTGAGAAAATGGGCTAGATAATATAAGAGCTTTCAGTTGAAACAAGCAAGAGCAATATCACAGGAAGGATTTTAGTACAGATTCTTAATAGTAACAATCCTGGATTCGTTAAGTTAATTTCAATGGATGCCTATATCCTTTGCAAACCAAAAGATGAAGCATGTTGGTTAAAATAACTACAACCAACCTTCAGAGAGTAGATAGTACAGGCATATTTGATTAACAGAATAATAGTATCTGTATCGAATACACTAAATTTACTTGTGCTCAATGCCATTCACGAGAACATTCACCTTTAAACTTTCCTACAAAAATTTAGCTGGCAAAGTGGCTTTGGAATACAACTGAAACAGGAGATTTTTTTTTGTGGAACTAACTACCAACCAAACTTAACAGAACAAGGAGTATTTGATTCATAGGAGATTCTCATTGAAGGCACTCTATTGGTTTGACCTTAATGGTATTCAAGTACATATGTAGCAAACATTCACCTCAAAAAATTTGAGTGGGTGAAGTGAAATTGTAGAAGCTTCGTTTTAAGTTGTATGCTATGCAGCTTAAGATGCCAAAAACAGTTCAAGATAGCATCAAAATGTGCCCATGTAAAGCATTAAGCGTTTTGACTTAGGAGTCTCAAGTCAGATTTAAAAGCATTTAACAAGACAGGGTACTCTGTATTTTCTGATGCGAATTTGTAAGAGGTTACAGGGAAGCAAACCAAAACCAACAGAATATTTGTAAACTAAAACCTTCAGTTATGGCATCCTGTATTTCATTCGTATTCTCTTTATAATGAAATTTTTTATGAGATTCCTTCTAGTACATTTTCCCCTATATGTATGCTTTGTTTCTACTCTGTACCCAACGTCTTTTTTAACATGGGATCAGAGCGGAAGGTCGATGTCCTGGAGTCAACAGTCAGTATCAAAATTTTATGATTCGAGTCATGTTGTAAGCAACAAGGTAAGCATTCCTTTAGGAGTTTGAAAGTATAGACATGATCGCAACTGTTGCAACAGAATTTCGGAGGCTTGTGGAATGATTGCATGTTACTGCCTTTCACCTTTGGAAAATTAGAATGAAAATGTTGCTGCTCGACAAACTCGTCTTGGGATTGTGGAAGACTGGGAGAAGGAGTCTACCATGGTCCAGGAGAAAATCACTAAGTGGCAAGCTAAAGATGGTAAATCTCTTTCTTGCATAAATTTAAATTTAAGTTATAATGTGGTTTTACATGCCAGTTTTGCAATTACTTTAGAAGAAGCCTTCAATCACTTCATTAACTTGAATCAATCACACTATGGAAAACCAAATTATACTCGAGAAGGAATATATTTAAGTCAATTAGCCAATTTAGAACATGGGATCCTGTATTAGCCAATTTAAGTCCCTCAAGTAGTATTTTGTAGCATGTGGATAAGAGGCAGTAGATGAGGACGTTGTAATGACACTTATTGGAAACACCCCCAAATTCTATGAAGATAAATTGTAGCATTGGAAAGTCTGTTTGATTAGCATTACATAAAGTAATCACATTATTGCTCCAAGTAAGAAGGTATGATGTAGGATTAATCTAGAGATGGCTGCATCTGTCTTGCTAACAAAATATAAGTGTGAAGCAAAGAAGGAAAATGAAAGCAGTACTTGCCTGCAACGATGGAAATTAAGTTCCTCCAAAAGTAATTAAGACAAAAAGGAGAAAATAAAAATGGGTAGGTGTTCTTGTTATGGTATTGGAAATTACAAGAGAGAATGCCAAAAATGAATTGCTAAAGTAGAAATGAATAAGGTTGAAGTGAATGCAATCTCTTGTTCTTGTAGTAACCAAGACAAATTGTTTATAGTAACAATGCTTACAGATTTAATCTCTTCAAAGTGCTTGTACTTGTACTAAGGGGCTACACAGCATATGACTTCAAGGACAGAATTGGTTACACACAATGCAATCCCAGAAGGTGAAATTCTATCCTTCAGCATGAAATAGCTGGACAACAAATTGTCTCATGAAAGATGCTCGATGGTGCATATAATGAAGATTGCAGGTGTTGCCAGTAAGAAAGATTACAGGTGTTGGATAATTAGTACAATTCAATACCAATGAATGTACTTTCAAGATTGCTGATGGCAAGATATAAGGGAGGGTATCTTTCACAATTTGTCTGCAGAAGTGCTGGAAGCAGCATTAGAAGCTGTAAATGGAGTATTTGAAGTAGTAGCTTGGCATCACAGAGCCCGTTGGGTTAGCTTGAGCAGTTGAGTGTGAGGTCACGGGGTCAAGTCCCCAGGGTGACTGCCTCTATGAATATTGTGGGTCTCACTCTATGTCTCCACTAGGTTAGGCTCAGGTTAGGTTGTTAAAACTGCAACCAAATAGACCCTGGGTACCATCCTCGAAATGAGGGGAAGTGCTCAGAGGGTTTCCCATGATGTGTATTTCATTGAAGAAAAAAGCTTGGCATCACATATTTTGGGATGTAAGCATACAATCCTTTGATATATTGAGGAAGGATCAACTTATAGAAGACTTGGATTGGCAATTGCTAGTCAAGTTGGTCAAGTAGCATAGACTTCCCTTCTAAAGGAAGTTAAAAACAAGAACAGTAGACTCTGGAATATACTTCGCATATGCAATCCATTTCAAACCTTATCACATTTGAAGCCATTATCATTATTGAGCATAATTCTAGAAAAACATTTGTTTATATTTTTTAATAGCAAATCAAATGCCGGGGAAATGTTTAAAACTTTCAAGTTGTATGCTTTGGAAAGCCTCTGAAAAATTTGACTATGGGGTCATATACCCTTTAATATTTTTGTAATCCAAGTACCTTATTCCTCACCCATGAAAATGGAGTTGTAAAAAGGAAGAATATATCTCTAGTTGAAAGCGTATGCTTGAGAACAGTGGATTGTCAAAAGTCTTATGTTGAGGCCATTTCTACTACAGTGTACATTCAAAGCAAGACACCCACTATTGATTGCATAAGAATACACTTTTTGAATCATAGCATAAGAGGGAATTTGAGGAGTAGTCTGAAGATTATAAGACTTGGACTTCTTTTTTGGTTCGTTTTTTAATCATTTTCTCCAAAATCCAACCAGAATTGTTGGAATCACAGATATAAAGTGTTAAGATTGCACAGCTGGAGTGGAATTTTGAGGGAACTGAATCCAATTTTTCAATAAAAAAATGGATTCTGAACAATGAAAAGTTATGAATCGTGATCTAGGAAAAGATTAAATTGTTGAATTCTGTCAATAATGGCTAGAAGAATCAAAATTGTCTAATCTTTAGATAACTCCATATTGTTTGTCCAGCACATGCATATGCACTACTTGAAAGTTTAAGAAGTTGGATGATAACATATAAAGTGCATCTATCCATTGGATGTAGCTTGGGTGGTTGGGAGTACTGATTGGTAACCTCCCCACCCGGGTTCAATTCCTTGTAAGTGACATATGATGCTCTTGTTGTTGAGCCCCAAATGAAAAAAAAACATATAAAGTGCATCATGTAGAAGTTGGATAATAAAATATGAGGTCTAGCAGTAAATCGGTGGGAGTTTTCCATCACTGGCCCAGGTTCAATTACTAGAGTGAAGGTGCCTTTGGCGTCTGAAAATGGGAATCCTCATAGTAACATGTCTCATAGATGATAATCCATTAACTCCAAATCTCAAAGCTCTATCCTGGTAGATATGAATAGATTCCAGAAGTGGGATAGGGGGATTTTAGGACAACTAAGTCCCCGACTACGGCCAAAAAATAAAGGGTGTTTCTGTCCAAAATAAAAGAAAAAAGATATGAAGTGCATCATGAGAAGCTACACTCAGATCTACAAGCATGTAGGCTCTATGATCCCATAAAGCACGAGGTCATACTAAGCTGAGAACCTATCTTTGATGACCACTGGTCTTTGCGTAAATTAGTATAAATTGATAAAGTGGAACTTGAGAATGTGGAGATGGAAGTGTTGGGATTTGATTCTAAAGGAAAAGTTGTGGATGAAGCATCATATTTTTGTGGTACATTGAGAACAATGCAGCAGGTAGCCCTGCAATTACCAATGGAAGCAGGTGAATATGCATAGGATGAGCAAATTGCCAAATTCACATACCTATGGTAGATATGTAAGAAGCTAATGTATAGGAACGACCATCATTAATGATATTAAGAAGGATTTTGGAGCAGGTGAATATGCACAGGATGGGGAAATCCACAAACTTATGGCAGGTATGGAGGAAGCTAATATATAGGAACCACCATTAAGGATTTAGAAGTCCATAGAGAAGGCACTTTGTGGAAAAGATTTTTAATCACAAACAATGGAAAAGCCAAAGGCACTTTGGGAGTAAGCAAGCAACATATTGGAAGTAAGCAATGGATGTTGAATATTGATCATTTGTGACAATTCAGACATGTACATTTGTAGATATTCCACTTATGCCCAAGGTAGTTGGGTGTTAAAGAAAAAGTATAGATTGAATGTATTAGTGGATTGATACCAAGCTAATTTGGTGGCAAAGGAGTGCACTAAGGTTGAAGCTGTAGATTATCAGGACACCTTTAAACTAATTCCTAGAATGACTTCAATCAGACTACTGTCGGCAGTTACAATAGCTTTGTATTTGCATGAGCACTAACCAGATGTATTCATAGATGGCTGGTTGAGGAAATTTACATGAACAGATGAAGCTTATTTGCATCAAATTGGCATCTAAGTTGAAAATAACTTCTTAAGTTTATTTGCATCAAGGCTTGAAGGAAGAAATTGGCATCTAAAATGAAAATAACTTTTTAAGTTTATTTGCATCAAGGCCTGAGGGAAGAAATTGGCATCTAAGTTGAAAACGACTTCTTATGAGCTAAACAATCCTATAGAGCACGGTATCGACATGTAGATTGATTTCTTCCATGACATTGCTATGCTGATTGAAATGTTTACATCAAGTATATTTGTGATGTGGCTGAATGCAGGCCAATATCAAAGATATTGCTTCATGTTAGTCGTGGTGCAATGTTTTGCCACAGAAGAATGTGTGTCAGATTGTTGGTGGATATTCTGATCTCTCAAATTGATTCCACAAAATATCAAAAGGTGTTAGCCAAAGGGATATTGTAATGATAAAAGATCTGAGAAGTCATGCAAGGACAAGGCATATAGAATAATCTTATCCCTGGACCCTGACTCGCAAGCAGGTTGAGGACGCAAATGTATAGTCCCAACTTTTTGAGATGGTTCAATGATTGGAGATGCATTGACCACGAATTACAATCTCGGGTTCATTGTCCCATATTCTACTTTGTCAGCAATCAATTTATAGGATCAAAAGGCTGTCTTGCAACCATTTCCAGTTACAGCCTCGGGGATTGCATTATTGATAGAAGTTCAGATGAAGAGGATGTTACAGAAGCCTGTGATTTGCCCATGTAATTTCATAGTCAAATGAAATGATAGTGGCAACCAATCAAAGTTTGAAAGAAAAAGAGGGAGTCTATAAACTGTATCACATTAAAATAATTTTGATGAGCTCATTAAATTACATTCATTACAAAATACATTCATAATATACAATTTATCTGCCGGCGGTTGGGCGTCCACCTTGCAGCTGGTACTGCAGGTGATCGATCCCTCTCCCTCTCCCTGTCCGTCGATCCCTTTTCTATTCAAAAGACGGGGTTTTAAACAGAGGTCACTTACCGTAGAAGCAGAGCCTTCCAGAGGATCAGGAGCAGGTGCAGGAGCTTCGCTGGGTGCAGAGTAACGCAGAGTCTGGAAGTCTGGAAGTGGGCAGAGGAATGCAGAGTGGGCAGAGCAACGCAGGAGCGAAGGGGGTCGTTCAAATTTTGGCTCGAACTACGTCCCGGTGGTTGGCGAATAGTTAATGCATGGAGGTGACGTCCAAGACCATCCTGAACTCTGATTTATTCCTGGATTCTGTCAGAATCTCGTCGGCGTGGGGACCCGCACTGACCGGGGGAATTGCCGGAGGTTGCCGTCACCGGAGTGGAGAAGTCGGACGACCGGTGGGAGAGCGGACGGCCGGGTGCTAACGGCGTGAGGGTCTCTCGACGGATGCCAATGGGCCCCGGGTGCATTCGGGCGAGAGAATAGCCCACTCCTTTTCTAAACTTTCATATTTTGCATACTTGGGCCTTTTTGTAATTTTGTGTTTACTTTATTTGGGCAATTTTCAAACCTTACATTTTCCTTTTCTATCTAGGTGATTTCAAAACTTTATTTTTTTCCATTTTGTCTTATTTTGAAACTTTCCCTTGCCTTCATTCCCGGCGATTTCAAAACTTTAACATTACACAAAGTCATTAAATCTTCCCAAACGATGTTTGGGCTTTCTGATGACTTAGGAAAAGTTGTAAATCCAATGAGGGAAAACTACAAATTTACCAAATTAAGCAAATTAACAAGTGTAGATATCATCTAAATGGGAAATGTGCGAATTTCATCTTAAAATACTATTTTATAAAAGAAAAATATATAGAGTTTAAAACATTTAGGGTGATGAATCATATAGCCAACTAATATAAACATTTAATGAACCGAGTTTTAAATTTGTGGTTCATCACTTTTGGGGCAGACATCATCGGGCATTACCAGCTATTTGGTCGATACCCCTATGACTTATAGCGTGGATACATCAGTTATGGCGCCGATACCAATGGAGTACTAAGTTGGCACAACCAACTTAGTACTCCATTGGAGTACTAAGTTATAACACCTATGGTTACCATTTATGTGGCCACCAATAGTACCATCGGAGCATTATTTTTAGTTATACCGCCAATGCTTATGACTTATGCTCGAAACTTTATCCAATGCAACTTGCTTTTTAGCCATCAGAACCAGCTTATATTGGAGGGTTTTCGCTTTTGTCGGCGTCATGGCACCCATACCACCAAAACACTATCAGTTATAGAACCGATGCTTATGACTTATGTGGCAACCGATACCATCTAACCACTATCAATTGTAGCATCGAAGCATTATCTGTTAACTCCCCGCATTTTCTCAAAGTGTTCTGCCTTGTCTCGGCTCCCTTCAATCGAAGCATTATGAGTTATGCCCCACGGCTTGCTTTCTCAATTATGGCATTGCTTCTTTTTTCACCACCGATTTCTTGTGAATTATGCAGATTTTTTTCTACAGCCTCTTGGTTTTTCAGACTTCCACAGGATTCGGTAAGAAAATACATTTAGGCTGCTTTGCACTTTGATAAGACGAGAAAATCAGATCACAACAAAAAAATCCATCTTTTAGCACCACAAGTTAGCACCACTTATAGCTTGTGGTGTAAATATGGTGGTATTGGCACCACTTACAATTATGTGGTGTTAAAGTGGTGTTATTGGCACCATTTATATTTTGTGGTGTTAAAATGGTGGTATTAGCACCACTTATATTTTGTGGTGTTAATATAGTGTTATATTAGTTAATAATATTGGAAATTGAGTTTTACCTTTATGAGAAATGTCATGTTGGCAAGTACCATAAAGTGGTGCTAAGCTATTATTTTCCACAAGGACATGTACAAGTAGCATTTAATTATGTGGATTTGCACCATAAACAAATTCAAAAATAAATATTTTGAAAATAACTCATTTCAATATTTTTTTTTTTTCATCAATTAAAATAAATGATCAAAGATTAATTTATGAGTTTTTGCACCATACATACAAGAAGTTTAAATATTTATATTTAGAATATTTAAGCAAATAAATTCACATAGAATATTTAAGCAAATAAACAAATAAAATCACGTGATTCATTTATGAGGTTTACACCACAAGCACAACAAGTTAAAAAAAAATATTTGGAAAATAGCTCAACTCATTTATTCATTTTTTATATCATTTAAACATATAAATACAATTGACAAATAAATAAAAACAACTATTTTTAATTTATTACTATTATAAAGTAGTAATAAAATTATTTGAATTTAAATTTGATTATTCAATTGAGATATTTTTATCTTCTTAATTTTTTTTGATGGAAATTAGTATTATTATTAGGTTTTTAACACAATACATGGGTCTTAGATCCATCTATATGATCAATGGAGAAAACCTCTAGCTAAGGCCCTAAAAGAAGCTTTTAGGAATCTAGGACCAAGAAAGATACCACAAAGGTCCCCACACATATTCCTAAGAGTATTCTTAGCCTCTAAGTATGGGCATTCACACTATTATAATTTTTTAATCACTAGGCATAGGTCCAATGGCCCTCAACATTGTTGAGTGAACAAACATAGGCCATAGCCTAAAGGAATCATAAGCATAAAGAAATGTCATGTTGTCAAGTACCATATAGTGGGGCTAAGCTCATATTTGTCACATGGACATATACAAAAAGGATTTAATTATGATGATTTGCACCATAAACACAACAACATCACAAATAATCATTTTGTAATAACTTAATTCAATTTTTTTGATTCAAATAAATGCCCATGATTAAGTTATGAGGTTTTAAACCACTATCACATCAAATTCAATTATTTGTTTTTATCACTATTTAAACCAACAAGCTCACATGGTTCATTTATGAGGTGTTGCACCACAAACACAACAAGTTCATAAATAATTATTTTCTAAATAGCTCAAGCCGACTAATCATTTTCAATATTATTCAAGCAAATAAATACCCATGATTCTTAAATTTCACAAATAATTAAATACAACCATTTTTAATTTATTACTATTATAAAATATTAATAAAAATGATTTGAATTGAGATTTCATTAATTGATATGGCATATTTTTATTGATATTATTAATTTTTTTAATGGATATTAATATCACTACTAGGCCTTGTGCAGGCCTAGGTCTCAAATCCTTGGACCTGTTCGAGGGAGGAAACCTCTTCCTTGGCCCCTAAATGAATCTTTTAGGAATCTAGGACCAAGAAATATGGTCAACACACATATATTCCTAAGAATATTCTTAACATCTATATGTGGATATTGATTGCATTATAAGGTTTTGATCACTAGTGATAGGTCTATTGGCCCTCAACCTAGTTAAGAGAAGAAACCTAGGCCTTAGCCTAAATTAAACTTCTAGGCATGTAGGGATAATAATGATTTGTCACACTAACACAAATGACTTTTTGAGAAGATCTATGGCCTTATAATAGGGATAATGGGGGGAGTTGGATGACCTAAAACTATGTAGAAGTATTTAGGGCATAGAGATGATTAAGGAAGGAACCCCATGCCTTGGATCGTAAAGGAAACCTAGACATATAAGATTAACAAGTATACCTTAAAACACCACATAAGGTCTCCTAAGGGTATCCTTGGATTGATATTGGGGGTATTAATGTAACTAAGAGGTTTTTTTAAGCACTATATATGGGTGTTTAGGCCCTTAACATGTTTGAGAGAGGAAACCTAGGCCTTATTCCCTAGTAAAATATTTGGTGCATCCAAGGCAAAATACAACAGCTCAAAGCGCTACACATGACATATTGGGGTTATTATTTACCTCTAAGTAAGGAAATCAACACCATTATGAGTTTTTTGCTAGTATGCACGGGTCTTAGGTTGTTGTATAATGTCATAGGAGGAAACTTGGGCCTTAAACCCTAAGAGAAGCTTTAAACCGCACCCATAAAATCCAAACACTATCATTGGCATCTGAGCATTCATATAAGTGACACTAGGTATGCAAACCTTAGACATAGTCATGAGAGGAATTATAGGAACTGCGCCCTAAAGGACGGTTTTAGGCATATCGGGCTAATAGCAATGACTCAAACTATCTCTTAGCAGATCATGCAATGTATAAGATAACATTATTCTCAAAGTGGGATATGGGTGGAAATATGTGGTTTGCGTACTAGCGATGGGTCTGAGTAAATAGTTGGGGAAGCAATTGAAATAATTATACCCTAACATAATATTATTGAGGTAATGGGCAATGATCAAGACCATGACCCATGACATACACCATTTAAAGTTGATATTTGACATAATAGTTGGATATTAGCATAATCAAGAGTTTTTGCATAGAGGGATGGATCTCAAGTCCTTTATTGGAGTCATAAAATTAAAGTAATATCCTTATGTAGGTGTCCCAAGGATTTCGTAATGATATTACGTAGAAGATGACCATGACTTTATCCCTAAAGAAACCATTAAGGCATCCAAATCCATTGAGACACTATGTATCTAGGTCTTATGGCCTTTTAGCCTTAGATAAGATCAATGGAGGAGACCTAAATATCGATCAATAAAGGAATCTTCTAGCCATCCAGGGCTAAGAAGGTTTCCTCCACCAAGAAGGTTTCCTGCAGCAACAACACATGGTTAGTGGAGGATACCTTAACCTTAGCCCCTAAAGGAAGCTTGTAACTATCTTGGGGTAAGAAGTTTGCCTCCACCAACCATACACAACCTCCTAGTTGTATAATTGGCCTATGATTGAGGATGTTGTTATAGTTAGGTGGTGTTAAGTAGCATGCACATGTCTTGAGCCCTTGGGAATTATGTTCGAGGGAAGAAGACCATGTTTTTGGCCCTAAAGAAATCATTGATGCATCTAGATCCATGAATACTACCTAAAAACAACATTGATTACTTCAGAGGGGTATCTATGGCACTATGTATCTATGTATTGTGGCCTTGGGGCCTTACACATGGTTAGTGAAGGAGAGCTAAATCTCGAGCTCTAAATTATTCTTCCATCCATCTAAGGCTAAGAATATTTCCTCCACTAAAAGCACATGGCCTCTTGAGGGTATCATTGGCCTATGATTGATTATGTCATTTCAATTAGGTGGTTTTGAGTAGTATCTACAGGTCTCAGGGCCTTGGGAATGATGTTATAGGGAAAACAACCATGCCTTTGGCCTTAAAGAAACAATTGGGGCATCTAGAGTGATGAAAAATGCCTAGAGCACCATGCATGAATATCCAAGCCACTATGTATCCATTTCTTGGGTCCTTGGGGACTTGGACATGGTCAAGGGAGGAGACTTGAACCTCTAGCCATAAAGGAATCTTATAGCCATCCAAGGCTAAGAAGATCGCCTCCACCAACCACACAGGACCTCTTGAGGGTATCATTGAGGGAATTCGACATGGTCAATGAAAGATACTTAAAAATAGGGCCCTAAAGGAAGCTTCTAGCCATCCGTGTCAAAGAAGGATGCCTTCACCAACCAAAAATGGCCTCTTGAGGGTATCATTGGTCTATGATTAGTGATTTTAACGCCAATAGTTGGTTTTGAGCATTATACACATGTCTTGGGGCCTTGGGAATGACACTCTATAGAAAAGGACCATGCCTTTGGCCCTAAAGAAACCATTTAGGAATACAAATCCATAAATAATGCTAGAAAGCACCACACATGGCTTCAGAAGGTATCCATGGCACTATGCATCTAGGCCATTAGGACTTGGGGCATTGGACATGGTCAAGAGAGGGGACCTGAACCTCAGGCTCTAAATATCTTCAAACAAGGGTTTTATCACCCATATGTAATACTTTTTTTAATTTAAACTCAACCCCAATGGCCAAATTCATGCAAGGTTTATGCATTTTCAATGCATTTCATTTTTTAGCCTTGTGACAATAATATATTTCCACCACTTGTATGCAGGGGGATGTAGCTAGGGTTTGAGTGAGAAGAGGAGTATGATAAGGGTCTCAAGGGTCTATATACAAGAGGTGTGAATGCATGAATATCAATGTCACATGCCCCCCTATATTAGTGTCTTGGAAAAAGTAACTGCTAGAAATAAGAGTCCTAGACTTTGTTAATTGCTTTGGAAATAAATATGATCAATGTGTATATCTGGATCAACATACAATATAACCATCCTATGGAATCTTCTTGGACATTAACCCTCAAGTAGTGCAACCACAACTAGGTGTTAACAATCCTTAATATGGTTGAGAGAGGAAACCAAAGCCTTGATCCCTAAAGAAATATTATGGGCATCTAGGTCCAAACATGATACCTAAAACCATCGTGTAGGATTTCTTGGGGTTATTCTTCACCTACAAGTAGTGATATTGGTTCAATTATTGTGTTTTTGAACCAGGTATGGGTCTCAAGGCTCTAGATATGGTTGGGGTAGGAAACTCAGACCTTAGTCCATAAAGGAATTGTTTAGGAATTCAAGGCCATGATTAACACCTAAAAGTATCATATACGACCTCCCAATGATATGTGTAACTTAGAGTGCTAATACGTGCATCATTAGGGATTTCTTAGGGTCTCAAAGTCTTATACATGGTTAGAGAAGAGTACTCGAGGTGCAAGCTATAAAAGAATATTATAAGAATCGTCTAGCCATCCAAGGCTAAGAGGATCATCTCAACCAACCACACATGGACTATTGAGGTTATCATTTTCCTATGATTGAGGATATTAATGGAATTATGTGGTTTTGAGAAGTATTAGGTGTCTTAGGGCCTTGGGATCGATTCTATCGAAATAAATACAATTCCTTTGACCCTAAATAAACCATTGAGGCATCTAGAGCCATGAATAATGTTGTAAAGAACCACACATGATTTTGCAAGGGTATCCATTGAATTTTGTATCTAGGTCTTGGGACCTTCAGGACTTGGACATGGTCAATGGCGGAGACCTAAACCTTGGGCCCTAAAGAAATATTTTATCCATCCAAGACTAAGAAGTTTCCCTCCACCAACCACACATTTCCTCCTAAGTGTATCATTGGCCTATGATTAAGGATGAAGATTCCATTAATTGGGTTTGATAAATATGTATGTGTCTTTATTCCTTATGAATGATATTCTAGGGGGAAGGCCGTGCTTTTGGGCCTAAAGAAACCATTGAGGAATCCAAAACCATGAACAATGTCTTAAAGAACCATGTGTGACTTCGCAAGGGTATCCATGGCACTATGTATCCAAGTCTTGGGGAATTGGGATCTTGGACATGGTCATGGAAGGAGGAATGAAGGTAAAGACCTAAAGGAATCTTCTAGCCATATAGGGATAAGAAATTTGTCTCCACCAACCGAACATATCCTTTTGAGGGTGTCATTGGCCTAAGATTGAGGATGTTAGTGCCATTAGGTGGTTTTGAGTAGTATGCACAAGTATCAGGGTGTTGGGAATAAATTTCTAGGAAGGAATACCATGCATTTGGCCCTAAAGAAATCAATGAGGCATATAGAGCCATGAAGAAATCCTCGAAGCACCACACATGACTTTTCAGGGGTATCCATACCATTATGTATCTAGGTCTTATGGCCATAGGGCCTTTAACATGATCAGTGGAAGAGACCTCTAAAGGAATATTCTAGCTATCCATCGCTAAGAAGGTTTACTCCACCAACCACACATGGTCTATTAAGGGTATTATTGGCCTATGATTGGGGATGTCAGTGTCGTTAGGTGGTTTGAAGTAATACACATGTGTCTTGGGGCCTTGGGAGTGACATTCTATAGAAGAGGACCATGCCTTTGGACATAAATAAATTATTTAGGAATCCAAAGCCATTAATAATGCCACAAATCACCAGACATGGATTCGTAGTGCATGCATGGCACTATGCATCCAAGTCATGGGGACTTGAGGCATTGGACATGGTAATGGGAGGATACCTCAACCTCAAGTCGTAAATGAATCTTTTATCGATATTCCAAGGATAAGAGGGATACTTAAACAAGCCACACATGGACTCCTAAGGGTATCATTGGCTTATGATTGAGGATGTTAGTGCAATTGGATGGTTTTGAGTAATATCTACACGTGTCAGGGCCTTGGGAATGATATTCTAAGCAAGACGACTATGTGTTTGGCCCTAAATTAATTCTTTGGTCATTTAGAGCCATGGAGAATGTGTCCACAACTTCATAGGGGTATCCATTGAACTATGTATCTAGTTTTTCTACCTTGGGGCCTTGGACATGGTCAACAGAGCACACTTGATCCTCAATCCCTAAAGGAATATTATAGCCATCTAAGGCTAAGGAGGTGGTATCCACCAAGCACACATTATTATATAATTAGCATATGATTTAGAATGTCAGTGCCATTAGGTTGTTTTGAGGAGTATGTAGGTGCCTCAAGGGATTCGGAATGATGTTCTAAGGAATAAAACCATTCCTTTGGCCCTAAAGAAATCATTGAGGCATTCAAAGCCATGAGCACGGCCTCAAAGCACCATGCATGGCTTTTGAGTGGTATCTATGGTACTATGTTTCCCACCTTTCCCAAGGTTTTTGGCATAAACATAGAAACATTATTATTAAGTTGAGTCAACCTCTTCAAATCCAATTTCTTATCCTGTACCCCCAACCCTCTAATATTTAAAGAGAGGAATTCCACTCAGAACCTATGAAAGAGGACAACCCTACTCTAAGGGCCCTAGTAACGAGTCTTTTCTTTCCTTGATTAAGCTCCTTCATAACTTTCTCCTAAGCTAATTTGAGAGCATAATTTCTACTTGCTAGTCCCAGACCTAGATCTTTGTGTAAATACTAACCCAAACCTCTTAAGAAGAGGCACTCCTCTAAGAGGAGCTTCTAAGAGGTCTTAAAGAATAATTTCCACCTCTCAATGAAGAAGTGGCCCTGGAATTTACATCAACCCCCTCCGAATTTGGATCTACATCCCACCTTGACTAAGAAGAACCTTTTGAGTAAACAACCTCCTTAGCTTCTAAAACAACCTGCCATGATATCGAATAGGATGCCCTTTTCTCCCCATTTGTCTTTTTTGTCATTTCTAATATTGTGTCTGGAGAAAACAAGGAACATGAACAAGCACTGTATGAGGAGACTCCTAGTATTATTTTTTTCTTTTTCACCTTTTAGGATTGATTTTGTATTATTATGTGATTTATTCATGCTTTGTAAATAGTAGATGTCAAACATTTACATTTAAAGGAAGTGTGACCCAATTTTTCTAGAACTAGTGGAGTTATTTTTATTGGATAGGACATATGATTTTAGTTAGGTTGATATTAGATTATATATAGGGGATATATATAATATAGCCATAAAACGTGGAATAAGAGCATGCATATAATGCATATTTTTCTTATTTTGTAGTCTCAAACAAAGCTCATTTGTGGCAAAATGGGTGATAGATTGAAGATGGTTTGTTGGGTTTGGATGGACATGAATCTAAAAATTGGAATACTTTCATTGACAAGTTGAAATTGAGTTTAAATTAATTAAAGTAGGAGTAAGATACCTTGTTCTAGACATGGAAACCTACTAGAGATTACACTACAAGACTTCATTACAAGGCCATGTTCTTGAATGAGGACCAATAAGTAATGTAATTGGTGGAATCCCTTGTGGAAAACCACAGCTCATCTAGAAACCAAATTGTTGCAGTCGCTGGAACTATATAACAAGGTGTTGACTTGGGGTATATTCAAGAAGATATATTGGCATGGAGCAGGTTTATGAGGTTTATGTATGTTGTTGGAGGTAGATCTTTGAGAATTTGGCAGTTTTTTTTTGGTTGGTCATTTTTCTCCATAAAACCAAGGACCTAAAAAAGTGAAAGTAGTCACAAGTTGAAATTGGCATTGCTTCATCTTTCTATCCAATATTTATATTATTGAAACCACTAAGAATTATGATATGCCTTAAAATCATTTTTCCTCTCAACCACCAACATGTCTACATACCAATGGTGATTCTACATGGCCATTTTGCTTCTTGTATTAAACTTAGATTTCAACATAGCTTATGGAACACAATATGGTTGAAAATTTTCCATAACAAGCTCATAAAGATATAGGAAAATTATTATTGTTACATCCCTGATAATTGGCAAGCCATGGTTGATGTTATGGTTATAAAAATTTATGACATAGGTTTTACAAACCCTAGTTCTAAAGCTACTAGGAATAAGATATCAATAAAGTTTATCTAGGATGTGAACAAAATTCTTACATAGCATTATGTCCAACTAATGGAGTGATAGAAAAATAGAATCTTTATGAATTTGTTAGTCTCTTCCTCATGGGACCAATGCTTCTTAATCTTCTAAGTGGTTCTAACGAGGTACAGACTTCCCAATTACTTTGTCACACATTTGGGAGTCAATGGTGTTGCAGGTGATAGTAACATGTTCATATTGTGATGAATAATATTTTTGAAGTATGTGTTTTCCACTCATTGAGACAACCCACAAATTTTTATTATGAAAAACACATGCCATTTTCAACATTTCGCATCAACGTTCAAATTTGAACCCTTCCCAGTCCTTCCTAGAAGTGTAAAGTTAAAATTGCCCTTAAAAAAAAAATTGAAATCTGAATTTTAGCCTTCCAATTAAGGACATAATTTATATTAACATTTCAAATGAATGGAAACATTTGAAATTACGCATCCATGTAAACTTGAATTTCTATGTTGAAATTCCTATGCTATAAAATTATACTCTCATTCAAACTTTTGGAAATATCATAAATTATAATCACTCACTCACTCATGTCACACACTCACTACCAAACTGTACAAGATGACAAGTGATGATTGATGTCTATGAGGCACTGGCCACCGAGATTTGACTCTGAATCCTAAGTCACTTCGGGATGAGATCTAAGGTGTGACAATGTGTCAACGACTACGACTGTAACACCATAGAACCACTACTAGTCTACTACTAGGCCCAAAACGAGCCTGAAACTTTGTTCCTAATACCTGTGTGAACGTAGCTACCAATGTTTACTCGTTTTTTGTCAAAATGAAACTCAAATGGCTGGTTTGATGAGTCCTCCTCTACAAGACTTCATTTATTGCATGAATGTCATGGACTTCACAGAAACTCTAGAAAACACTCAATGGCATGCATCTAGGAACACAAACCATTCAGAGGTCGATTTATGGATTGATCTAGACAGGTGGCACTGGGCACACGATACGGAAAAACAATGAGTTAGAAAAAAAAATTGGACCAAAGCACCACAATGGTTATTAATAAAATAAAAAAAAAAGCAACTTTTTGGCTTAGGAATAGTCTTGAATTTGATGGGTGGAATGATCATGATCTCATCTCTCCCCGTCCTTCCAAACATATGCGGTTTCTCACCACATTTTTCTTCGGCGATTGCCACCAAAATACATATAAAAATTACTTGTCTTTACATTCTCTTCTCTTTAAATCCTCATCTCATAGTCATAACTAAGGATTATTATGCATGCACATATTCACCTTATAATATCAATTGGGTTAAGGCACAGAGACAACCATAAAATATCAAATGTGTCAAGACACAAAAAGTAAGAGATAACTATAAGTAAGTCTTATATTAAATTTACCATATAAGTCTTTAATTGACACCATCAACTAATATTTGACACGTTGGATTGTTGTGATATTCTTATCACTCCTTACCAATGTGATTGTAAGGCACTCTTTGAAGGTGAAGTCCATAATTTTAAGTCTTCTTCCTCATTCTCATGCATTCTAGTAAGACAATAAGGAGGGTAGTGGCCTGCATCAACATTGAAAACGGTTTCGACATAGAGGTAGATACAAGAACTATTTTCATTAAATAACTTAAATTTCATGCTAGTGACTGTGAATTTGCCAAATCGTGGATTGGTACAAATCACAACAAATTTTAGAGCCTCGAGCTCTAAATTACTCACATCAAGAATTTTCTCAAATCGAGCCATTAACAAACTTCTTTTGGTGTTATGGTTCAATTTAAAAGGAAGATTCTCAAGACTCAAACATGCAGCGAGTTGCAAGGCTCCAGTTGACATGGGATTGATTCCATTTCCCATCCATCCCACACTTGTATGCTATCGTGACAAGTGTTGAACAACAAAATTTGATGCCCCATGCCTTGTGATTCTAGTGTTACTAACTTGCTTGGTATGGAGGATTTTTTTTAATGTTTTCTGAGCTATGTATTATTTTTTCTTAGGCACCCAATGCCCATCATTCTTACATCTCTCAAGCTTGGATGGATTCCCTCTCTTCGTTTTGAATTAAGTTTTTGGTTGGTTTTATATGTATTTTTTGGTTGTAGGTTTATTATAGCCTGGTTTTGGTTAGTGGCTTCCTTTAGTACATAGTTAACAATAAGTAATTTTCTCATGGTTCTAGGTTTATTTTAAGACTATATCTAGTTACAATGTCCTGCATTATGCATAAGATCATGAAGATGCCCCAATATGGTTATTGCATAATCTAAATAGTGTTTTTGTAATAATGAAGTGTGCAAGTTGTTATTTTAATGAACTCTAAAATTAATGCTACATATATGTCAAATTAATATGTTCAAATTAGGTTTTATTGAAAATATACAAATTTTTCATGTAGATATTAAGAAGTGCTCAATTGTTTATGATCATAAAAATTTAGATGGACAATATTTGTTTTTGCATTTTTTGAGGGGAAAAGTGTTTTTAATGTATACTTGTCAATTGAAGTATAATTATCTATATTTCCGTTCATCTTTGAAAGACTCGAGGAACAAATGCCCTTCCAATTGAAATTAAGACCCACCCTTCAAATTCGCATACCTAGCAAAATAAATTAAGCCCACACCTATTTCTCGCGCACATTTTTCAACATTTCGTATACCTAGGAAAAGAAATTAAGCCCGCGCCCAAACATTAATTAGCTTAAAAAAACCCTGGTTCTCTTTCATTCGGTGAAGAGAGTTCATTGTTGGTGCAAGAACAGAGGCAAGATCACTCAGATCTCTCCATTGTGCTTCATGCCATTGAAGAATAACGAATAAATGTGAAGATTTTTCCAAGTTTAAGAGAGATCATGCCATTGTGCTTCTTGCGGTTGAAGAATAACCAGTAAATGTGAAGATTTTGCAAAGTTTAAGAGAGTTTCTCAGCTGGTGGGAGAAAGGGTGTCGTTATCCAAGGAGGGTGCATTGGTTTGCAAAGTGAGATGATTTTTATTCTTCTTCATTTGCACACTATTGCTACATACAACCAAGAAGAGGATGATTTCATGGTTGTTAGGGATATTGGCGGCAATTTACACTTCTTTTCTATTGCACATCTATGAGAAAGGGTGCATTCATTGTTCAAGAGGACGTTCTGGGCTGACAACTTCAAGAGGGCGCATCATACCATCTCTGTTAACCAATTCGTGGTCAAGGTTGGAGGCGATATGCACCTTTACATTGAGATTTGGGGATTTCAAAGGGCGCACTTCACTGTACTAGAGGGAAACAAACAAATTGTTGAGATTCGACTGCTATTCGTGATTGCAAAGTGGGATAAGAAAGAGATATGGGAACATTCCTTTCTTTTTATAACCCGTCAACTACCATATCAAGGTAAATCGAATCATAAGAAGGAATTGAATAGTGGAGAGAAGGTGCTGCAAGCTCACAACCACGTACAGGTCATATTTTCAAACAAATCAGATTGTAGTTTTTGAGTTTAATCACTGTCATATAAATATGGAGGTTATCTATGTCTATTGCCTGGAATTTAATTATTGTTTTAATGGTTAAATTAAAATACAAACAACAGTTCAGAGTTCACAGTTCACTATTAGGTCAATAATTTGGGATTGTTTGGGATTATTTGACCATGCTTTGACATCAAACTCATTTTTAGGAAGTAAATGGGTTTACCCTTGTACAGTTTTAAGAAAGATCTTTGTTCCAAAACTTGCAACCATACTATTAGAAGTCAATTCTTTTCTGATCTGAGCATACAAAGTGTTCAAAGTTAGGGTTCGCTCGAAATCTCTACGGTAATTGAAAACTGATCTAATCTGGGAATCTAAAGCATACGAAGCACCAGATCCACGACCATACCACTGTGTAAAATATCTCCGCGTACCTAAGGTGTGGTCCTGAGGTCCAATGGAGAATTTCCTGCAAGTTTCCCTTGGATCAAGATAGGAATTTTCTTCTAGGCATGTAATCTCTTAGGTTAGGCAAAGGGAGGCCTGAACCTTGGACCAGTATATTCTGCAAGAATAAACTCCCTACCTCTATTCCTGTGCCCATCCTCATCACCCTGGAATTCGAATTGGTAGTGGAATTAATATAGGAAGAGAAGGTTATGTCTGTGACATTCTTCTCATACTCGTTGATTTGCATTTTTTGGCTGTAGTTGGTGAATGCCATGTCAAGACTATTGGAACCCTATCTATATCGCTTCAATTTGTGATGATTGGAGTTGAATGAATTACCGTAGTTAGTCAAAGAAACAAGAGGAGTATTCACATAATTACCCTAAGACATGAAAATATATTTGAGTGCATTGTCACCATCTGCATAAGCGGAGAAGGTTTATAAGGCTCCATTTCCATTGCTCCTGTAGCCTTCAAACTTGTTTTTGGGACAATTGTTATTGTCTGCATATGAATTAAAATGAGCCATCGGTGCATTGTTGCCTTCACTATATCCTTTGAAAATATTGGTGCCGCCATTGTTGTTTTTGGAATAGCTAAAGAAACGAATCAAGATTCCATTAGCATCCTTTTTGTAGGTGGAAAAGTCATTATTTATGGAATTGGAGTTGTTTGCACAGCTATTGAAATTTTGAGTGCCTGCATTACTGTTAGTGCCATAGTTTTTCAAATCTTGATCAAGAGCATTGGAATTGAATCCACAGCTGGAGAAATCACTACTGCCTAAACTGAATCCACTACCTTAGGTTGTAAAGTTTTCATCTTCAACATTCTCCCGTGGGATGTAATTTGCAAAGACCTAAAATCATGCATTTCCCTCTCACCCATATATATCCTAAAGTTACAGTAACCTCTAATTATATAATTTGCAAAGACCTGAGATCATGCATTTTCCTCTCACTCCTTCATGTCAAGAGATAAATTTACATAAGAAGAATAAGAATGTGAAGCAAGGTGTAAAGGATTTACTATGGTCGATGAAGCTCTGTAAGCTACTGAGACTTGATCTATATTTTTCTCTCAATTCTATGATTTATCATGAACTGTGAGCTTTGACAACTTGAATAGCCAAAACCCACCCTCACCCTCACCCTTGTTGGATTTCAAATGATAGACTACACTTAACTTCAAAAACATAACAATCTTACACTCATCTTTAGCTTCAAACCGTAGATTAGTTTACAACGTATATGCCCTCTTGGTTTTTTCTTACTCCAAATTAAAGTATTTTGAACCCTGTAGTTTAAAAAAAAAAAGTAAAATCTCTATTTGATAAGACTCATAAGAAGGTTGAAAAGTTTCTGTAAAGTATTCCTAATTAGGAATTTTCAATCACTGGTATTGATTAGATTTCTTGCTGATAACTTCCACATCAGAGCAAGTAGATTATTTATATCAGGGATGAACCTATTGATCTTGATACCTCAAGGATGATATAGACAAAAAAATTTGCACACTGCATATTGGGGCATTTGAATTAAACAAAAATATTTTCTCCCTTTTGCATTTGACAAGATCAACATATACAAGAGTGACAAAGAAATAATATTATTGCAACTGGAAGTTACCTCAAGGTCTGAATCAGATTTTATCAACATATCCTAATTTATCCCATAAGAAGAAAACCTCATCCATCTTGCAAATATTTGGATAGTTTTAAGGTATTAATTGGAGGAATTTGCAGGGTGGAAACAATTATCCTAATCAACATAGCAAGTTGCATTTACAGTTAAATTTATGTTCTCGATATTCACTACAATTGGTTGAAAAGATGAAACCTTTATCCATTGTTACAAAGCTTAATGTATTTTCTACACTAATCACAAATATTGAAGTTTTGGTCACAAAAAAGTAGAAATATAATGAATCTTTTGGATAAACAAGCTTATCAGCATCGGTTGTGTGTCACTATCACAACTATTATGATGTTTATTCAGGACAACTTTAACTAGACTGTTTGTATGCATCAAACACATTCCCTTAGATTTGGCATGTCTTCTTGTGATGAATTCAAACATGCATTTACAAAAATGAAATATGTACATGGTTGGGAGTGTGCTCCAAGAAATCTGTTTGGATGAATGCAGAGATAGTATTTGATGTTGGGGAATTGTAATATGCAAGGTTTGGGATTCTAGCATTCCCTTGCAACCAATTTTGAGGCCAAGAACTTGGAAATCATACCGAGATAAAGGAATTTGTATGAACCAAATTCAAATCTGAGTTTCTCATATTTGACAAGGTATCAATACTATTCAATTTGTAATGAATTGACTAGGGAAGTTATAAAACCTCCCTTTAATGGCTATCTTGTAGTTATGAACTTGATCAAACACTTCGTGTCGGTTAATCTGAATGGTCCAAAAATAGATCCACTTTACAAGTTCTTAAAAGCAAGCAAGGGTACATACATTTTTGGTGATAGTATAAAGTGGAACTGTTGTAGCTAGAAGTTGTCTCTTGACTGCTAGAGAGATAAGCCTAACACATATTTGATTTGGAGATACATAAAGTAGGTTGAAAGGTTTAAAGATTTGATAAGCCCATCAATTAGAACTCAAATGATCAACCGCACTTCATATAGTCAAGGGCATCCACTTTGAGAGCCAGACACATAATGAACGAGGAAAGCATAGGAATAGAACAACAACAAATACATAAGCTAAGAATCTGTTATGCTCATATACTCACCAGGAAGATTCTCAAAGTTCAAAACAGTCTTTTGAAAGCTGAAACAAGCACTTGAGCACATCTTACAAAGATAGGTAATTAACAACAAAATATTTGCATTAATCGGAGCTAAATCTTTGTAGAAATCAATGAAGTGCAGAAATTCCCATCGTATTCAAATAAACAGAAGTATAGTGGATGCACAATCTAGCCACCAAAATGTCTTGATCCCTAAGTATGAACTGCTGCATACGAAACTCACTGAGTATAATACTCAGACTTCTCGGACTCCGATCTCTCAAACCCCCTCTTCTTCCAGGAGGAAGAAGAACCGTTGATTACATTCAAGTCACAAAATTTATAGAGATCACCACCTCCAACTGTTAAAAGTTTTCCAGATAAAATTTTAAGCATAAACTAAAAATAGAAGCAGTTGATGATGTATTACAAGAAATATGGTACAGTTGAAGACAAATATCTTCAAATATGTGATATGGAGTTGTTTTGCTACTTGTTCCGCCACTTGTATACTTTGACCGCAATCTCATCACTGATCATCTTCAGAATCTGTAACTTCTAGGTGAAGTGTCGAATCCAAAATTGCTTCCTTAAAATTTGGGATTGCATTTACATCATTTTGGTTAAAATAGAAAAGATTTCAACTGAAAATTGGAGAGTTTTTTAACGATGTCAATACTCTGCCATCTGTCATCAAACTTTAGAATTCTGCAGTTACCCGATGCTTTGCCGCATCATGTTAATTTGATACCTTAGAATGTTCCGGAGATGATTTTTGACTAATTTTAATTGCTAAGTTCTGGAAGCTGAGAATTTCATTCTCTAAATTTTTGTTCCTATTTTGATCTCTAGATGCCCATCAGCAGTAGCACGATACTTTGGCACTTGCAAATAACTGTTCATAAACCTAAAAGAAAGAGCCTCTTTTGCGATCATTAACTGTTACTTCCAGTACCTCATAACTCGAATAGAAATTGACAATTGTGTGTGCCTGAAAAGATGATCTAAGGCATGAACAAAATTAACAGCCCCAATTTGTTTTCCTGCATGGACCATTTTGTTTAGAATCCCTTATACTACTTGAGCGCATCATTGACAGAGATTTAATGCTCAGCAAACCCTTCATTGATCAAAGCTCCAACATAACACTTGATACGACTTAGTATTTGAATCTCCCATCAATCATTATAAGGAGGAATCCGCTCTATGAATTTGATATGTTCATCAATTTTTAGAGAAATTCACTTGAAATTGTGTAATTACAATGATATTTTTCAAATTTGAGATGATGCCCTTAGTAATGTTCTCTTTGCACAATGTCGCTTAGCACTTCATTTTCTTTAATATATATTAGATTTCTTTTAACTGGTGGTTGCTCGGGTCTAACTGAGAGTTGACTAGACTTTAGGTTAGGTATGCAACCGCCCTCCCTATCTTAACCCCATCTAAACCTAATCGCTACCAGAATATCATTAAAAGGAGTAGCGCCGCAGCAGACAGGGGTTCCTATCTTAACACCATCTAAACCTAAACATTACTAGAATATCATTAAAAGGAGGAGTGCCGCAACAAACAGGGGTTCCGAACAGTTGGTACTCATGCCCAACAGAGGAGGGTAAAGTCAGGACGAGAGCATTATTTTCTGCTTTCATTGTACTTTAAATCATCATATATCTTATGTTTCAGGTTTAACATTATTTGCTGATTGCAGGGTGACTCCTTATGCATGCAAAGGAAGGAGAAGATCGTGATTTAAGAGTTTGATGTACTCACATAGGTATCTTTCATCTTCTTGTCGAGTTTCCACCAGTATTATCTCTCATGTTGGTATTGATCCGTGATGGTTTTGCAGGAATAGAGGCTCAACCCAATGACAATGATTTCTTCAAGCTTGACTCTATTAATCTTTGTATGTAGTTTATGTGAGGTTGCATATGTTTCCAATGGTTGGATTTTTAGCTTGTACAACTTATCATTTTAGATGATGCACATGCTTAATAAAACCACGTTTACACCCCACATGTTCCAAGAAAACATATGAAGTGTCTATGTTTATCTTCGGGGTGATTATTGAAGAAGCAGGTTGGTGTTGCTGCATATATAGAGTGCAGCTCAAAGACTCAAGAGGTATACCATTTGACATGTGCATTTCCTCATGTGTTGATAAACATATTTTTTGGTGTTAGTAAAAATTTGATATACTATTTTTTTTTTGGGTCTAGACACATAAACCAGTTTCTGGTAGTTAGTCCCTCTATCATATTTGTTGGAATGTCGAATAGTCATGCAATTTATATTTGGAAGTCGCCTGTTGAACACATTGAGAATGTCAATGAAGTTAAGATGATGCGGTTGCACCATACAAAGGCCTTGTGTACCATAGCATTTATCCAAACGATACAATTGTTATTGGAGGGGATGAAAATGGTAGAGTTATAATATGGAGAGGCGTTGGGGAACATACATCTACATCAGAAAGAAATGTTGAGAACGGTGGAATATCCAAAGAGAAGTCTAGTGTGAAGGCTCGGAATGATGTAGTTTCTTTGACAACACGACATTGGCATCAAAATCAATGTGAATTGAAATTTGTCTTTCTTATTTGATGGTGCTTAGTGCTTACTTGTACTCAAGTAGAAATACTTGGTCTCCTCTTCTTTTGGGAGATTTAGGTATCTTCAGATTTTCAAAGCTTTGAGAAACGTTCATTGTTATGATAAATCCTAAATTTTGTTTTCTATGTAGTCTGAAAAAAATGTTTGTGACAGCTAAGATTAAAGCTTTATATTTATTTCCATTTTTTTTTTAATTATAAGCAAGCCTTCCTAGTTGATTAATAACTTTCAATGCAAAGGATTCATATACTCTTTTGTGCTAACCCAAATTACAATCTGGTTATGATCTCATTAATATCTGTATTTAACTAAGTGATGTTGTTTCATGTTACCATGTCAAAATGAAGGTGTTCTTGTGATATGGTAGCTGGAGACTCACAAGAAACAATTTTTTCCAGATTTGGGAGGCCCCCTTCTATTTATTGCTCTTTCTTTTCTCCAGAACCATCCATCCTTTTAGTGAGTAAAATGTTCATTCTCCAAGCGATTCTTAAATACTTTTGAAGAAAATGAAAATTTTATATTAAATTCATCGATTGTGCAATGGTTTCAAGGACACTGAAATCCATGTGCTTATTATTGGAGATGATAGAGAGCTGGTGTATTGTTGATTATTGATGTTCATTAAAAGTGAATTACTTGTGTCTATTGAATTGATGTTGAATAACATTATGGTTTTTATTATGTCTATTTAATGTATTGCATTATTGATTTTTTTAATGATGAATTAAAACAAAATAAACTATAAGTGTTTGAATACACATATTTAGCCTTGTTTTTATATATATATATATAATTAATTAATTTTTTTTTTGCACCATTTATTATTTTATGATGCTTTGCACCACTTGTTATTTATGGTGCTTTGCACCATATACAAGTTTGTGTATATTAAAATAATAATAATAATTTTGGTGTTTTGCACCAGAATGTCTCAATCCATGTTGGATTGGTTTTGGTGTTTTGCACCACAAAATCTCAATATACTTAGGATTGATTTTGGTGGTTTGCACCATACACTATGGAAAGCCACATATTCATTTAACACCAAAATCAACTTTTTTTCAAACACCACTTTTGCACCGTAAATCTTAGCACCACTTCCATATCCCCACATTATCACCACTTTTGCACCACTATTTGAAAATTGAGGATTTCCCAAATCCTTTACAAATAGTGGTGCTAATGTGAGGCTAAAATGCCCTTTTTCTTGTAGTGGACAGACCATCTGAAAGAGTAGATTCTGCATACAAATGCTCTGTTAGTAAAGATCTTAAATTGGATGGGTGTCAATAAGTGTTATGCAACTATATCAGCAATCCTTGTATAAAATTTGTGAGAAGATATGTACGGAGGTTGCATTTGTGTGGAAGCAAAAATCATTATTACAATGTGAGGGATGCTTGGCAGATAAATAGAAAAATCAAGAGATTGGACAATCTTGTAGATAAGTCTGTGGGTCTCAAGAAATCGTTTTCATTTGAGAAGGGTGTGAAACTAGTTAAGTGCTTGTCTTCTATTTTTGAAGTTGCAACAGCCAGCAACAACTAGGCCTCACAGTTGCCAAAAATATTGCTCTAGGGAGATTGTTGGTCTGTTTAAACGCTTTACGAAGGTTAAAAACGAGGACCTAGTGAATTGTCCCAAAGGATGCAAAACATTCAAGTGCGTTCACCTGAAAATTGCACAACATGGATTGGACATCGCCGCGGAAATTTCCTAAGGAGGACCAGCTAGATTTGATATTGAAGTTCTCCGCAAATTCTTGAGCACCTATCGTGAGCGAGCAGTTTCAGCAGTTGATGTGAGTAGTCCCTCTCCTTCTATCTAAATATTGCAGAAGATTTTCAATTTAATTTGGCATGTCCATTTTATTAAATATTCACGACCTGTCCAATCGTTTGAATTTGGAAACAACTGGTTAAACTGTACAGTTCACAATATTTTCTTTCATGTGCATTTCATTTTCTTTCATATGCTGGTGTATTTCATGTGTATGTGACAATTCTTTCATATTGTATGGGGCATTTCTTTCATCTGTATTTCTTTTTCTTTCACATGTACCATTTACTTTCATACGATGGTGTATTTCATAAAAGGTGAATGATGCGACATTTCTTTCATCTTGAAAGTGAACCATGTGTTGCTTGTAGTTGTCCAGAAGTGCCTTGCACACCAGAATGAAGTTGGACAATCTGAAGTCTGAGACCAAGTTCATTGACAATCGAATTATCGTGAAATGCACGACCAGCCACACTATCCAGAGTGTTACCATGACTGTTTATGATGCTTGCCAGTCAAAATCAATTAAAGTGCTCAATTTGTATTACAAGAATAGGTCTGTGGCTGATTTGTTAGATTTGAAAAATAACTGGTCACTATGAAACGTGATTTGTCAGATTCGAAAATAACTGGTCACTGTGGAAACGTGCAAAGAGTTGCCATCTTGCAGTCAATCAAACAGAATTAAAAGTTGAATTTTATGATTGAGATGGACTCATTCCATGAGAACCTTCAAGCCTCATCATTTGAATCTTTGTCGTGTCCGGGTTGCAGCCGTTATGTAACAGATAAACATGGTATTTGTTGCACTTTCCATGAAAATGAGTATCAATGCATACAATGTAGTAATATAAACTATGAGAATCTGGACTCATTTCTATGTAATGAATGTGGATACAGTAAGTACAGCCGTTTTGAATTCACTTTTATGGAAAAGCCAAGTTTCACTTTTGATGATATGGAAAATGATGAGGACATGAAGGGATTGGCAGCAATTGAGGCGGAATCTGAGAATGCCCCCAGCCGGTATCAGCAGCTTATGGGATTCAAAAATCCTTTGCTTAAGCATGTCTCAAGTATAGGTGAAACCTCGATGGACTCTCAACAAAAAAGTTTATGTTCAACAAATGATGGTCTCATTACTTGGTTCTCCTTTCGCTCAAAATAGACAGGAAAATTGCATTGTTAGGTGTGTTGTATGGCGAGAAATGCAAAGCTGCATTTGATTCTGTTAGCAGAAGTGTTCAAACATTGCAAGGACTTCGTCGGGTCTTAATGAACTATCTAGAAAAGAGACATTCTGGTAATGCTGTGCTACCATCAAAATTTGTTGCAGTTAGATCACCAAATCATTGCTATGGGTGTGCTACAACTTTTGTGACACAGTGGTTGGAGTAGTACAAGTCTTATCCAAACTTCCAAAATGCAAACAACAGCTTGTGGCTGCTGATATATTTTGTGAGTTGTTTGAGAATAACATACATCAGGTCCTAAATCAGCTCGACTGCAATCAAGGTCTGCTCTCTCTGCCTTCTCTTCTCTGAAGGTAATGAAAGTGCAGTTGCAGAGTTGAATAACTTAATTAAAAATAAAGTCATGTATTGTTTGGACCACCATCGTTCTATGGACATTGTTGCTTCTATACGTGAAGAAATACAGTTTATTTAGTTTATTTCAGACACTTGTTCAATTGCAGATGAATTTTGTGAAGCCAGGTTGCGCATTGCTTCCTTGAGGGGATTGCCCATGCTCGCTGGAATTGAGCCTTGAATTCACCACCAATCCTTCTACCCAGAAAGCTTACATTAATGCTTGACATTATAAAGTCTTTACAAGGACATATCGTGTAGAAGGTGCAGTTCCACTATGCTTTTATGCTTTTCCTTCAGCGATCTGCTGATAGTTATTCTTCTGGCTGAAATCGTAGCAATTCTATGCAAACTCACAAAGAAAAGCATCAAATTTTATTCTTGACAGTCAACAAAATCTGGAGGAAATGGCCTAATAGAATCCTTCTTTAACAATTCTAGCTATTGGCAGTTAGTGCTAGAAGGTCAACCAATAACCCCAAGTCAGTGCGAGCCGGTAAACCGATAGCCAGCTTCTATTCGCCCTGTTACTTATCCTATCCAACATACCTTGTAGTTAAAGCAATTGAAACCCCATTAATGATGCCTAATGAGTGACTGCACACATGGTGTTTTTATAAATTTTAGATTTATAAAATAATTTTAATTATTTCTAAACAATGAAAATTAAAGTCACTCCTTGAGGGATTTATGTCTCATCAAAGGAGTTCTTAACCAATTTAAAAATTAGATTATTGTAATTTAAAAATTATTGAAATTATTCTATTTTTTCAAAATATTATGATTAATAAAAAAATTGCAAAACTTTATTGAATTTTGAAAATTTATATGTGTTAAAGAACAAAGTAACGGATAGGGGATCCTTCAATACAGCTGGGCTCTGTTCCAAATGCTTCGATGCTTCTTCAATATGAGGACATAAGTGAGTAAGATGATCCTCCCCACAAAGCTTGCAAGAGAATTTCATCTTACGCCTAGGTTTACGATCCTTGCTAGCATTGTCGCCTTCCCGAGGAGGGTTGGCATTCTCTTTACGAGGAGTATTACGATTGCTATTGTTGTTACTTCGATTGTTTCCACCCCTACGATTATTTCTCCCATTTTTCTTACCACTAGGTTGCTGGTTACCTGATGGTTTCGTTGATTGCACATTGTGTACATCAGACGACGGAGTGGAAGTGGACAAGGTGTGGACCTGTCCGGGTGCAGACTGGTTTAGTGACAAATTTTGCATTTGATTAGCTACCAAGTCTACAGGGCGAGTGCATGCGGACCCCACGATGCCATTGGCATGTGGTCCAGGAACTGACATGGGCTCATGTCTTGTTCTCGGTGCGTCAGGAATAATGTCATACAAAATGCCAGACTGAAAATAAAGAAGATCTAACTGCTGGACTTTCAAGATATCTTGTTCCTCAGTCATAATGACGGACATCGAAACATCCTTAACAATATATGGAAGTAAAGACTTGAGGAACCATTCCAATAGGAATTTTGCAGGAATGTTGGCTTTCACTGATCTCTTCCGCCGACTCCACTCTTGAACGTGGTCAGAAATATGTGTGGCCTTATTCTGACGGAATGTGGACAACAACTCAGTACTAGTATCATAACGAACCGGCAATTGGAAATGGTCTAAGAAAATCAAAGTAATCTCGTTGAATCCCCTATAGGTATTTCTGGGCAACTCCACATACCACTTTGCAGCTGCCCCCGTGAGGGTGCGTTGAAATAGTCGTAATCGAATGGAATCATGATTCAAAGAGTTGGAGGAGCACCAAAGGTGAAACGTCGTGACATGATCTCTTGGGTCCTCACCACCTTTCCCTTCAAACTTTGGAATGTCCAAAGGGAGCTTGGTAGGGACCGAGGGACAAGTAGGTTCGTGACACACCGGATCATTCATGAGCTTCGAAAGATCCGAGAGATTCAAGCGTGCAAGGAACGGGAGCTGAGGCTGGAAAGCTTGATTATAAGCTCCCATAAAAGGTTGGTTGAAAGGAACTGTGTTAATACGACGGACCAAAAGCTTGACCATGAGGATTAAACTGCTGATACTGAGGACTTGATGGCCCATAAGCTTTTCCATGGCCATAAGATGGATAACCTCCCCCTGCCTGACCCATTTGAGAGTAAGCAGGTATATGTGCGTTTTGAGCACCATATTGGGGTGGTGGGTGATACCGGTGGCCAACACCGACTGTGTTGTCGTAAGGGTTGCCACCATGGGTATGGGGCATGTATGTACTATTCATAGTGGGAACCGTGTTGTATTGACTGTAATGGTATGATATGTTCTCACCCCCAATATTAGGATTAGCTTGAGCAGTCGTGTGATGACCATAAGCATGAGAAGTATTCCCAGGTCCAATATGGGTGTGACCAGTAGTAGGGTTGGTGGTGTGATGTCCATGTGGATATGAAATATTCCCACCCCCTACATTACTATTACTAGCGGCGGCAGTGGACGCAAAAGTATGCGGTATGGGTCCACCCCCGTGTTTGGGAGGAACGGTATCATGTGCAAAAGTGGTATTGGGTTGACGAGTAGCGACATGTGTATTAGGTGGTGGATGGTGAATCGTGTTTCAGACAACATTCCGACTAGGTTGGGTATTCCTAGGAGGTGGTCGCGTTCCAACATTAGCATGGTTAGGAATCTAACCAGTCCCCATACTATGTGAGTGGGTGGATAACGTAGTGCCCCCAGCTAGGGTAGTGCCCCCAGTGGGTATAGTATGGCTAACATTTTGACTAGTGCCAGCATGAGTACCAACCATAGTGGAAGGTTCAACAGTATTGTGACTAGGCATACCAAAAGAGAGTGCGGTGGGGTTGACCATAGGGTCGGAATTATCATGAGTCTCAGGCCTCCTATATCTAGAATCGCGTGGAAACGAAGGAATGAAAGGCTCGTCCTGTTCTTCCTCCTCGGATAAGTCGGGTATTCTGTAAAGATAATTATCCAGATTCAAAGGATCAAATGGATCCCGATCAAGTGGACTAGGCCAAATAGAACCAGGTTGAGTCGCAGGTGGATCACCTCCCCAATCCTCATGAGGAGTCTAAGGAGCGGAAATATGTTCAACTCTACCCGAAGGAGTAGAAAGGTCTTGCCTGATATCGGGATGTGTAGCCATGTAGTCCTCAATGTAAGTCATGTAATAATCTGAAGACTCAGAGGGATCCCTCCGACGTCCTCTAGTAATACGTTGTGTAACCAAAGCTGGCTATAAACCAGCCAAATGACGGGACCGACGGGGAGTAGGGCTCCGCGCCACGTTCTCTCCGGAGAGAGAGACAGCGTCTCCTAAAGGCCAACTATCGATCAAAAAACAGTAAATCAAAAGCACACACCTAGAGAATCTACAGCCAAGAGGAGACAAACAAAGTGGCTAAATGAGCTCCCGACACTAGAGACGGTATGTCTCGCCTAGGAGAGGCTTGAGACTCCCAAACTATAGCCGGAGGTAACAGAATCAGTTATAGAGACACCCAGGCTTCACTGTGTCGACAGGGTCAATTCCACTGCACGAACACAACTGTGCTATCCAATCCCTATCTAACTTAGGACACAAACAACATAACCACTGCAAGTACCTAGGTAAGGCAACTATGTCTACTGCAATATAACCAATGCTCAGGGGGACAGTCACAGGTGGGATCCGTCATATGTGCAGGGTAGCTAAGCCCGAAGCACAAGAGGATGAACCTCCGGTACCCCCAGATATGAACAAATCCTGTATATATCTCCCACGTTCAGCCGGTATCAGAGGCATATCTCCTCAACCAACCTCCCATGACCTCGTGCTTAACTCTGGTTTGAGTAGAGCTTTCTTGAGAACACCGATCTATACCATGGATTCCTCCACTCCCTGGTCAGACACATAATGTTTCATTCAGTAGTCTTGGATTGTTAACTCACAATGATCTATTCCAAGACTCTAAACCTATGCTAGTTGGTGTACCCTATAAATAAAATAAGTCTAATCAATTTTATGATTAAGCATTAATTTTAGTGGCTCTGGTTACTCAAGGGATATGGTCGTGAAATTAGTGATGTGTAGACTCAATAGTATGCAACATCGTCCAATCCTATACTCATCTATCCAATAAAACAATGTCACTAATATGCAAAATCAACCAACAATTCCGAAATAAATATGCAAACTTTTATCTTTTCAATGCACAAGAAGAACCTAAAATGAATGCAACAAGCACTCAATGCAAAATGCAGTACATGGAAATAAAATATTTTTGTATTTTCTCTTATAAACAAAAAGGAAAATGCAAAAAACTAATGAATATTTTTGTATTTTTTCAGTATATATGGAATGAAAAAATGAAAGCAAAATCCTACTATTTAGTCACTGAAGTGCCGAGAAGATCACTAAAACAACCCAACAGATCCTACACAGCAAGACTCAGCCAAAAGGAAGAGCTCAAAAGGAAGAAACCAAGAGGTTAAAACCAAAGATGGTAAAAAACCAAGAAGTCTCAACCAAGAGAAACGAAGAGATCTGGTCACAACCAAGGCATGAAACAGTCAAGAAAGAGGCCAACAAAGACTCAGGAATCAATCAAATTCACCCAGCAACAACCAATAGCCATAAACCAACAAAAGTCGGAGTTACACGCTACTGTCGAAGGAATACCTGTGGGTACCCGCGAGCAGTAGTGTAAACAGAGGTGGGTATACACAGGCAGAACTAAGCCAGCCCATGGGTGAGGAATATCAAATGGTCTAATAAAGAGTCCAGAGGCTCAGAAAAATCAAGTTTTCTACAGTGTATCTTAATGGCCAATCAGTGACACAGAGCTTCGATAAACAACAACTCTAAATATGGACTAATGCTCAAAAAAATTTCCCAAACATGGATGTTTTCCCTAGTGGAGTCGCCATTTCTGTATTGGAGAAAACTCACTATGGCTTGGGAATACCACAAGAGACAGATGACTACCATAAATCTACTCAATTCTCGAAACAATGTTATTATAAATGACAATGTTAAAACAATGGAGAAACGTAACCAACCTCGATCCAACATTTGATGTAGATCCCCGTTGGAGCTTTCAATCCACGCACATCCAAGCACTTGTAATCTGCAAATTAGTCTTGACAGCTAATATCTAACAAGTACATGTGATATATAAATAACATTAACATCATCAATAACAATGGTCCATAATATCATAAGCAAATGCAACCCAATGTATAATAAATGACATTCACACCATGAATGGACGAGAATATGAGTATTTCTATTAATGACCAAGAAGAAGTACAAAGTGATACGACCTCTTGCTGGCAACCAATCTGAACCAAGATCCAGATCAATCCACTTGTGCCTGCACCACTTCAATCCTCCATGAATGGCAAACTCAAACTAGCAAGGAGTTTGGAAGGTGAACATAATTGGTTCACAATGACAAGGATCAATGAGTGCAGACTCAAGATAGGGAAAAAAATCCACTAGAGTGCCTTTACTATTCTCTTCTTCCTCCCGTCCATAAGCCATATGTCCTCAATATATAGTCCTCTCAAAGGTAGGTGAAAGGACTCATCGAGACGTTACTTAGGCAGATGGAGAGCCAAAGGTCGCCTAATGACCGCTTTTTCGGAGTAAAAAGTAATAAAATAGTGGTTTTTACCATTTTACTTGATACCCGCGGGCTATAGGGATGTAACTCGCGGGTATGCATGCTATAGTGATGCAACATGCGGGTAGGAACAAAAATAGGATAAACTCATATCACTGAAGGATGAAAATGGATATGAGTCACTGAAATGGATCCTACAGGCCAAAGAATGTTGATGCTCACAGGGTCGAAGATTTCTGTGTAACAACAAGAAACTATTGAATTTAAACTTCCATATTACAATTATGAGCAAAATTAGAACTACAAATATGAAATGATTAATTCACAACTAATCTAGGAAAAGAACTGATAACCAAATGATAATTACTAGGGAGAACTTGTAAATGTAAATAATTCTAGAATTGAACTGCCGAATTTTAGATTCTAATCTAGGAATTAGAAAACAACTGTAAATAACTATCTATGAGATGACTAAACTCAATAATAAATTACATAAGCAAAAACTATGCTAATCAAAGCAAATTACAAACTAGATGACTTCAACAACTAATTCGAGAAAAGCATCTATTCCCATGTAACGGGAACTGGAGTGAATGTATCGTAATGGCTTTCAAATGTAATAGCAAAACAAAATGGAAGTAAATATAATCTAACTTCGACAAAGATATGTAAACTAAAAAAAGACCAACTACAATTAACTTTAAACATGTTGATATATCTACTATCCATGAAACTAATGAAACTAGAAGCAAGTAGAAAACTTAATAAAGATATTCACTTCTGAACTTGATTTGGAAGCAAGTAGAAAACTTGATAACGATATGAATATAGAAGCAAGTAGAAAACTTGATAAAGATACTTATTACTGATCCAAATCTAAATATTATGAATGTCTCATTATTTGCATGAATGGAAACTAATTCTTATGATTAACAAACTAAAAGAACTTAAGGAATGAAATTGTTAACTAAGATTTAGAAATAAACTATCTAGAAACAAAACTGATAAACTCTAAAACAGTAACTAATTATCAAATCTGATACAAAAACTTAACTCTGGAAGAAGGTTAGAAGAAGGTGAAGGGAGATGAGATGAAAAGAGGAAATAATGGGAGAACTTAATAAAAAAATCTATGTAACATGAAACCAGATTTAAATTATACCTTAAACTATAAATTAGAAGAAAGAAGAATTATATCTAATAGGCAGAAGAAACTGGATTCTGAAAAATCATAAAACTAGTGCAGAAAGGGTAAAAATCTGAATGATGATCTGAATGCCGGTCCGAATAACAGTCCGAATGTCGGTCTGAATGACAGTCCGAATTCCAGTCCGAATGCCAGTCTGAATGAGGAAAAATGAACTAAACTAAGGAAAAAGAGAGTTTTTATGATCTTGACTTCAGCTGGCGAATGCACATGAACCTATCATGCAAAGAAATCAGTAAGAAGACTTGTTGAGAAGCTATGTTAATAGAAAGCAATCTAGTTTAATCATTGTCTAAAGGAGATAAACTATTTCTATGATATGTGGAAGAAGAAGGTTGAGATGAAAGAAGAGAGTGAACCCACAGCTACAGGAAGGAAACTAACAGAGAGGAAGAAGTTGAGGCTAATGCTAGCTATGGAGGAATTGATAGCAATATCTAATTATAAATGATGGAAGAAGGACTGAAAGAAAACTATGAATTATTAGACTATTGGTCGACCATTTACTAATTCTGTACACACAAATTAAATGAGCAGAATAACATAATTTATAGAGAAGAAAGGAATATCATATACAGAGAAAACAAGAACTGATTACAACACAGGAAAAACAAACTAACTATTTGCAGAAAAGAAAATGCAGAAAACAAAGACAAAACCTCCGGTTGATGAGGGGCCTTCCAAGCAATCAGAGATGGAAAACTGGATTGATTTAGCTACTAAGAATATCAGAAAACTGGATATTTTATTAACTTGAGAAAAATTATAGAACTCTATCTTTACGTTATCTCTGAAGAGCCGTGAATTACTAAGACTGAAAAACTAGCTAACTCGACTAACTCTATTTTTGTGTATAAGTGTCTATTTATACATTTTACAATGGATGAGAGAGTCAACAGAGTCGACCTCTCTAATAACAGAGGCATTTATGACTGTAACAACTGATTTAATTGATGCATGCCAATGCAGAGAGCATCTACCTAGCTTACATAGGGTTGGTTTCTTCACGTAGGTGTTGTAGTGTCGATCTACCTTGGACGTGGGATGAGAGGTAGCATGCTGTCGAACTAAGTGAACGGAAGAGAGGCTGTTGGAGAACCATCATGGCAAGGCGTTGTGCTGACAGGCTGAATGTGTGCGACCTGGACTCCTTCCAGAACAATGGTGTAAATAGGCAACACGATTCCAGGATGAATGCGAGGCTGAATCGGTGTGTTGGAGTGTTGATGTAGACACATGAGTTATGTTGGAAAACTGAGCGTGGGTGTGGTGAGGCGTTAGCAGGTTCAACAAACTTGGGGACGTTTCTTCTAGAGAAACAACTCACTAACCATCAGCTCGACCTGGCAAACAGAACCCACATGTCCTTCTTCTGCTTTAACGGTCTGAGATATACCAATCGTGGATTTCGGGGGCTGAATGCAAGGCTGAATGAAAAGCTGAATGCATTTCAGCTTTAACACGTAGCACATAGTCTGAATGAACGGGTCATTTGAAAAACGTAGCCTTTCAATTAAAACATAAATATCAATAATGTCCAGAAATTGTCATCTGAACATAGATAAACCATAATATAACGAAATATAAACAATATTTGCGTAATAGGTAAATATATGCATACTTAGATTGTTTGATGGGCTAAATGACAAGAAAACAACCTAATATAACAAAGAATGACAGAAATAACGCCATTTCGAGTAGATTGAATGATAAAAAACAGTGACAAAATGGACACCAACATTCCCCCAAACCGAGGACATGCCAAGTCCCACTGAGCAAAAGAAATTAGGAAGAAGGCTAAGTTGCGGCAGCAGCTGCCTTCGACTTGGATGATGAAGATATAGATTTAGCCTGAAGCTTCTTGAATTGGTTCTTTAAGGAATTATACCTCATCCATAGGGAAGTATGGGATGTTTTTTTGGTGCTAACTAAACATTCAATGTCTTTTACGTGTGCACCCAGTGCCTTGTTTTCTTCATGAAGCTCAGAAACTGTTTCCACATAGATTTGATTTTCATCTGTTAATCGTGCTGTCACTTGGGTCAACTTATCCCATTTCTGCTGACTCGGAATAGATTGTTCTATAGGATGTTCCAAATTTGTTTGAGGACTTGTCTCTTTTGGAGATGTTTCAATACTAGTGGTTTGTTCTTCGAAACTTTTATCTTTGTTATATGCAGGAGAGCTTTCTGCAGCAAAGGCTTCACTCATTCGAGAAGTTGTATTGGCTAGTGTGAGGAGGGGTGATTCAAGTATATGATCATCCGATTGGATATTTGAACATGATGGCTGAATGTCAGTCTGAATGACAGACTGATCAACGGACTAATCACAATTCGTCCCCGTGAATTTAGTGGGTTCTGAAAAGAGTGAAGGTTTTGAGGTAGGGTCACCAATGGTAAGTTCAGGAGAAGACAATGAGTGCGTATCATCTAGGGAATTCTCATCAAACCGTACATGTTTAGCATTTGGTTTTGCTTGGCTATGATGATGTTCTTGAGAAGAGGAAGGTTTGACAATAGATAAATGAGGGTTCAGTATCTCAAAAAAAAAATGATCCCAAGTTTGTCCTCTTTTCTCTAATTGGTGAATGATCAGACGCTTAATAAGACAATGGTGATACAAACTACCAGATGGGTTAACTGTATTTTTTCTCACTTGGCTTGACATCTTTTCCAAACTCTTTAGAAAATAAAATGGGAAGTTGAGGGTCTGATTGTTGACAAAATGTGCTAACAGTCTGAAATGGCAAGCTTTAAAGACAGTGAATTTACCTTCGCAAGTGATTAAGTGAATGCTAACGGTTAGAGGATATAAGTACTCTGGTTTGATCCATTCTCTGTGAAAACCTTTGGTACCAGCAATATGTTGAAAATCGGGCTTGAGAGCGAACTGGTGGGTTGTTCGTGGAAGACACAAATGCTTGTGCCAATGGGCACCTTCCCTTGGGAGCTTCGTAGCTAATGTTATTGAATCTTCTGTCACGGAGAAAACAATATGGCCAACCTTGGCCGTCTTGCCATCGAATCCTTTGGAAAACAGTAGTGAAATTTCATGGTCGTAGCCTTGGAGAAGGTGAAGAACAGGATCCCAACTTGCTCGAAGGAATGACTCATGACAGGCTTTGAACTTAGGGACGCGAAGGAGATCTTGGTAACTACTAGGTTCGTTATGATTAGGCATTGCCGATGGAGGATGGGGGTGTTGGTTGTGGAGCTAGATCTTCTAGTCTCATAGATGGTATTGTCTTAGCCGTGCACCCGAGAGGACTGTACAGTCATTCCCGTGGTATTTTCCCATTGTATTTCCCTTATAAAAGAAAGACATTGTAACACGGCTAGGGTTGATGTATTAGGTTTTATGCATTGTAAAGATACCTGAGATCAAGAAGAGAGACTGTGAGACAGTGAAGAGGAAGTGCAGCGGTTGTGCTGCAGGTTGGATCCCTTCACTTTGCTGGATGGTATAATAATAAGGACTGGCAACTTCAGTGTGGATGTAACCCATCTTGGGTGAACCACGATATATCTGTGTCTCTCTTGTAATGTGTGTGTGATTATATTTGCATTTCTATTTATTGTTATTTCTTTGCGATCCCGTTTTTCTAACGATTGGTATCAGGCTGAAGGTCTATTTGGCAGATAAACCTGTAGCAAGCTAGGGTTTCTGGTTCAAGTGGGAGAAATGGCTGAAGAATGAAAGTTTAAGGTCGAGAAATTTAACGGCTAAAACTTCCAGTTATGGAAGATGCAAATGGAGGACTCTCTGTACCAGAAGGATCTATTCCTACTGTTGGGAGGAAGAGCAAAGCAGTCGGCGGCTATGAAGGACGAAGAATGGGAAGTTCTTGACAGAAAGGCACTAGGAACAATATGGTTGTCCTTGGCTTCATTGGTGGCTTTCAATATCTCAAAAAAAAACAACAACGGAGGGGTTGATGAGTGCATTGGGTAAGCTGTATGAAAACCCTCGGCCTCCAACAAGGTATTTCTAATGAAGCATTTATTTAATATGAAGATGTCTGAAGGTGGATCTGTTACTGATCATTTAAATGAGTTTAATACGGTTACAAATCAGCTAAGTTATGTAAGTGTGAACTTTGATGATGAGGTTAGGGCTCTTCTAATCTTGTGTTCATTGCCAGAAAGCTGGAATAGCTTGGTCATGGATGTAAGTAACTCTGTTTTTGGTTCAAACACCTTGAAATTTGATGATGTTATTGGTGTTATTCTTAGCGAGGAAATGCGAAGAAAAAACACATGTGAGACATCAAGAAATGCGTTGACCATGGAGATCAGGGAAAGACAAAAGGAGAGAGGAAAGAGCCAAGGTAATCACAGCAACTCTAAAAAGGGCAGATCCAAGTCCAGATTAGGAAAAATAGAGTGCTGGAACTATGGAAAGAAAGGACATCTGAAGAAAGACTGCAAATCTCTAGAGAAGAAATGAGATGGACAGAAGGAAACTACCCAGGAAGCAAATGTAGCAGGTGATGTGTTACAAGATGCTTTGATTCTTGTATTAGATAATACTAGTGATTATTGGGTAGTAGATTCAGGGGCTTCATGTCATGCTACACGCCATAGGAAATACTTTCATGATTATGTTCTAGGTGATTTTGGACATGTTTTATTGGGTGATGATGAGCCATGTAAAATTGTTGGAATGAGTAAGGTATGGATAAAAGTAAAGAATGGAAATGACTGGCTGTTAAAAGATGTTAGGCATATTCTTGCTATGAAAAGAAATATGATCTCAACAGGGCAGTTGGGAGATGGTGGCTGTCTATCTACATTTGGAGGAAAGTGGTGGAAAATCCCTAAAGGATCAATGGTGATAGCAAAATGAGACAGGGTAGGTACGTTGTATTTATGTCCTCATAATACTGACCATTCTATCTCTTTAGATTCCACAGGAACATATACAACATTGTGGCATCATAGGCTTGGCCACATGAGTGAGAAGGGGATGCAGATTCTCCACTCAAGGAAGTTGCTACCGGATTTGAAGCAGGTAAGTTTGGAATTCTGTGAAAACTGTGTTTATGGAAAACAAAAGAGAGTCAGATTTCTCAGGGTTGGGAAATAGAAGAAGAATGAAAAGTTAGAGCTTGTGCATACAGATGTATGGGGACCAGCTCAGGTACAATCTCTTGGTGGCTCTCATTATTATGTTACATTTATTGATGATGCAACTAGAAAAACTTGGGTTTATTGCATTAGACAGAAATCTGATGTGTTTGCTACTTTTAAGAAGTGGAAAGCTTTGGTTGAGAATGAGATAGGAAAAAGGTTGAAGTGTCTCAGATCTGATAATGGAGGTGAGTACCGCGGCAAGGATTTTGATAGTTACTGTTCATACCATGGGATTCGTAGAGAGAAGAAAGTCCCAGGAACAGCACAAGAAAATGGTGTGTCAGAAAGAATGAACAGAACGATCATGGAGCGTGCAAGGTGTATGAGATTGCATGCAGGGTTTCCCTTACAGTTTTGAGCGGATGCTGTAAATACTGTTGTTTATTTAATAAACAGAGGACCTTCAAGTGCTTTGGATGGTGGTATTCCAGAAGAGGCATGGATAGATAAAAAGGTAAACTACTCATTTCTGAGAATGTTTGGTTGTGAAGCATTTGTCCATATTGATAAAGATATTAGAACAAAGCTTGAAGCTAAATCCAAGAAATGTACCTTTATTGGATATGAGGTTGATGATTTTTGTTATCGCTTATGGGATTATGAAAATAACAAAATCATTAAGAGTAGAGATGTGATATTCAATGAAAAGGTCATGTATAAAGATCAGTTGCATGGAAATAAACAGGAAAAGGAAAACATAGAGTACACAGTACTTGATAAAATTAAAGAAAATGAAGTTCCCAAGGTGCTAGAAAATCAAGAACAGCAGCAAGTACCTGCAACTCCTGCAACTGCAAGAAGATCTACCAGGTTAAGTAGACTCCCTGAATGATACTCTCCTTAAATGTATAATTTATTGATGATTGATGCTGGTGAACCAGAGTGTTATGAATAAGCAATGCAAGTGGAAACTAGAAAGAAGTGGGAGCAAGGCATAAATGAGGAGATGGACTCATTGGTAGGAAAATAGACTTGGGATTTGGTTCAGTTGCCTGTTGGTAAAAGAGCATTGCAGAACAAATGGATTTATAGGTTGAAGGAAGACGAAGGAGGTAAGAAGCGGTACAAGGCGAGACTTATTGTAAAGGGGTTTGCATAGAAGAAAGGTATATATTTTGATGAAATATTTTCTCCTGTTGTTAAGATGACTTCAATTAGGAGTATGTTAAGTCTAGTGGCGGTAGAAGATTTGCATCTTGAACAGTTAGATATAAAAACAGCCTTTTTCCATGGGAATTTGGAGGAAGAGATATATATGCAACAGCCACAAGGGTATGAGGTCAAAGGTAAGGAGAACTTGGTGTGCAAGTTGAAAAAGAGTTTGTATGGCTTGTAGAAAGCTCCAAGGTAGTGGTATTTAAAATTTGACAGGTTTATGACAGAACAAGGTTATAGTAGATGTCATTCTGACCACTGTGTTTATTTCAAGAATCTAGACAATGAAAGATATATTATCTTGTTATTGTATGTGGATGACATGCTTGTTGCAGGGTCTAACATGAAGGATATAAATGTACTCAAAAGGAAGCTAGCTAATTCATTTGCGATGAAGGATTTGGGTGCTGCAAAGCAAATCCTTGGTATGAGAATAACGAGAGACAGGAAAAATCACAAATTGACATTGTCTCAGAGTGAGTACATACAAAAGGTGTTGGAGAGGTTCAGAATGTAGAATAAAAAACCAATTAGTACACCTTTGGCCATCCATTTCAGTCTAAGTAAGGAAATGTGTCCCAAGACATAGAAAGAGACAGATTACATGTCCAAGATTCCCTATCAATCAACAATTGGCAGCTTGATGTATGCCATGGTGTGCACAACACCATACATTGCACAAGCAGTGGGAGTTGTGAGTAGATATATGAACAATCCAGGTAAAGAACATTGGAAAGCAGTACAAAGGATTCTCAGGTATTTGAGAGGTACTACGACTCAGGAATTATGTTTTGGAGGTTCAGACACTGTTCTACAGGGATATGTTGATGCAGATATGGCAGGTGATAAGGATAGCAGGAGGAGCAACACAGGGTATATGTTTACTGTAGGTGGAATAACAGTAATTGGATTTCGAAACTGCAGAAGGTTGTTGCACTTTCAACAACGGAAGCAGAGTATGTTGCTGTTACAGAGGCTAGTAAAGAGATGATTTGGTTGCAGAGGTTTATGGAGGAATTGGGTAAGAAGCAAAAGGATAGCAGGTTGTATAGTGACAGCCAGAGTGCCATTCATCTTGCAAAGAACTCAGCATTCCATTCCAGGACTAAACATATACAACTCAAGTACCATTTCATACGGTCTGTTCTGGAAGATGATCTGTTGAAGCTGGAAAAGATACATACTAGCCAGAATCCTGTAGACATGTTCACAAAGGTAGTGACTAGAGAGAAACTGAGTTCCTGCTCGGTTTCAGTTCGCCTTCTAGAATGAAGGTGAAGATGAGAAAGTTTGCATGTCCAAGGTCCAGCAAGTGCAGCAGCGGTGGAGTTGTTGTGATCAGTCTCCAAGTGGGAGATTGTTGGTTGTGGAGTCAGATCTTCCAATCTCATAGATGGTATTGTTTTAGCCATGCACCCGAGAGGACTGTACACTCATTCCCCTACCTTGGGTTTCGGGGAAAACGCCCCCGTGAATGGGGGTTCAGGGGTAGCGCTCTAGAGAAATGGGGGTTTGGGGGCAATGCCCCCCCCAAAAAATTTTGGGGCTATTTTCACCAACAGTTTTCGAGCCCATGGTTTTGGGTAACCCATGGTATTTTCCCATTGTATTTCCCTTATAAAAGAAAGATATTGTAACATGACTAGGGTTGATGTATTAGGTTTTATGCATTGTAAAGATCTCTGAGATCAAGAAGAGAGACTGTGAGACAGTGAAGAGGAAGTGCAACGGTTGTGCTGCAGGTTGTATCCCTTCACTTTGCTGGATGATATAATAATAAGGACTGGAAACTTCAGTGTGGACGTAGCCCATCTTAGGTGAACCACGATATATCTGTGTCTCTCTTGTAATGTGTGTGTGATTATATTTGCATTTCTATTTATTATTATTGCTCTGTGATCCTGTTTTTATAACAGGGGGATGCAATGGATAAGTGTGGAGGATACAAGGAGTTTGTAGAGGACGCAGCTCACAGCAAAATGAAAAATGAACAAAGTGCACACAGTCATCGATTTAAATTAAGGTCTGTTTGGGTGGATGGATGGTCATAGGTGAAGCATGCTTGAGAGATTACGTTTGTCCTTCGAAGATCTTGAGTCTAGTGCCAGCGTAGAAATGCATGAATTCAGTGGATACATGTTGTTTAGAATATGTTCAACCATGTCCAAAGCCGATCTTTGGACAGGTTGAACGAAATTTATGTAATGAGATAGATAACACATGGAAGATCATAAAGATTCGATCCAGATGCTGGCAGTTTGTACGATAACTAATATTATGGCAGTCATACAATGATTCGAAAGATCAGAATGATACATGATTAATTCGTTTAAATAAGGACACGATGGGTAAGGGAATGAAATCATGTATGAGATTGACATTTGGTTCATTCCTGTCATCATTGAGTAGTCAAAACTTCAAAATATCTTGTCACACTATTTGATGTATATACAAGCTAAAATTTGATTCAGCACTTTCATTCAGGACGTTGTTCATTTGTTGCATTCATTCGTTCAGATCGACATTCGACCCGTCACTCAGTCCTTCATACAGACTTTTGTTTGAACAAGGTTTGCTTGCTAATACTTGACTGAAACTAATTTTGCAAAGAATTTTTGAAGCTGTTAATGCACAAAAGATGCTGTAAACTTTGCTTTTCTGGGTCTTTTAATTGCATTCCTCTTTTGTTCTTAATTACATAAATCTTTCTTTTGCTTTCACATTAACCTGTAAAAACCTATCATTCTATCAGAGATAAATATAATTTCATAAATATTCAACAAGTAAGAACAGTTCTAATCTCCCCCCCAAACCAAAAATATGGCATGTCCTCAAGCCATCAAAGAGAAAAACAAGTTAATATTTAAAAATTTTCAATTGAAAGTCTTAAATATAGCTTCTAAAATATTGTGGTAATTTTCATAAAGCAATGGAATATTAACTAATACATGTAGAAGATTCAGATATGTACATTTGTCAAAAAGAATACAACAGTGCTTAAAAGACCATATGAGGGATAATAATATAAGAGATGGGAAAGATGCCATAGGAAAACTAGTCATCCATGATTCATTGTAAATATCTCTTGTCATCCAAAGAATATAGATAAGGTTCACCATAAAGTTTGTGAGATCTACTATCACTATGGGTCCCATTTCTAGGATAGTCATATCCTAGGTATATGTTTGAATTTAGATGACAGGGTCCAAGTTCAACTTACAGCCATTATCTAAAGACAGTATACATAATTGGCCTAAACATGTGTTTGTATACTCAGGTTTTTATGAGCTATGTGAATAAAAATGCATTAACCAAACTTCTTTTACCCGATATTGACCCATTGCCAGCAGGCCTGTCCAGTACCCCGGTGGGTTTATCTTGGTACCATGCAAGCATAACCCCGCTGCCAGCAAGCCTGTTCAGTACCCCGACGAGTTTACTTGCATTTACCGAGCTTCCTTGTTTAAGATTTTACTTAGCATGGACCCGCTACCAGCGAGCCTGTTCAGTACCCCAACGGGTTTGCTTCATATAATGATATCTATCTGTCTATCTATCTATCTATATTGTAAGGAAGTTGGTTGGCACTAGAGTGTGCTAAGCCTGTTAAACACATAATTCAAAATTTAACACAAACCTTATGAGTAACTTTATTTAAAATGGCCTAAATTACATATCATGCCAAAATATAATAGCCTAAAGTTGTTCTTTGACTTAACAGCCTATCTTCTTAAAAAAAGGTTAGTAATGTTCCCCACAAAATAGAAAATATCACCTACTTTAGGCTACCTTTTAAAGGTGCTTTAGAGACAAGTTTTGATAATGAGTCCAAGATGAACTAGTAGTCCATAGGTGTAAGATAAAGTTCTATAGAGATCATAATAATTGAAGTAGGTCTTTTAAACAACTGTTCTAATGATAAATCAGAAATGTGCATGTCTGAATCAAATATGGTATACAGAATCATAAAATAAAGTGGTTAAAAGTAATGTAAAGAATGCTTGATCTTTTCACTATAAATTTTCAATTTTCCAACAATAACTTGAAAAGAGAAGGGAAAATTATAAGTTTATTTTAGAGCACTTCCCTTTCAAATAGTATTGCATGAGCTGATTATAAGGATAAATTTCTTGTAATTAAGTTGCAAAACCACTTATTAGATGATTCAATTTTATTCAAAACAAAGGCATATGTACACAGAAAGTTATGTAAAATTTCGAAATTAACAAAAGGAAAAGAGTCTTCTTGTTTTGATTGACAAAACTTTTTAAGAACTGATCATAATAATTTTTCCTATAAAAATTCAATCAGTACTTAGAATGACTCTTATTATTGAAAACAAAAACATATTTACATATATACAAAGGAATATAAACCAAAATAATTCAAGGACTAGGAGGAGGAGGAATGACTTCCTCTTCTACCAGATCCATTTCCTCCTGTTCTAAGGCATTATGTACAAAATCTTGTTTAGATATTGGTTGATGATAAATTCTAAGTCTATGTCCATTTACAACAAAGGAAATTTGGAATCATCATTTGTCTTAATTTTAATGGATCCATTATCAAAGGCTGTAACAATTTCGTATGGACCCATCCAACGAGTGGTTAATTTACCTTTAAATTTTTTATATCTTGAATCAAAAAGTAACGCCCAGTCTCCAGTTTTGAATTTTTTTTGTTTAATGTATCTATCATGCCACTTTTTACGTTGGTTTTTTATTAAGATTGTGCGTTGAATAACATCTTTCCTAATCTCATCTAATTCATTTATTTGCGGGATTCGTTGTCTCTATACTTCTTCTAGATTCATCCCTAATTGTGCAGCCATACGAAAGGTTTTGACTTGGAATTCAATGGGTAAAAGAACTTGTTTACCATAAACGAGTTCATAAGGTGTGTGGCCAGTAGTGTTTCTCCAAGTTATTCTATAAGCCCATAAGGCTTCTGGAAGCCTATATGCCAAGTCTTTGTGGTGTAACTGAATAGTCTTGGTCAGGATAGCTTCTAATACTTTGTCCATGCTTTCTACTTGACCATTTGCTTGATGATGATATGGTGATGATTTGCAGTGTCTAATACCATATTTATCGGTAAGCTCTTTCATTATTTTGGAGGTAAACTGAGATCCTTGATCGGTTACAATTTCCCTAGGTACACCGAATCGGGTAAATATTTCTTCATAAATGAATTCCACCACAGATTTCTCTGTGGCTCAGAATAATGCTTTGGTTTCTACCCATTTGGAGACATAATCTGTACAAACTAGGATGTACTTCTTCTTGCGAGACATAGGGGAAATTGGTCCAACGAAATCTAGAGCCACTTTTTCAAATGGCTCAATCATGACTTGGGGTTGCAAAGGAATCTCATCAGATGGTGTAGGTCTACCCATTCTTTGGCAATTGTCACATCCCTTGACATATTTGGCAGCATCCTTGAAGATGCTTGGCCAATAATACCCACAGTGCAATACTTTGTGTGTTGTTCTTTTATCAGAAAAATTCCCACCGCAAGGTCCCCCATGACATGCATGAAGGATCTCTTCCATCTCATCCTCTCGTACACATACTCTAATAATAAGATCAGGACCAGTACGAAAGAGATCATTATCCACCAAAGAATAATTGGAACTTTGAACTATGATCCTATGTTTCTCAGGTGGGGAGAGATTGTTTGGCAGCTTTCCAGTTGCTAAATAATTGGCTATGTCTGCAAACCATGGGGTTCGAACAGATATAATGAACAAATGTTCATATGGGAAGCTATCATCAACAGGACTGGCATTATCGTCAATTTGAATTCGAGAGAGGAAATCAACTACTACATTCTCTCAATCGAGACGATCAACAATGGTAATGTTAAATTCTTTTAACAATAGAAGCCATCGAGTCACTTTGCCATTGGTAATGGGTTTATATATTAAAAACCTGATGGCAGAGTGATCGGTATGTATGAAAATTCCATATCTTGTTATATAATGACGAAACTTGTTGATAGAGTAGACAACTGCAAGAAACTCTTTTTTAGTAAAAGTATATTTCGATTCTGTAGGAGTTAAATTTTTACTGGAAAAATAAATGGCATGTGATGTCTATCCCTCTTTTTGACCTAGGACTGCCCCTATAGCCATGTCAGAAGCATCAGTGGATATATGAAAAGGAAGGGACCAATTGGGACCCCTAAGTATTGGTGCCACTGATAACTTTGCTTTCAGAGTTTCGAAGGCTTGTTGGCATGGTTCAGTCCATTGAAATTCTGTGTCTTTCATGAGTAGTTTGAACATAGGTGCGGCTATTTTAGTGAAATTTTCAATGAAACGCCTATAATAGCTGGCATGGCCAAGAAAACTTCTTACTTCCTTCGGAGTTCTTGGAGGAGAAATATTAACAATTATTTCTATCTTGGCCGGATCTACCTTGATACCTTGAAGAGAGACATGATGTCCTAGAACTATGCCCTCGGTCAATAACATCTTACATTTTTCATGGCTAAGAGCTAAGTTCATTTCTTGGCACTGAATAGAACTATTTTGAGGTTATCAAGGGCCTCTTGGAATGTATTACCATAAACTATAAAGTCATCCATATAAACTTCTACACAATCATGTATGAGATCAACAAAGATTCCTAGAACTGCATGCTGGAAGGTAGCAGGTGCATTACACAGACCAAATGGTAATACTCGATAGGCATATGTCCCCCCAAGAAGAAGTGAAGGTTGTCTTGTCCTGATCCTCAGGTGCTATTAGTATTTGATTGTATCCACTATACCCATCAAGGAATGAGAAATATTGTTTCCCTGATAAGGTGTCTAGCACCTGATCGATGAAAGGCAAAGGGAATTAGTCCTTGAGAGTGGCCTTGTTCAATTCTTGAAAGTCAACACAGATACGCCATTTCCCTGTGACTTTCTTTGGAACTACCACCAGAGGAGAGATCCATTTACTATTGGAAATTGGGTAAATGAATCCAGCATTAAGGAGCTTTTGTAGTTCGTCTTTTACTATGTCTTTTAGTGTTGGGTTCATTCTTCTCTGTACTGCCTAACAGGAGGTATGTTTGGGTTTGTGTAAATGTGATGGATATAGGTGTCTAGATGTATACCTTTCATATCGGTATACTACCATGCAAATTCTCCAGTTTGACTCTTTAGAACTTTTAGTAATTGTTTTTGTTGGTTCTCATCTAAAACTGCATTTATATGTAGAAATTTGTCGGAACTAACCTCACATGGTATGGTATAAGATCCTAGATGTCCTTCAATTGCAAATACACAAGGTGTACTTGTAAATTTTTAGAGACTCATTTTTTCTTGCAATTCGTCTCGAAAGATATGGTCAAATTGGGAAAAATATTGAGGAAAATCTATACACATTGTGGAAGAGATAAATTGCTTCAGCACATTCTCGGTGTTTTGTTCTTGAAGTGCCCAGGAGAAATCACTAACAAGGGAAAGTTATTTCAAGTTCTCATCTCCAAAAAGACAATCTAACCAAACTATGTTTTCAGCTATTGTGTAATGTCCCTTATTAGGAATTTTATTAAAATTACAATTTTCCACTTTTTTCCCTAGTTCGACCTTTGACTAGTTTTGATCTCTAGGTCCCAAATTTGCCCCAAATGATCCCAAATATTCCGAGAAGGTATATGAATGATATTAGAACATAAATATGTGTTTCAAGGATGCCTTTGAACCTTTAAAATACTTCTGCAAATTCTCTTTCAATTCTGATCAATGTAGGTAACTTTACTAGTGATTTTTCTTTGACTAGTATTGGTCTCTAGGTCTCAAATTGACTCCAAATGCCTTCAAATCTTCAAGGAAGGTGTGTGAATGATATTATAACTTGAATATGATGTTTATGGATGAAATATGGCCACCAAAATACCTCTGCAAACTCTCTTAAGATTCTGGAGCAATTATGCAATTTTACTAGTAATTTGGGGTTCAAATCCCCCTGGGGTAAGTACTGAAAATGGCTTCCCAAATGCCTCCAAACCCACTCAAATTTATGAAAAGAGGTATTTAATGTGTTAATTATTTTATTAAAGTCTCATATGCACCATTAATGGATTATTACAACTGTTCTCACCCTCTCCCATTCAACTGCAAAAATCCCCAATTCGACCCTTGGGGAAATGGCACCATTTCACCTCCCAATACAACTAAACTGAGTACAAATGCTTCAAATTCTCAAGTACAGTACATGAAACTTTTAGAAGACATCCATGGCAGTATATTGATCACAAATATATCATAGAATCAGCCATTCATTCGAAATCATCATCAATACATTGGTTCACAACAAGATAGTGGGGAAATGACATTGTTATTCCATTAAAAATGAGATTTATACATTTCTACTTGGAATTTTGACCTGAAACTTTCTGGAGATGAAGAATAGAGTATTTAATTCATATTACAAAAGAAATGGGGCATTAGAATCTCCCCCAAAAAGTACAATAGCTCACCAAAAACGCCCTCCCTCAAGGATCAAGAATATGCCATCAAAACTGGAAATGGTTGAAGGAGTGAGCTGCAATAGAAGAAACCATGAGCTGCCCTGTAGCTTACACATGCAAATAAAGACTCCATTAAAGCTCCAAATGAAAGGTCTGAATGGCCTTTCTAATTACCAATTGGATGGGAATCTTTCACCCTCGAAATTGGCTAAGGCAAGAAACTAGTCATCCACTAGCTCTCCCTCTTCACAAATGCAATTGCAAATTCTACAAATGATCAAAATACATTCTCATACTTCATTTATACATTTTATAACCAACATTATCTTTCTAAGGTTCGAAATACTCTCAATAGATTCAATAGATTTCCAGTTAGGAAATATTCCACATTTGCCACTTGTCTCCTAGTTCCAACCTTCCATCTTCTCCCAAATTCGATTTTGAGTCTCTTTGGCTTCTCCAACTCCCAAATTCGCCTTATTTGAGCCTATTTTTGGGGCTGACATGTCATAGTGGTCAGATGTCAGAGTCCAGGTCTGCAATTTGTCATAGTTGTCATAGATGCTCCATCATTGGTGTCATGGGGGCTAGGGAATCTAGCCCAAGTGTCCACAAACTTCCACTTTGACTCTTTATCTTCCATGGAGGTTACCAATCCTTCCAAATTCGACCTAAGATGCTCAATGACATGTGTTATTCCTTACCAACTCACCCAAGAGTGTTCACATTCCCATTAATTTGAATTTGCAAAAGAGAGATACCATGTATTATGAAAAATCAAGCTAGTGTGGGTCCCACATCCTCCATATGTCTCCAAAACCATTTGTCACCTAGGATTTCTATTGAATTTCTTTATTCACTCTATTTATTAAATACTTGAACCCTTCTAATGTCTAAACATCATTTATTATCCCCCTTATTCCAAATCCCAAAGCTTCCACCCCAAACCTAGGAAACTAGTAATTTTCCTCCTTGGCAATTATTTGACCCTTAACACCAATTTTACAAACTCTAATGAATAGGGCCAATGTGATTAGGCCATTGTGACCCAATTCCAAATTTGGGACATGAAAAATCCTCCCTTTCCAATATTGCTTGTCCTCAAGCAATTTTAAACATGGGTGTTGAAGAACCTGCTTTCTGTATAATTCTTTGAAGTTGCCATTGAATTCCCCAACCTTGAGTCTTTGAGTTTCCATGAATATTTTAGAGAGGAACCACCATGCTTGCTGCTGCACTACTATGATAAAAATCAATTTATTAAGTGGGGAAATTCATCTCCCATACTTCTTGTTTCCCTAAAAAATTTGAAACCAATGAGATAAAAATTATTCCAGGGTCCCATTGCTTGTATTGCACCCCAATAATTAAGAGTGCTCTCCAACCCACACCATTAGTTAAGAGGATTCCTGGATCCCATTTTCTTGTATGCATCCTTCCAAACATCACGAGTACCAAATATATATCATCAAAGTACATAACAACATAATGAAAATGTACATCAAGGATATGCTTCATCAAAGATTCATGAAAGTGCTTATACCTCCAAGCAAGTAGACCACCATTTTCCAAGTGCATACAAGCTTCAAGTGACCAATCAAATCTTCTCCAATGACATAGGTGAGGATCCCATGTCCTATAATGTTTCTCCAAAAGGATGTGATATGCATCAAAATATTCAACCATGTATTCTTTCATCCAAGAAGTGAATGAAGAATTTCCACTAAAATCTGAACCAAATAATGAGCAGAAAAAACAAGGAGACTTCAAATGACTCAAAGAAGTCTCACCCATACATCCCTGAATGTGAGAGTCATAAAGATATAACAAAGTATGTGTATTGCAACAAAAATGTTCTCCAATCATAAATCTATTCACCCAAGTGTTGGATGAAGTTCCTCCAACAGCAATTGAATCAAGTGTCGAGCAAGAAAAACCATGAGTCTTCAAGTGACTCAAATGCATATCATATGTGCATCCATGTAGATGTGCATCATCATAAAGTAACAAAGAATGCTGCTGCAAATGTGAATAAGAATGTGCTCCAACCATATCATCATAAAAGGTAAATCTAGGAGTTCCATACTCTTCATGTGGCACCATCAAAAAGAACCCTTTCACCCATACTTCATTGAGACTAATGTTGCAAAACATGGAATTGTAGGATGTAGGAGAATGACCCAAATCACCCAAATGATAAAAAAGTGCAGAAGTTTCATCATGGGAAGGATCCATATGGGTAGTATCATGCAGCTCCTTCAAAAGTGTGAACTCTTCGTCAGCGTTTGGTTCCAATGTAGAGGAATCATGCTCTTCTTTAAAAATTGCATAACCTTCATCAAGAGACAATTCAAATTCCTCTTCCACCACATCAAGTGTTTGGATCTCTTCAAGTGCATCTTCGAACACATCAAGAACATTCAAATTTTCACATTTCTCATGATCCACCATGTCATGAGAATCCTCCAAACAATCTACCATTTGACAATCTGAAACATAGAAGGAAAAACAAGTATCTTGCAACTTTTCAAGAAGTTGCTCATTTTGAATTGTGAGCTTATGATTATCCTCATTATTCTTCAAGTATGCATCATGTAACAATTCATTAAGCTCAAACAAATGGTTTCTATCAAAAATCAAAGACATGAAATTACCTTTGATGTGGCACATTGCTCTTTGAATCTTCTCCATGTCTTCAAGGAAGGATGTTTCCTCGAATGAAGTAGCTCTCCAACAATAATTTGACACCAATGCTTGAGTGTCATGGAGAATGCTGAGGGACTCTTGGATCTTCTTTTCATTCATCTTTAAGGACCCTTCAAGAAAATGAGGCTCTTGCAAATGAACCTCCTCATCTTCTTCATTTTTTCTTGGACCAACTTCATGAAGCTCAAGTGACGATGGGGAAGTTGATCTTGGTTCTTCTTCAACTGCTACAAGGTCTTCATTATCATGCTTAATGGAACTTGGGCTTGCAGCAACACTTTCAAAAGTGATCTCTATGTCACCAACATAGAGGTGTGAGCACCCATCAGTAGGTACTCCTTCATAGCTTAAGCATCCATCAGTAGATGCTCTTTGGTTCATGTCTAAGCTAGAAGGTGTCTCTAAATGATCTTCCATATTTTCAATAGAATCTTCTTCATGATCTTGTGATGTCTCTTCCTTTTGCTTCTTCAAGCAAGCTGATGCATTTTGCCCCTTGGTTTTCTTAAAATCAATAATTTTTTCCACAAGTTCGATAGAAAACAATTCGAATCCTTCCTTAAGTTGCTTGGTCATATCTTCAAATATTGTTTTCATAATTTTTATATGCTCCTCACCATCATATGAGGCTCCCTTTTCATCCCTAGTCATAGTTTCCTCAAAAAATTTGCTCTTCTTCTCCAACTTTTTTTTTTCCTCTTCAACAAAAGCACTTTTGGTTTCAATATCTAATGGTGGTACCTGAATTCTTGTCCTCATGAATATTAGACCACATCAGGTGCCAAGATCATGCTCTGATACCACTGTAATGTCCCTTATTAGGAATTTGATTAAAATTACAATTTTCCACTTTTTTTCCCTAGTTCGACCTTTGACTAGTTTTGATCTCTAGGTCCCAAATTTGCCCCAAATGATCCCAAATCTTCTGAGAAGGTATATGAATGATATTAGAACATAAATATGTGTTTCAGGGATTCCTTTGAACCTTTAAAATACTTCTGCAAATTCTCTTTCAATTCTGATCAATGTAGGTAACTTTACTAATGATTTTCCTTTGACTAGTATTGGTCTCTAGGTCTCAAATTGACTCCAAATGCCTTCAAATCTTCAAGGAAGGTGTGTGAATGATATTATAACTTGAATATGATGTTTATGGATGAAATATGGCCACCAAAAAACCTCTGCAAACTCTCTTAAGATTCTGGACCAATTATGCAATTTTACTAGTAATTTGGGGTTCAAATCCCCCTGGGGTAAGTACTGAAAATGGCTTCCCAAATGCCTCCAAACCCACTCAAATTTATGAACAGAGGTATTTAATGTGTTAAGTATTTTATTAAAGTCTCATATGCACCATTAATGGATTATTACAACTGTTCTCACCCTCTCCTATTCAACTGCAAAAATCCCCAATTCGACCCTTGGGGAAATGGCACCATTTCACCTCCCAATACAACTAAACTGAGTAAAAATGCTTTAAATTCTCAAGTACAGTACATGAAACTTGTAGAAGACATCCATGGTAGTATATTGATCACAAATATATCAGAGAATCAACCATTCATTCGAAATCATCATCAATACATTGGTTCACAACAAGGTAGTGGGGAAATGACATTGTTATTCCATTAAAAATGAGATTTATACATTTCTACTTGGAACATTGACCTGAAAATTTCTGGAGATGAATAACAGAGTATTTAATTCATATTACAAAAGAAATGGGGAATTAGAAGCTCCCCTAAAAAGTACAATAGCTCACCAAAAACGCCCTCCCTCAAGGATCAAGAATATGCCATCAAAACTGGAAATGGTTGAAGGAGTGAGCTGCAATAGAAGAAACCATGAGCTGCCCTGTAGCTTACACCTACAAATAAAGACTCCATTAAATCTCCAAATGTTAGGTCTGAATGGCCTTTCCAATTACCAATTGGATGGGAATCTTTCACCCTCGAAATTGGCTAAGGCAAGAAACTAGTCATCCACTAGCTCTCCCTCTTCACAAATGCAATTGCAAATTCTACAAATGATAAAAATCCATTCTCATACTTCATTTATACATTTTATAACCAACATTATCTTTCTAAGGGTCGAAATCCTCTCAATAGATTCAATAGATTTCCATTTAGGAAATATTCCACATTTGCTACTTGTCTCCTAGTTCCAACCTTCCATCTTCTCCCAAATTTGATTTTGAGTCTCTTTGGCTTCTCCAACTCCCAAATTCGCCTTCTTTGAGCCTATTTTTGGGGATGACATGTCATAGTGGTCAGATGTCAGAGGTCAGGTCTGCAATTTGTCATAGTTGTCATAGATGCTCCATCATTGGTGTCATAGGGGCTAGGGAATCTAGCCCAAGTGTCCACAAACTTCCACTTTGACTCTTTATCTTCCATGGAGGTTACCAATCCTTCCAAATTCGACCTAAGATGCTCAATGACATGTGTTATGACTTACCAACTCACCCAAGAGTGTTCACATTCCCATTAATTTGAATTTTTAAAAGAGAGATACCATGTATTATGAAAAATCAAGCTAGTGTGGGTCCCACATCCTCCATATGTCTCCAAAACCATTTGTCACCTAGGATTTCTCTTGAATTTCTTTATTCACTCTATTTATTAAATACTTGAACCCTTCTAATGTCTAAACATCATTTATTATCCTCCTTATTCCAAATCCCAAAGCTTCCACCCCAAACCTAGGAAACTAGTAATTTTCCTCCTTGGCAATTATTTGACCCTTAACACCAATTTTACAAACTCTAATGAATAGTGCCAATGTGATTAGGCCATTGTGACCCAATGCCAAATTTGGGACATGACATATTGTTTGAGCTAGTGGGTATAAATCTAGTTTTCTTGTAGAAAACCCATCAGAGATAACCATCTCTCCATCCCTACATCCTATAAATGCATTGGCAGTAGCCAACCAAGGCCTTCCTAAACTAATGGGGTGACCTTTGGAAGGGTATTTTGATTCAACGACCATGAAGTCCACGGGATATTCCCATGAGGCTACTAATACAATGATATCATCTAAGATCCCAGCAGGCTGCACCATCGTGCGATCTGCTAGTTCTATCATTGTTGGGGTAGGGCGGAGGAATTGTCTTATATTGAGAGTTTCTACAACTGTGGTAGTCATCAAATTGATAGCAGCTCCTAGATCAATAAGTGTATTTCCTATGGCGGTGTTATTAATGATAACTGTCACCACACGATTCCCTGGGTTGGAATACTTTGGAATTCTAGGTTGATTTGCTATACAATCTGATATCTCTCCTATTACATGAATCGTCCATGGGGGCTTCACTAGAAGGTAATATAATACCACGTTCATTCATATTGCGGTATTAAATATTCATGAAAACCTAAAAATTATATTTCTTATATATTAAGGGGCAAAGGGTTTTTTAAATTTAATGTAACAATACAAAAATAATTTGGGGTCTTTTTTATATGGGCGACCTGACAAATATCCGCCAAATGGAGATGGCGTGACCACAGTCGGATGAGAAATTGGGTTGAGGGAAGGCTCAGGCTTACCAGTACGCAGGGAAATTGCATCTTGAGGCATGCTTGAGGCCAGGGGGTTTCGTGGTGAAGTGGGTTTCTAGTCGATCATAGTCGAGAGACAGTGGTCATTGACAACCAATTGTTACCAATAGCCTTGGGAGGCTCTAAGCCTCCAGGGCCTGTTATAGGCCCTTGATAGGCCTTGGGGGCTTGAATACCCAACCACTCGTGCCTATTATAGGCCTTGGGAGTTTTAGTCAGCCTCCTAGAGCTTATTACAGGACCTGGGGGCTTGGATACCTAGCCCACAACGGGCTTAGTTAGCAATTGAGGAACTGCAACATGTAATCTAAATGTTGTACTATGTGCATTGACTCTAGTGACATACAAGAAGTGATCTCCTATCTCTTCATTAGACCATTAGATGCTGCAAATCATAATGATATGTGGTTGAGTAATTGCATTGTGGGTGAAGTAATGTGCATCCACAATATACATCGAAAGAAGCAAGGTGCATTATAGAATGCATGTGGGGTCATAGGAGGGGTATCATATCAATATACTAGGTAGAAATATAAAGGGGTATAAAAAATGTTAATGAAAAAATTGATACATACAATATCTAGTGAAAATAGGGGTTTTTTTTAATTGGGAAGGCATATTGGGAGGGGGTTAAAAAACTATTTTGGAAGGTATTTTCCAATATTTATTGAAATTAGGGGTATTGTTTCATATGCCACGAACGAACGTGCTATGATAGTGGTTTATTGAGTGAAGCCCCCGTGGAATCGTCAGAGGGTCTTTTGTTTTCTACCTGGTCTCTTAATATAGAGTTCCTTTATTACCTTACTATAGATTGAGATTTCCTTAATGGCTTGTAACAAAGGGATCTTAATACAAATATTTTTCAATTCGTTAATGATATCATACTCTAGATAAGTTATAGGTTTTTCTATTATGAGACGCTCCGGATATGGAGGTGACTTTTATCCTGAAATGGCTTCTTTATGTGGATGGTTGTGTGTTGAATATTTAGGAATAACCACATCTTTAAGAATGGCATCATTCAAAACTTCAGTAGGTATGTCTTCTTTATTCTCTTCTTGAATAACAACTAATGACTTGGGCTTATCTTGCAAGACTCTTCCAGATCGTAGTTGGATCTCATGTATTGGTGCGGTATATGAATGAAGAGGTAACAACCCAATGTTATTAAGAGCTTGGGTTGGTTTGTTGTTAGGATTCGGTATCGTTTGTGCAGGTAATATTGTGGGTCTTGGAGGATTCATATTATGGAAATTGTGAAGGAGGTACAAATCCAGGCAAAAGTACAAATCCAGGCAAAAGTTGTTGAATATTAGGTGGGTAAGGATAGTTAGGTATAGGAGGAGGTGTTTGAGTGTAGGTTTCTCCTCTCCATCCATGTGGCCATTGTTGTTGTTGAGCATTCTGAGGAATGTACTGCGGTGGCCAATTCTGCCAACCTGAAGTGTTCCATTGTTGATAAGGTTGATAAGGATAGTAACAGGGTGGAATTTGTGAAGAGTCTTGATACGATGGATGATCTCTAGGTTTCCAAGGCCTCCTAGATGGTTCATCAAAGTTTCCACTCTTGTATACAGCTTGCAATCCAGGAAACGATAGACAATTATCAGTTGGATGTTCTTCTGTACATAGGTGAAAGCCTGAAACATTATTTAATGGACATTCTCGTTGAAGATGTTTAGTTCTACACCTAGGACAGAAAACACTCATTGTTGCACGCTCTTCATCCTATCTCTTTTTAGCTTGTAGTGCATCTAATTAAGAACCCATGGCTCCTAAAATATCTATTGTGAAATTTTCCAATAGGTTTCCCAATTCTACCCTTGTAACTCCACCAGGACCGGATGTGTTCCCTTTGGAATTCCTAGCATAAGATTCTTGAAAGTGTCTTCCACATTTTCGTCTACTCCTAGAGTAATTCCTACATAATTCACAAATCTCTGTAAAAGACTTATGAGAAATGTCTCTTGTTGCCATGAGATTAAGGTTATCTAAGAGTTCTTCTAAGATTCCTTTGAGGAAGAGTATTCTTACTGCATCTTCTCGAAGATCACTATATTTAGATTTGTGTAACACATAGTTAAATCTCTCAAGATAGTCTTCTATGCTCTCGTCTTCAAGTTGTTGAATTTTAAAAATATCATTGCGAGAGTCCTTGGGTCTATAGTAATCTTGATATTTCCGAAGAAATTCATTCTTCATGTCTTCCCAAGTTTTAATACTAGATTCTCCTAATCCCATGAACCATCGAAGAGAAGAATCTCTTAATGTGGAAAGAAAGAGTTTTAGTTTTTAGCCATCTTGTAGGTAATTATAACTCCTACACAAAATGTCAAATTCGAATAAGAATGTGTCTAGATCCTCACTACTTTTCCCATAAAAAGTTGGTAATGAGGAAGGAGGGATGTTTTTCATAGTAACATCTTGTGCAGTGTCTAAAATAGGGCACCCGAAGGTACCTTCAGTTCTAACTTCTCCATCTTCTTTATCTCGTAGGACATGATCTTCATTTTCATCCCCCATGAAGATTTGATTGCCAAAGAGAGAATATCTAGGTGGTTCTTTTCTTGGTGAATATGGGATGTCCCAACATTCTATTTTAGGAGGGTATTCTTCTTTTTAGGAGGAGAATTATCAGCTACGTGGGAACCTAGTTTTGGGGGTTCTACTGTGGTTGTCTCAATCTGTGAGATAATTATGTTTTCAGAATTCCCCAAAGAGCATCGACTTGTGCAGGGTCACTAAAGTCTACTAAATTTGGACCACCTACTACTGAAAAAGTAATGTATGTAGGTTTTTGGACTAATGGAGAGTTAAGAGGTCTTGAAGTTTTATCTTTGTGAGTTTCCTCTTGTCTTAGTTTAGTCTCAATATGAGCTTGAGGTTCTTCTAGTGGAATTTCTTTATGACCATACTGTTCTAATGTCCCTATATTTTCCCCTAGTTGATTTCCAGAAAGAATTTCCTTTGCTTTCCAAGTAGGACTATCCCCTTTAGGTGTCTTCAGATACCTTTCTGTTGAGTTAATAGTTGGGGTGGCACGTCCCCCGTATAGGTTAGTAGGAATTTTAGTAGGGATTTTAGTAAGAGAACTAGTTTTAATTAAATTCTAACTGCATAACTACTATTACTGGGTTTTGGGGATGCCTGTTATAACAGATGCGCAGGTTCTTACCTCTCGTCTTACCGCTCACCCGCCACCAGCCTAATGTAAGTTTCAAAGAAAAGAACTGAATTTTAAAAGGGAGTTCAACTTAACTATGACTGAATTCTACCTATTTATCTACAACTCCTCAGAAATGGCGCCAAAATGTTGGGTGTGTGCGCTATCTCAAATAAAACACCTAATATTTAATTATCGATCGGGGTTGGTAATCTTAGAGTTGAGGCAAAATATATGTTGAGATAGAATGGCACCTAATTTTTCCGGCTTGCCATACCTTCAAAATATTTAATAAAGAAAATATTGAGAGATCTTTCAAAATGAAAAACCGAGTCAAACTTAAAAAAGATACAACTATTAAATTTAACTGAATCAATAGATCATAATAGTATAGATTATACTACTCTACTCTATGTTTAGACAATGGAAAAGGATGAAAAATAAATACTAAGAAGCAACTACTTATGAATAAACAAGAAACTATTGAATTTAAATTTTCAGATTACAATTATGAGCAAAATTAAAACTACAAATATGAAATGATTAATTCACAACTAATCTACGAAAAGAACTGATAACCAAATGATAATTACTAGGGAGAACTTGTAAATGTAAATAATTCTAGAACTGAACTGCCGAATTTTAGATTCTAATCTAGGAATTAGAAAACAACTATAAATAACTATCTATGAGATGACTAAACTCAATAATAAATTACATAAGCAAAATCTATGCTAATCAAAGCAAATTACAAACTAAATGACTTCAACAACTAATTCGAGAAAAGCATCTATTCCCATGTAACAGGAACTGGAGTGAATGTATCGTAATGGCTTTCAAATGTAATAAAAAAACAAAATGGAAGTAAATCTAATCTAACTTCGACAAAGATATGTAAACTACAAAGAGACCAACTACAATTAACTTTAAACATGCTGATCTATCTACTATCCATGAAACTAATGAGACTAGAAGCAAGTAGAAAACTTAATAAAGATATTCACTTTTGAACTTGATTGGAAGCAAGTAGAAAACTTGATAAAGATATGAATATAGAAGCAAGTAGAAAACTTGATAAAGATACTTATTACTAATCCAAATCTAAATATTATGAATGTCTCATTATTTGCATGAATGGAAACAAATTCTGATGATTAACAAAATAAAACAACTTAAAGAATGAAATTGTTAACTAAGATTTAGAAAGAAACTATCTAGAAACAAAACTGATAAACTCTAAAACAATAACTAATTATCAAATCTAATACAAAAACTTAACTCTGGAAGAAGGTTAGAAGAAGGTGAAGGGAGATGAGATGAAAAGAGGAAATAATGGGAGAACTTAATCAAAACCTCTATGTAACATGAAACCAGATTTAAATTATACTTAAAACTGTAAATTAGAAGCAAGAAGAATTATATCTAATAGGCAGAAGAAACTAGAAGCTAAAAAATCATAAAACTAGTTCAGAAAGGGTAAAAATCCGAATGACGATCCAAATGTCAGTCCGAATGGCAGTTCGAATACCAGTCCGAATGAGGAAAAACGAAATAGACTAAGGAAAATGAGAGTTTTGATGATCTTGATGTCAGCTAGCAAATGCACATGAACCTATAATGAAAAGAAATCAGTGTCTAAAGGAGATAAACTATTTCTATGATATGTGGAAGAAGAAGGTTGAGATGAAAGAAGAGAGTGAACCTACAGCTACAGGAAGGAAACTAACAGAGAGGAAGAAGTTGAGGCTAATGCTAACTATGGAGGAATTGATAGCAATATCTAATTATAAATGATGGAAGAAGGACTGAAAGCAAACTATGAATTATTAGACTATTGGCCGACCATTTACTAATTCTGTACACACAAATTAAATTAGAAGCATAAAATAAATTACAGAGAAGAAAGGAATATCATATATAGAAAAAACAAAAACTGATTACAACATAGGAAAAACAAACTAACTATTTGCAGAAACAAAGACAAAACCTCCGGTTGATGAGGGGCCCTTCCTAGCAATCAGAGATGGAAAACTAGATTGATTTAGCTACTCAGAATATCAACAAACGGGATCTTCTATTAACTTGAGAAAAATTACATAACTCTGTCTTTACGTTAGCTCTGAACAACTGCGAATCACTAAGACTGAAAAACTAGCTAACTCGACTAACTTTGTTTTTGTTTATAAGCGTCTATTTATACATTTTACAATGGATGAGAGGGTCGACAGAGTCTACCTCTCTAATAACAGAGGTGTTTATGACTGTAACAACTAATTTAATTGATGCATGCCAACACAGAGGGAATCTACCCATCTTGCATGGGGTTGGTTTCTTCACGCAGGTGCTGCAGCGTCGATCTACCTTGGACGTGGGACGAGAGGTAGCTTGCTGTCGAACTGAGCAAATGGAGGAGAGGCTGCTAGAGAACCGTCATAGCAACCCATTGTGCTGGTAGGTTGAACGTGTATGACTTGGACTCCTTCCAGAACAATGGCGTAAATAGGCAGCGCGATTCCTAGCTGAATGCGAGGCTGAATCGGTGTGTTGGAGTGTTGACGTAGACACAGGAGTTATGTTGGCAAACTGAGCGTGGGCCTGGTGATGCGTTAGCAGGATCAGGGAAATTGGGGATGGATCTTCTAGAGCAGGGGCTCACTAACCATCAGCTCCACCTAGCAAACAGAACCCACGTGCCCTTCTTCTGCTTTAACGATCTGAAACATGCCAACCGTGGATTTCGGGGGTTGAACGCGAGGCTGAATGCATTTAAGCTTTAACACGTAGCACATAGTCTGAATGAAGGGTCATTTGAAAAACGCAGCCTGACAATTAAAAAATAAATGTCAATAATGTCTAGAAATTGTCATTTGAACATAGATAAACCATAATATAACGAAATATAAACAAGATTTGCGTAATAGGTAAATATATGCATACTTGGACTGTTTGATGGGCTGAATGACAAGAAAACAACCTAATATAACAAAGAATGACATAAATAGCGCCATTTTGAGTAGATTGAATGATACCAAATAGTGACAAAATGGACACCAAGATGGGTGACTTCAATCCAAGTTTGACTTCCATCCATATTTGACTTCAATTAATATTTGAATTCAATCCAAACTTGACTTCAATATGTGGGTGATTTGAATCGAAGGTTGACTTCAATAAAGTTTGTCTTAAAGGTTGACATCAATCGAAGGTTGTCTTAAAGGTTGACAATGCTTCAATGGTTGACTTTAGTCCAATAATAATACCAACATTAATGATTTCAATCAGTGGTTGACTTCAATCCATGTTTGACTTCAATTCGTAGTTGACTTTCAAGTCAGGTGGAATCCAATTCATGGTTGACTTTTAAGCAAGGTTAACTTCAATCTAAGATTGAACTCAATCTATAGTTGACTTAAACATAATGGTTGACTACAATCCTTGGTTGACTTCAATTCATATCTTGACTTCAATTCATAGTTGACTACAATCGTTGGTTGACTTCAATACATGGTAGATATTGTATCATGGTTAACTTGGGGTGGGCATAATTGATTTTGGTTTACTATGGTTGACCATGATTGACTATGTTTAACCATGTTTTACTATGGTTGAGTTTGATTAACTAATTAACTATGGTTATCTATTGTTCACAATGGTAGACTTGTTTTGCCAAAATTGACTTTTCGTTGACATTGTTTAACTTTTGACTCTCATTGAATTTGGTTAACTTTGGTAAATAATGGTTGAATTTGGTTAACTTTGGTTGGGTTTACTTGATTATGCTTTACTACGTTTGACTATGAGTGGATGTGGTTGACTTTGATTGACAAATTGAGTATGGTTGAATTTGGTATACAATGTTTGGTTGTCCATGCTTACATTGTTTGCTTTGGCTGACTATGGCCCTTACATTTTTTTGGTTGAGTTTGGTTTACATTGTTTGGTTGACCATGTTTACATTGTTTGCTTTGTTTGGTTAACAATGCTTGACTTTGGTTTATATTGTATGGTTTACCATGGTTAACTTTGGTTGACTTTGGCTGTTTGGTTGACTTTGGTTGTTTGGGCGTGGGTGACTGTGGTTGACTTTGGTTGTTTGGGCATGATTGAATTTGGTTGTTTTGCATGAATTTGGTTGTTTAGGCATGGTTGACTTTGGATGACTTTGGTTGTTTGGACATGGTTGACTTTGGTTGAATTTGCTTGAATTGCTTATATCGTTTAAAATGTTTGATTGACCATGTTTACATTGTATGGTTGTCTATGGTTGAATTTGGTTTGCATTGTTTGGTTGACCATGTTAACATTGTTTACTTTGATTGACTTTCGCCCTTGCATTATTTTGTTGACTATGGTTGACTTAGGTTTACATTGTTAGATTGACCTTCTTTACATTCTTTTGGTTAACCATGTTTGACTTTGGTTTACATTTTTTGGTTAAACAGGCTTGACTTTGGTCAACCTTAGTTGTTTGGTTGACTCTGGTTCTTTTGGTTGACTTTGTTAAAATTTAGTTGTTTGGGCGTGGTTGACTTAGGTTTACTATGGGCGACTATGGGCATGGTTGAGTTTGGTTGTTTGGGCATAGTTTCCTTGTTTGGGCATGGTTGCCTTTGGATGACTTTGATGGTCATGGTTGACCAACAAAGTCATCATTCACCATGGTTGACTTTGTTTGGTTCACCATGGTTGACTTTGTTGATCATAGTTTACTATGTTAGAACATCGTTACAATATTTGGGCATGGTTGACTTTTGTTGATTCGACAGGTTTGACCTTGTTTGTTTGGTAAACTTTGGTTGTTTTGGTTATCTTTGATTAACTTTGGTTGTTTGGGTATGGATGACTGTGTTTGACTTTTGTTGAAATTAGTTGTTTTGCATGGTTGAATTTGGGTGTTTTAGTTGACTTTGGCTGTTTGGACATGGTTGAATTCAAATGAATTTGGTTGTTTTGTCATGGTTGACATTGGTTGACTTTGCTTGGATTGTTTACTTTGTTTACAATGTTTGGTTGACCATGTTTACATTGTTTGGTTGTTTTTGGTTCAGTTTGGTTGACTTTGGTTTACATTGTTCACGGGGGATTCACTCAATAAACCGCTATCATAGCACATTCGTTCATGGCATATGAAACAAAACCCCTAATTTCACTAAATATTGGAAAATACCTTCCAAAATCATTTTTTTTAACTCCCTCCCAATGTGCCTTCCCAATTTAAAAAACCCCCTATTGTATGTATCAATTTTTTCATTAACATTTTTTATACCCCTTTATATTTCTACCTAGTATATTGATATGATACCCCTCTTATGACCCCACATTCATTCTACAATGCACCTTGCTTCTTTCAATGTATATTGTGGATGCACATTACTTCACCCACAATGCAATTACTCAACCACATATCATTATGATTTGCAACATCTAATGGTATAATGAAGAGATATGAGATCACTTCTTGTATGTCACTAGAGCCAATGCACATAGTACAACATTTAGATTGCATGTTGCAGTTCCCCAATCGCTGACTAAGCTTGTTGTGGGCTAGGTATCCAAGCCCCCAGGGCCTTTAACAAGCTCTAGGAGGCTAACTAAACCTCCCAAGGCCTGTAATAGGTATGATTGGTTGGGTATTCAAGCCCCCAAGGCCTATGGAGGGCCTATAACAGGCCCTGGAGGCTTAGAGCCTCCCAAGGCTATTGGTAACAATTGGCTGAGTGCTATTAGTAACAATTGGCTGTCAATGACCACTGGCTCTCGACTATGATCAACTGGAAACCCTCCTCACCCGAAAACCCCTGGCCTTAAGCATGCCTCAAGATGTGATTTCCTTGCGTACTGGTAAGCTCAAGCCTTGCCTCAACCCGATTTCTCATCTGGTCGTGATCCCGCCATCTCCATTTGGTGGATATTTGTCAGCCCGCCCATATAAAAAAGACCCCAAAGTATTTTTGTATTATTACATTAAATAAAAAACCCTTTGCCCTTAATATATAAGCAATATAATTTTTAGGTTTTCAGGATTATTTAATACCCCAATATGAATGAACGTGATATTATATTGCCTTCTAGTGAATCCCCCATGACATTGTTTGATTAGACATGTTTACATCATTTACTTTGTTTTGTTAAGCATGGTTGACTTTGGTTTACATATAATTGATTGACCATGGTTGAATTTTCTTGAAGTTGGTTGTTTGGTTGAATTTGGTTGACTATGGTTGTTTTGGTTGACATTGATTAACTTTGGTTGTTTGGGCATGGTTGACTGTGTTTGAATTTGGTTAAATTTGATTGTTTGGGCATGGTTGAATTTGGTTGGTTTGGTTGACTTTGGTTATTTTGGAATGGTTTCCTTTGGTTATTTGGGCATGTTTGGTTTGGTTGAATTTCAAAACTATGAAAATATGATCTTAAATTTTAATAAGATTATTCTCTCCGTTTTCAGTATTACATAGCATGTGATTTTTTTTTTTTGTATCAATAATACATATATTTTATGAGTTACTCGGTTATTTTATTTTGTCGTCATCAAATTTTACAATTGAGTTTAATATGTATACAATTTTAAGATTTGAGGAGATTTTGGGAGATATATCAAACTTTAAGTTTGAAGTTGGCTAAGGATGGCGGCAAAGGTTTAGATACAACCACTAACTTCATATTACATCTAAAATATTATTACCGTTATTAATGATATTATCATGCTATTTTAATGTTATTACCATGTAATTAAGTTGTTAATGTTAGTATCATGTTATTAATGTTAATGCTAAAGTTTTTAATAGTGAATTATTAAAGTTACTAAGGTTATTAAGTTTTGTATAAATGTTGTCATTGTTAATGTTAGTAACATGTTATTAATCTTAATGTTGATATTGTAATTAAAATTAATTGTGTTAATAATAATCAAGAATCACTACTTTCAATAGTTAATTATTAATATTATTAAATTTTGTTATTAACATTAATAATACTAATAATGTTATTAAAAATAATAATAATAATATTACTATCACAATCACATTTTAATATTAATAAAAATAAATAACATTTTTTATTAATAATAATAATGTAAAAATCAATTTTCAATATCATGTTAAATTAATGTTATTAACATGTTAGTAATGTTAATGTTAATGTTTTTAATAGTGAATTATTAAAGTTACTTAGGTTATTAAGTTTTATATAAATGTTGTTATTGTTAATGTTAGTAATATGTTATTAATATTAATGTTGATATTGCAATTAATGTTAATGAAGAATCACTACTTTCAATAGTTAATTATTAATATTATTAAGTTTTGTATAAATATTGTTATTAACATTATAAATACTAATAATGTTATTAAAAATAATATTAATATTACTATCACAATCACATTTTAATATTAATAAAAATAATGTTAATTAAGATTAATAATAATAATGTAAAAATCAAATTTCAATATTATGTTAAAAATTATGAAAGCTATAAAGTGATAATTTTATAAGATTGTGTTTTTTAATATTAAAATGTTACACATAATTATTTTATTAAATATTTTGTATATATTAATTATTTTTATTTCATTTTAATAATTATAATAACTTTAATATAATTACAATTATTTTATGTTATATTATATTTTAAATATATTCATTTTCTTTTATAAATTAATGTTACTTAATACATATTTTAAAACTTTTAAATTCATTATTAAAAATGAGATTTCATGACTTTCAACATTGTCACGTCCCCTCCCGTGGACCCAATTCGAGGAAGGGAACATGATGCCAATCTCTGGGGCGTTTACATAAAATCAACCCATTCATTAGATTCATACAACTAAATCAAATGTGTGCAGATGCAAATCAATTAAACATGCACAGCGGAATAAAACATCATCCACACACACCTTTCATATGCATTTCAGCATATCAACAGTCATCAAATTATAGCATTGCAGAAGTAAAACACATAGACAGAGAAGCACTTATCTATATAGTCAAGTGGTCCCAAGCAACTAGCTATGTCGCTGCAACTTTCCACCCAACCATAGGTCTCTGCTCAACCTATATTATTTCAGCACTCAGAGACCACCCCCGAGCTCGGCATGATTTCTACAAGGAATAGGGGACATTCCAGTTCATACACAGCCAAATAACCATTTCATCTAAGCCAAGCCAGTCCACAGCTGGGTTTATCAGGCTAGATCTGAACCCTCTTCATTTCTGGATGCTTGCACTCAAGCTCATGCCAAAGCAATATATACCCATAACCCATACCCCAACATACTCTTACACACAACAAAATCAAAAAATGGGCATGGATACACATTTACAACAATGGGATATACAAACGGAATGGCCATGGGTTTTCCCCAAATCATGGGCACACCAAAACGGACTGTGGAAAGGGGAATTCAACCACAGGGAGCAAACCCGATTTCTCCCATGGGCCATGAGCATTTCGAATTGCCAAAACGCCCCCCATGAAACCCCATATCGAGCTCCCTTCTTCCTGACAGTTTCGCAACACCAAAAACGCCCTCTTCCCAGCTAGAAACAAGGAAACACAGGAAAAACATGGAGGAAAAACACCCAGGCAACTCGAAAAACGTGAGAGAGACAAAACTGGTTGATGGGTAATGGCTTGGGGAACAATTCATGGCTCTTTTCTTGCTCAAGGAGCAAAACATGATTTTCCATGAAGGGTGGTTTTCCCATACTCGAATTTGGCTAGCCATACCTCCCATTCCCCAAGGCATTAACTACCTCAACCAACTCTTGGGAGAAATGAATGATTGGGTACAAAAGTCAACATGGGTAGTTGAGGGTTTGATGGTTTATCTCATTGACACTTGGCTTGACTTGATTGGCTCAAGGGTTTGAATGTTTTCCCTCCCAATTCCTTGTAAAATCATGCCCCCATCTCTTGTTGCATTGCATAGCTAGTTGTGGGAATTGATATAAAAATGCATATTTACAATTCCCATGGTTCACTAGCACATGGGTAGAATAATATCCAATACTTGCCTCTTCAAGGTCGAGCATTCACTAGTAGGGATTTGGCCTTGAGATCCACGCTAGGAATCATACATAATATGCATACAATATTTACATTATAGCCCAAAATATTACAAGGGTCAAAATGGGGACATGACATACCCCTCCCCTTGGAATAACACCATCCTCGGTGTTCCAATACATAGGAATAAATACCCACTTTACACATGCTTCAAAGTTCACAAATGGTGGTAGGTCTGTCCTGCATTTCATCTCTTTACTTTGAGCTTTCAGGACCAAGTCCTTTGGCTTCCACAACTGCTCCTGCTGGCTTTGATCTTCCATCCCTACAGGTGGTCATTTCTCTACAGTGATCCCTTTCTTTTATTTACCTTCCAGCTGATATACAAGTCTGGAATTCCATGGACGTCATCTTTCTTGCTGTCCTGGCAACTATCTGAAGAAGATTTTCAGCCAAAACAAATAGCTTTTGGTCTGTTGCCATGATCAATGTGCACAACTGGCTCTCACTTTTCTCACTAGGAACACTTGGCTAGTACTAGTTGCACTCAATGGCTTTGAAATTCTCACCTGTGAGATTCATCATGGCAATTCCTGTTAGGCCAAGCATAACATAAAATAAAATTAGTCAATTATAAGCTCAATTGACATGGAACACCCATGGTTTACTCATGAGACTTCCACACTTTTCGTGCTTTCCCAACATACACATGAACTCATTCATGCTCATCCTCTCACAAGGAATTTACTATTTCAGCATTCACAATTCATTTCAAGCAATTAACACAATCATCTTTCAGTCACAACATGCATTCAACAATCCTTTGTTTCTGAAATGCATCAATCAGAAATGAAAGAGAAGAGTAAGAGTTTCCCCCTCTTAGTCTTGTTCCAATCTGGAGCCATGCCATCACTTGTGGTTCTATGCTCCTTAGCCTCTTTCACTTCAATGTGAATGCTTGAATTGCCTTTTCTTTGCTATGACACTTAGTGTCTAAGGTCTGTCTAAGGATTTTCAACTGAGGAACCCTTCCCCATTGTTTCCTAGAGAACCTTTGTCTATTAGGACTCACACATGTCCGCTAGCACCATATTTCATTACTACTCATACAGAGCTCTTTAGGACGATCACATGTCCACATGCATCCCTATGATGTCTTCATAGTCCTCGCTTCCAGCAATACCTACACTCAAACATTGAATCAATTCACATGTTTAGTTTATATTCATAGGGTTTATCTCTAACAAGAATTTAGGAAATCATAACCAAATCATATACATGTGTATATTCATAAGCAAGAAGCTGCAAGATAACCAAATACTTATCTGTATTGGATGTTTTCACTTTATTCCACAAGATCCTTCCTTGATTTACAAGCATTGGATTTCCTGTGGATATAATAACGAATGTTGGGCTGGCACGTAGGCTACTCCACAATCATTTGAATGGAAATTCCATGCCAGTACGCCAACTGGGTTTTATCAATTAATTAAGGAATGTTTGGCCAGCATGCCAGTTTCTCCACAACATCGAGTGGTTAATGCTCCCACCAACTATTCTCTGAATTTATCGAGCATCAGTTACTCTTTGGATTTACCAAGAATTTTATAGTGCCCGACCAGTTACTCTCTGGTTTACCAAGAATTTTATAGCACCCGACCAGTTACTCTCTGGTTTACCAATAATTTTATAGTGCTGGACCAGTTACTCTTTGGTTCTACCAAGAATTTTATAGCGCCCGACCAGTTACTCTCTGGTTCTACCAATATTTTTATAGCGACCAGTTACTCTCTAGTTCTACCAAGAATTTTATAGTTCTTTCAGGGTCCTTGCTTTCCTCCAATGAACAAGGTTTCCAACAAAGAAACAATAGTGTATTAGCTTAGCTGTTAGAATACTTATACCTAAAATCTTCATTATTCCAAACAGGAACAAAATGAAAAATGAATACTTATTTGTATTGTTCATTTCCTTTCTGGTCCACAGGGTCCTGCTTCGCTTTGCAAGCCTTGGGATCGCCTATGGAATTGGATGTTTGGCCAGCACGCATACCGCTCCACAACATCAAGTAGTTAATGCTCAACCAGTACACCTTCACACTAACTGGATTTACCAAGAATGTGTGGTGCCCAACCAGTCTCATACCTTGTTGGCCCTCTCCATCGTCGAGCCAACACATCCGTCTAGGTCATCAGCCAATTGAAGGAAACTGCGCCACCGACCATGATAGGTCAAGGATCTACCAATCTTCCTTAGGTTTGCATCAGCCTTTCACACGTGTCACAACCCTTCATGTGCATAACAATGCTTCATCCACACAAGGATGGCACTTCTTCTCCCGGGAAAACCAACGGTTCCCTTTAGGAACTCTATAGGTGACTTTCTTGACTGCAAGCTATCATGGCCCCATGATACCCACTCACACTGCACAAAGGTTACCACTACTCATACAGTCCTCTTGAGTACCCTTTCTTCACTTTGTTGTTTAATGTGCAATCACCAAATTGCATCTGTGTAAGCTGATAACACAAGAAGGATAAGCAAACTCATCAGTATTGTTGCTCTAAAATTGTAACCATATTTCATAACATTCACTATCAAGTATTGAAACACCAGGAATGCGTCCATTCCCTTAGGGTGTAGTCAATATTGACAAACCTATCATAACCCAACACCAGAAAGGTGTGCACTCCCTCTCGGATGTGAGACATGTAGGCCCTAATCATACTCAAGCAGTCTGGAATAATAATGAAATAATGAACCATGCTTTGCATATTAAATCTAATACCCAAACATGTATATTCTGAGTTAGGGTTACATAATACTTATCCCTTTTCAGATGTATCTTTCCTTCATTTGCGAAGAATGGGGTCTCCCTTTCTGAGTCAATAGTCATTCGGTTTGCCACCCCATTATTTCCACATTCCATAACTCACACATGCTTTCTTGGAATAATTTCACCCTCTCACTCACATGCAGTGCAGCTGAGGTGTTATCACAATTTAAGATGGCGTTTCCCCCACAACCCATTTCCAAAGCATGGGGTCTTTCCCATGGAGTTTCGCTTCTGCAGGCCATCACACATGGTCTTCCTACAATGTGGCTTCCTTGCACACTTATCAAATAACCAAACAATCAGCAACATTTAACAATAAACTTCAAATCTGATGGTTCCACAACCAATCTATGGCAATAATAAATGAATTCAATATGAATTTTCATTTCTGTCTGCTACAGAAGTGGATTGGTTTAACTATGAGACCATCCTCATGTTGTTTGGCTTTCTTAACTGGTATCACTCTATCCATTATGGTTTTACACTTTCTACCATACATGAACATCCACCTACAACATGTCCTCCTGACACAATTTTATATAAGCCAAACAGTCATTAACAATTATTAGCAAAATCTCAAATATGAAATTTGTAAATCTATTTTCCTACAGAAATTAGATTTACCACCATGAGATTATTCTCATAAACTTAAACCAGAAAATTTTCAGATTTGTTTCATGCATAATTTACAGTCGTGAGAACCCTCTCATAACCATTGGCTTCTGCACATGGTAGATCCTGGTCTTTACTATGGACTTATCCTCATTACCATATGAAAGACTTTCTACCTGAAATCTGAACTTCAATCAGCCAAACACATTGTGAGTATCTATTCATATAATCATTTCATTGCTACAACAATCACTGAAGTGATCTCAGAATTATAAAACTCAATAATTCAAACACTTTTAGCTGTTAATACTTGAAATGCAATGAAATATATACATCTCTATATATGCATCATTATCATGATAGTATTGCAAGACACAGATACACCATCCTTGGAATTTAAATAAAACTCCAATATTCATTACTTCACAACCATATTCTTTTTATGCAACTCTATCCTTCCAACAGAGCACTCTGGTAGCCCATCAACATGTCTACCCTCTTCATGCAATCATTCCCCTGCATTCACAACAGCTCATGAAATGGTCTCAGTATTAACAATGGTTCACCATTTCATCGATTATCTAATTGCATTGAAACATATATATGTCACACCCATGTATTCACACAATGCATCTCAACATGTGCACCCACACATATGCATGCACATTCACAACATTTACATAATCTTTTAATGTGCATTCACTCAATGCATAACCCCTCAATACAACCTTGCATTAATCTAGGAATACTATGCATTCCAACATATTATGGCCTAACTATGCCTATCTCATATGGCATACACTACAATAGGACTATAACTCATCACTTGCTTTGGCTGTTAAACTCACAACCAACATACACAAATGGCATCATATAATTTCATATGAATGCATTGAGGTTTCTAAGAAACTATAGGGTGTAAGGCTTCCTACCTTCACTTACCCATACCTCACCATACTTGGTAGGTTAACATTCACATTCAGGCACTCAATACCACATGCAAACCAAATCAACATAATTTAAACATAGTTGAAGGGATCTTACCAAATCCTCTTTCAACATTCATGCAATTAAGCACAAATAACCATTACCTGCATGGCTATCATTAACATCGTTGGATGTTACCTGATCAGTTGGCCTCTTACCAATGCTATGTAGTCATTTTTCCAACCTCGTGATCATGGATTTGTTGCACCATCCTTTCTTCATAAGGTTGTTGGTCATATGCAACAATCATCATCCACATCCTTAGCCATACTTCGGTTGTCCTTGGTCCTACAACCAATGCGAACACAACTATTTATTAGCAACCACAATAATTATCTTAAGTGGTTCATTGCATATGTAAAACCTCCCCATTTTATCAATATGCAATATCATATACATGAACAAATATTTTCACATGCACTATGCAATGTTTATTTATATGCCATATAATGCATATTCACTTCATTTATCTAATCTCTTGCATTTTCAATCATGCTTCTATGATCTGATTCCTACAACATTAGTTGTCATCAATCATAGGAAATACCATTAATGGGATATTGCATGTGTAACTTCACTACCTTTACCCATATGCAACATCATGCTCATGCATAAGCAATTCACATGCACTATGCAATGATTCTTTAATCATGCCCACTAATTCATATGCATTTAATATGGTACTCTCTTGCATTTCCAGCATCCCTATGCCATAATTTTAGGTATGTAAAACTTAGAAAATATAAATACAATAGAAAGAGAGGAGTTAAGGAATTCTTCCTTTCCAATTTCCTTATTGTAGCATGGAATTTCCTCTTCCACAAAATAACTGATCCAATTTCATGGGCTCTCTACCATGCACACAAGTAATCATTAGCTATGATCTTCTCACGAATTAACAATTCAATACATATACATATGTAAAACATTCCTACTTGCTATTTTCCAAGCATACACTTCTTATGCTGTAAACATAAATAGTTTAAGGTGAGAGATATCCCTTTCATCCTCCATAATGGATAGTACAACCAATTATTCTTAATAAGGCTTCCACAAACCTTCCATGCAATTCCTACTTGTCATCCCAAGCATAGAGAATACATTACACACTTTCAACGACTGTCTCTGAGGGACAATGGGGAACAAAGGGGCTTTCCCCCTTGTGGCTTCCCGGCACCACTGCCAAGCGGGTCGAAGGAAACACCCTCGGTTTTTTTTGTAAATATTTCAATTTCGCGCATTCTGGCGCATAATTTCAAGGCCATTTTCACCTTTTTGGTGCCTGAAAGTCATCCTGGAAAACAGCTCAATTTTCTCATTTCGGCGGACTTAGCAATTTCTTCTCCGACCGTGTCGCGGCATTTTTGCTTAAAACTCGCCGACCGTGTCGCGGCTTTTTAACTTAAAACTCGCCGATCGTGTCATGACTTTTAAGCCTAAAATTACCGACCGCATCACAACTTTTAAGCCTAAAATATCCGACTGCGTCGCAGCTTTTACGCCTAAAATTGTCGACCGCATTGTAGCTTTTAAGCCTAAAATTGCCAACCGTGACGCAGCTTTTAAGCCTAAAATTGCTGACCGCGTCGCAGTTTTTAATCCTAAAATCACCAACCGCATTGCAGCATTTAAGCCTAAAATCTCCGACCCTGTCGTAGCTTTTAAGCTTAAAATCACCGACCACGTCGCAGAATTTAAGCCTAAAATCTCCAACCGCATTTCAGCATTTAAGCCTAAAATCTCCGACCTCGTCGCAACATTTAAGCCTAAAATTGCCAACCTGTCGCAAAAAATTTCGCCAAAACGCGTCGCTGGAACTGAGCTTAACTTCGCTCACTATTTCGGCGTTTCTGGCTTTATCTTTGCCGACACAGAATTGGCATAAATGTCATAAAACACTTAGAATTTTATTCAAATTTTGAGCTCTTTCTTAATGTTCAATGTTGAACAGGAAGCATACTTACCTCTGCAACTGTGATAGGTAGCCCATGAAGGCCCAATGTTGCAACCTTTCCTCTGATACCATTTTGTCACATCCCTCCCATGGACCCAATTCGAGGAAGGGAACATGATGCCAATCTTTGGGGCGTTTACATAAACTCAGCCCATTCATTAGATTCATACAACTACATCAAATGTGTGCAGATGCAAATCAATTAAATATGCACAACGGAATAAAACATCATCCACACACACCTTTCATATGCATTTCAGCATATCAACAGTCATCAAATTATAGCATTGCAGAAGTAAAACACATAGACAGAGAAGCACTTATCTTTATGGCAAAATGGTCCCAAGCAACTAGCTATGTCACTGCAACGTTCCACCCAACCATAGGTCTCTGCCCAGCCTATATTATTTCAGCACTCAGAGACCACCCCCGAGCTGGGCATGATTTCAGAAAGTAATAGGGGAAATTCCAGGTCATACACAACCAAATAACCATTTCATCTAAGCAAAGCCAGTCCACAGCTGGATTTATCAAGCTAGATATGAACCCTCTTCATTTCTGGATGCTTGCACTCAAGCTCATGCCAAAGCAATAGATACCCATAACCCATACCCCAACATACTCTTACACACAACAAACTCAAAAACTGGGCATGGATACACATTTCCAACAATGAGATTTACAAACGGAATGGCCATGGGTTTTTCCCAAATTGTGGGCACACCAAAACGGACTGTGGAAGGGGGATTTCGACCACAGGGAGCAAACCCGATTTCTCCCATAGTCCATGAGTGTTTCAAATTTCCAAAACGCCCCCCATGAAACCCCATATCGAGCTCCCTTCTTCCCAACAGTTCTGCAACACCAAAAACGCCCTCTTCCCAGCTAGAAACAAGGAAACACAAGAAAAACATGGAGGAAAAACACCCAGGCAGCTTAAAAAACGTGAGAGAGACAAAACTGGTTGATGGGTAATGGATTGAGGAGCAATTCATGGTTCTTTTCTTGCCCAAGGAGCAAAAAACGATTTTCCATGAAGGGTGGCTTTCCCATACTCGAATTTGGATAGCCATACCTCCCATTCCCCAAGGCATTAACTACCTCGACCAACTCTTGGGAGAAATGAATGATTGGGTACAAAAGTCAACATGGGTAGTTGAGGGTTTGATGGGTTATCTCATTGACACTTGGGTTGACTTGATTGGATCAAGGGTTTGAATGTTTTTCCTCCCAATTCCTTGTAAAATCACACCCCCATCTCTTGTTGCATTGCATAGCTAGTTGTGGGCATTTATATAAAAATGCATATTTACAATTCCCATGGTTCACTAGCACATGGGTAGAATAATATCCAATACTTGCCTCTTCAAGGTCAAGCGTTCACTAGGGGGGCCTTGGCCTTGAGGTCCACGCTAGGAATCATACATAATATGCATACAATATTTACATTATAGCCCAAAATATTACAAGGGTCAAAATGGGGACATGGCACAAACTGTGTAATTATGATCTTAAATTTTAATAAGATTATTCTCTCCCTTAGTTTTGCATTCATCAACTTTTTTCTTCCGACAAAACATAACTTCTGTAATCAAGTGTTTAACAAATACCGTGTTGATTTTCATATCCTCTCGTGCATATATGTGATTATTAATATTAATTTAATATATACAATTATAATATTAATTTTTATGAAATTATATATATCAGATTTTTTTTATACTCATGGCACAAAAACCATGAATATTCACACAAAATAATTAATGCATAGTCTAGATACTCAATGGGAATGTTGTGGTAAGATAAAGGTTAGTGGTTACTCATTAGTTTTGCTTTCACTAAAAGTTCAAGTTCAAGCTTAGGATACAACCACAATCACAATATAGTTTTTAGAACACGACTTCTTCACACAATACATCATATTATCTATAATGTTCATGTATGAGATCAACCATATTCCTTCTCAAATGTTACAACTACATATACAAAAGTATCTTCAACTCGAGGGTTCTGAGTGACCATGGCAGAATGAGTGACCATGGTAGAAGATACAAGGCTTTACAATGGTTTGTCCATTATTCACAATCAAATTTCCAGATCAGCTTTCCTTTCTTGATTCTTCTCTCAATAATAATATTTATATGTACCCACAAACATCAATCTTAAGATCATCAATCTCAAGATCGTGGAGGACCTTCCTTATTTTTCTAGAACATAGAAAAAAAAATCATCTAGATAATAGCATATTTATCAAATTACAACTAAGAGTTTTAAACATTATAAGTTATCTTTGAGCGAAAAAACTATCTATTATTTTGAGCTCGAGAATATAATTGTTGAGCTCAAGAATATAAATTTTGTTCTCATAACGATATATAATTGTTCTCTTAAAGTTTGATAGACCAAATTTGATATGAGTGGATGTTAATGACCATCATCATAATCATCAAAATCATCACATCAAAATCAAAATACCACAACAATCTCTTTTTTAAACAAATATCAAATTAAACAATATCAAATTAAACATGGAATGGATAAAATTTAAAAAAATTGAAATTTATTTTTAATTTAAATAATATTTATTTTTAATAAATTACTTTTTGAAAACATTAAAAAATTCGATAACATGAAATTAAATTATTTTGAACTTAAATACTTAAACTTGTAATAAAAAATTAATACTTTCGAAATTAGTTATGATTTTATTTTCTTTTAATATTCCAATTTTTAAGGAAAAGTGAATTAGATAACCACAATAAAAGCTCGATTTGATGTTAAGGATAGGGTAGTCTGTTGGTGAGAATAGATGAATTTCATTCCATCCACCTAGATTAGCTCGATTTAATGTTCTTTGGAAAAAAAATGAATCGACGACATTAGATTTTTGAAAAAGAGATTGCTTACAGTTATATGAGTCATCCTGTCCAATATTAGAAGTGATTCATGAAACAAATTTAAGACGAAATGGACAACGATTAAATGCATCTTATATCACAGGTGAGAATGAGTGCGCTGTGTCAGCCCACTATAAGAATGGAGCACGTCTTTGACATATGCGTGAAGGGTAAAGCCATAAAGTTAAAGAGACTGTACTTATATTACCAATACAAGTGATAATATAACTGTTAAATTAAAAGCTCTAACTGCTAAATTATACCACTGATAATATACCTGTCAAATTAAAATCTCTAACTGTTAAATTATACAAGTGATAATATAAACCGCTAAATTGAAAGCCTTAAAAGTTGGAGATTACACCTGTTGGACTGAAATAAATCATTTGTTTTAGGAGATAAAAAACGCTTCTTGACGAAAATATGATATTTTCTTGCCAGCACTGCTTTCAATCCAAGAAAATTCTTTACGAAAATATGATATTTTCTTGCCAGCACTGCTTTCAATCCAAGAAAATTCTAGTGAAATATGGATTTCAAACTTTTCTTTGCGGGTACCCATTATTATTTTAACATCGTTTCCATCCTCAATAAAGATAAATATAAAATGGCTTCCAGTACATCAACTCTTTCAAGTTCTGCTTTACCATTTTAACAACCTCTCCATCCTTAATAAGTCGGCTTCGGAATCTCATCCAACTCTTGAGCCACATCCTACAAAATCACATATTGAGACACGATTTCATTACTTTGCAATATGTTAATTACTCAAATTCAATCTCTCTTCAAATACAACTCGCTGTTGAAACTTTCATAATAGAATAAATTAGTAAAAACACTTAATTTAAATAAAATTTATTATTTCCATTCCTTAGTTCACCTTTGATCCATGTCAACTTATTTCCATTCCTTAGTTCCCCTTTCCATTCCTTATTTCCATTTCCATTCCTTAGTTCACCTTTGATCCAACCCAATTCGTCATCTCAATTTTATATTTTTAAAATTATATACATCAATATAATTCCCATCAAATTCACAAATCTAAAAAATATCTTTATTGAAACAAAATTAGTTCATAAAAATAAGATAGTATCTATACACACAACACACAATTATCATCAAAACCAAGTTAAGTATCTTTTATAACATAATTTATAAATTCATTTATATAAATATGTTTTAAAATCTACCTAACCTATTTTATAATTTATTTGCTTTTAATATTTTTAAATTAGTTTTTAGATTTAACATGCATGTAAACACTATGAAACATTTCACCCAACTAAATTGTAAAAAATAAATTGTAAAAACCTATTTCTCCCATTAACTTATATTATTGATAACTATAGTCACTTAACGATTCCCCAAATCTCACTGGAACCTTCATCTTTATCGATATGTTACCAGTTTACAAAACTTAACCTAAACTAAGTTTTAACTCAAATGTAAATATTATATGTTGACTTGTGGTTGTTGCCTCGTGGTTACATAGGCACAGGTTCAAGAACGGTTCTCATCACCAAATCCTTTGTTTCATCATTGGCAAACCTATAGCCATCTCGGAATTTGTCGAAGTGATGTAAACCTCTGCTGATGTCAAAAGCATATTTCTTGGAAGAGATGGGGGCATTACTCTCCGGTCTAAGAAGCTCCCAATTTAATTCTTTGATTATGACTTCGATCATGCAGTTTATACCGTTTATATGATTGAGAGCATCTTCCTCTGTTGATACAGGATTTTCTTTCATATAGCATGATATACAGGAAGCTTCTTCTCCACGGGCCCTGTCCGCCTACATTATCCATGCCAATGTCATTATCATCATTCAATTTAAAACCAAAAACTATCTGAAAATCAATGGAAAAAATCATTACAAACACGTTGCATGTGCATTTGATTTTGACATAGCAGGTTAAGTAGTACCTGCTAACATCGTGTGTAACCTCTTAATCGAAGGATGGAACATGCGCAGTCATTGAGCTTGGATGGAAAGTCGATTTCCTGCAGGATGTGATGAGGAAGGGGAATGCCCAACGTGAGTGTGGGTTGCAACATTGCTATGCGGTGACCAGAACTAACTTTCCCGTTTTCCAGGTACTCCTCAAATGTTGGCAGATAACCAGTGGAGATCCACTCTGCTTCTTTAAGATACGCGCCAATATAAGCCTCTAACTGCACACGCAATGCAAGTTAACTAATCACCACCCAATACCCAATTAAATAAAATACATGGCCATGGAATATTTATTTCTTCAAACATATGTATTATCTATTATTGTCCATACAGCCTCTCGAGCATAGTTGAGTGTGTCTCGGCCTTCTGACTTCTCTGCCTCTCGCGCCATTTCGTTTACGGTTTCGTAAAGCACCATGTACACTCTTTTCATATATTCCGGAAGACATGCAACTCTGGTGCCGATGGATCCCATCTGATCATTATGCACAAATTTTGGTTAAGTGGATTACTTTTTTCATGCAAATACATTTATATATATGTTTTTAAAACTAATTGAATTGTTCATCACCACCTCTTAACTGCGGCTGTGAAGAGCCGGAGCTCGTTTATTGTTCCAAACGTGTCGTACATATCATCCAGAACCGTGATAAGATGACACGTTTTGACAAAACTCAGTCTCAATGTAGAATGTTTAGGTTGCCTGTCAATGCCAGAGACCAAAGTGTAGAATTCCATGTAACTATGCCGAATGAAGGTTAGTTGAGGGAAACCCGATCCTTTCCACTATCTACACATACAAATGCCATGGATTTTACTGTATTGCTCACTCAAATCCATTTAGACTATGAAAAATATATAGAATAACACAGCTCACCTCCAAACACATTGTAACTCTTTCTGTTGCAAGGAGTGGAAGATATTGAACTCCAATTTGGCAAGTTCTAAAAGTTTCTCAGTATTCATATTTGGTTTTATGAAAACAAATGCGACAAGTGGAAATTGAAAATAAAAAGTCATGGAAGGTTAGACTTCTTCGATAGAGGCTAGAAAAGAAAGATACTTAATTCAAAAATATCTCAGGAGAAAATAATTTATGTTAGAGATAATGTAGAAATGATAGATTGTAGTTTACTCAAGATAGGATGAGTGGTTTAAGATCCATGGTTTTAGGATCTTAGGTTGAGTTTGTTGAGATCTATCTCAACTATATATGTAAACATTAATCATAATATAATTTGAGTTGAGTGCTACTCCTCCCGTGTGTGCGAGCCTTTGGCTCTGCACTTCCTCCTCTTCAATTATTAATTTGGTATCAGAGCCCATAGTGGCCTCTTGGTGTGAAGGAGCCCAAAGTGGCATGTTGTGAGGAGCCCATAGTGGCTTGTTGGTGTGAAGAGCCCAAAGTGGCATGTTGTGAGGAGCCCATTGTGACCTGATTGTGAGAGCCCTTAGTGGCATGCTGAACCTGATTGGCTGTGAGAAGTGCCCGTTGTGGCCTGCTGTGTGCCTATTGGCCTGGAGTTGAGTTGTATCTCCTCCTGAGTGTGAATGCCCATTGAGGCTGTGGTGAAAGCCCCTGCGGCCTGCTGTGAAAGCCCATTGAGGCGTTGTGTGTAGAAGCGGCCGTGTAAAAGAGCCCGTGTTGACTAAGCTACATGAAGCTGTGAGGATTAATTTAGTTTCTGTGAGGATTAAGAGCATTGGAGAGCTGTGCATAAGCTGTGTGCATTATGCCTCTGCTCACAGAGAAGTCCACGATCCTAAGTGACGGATATCGCAAGTTCGCGTGCCTATTGGAGAGGGTTCAAATAAGCATTGTGCATAACCTTCACACAGAACAAATCCACTGCTTGGAAGCGGTGATCTGTTGAGTCATTTTGACCAGAGATTACTTCTTCTGCTAAGAAGGATACAGATCCGTAGGAGAATTGCGCCATGTTCAGCTAATATGGAAACTCATCAAGCCGTCGTTTCATTTACTTAAAACGCAAGAGACAAGGTTGCATATTGCTGTGTGAAAATCATTAATTGTTTGATGGAGATCTGCACACGGTTGGAGGAGAAAGCCACCATTGATTGGCATAACTTGTCATTGCATATTGTTCACTGCCTCAAAAGAATCAAGTCGTTGCTGAAGAAAGAGGAGTCGCCGAGCTGCCAAGAAAAAGGTTCTGGAGCAGATCGTTGTGCATGAGAAGCCATCGTTGGCCATGAAAAAGAGGGTCATCGCTGCCTAAAGTATGTGAAGATCACCATTGAGGAAGCTGTGCGTAGTGCTTCCTGGCAGAGCCACCAATCGACTGTGTAAAAGAGGAGATCGCCTGCCGGCTACTCACCAGGTCGGCATTTGATGCTGCTGTGAGGACGTGAAGGAGAAAGCCACTGCCATGGTCAAAGAATTCTGCGGCTGTCAAGTTGCCGCATAGCCAAAGCCGCCAAGTAAAGAAGGAAATCAGCCTTGTGAAACTGAACTCTGCCCAATCATTAATTGATTGCTTGCTTGCTGCTGAATGGTGCAGAAGGAGAACATATCTTTTTCTAGCTTCCCATGTGAAGAGAAGAAATCGCCTTTGCAAGGAGAATCCAGTGGAGTAGTTCCCTGTTTGTGAATTTAGTCCTGCTTGATTTATATGCCGGCGCAGAGGAGTGGGCAAATACTATGTGCAATTGTAAAGCTGGTGTGGATCCCATCCCAGGTCAGAGTCTTAACAAGGACTTTGCTTGATCTGAAGGAGACAACCCGGAGGCTTACCATTGAAGCTGTGATGCTGTGAGCTGCTTGATGTGCACAGAGGAGGAGAGACTCTGCTATTTTTCCCCCCCGTCCACAGTCCAACGATCTAAGTGAGTGGTTTTCCATTTGGAGTACACCGTGAATGCACTGCCTCCTATATAATGAAAAGATGCTTCTGTATTGAGCTTTGGCCTTTCACTCTCTCGTCATGGATCACTGTTTGTCTGTGATAAATCTCTTTTGTTTACCAAATTCGATCATAGAGTGGAAGCTTACATTACAACCAGATAAAAGGTGTAGCCGGATTCGATTTTGAAATTGCAGGAGGACAGATGACCTGTGTGAAGAAGAAGAGTGCCGATCTGCAGAGAGCAAAGAGCTGCCTGTGTAATTTTTGCGATCAGAGAAGAGCAGACTGGTGTGGCTGCTGGCTTGTCGAGCTGCGTGAGTAAATAAAAGATAAATATGTCTTTTGATGCTGCACTTGAGCCTTTATATGATCAGGAATGCCTCTCCAGAGAAGAACAGATTTTAATTATGTTGGAAACAATTTTAATAGATAACTTCTTGGCTGGAGTTAAAGCAACTGAAGAAACAATAGTCGATTTTGAAGCAGAGTTGAAGTTTATTGCAGACTGGCTTGAAAAGCCAAAGAATGGTGAAAATATTGACTATGTTTGTGATAAAGAATGTATCAGGTTTGCAGATGCTGAAGAGATATTGTTGCAGAATTCCACTGCACAGAACATAGCTGATTGTAACCGAGCATGGATGACAATTATTAAGTTTGCAGAAGTTGTAAAAGTTAAAGGGAGATCCAGGAAAGAAGAGGCCGAATCAAATAATAGAGTGCACTATACATCAATGTGTGAAGACTTCAAGCTCTCAAACTGGAAGAGCAGGAAACAGGAAAATATAAACAAATATTATCTTACAGCAACTAAGGTCAAACTGAAGAAGAAGGAGGATTGTAGAGTTCAAGGCTTGAAACTCTAGATTGTTAATTTGCTTTGTTGATTTGTAAGCCTGAAACTATAGGCATATTTAGTATTGTGTTCTATTTCTACATTAGAGGAGGATGTTAGAGATAATGTAGAAATGATAGATTGTAGTTTACTCAAGATAGGATGAGTGGTTTAAGATCCATGGTTTTAGGATATTAGGTTGAGTTTGTTGAGATCTATCTCAACTATATATGTAAACATTTGAGTTGAGTGCTACTCCTCCCGTGTGTGCGATGGCTCTGCACTTCCTCCTCTTCAATTGTTAATTATTTAATGGGATACAGCCAATATAAGAGAGCTTCTAAACAATTGCATTGAAGAAGTTCTACACGATATATTTTGAAAAACAATTGTTAAAACAAACTTCATCCTCACGATTTGATTTGATAAGTATAACTGTCAATACTAATATTAAACATAAAGAATATGTGCAATCATTAGCTATGTTTTACATCTAATTACTTTTAAAATAAACATTTGGGAAAATTAATTATGTTAGTTGGTTATACTTCTATTAAATTTCAACGCAACGCAACGCAACAGAATATTTCACACAAAATAATGCGCCTACTCATTGACAGTATTATCTGCAAGTATGTCGATGTAAGTCCTAGCTTCCAATCTCGGCAAATTTGAATGCCAACGATATTCGAGAACGTACTCTATCTGCCAACACAAAAGTGTAACATTAACACAGATTGAAACAAACATGATCGGATAGAAACAAACACGATATGATGCAAATAAGCAAATGTGGTTCGTTCTTTTTATCGTTTAATAATTTTTCAAAACGATCATCCCTGTGTAGTTGTACTTCAACACAATTTTATTAAAAAAAAACGTTGTTAAATATGATATAAGTATTGCTGCGTCACCTCTCGTGAGAGACCGGAGACTAGAATCGTTTGAAGGATTTCTTTTAAATATGTGGCAGAAAATATTTCAGCATCTTCCATAACATTTTCCCCGGGAAACGCAATGAGAGAGGCCCGAAATAAATTGAAAACCCTCCTGATCTCACTCTCTCTCACTCTCTGTATGATGGGCCGAACAGGAAAACCTCCCTTGTTGGTTTTTGAAGTGTTCCAACACATCTGACATAAATGTATAATGTATTTAGCTATCAATATCTACACGCAGATGGAAGTTGGCTTCTATGATTAAAGAAATTCAACCAAGGATTTATTAATAAAACTAAACTTGGATACCTGGAAACACAGTATATCCATGTAGTCGAAGAATTCGGAGCCCCAAAGCAGTTGTGTTGAGATCAGTAGAAACGCTATCTCTTCCACATCGAATGCCTTTTTCGCTCCAATAACTGCTGGCCAAATAATTTATAGCGTTAATGTGTATTCGTCGTAAAAGCATAAACAAAAGTTTGAAGGCGATCGGGACTGACCTGTAAACATAATCAAGGGCAATTTTTATCTCATTTTGAAAACGCCTCTCGATCCCCAAGCGTTCAACGTTATCGACAATCCACAGGCGTTGAAGGATATCATTGAGAGGATTGTTTGATTCTCCATCTGCCATCGAAAGTGAGTTGAAAATCTCCTTTACTTGCGCAATGAGTGTTTCAGCACGTTTACCGTATGAAGATGCCTGAACAACAATATACAGTTGTGCAGTTCAGTGCTCTTTAAAAGACCAAGGGAAAACTATTCCAAACATGAACACCCATTGATTTCAAAGCATTGAAGGAAGCAATATGCAGAATAATAAATTGAAAATGGAGGTAAATACCCCATAAGGCGACGAGAGAGATTGTATGAAATCATCGTCCCACAGGTTGGAATGATAATCGCCTATGCGTCTTTGTACAGCATCACCAGATACGGCGGTGGTCGAACTGATGCTCATGGAAGACGTGACAGATTTCCATTGCCTACACATTCGGCCACGTCTTGGGATTGTTCTATAGAGAGCCTTAAGCTCACGAGTAGAACTGATCAACGAGTTGTGCAGGCATGATTTGGATGCCGAAGGCGCGATAGAGAGAAGAGACATAGCTGCTTGTATATAGAGGCACCTCAAAATAAGAAACCAAAAATTCAATGGCAGAACCTGTTCCTGCCATTGGCTATATATAGAGCTTACAGCCCATGGACGATACAGTAATTAAAGAAAGCTCAGATTTCGTTAAGTTCACCTAATTCACTAAAATCAATTCCTCACCTAATCAGCCCACGCTAGAAGCATAAAAGCTATCATTAAAGTTGTCATTCCGTGCTCCTGGCTGAAAAACAATGGCCTAACACCCATTGAAAAGTAGGCTTTTGAAAAATTATGAATCAAGACCAAGCAGTACGTTCAGTTTATGAGAGCTCAGTTAAATCTAAAACAATTTAGATCTAATTACGTATACATCATCCTATCCAACGTTTTCTACAGTGGTCGTTACAATTGGGTAATAGGGTATATCGTTAAATCTAAAACAATTTAGATCTAATTACGTATACATCATCCTATCCAACGTTTTCAACAGTGGGCTGTGGCAACTTTCGGTGGGTTGTAGGATTTTTTGCATTATAGTCAACAATGACCCATCAGATAACCAAAAAAAACCTCAAAAAATTCAGACCTCCAAAACTAACCATATTACAAAATAACAGACAATCAAAAACATAAATGGAAGCTGCCCACTTGATTGTAATGCTCCAGTCACCATAAACTTTGATATTGACCAAGCCAAAAATATTTGCCACTTTCAATACACACAAGAGAGCTATAAGCTCAGCTTTCATATTACTACCAACACCACAATTGAACCTGACTATAAAATAATGAGAATCACTCACATATAGAACACTTTTGTTACTTTTGTAAGTATTCAACTTCGAGCATTTTTTCTACTTTTGGAATTATTACCATCTTTTGGTTTTATCATCTTGGACTGAAGACGTGTTTAAGTGTGATATGTATAAGATTGAATGCTTTAAATTTAAATAAGAGTTTTCATTAGAGATTGTTGGATGAGTTATAATTGTAGATGAAAATCAATAATGTAATTTTTATTTATAAATGTTGTTAGTTGAGGATAAATAGATTGAAGATTTAAAAGTAGAGTATATTTAGTAAATATAAACATTTTGGAAAAAATATTAGGTTATAAATTCATTTTGTTTTCTAATTATGGTATATTTCATGTTGTTGAAAAAAAATCAAAAATATAGTTTTTATTGATAAGCATTGTTAGTGGATAAAAATAAATTAAAGATTCAATAATAAATTTACTGATTATAAGTTTTCATTATTCATAAGATTGATCTGGGTCGTGTCCAAGAAGCACGAGGGGGACAATAGTTCGACTGAATGAGTTGGCTCTGTTATGGAGGAAGCAATTAAGAATAAGCAGAATGAGCAAAGCAGGATTACATTACATAGATAAACACAAATATACACAGACAATATGCAAGAATTGCGAACGAATCTTCTATTACTGAAATCGTCAAATAGCTTGATCTATGTTACAATATTATACATGCTTATATAGAATTCTGATACACCTAGGTGCCTGCCTGTTACGATCAGTTACAAAGAAGAAGTTAGAACGGTTCAATAGTTCAACTGTTACAATTGACTAGAAGACAAAGAGATAATTTGTCAAAGTTCAACAGTCGTTGGTCGCATGTCGATGCTGCTTGTTGATGTTGCAAACTATGAGGTTGATGAACATGTCGAAGGTGCAAATGTGTCGAGGTGTGTCGAAGTCGAGACTTGTCGGAGTTGTGTTGAATTCAGAACCTGTCGATTTGAAGTTGTGTTGAAGTCGAAACTTGTTGAAGTTCTTTTGACGTTGATGACTTGCCAACTACGATGCGGATCAAACCTCCTTCCTTAAGAAACAATGGACCCCAATGTTTGCTCATGAAAGTGAGGAAACTTGCAGGTCACTTCAGTAACAGAGTACCACTTTCCTTGAGATGGGATCTGGTTAGCCTTGGCAACCTGAAACAAGGGAATTGTGTTCGTCCTTGTATGGCATACTAGTCATCCCATAGACGTGTCGCAAGGAAGAGGCTCATGAACATCTGGATGGATGTCTTTGGGTTCTGCTATCTGCAATTTATTTTGTGCCAACAAGGGTGCATGGTATGGTCGAAGTAGATCCACATTGAATACTGGATGTAGACCTAGGCATGAAGGAATGTCGAGCTGGAAAGCATTTTCGTCAATCTGTCGAAGAATACTTTATGGACCATATCGCAAAGGCTTGAGCTTCTTGAATGGACTAGTGAAGCGCTCCTTGAGATGTAACCAGACCTTATCCCCAATCTAGAATGAATGAGGAATACGATGCTTGTCGTGTCGGGCCTTAGCTTTCTCGCTTGTTCTGTGCAACATTTCCTGTGCTTTCTTCTGGATGTCGCATATATGATCTCTGAGCTTGACTGCTTTATCAACTTCTCGCTGGTTGTAGTCAGTGTCGCTCAGCTGTGTCGAGGAGCTAATCAAGCCGATATGAATTGAGGGTTGAAATCCGTAATAGACTTCAAATGGACTCTTTCCTGTAGAGCTGTGTTGAGCTCGATTGTAGTTGTGTTGGATGTATGGAAGAATTTCATCCCATGTGTGTCGATGCTGGTGATTGTACATGCAAAGCAGCTGTACTACTAAGCGATTCACAACTTTCATTTGTCCATCAGTCTGAGGATGGAAAGATGTCGACAATTAGAGTCGTGTGTCTAGCAATTTCCAGAGGGTCTTTGAAAAGATGCTGACGAATCTAGCATCTCGGTCGGAAATGATGGTTGTGGATAAACCAAAGTGTTTCCAAACATGTGTAAAGAAGAGCTGAGTTGTCTGCTGTGCTGTCGTGGTCTTCTTAGATGGTATGAGAATGGCCATCTTGGAAAATTGGTCGGCTACTACTAATATTGCATCATGCTGATGTCTGGTAGTAGGATAACCCGTCAAGTAGTCCGCAGAAATAGATTCCCATGGTCGACTAGGAACTGGTAGAGGTGTATACAACCCCTATCGTCGATTAGGATGTTTAGCAATGGCGCAAACCACGCATGATCAAATGTACTTGTTGACGTCAAATTTAAGTGCAGGCCAGAAGAAATACTTTTGCAAAATAGCAAGTGAGAATGACCGTTTCCTTGCCAAGGATGTAATGCCTCCATTGCTTGAGAGCTTGCACAATGGTGTACAGTTATTTTTCATACGTTGAGTATCTTCTAACAATGTTGTTAAAAGTATTAGAATGAAAAGCGACTAGGTGACCAGACTGAGTGATCACTGCGCCCAAGGCATAGTCTGATGCGTCCGTCTCAATCTCAAAGGGTTGATGCAAATCAGGTAACACAAGTACTGGTGCAGTGCAGAGCTTGTGTTTGAGTTGTTCAAAAGTTGCTTGTTGTGTTGTTGTCCATTGGAAGACAGTTTTCCCATTTCCATTCGTCAACTGATTCAAGGTCCAGGCTATGTGACTAAAGCCAATTATGAATCGTCGATATAAATTTTCCAAACCAAGAAAACTTCTTAGTTCTTGAATTGTTCTAGGAATGGGCCAATCTTTGAGGATCTGTACTTTTTCTGGGTCGATGTGAATGCCTGCAGAGTCAATTACATACGCCAAATATTTGATGCTGGTCATCACAAAAGAGCACTTGTCCATGTTCAGATAAAGCTGATGTTGCTGGAGAGTGTTGAGAACTTGTCGAAGATGTCTGACATGTTCTTCCCATGATCGACTGGAAATCAGTATATCGTCGAGATAGACAATAAACCATTTGCCGATGAAAGGTCGTAGAAGGTTATCCATATGTCGCATGAAGGTTGCAGGTGCATTGGTTAATCCAAAAGGCATGACTAACCATTCAAACAATCCTTCCTTCGTTTTGAAAGCAGTTTTCCACACATCTGAGGGCTCGATTGGAATCTGATGATATCTCGACTTGAGCTTGAGCTTAGTAAAGAATTTAGCACCTTTCATACAATCGATGAGCTCGTCTATCCGCTGCAGAGGGTACCGATTCTTAACCGATATTTTATTGAGAGCTCTGTAGTCGATTGTTGACTTAAGATACTATTCTATAGGTATCCAATTTAGACCCAGGTTCTTCGTGGTTTCAAGGAACCAACAAAACCCCTTCTCACCGGCCCTTTCAGAAAAAACCTGTGAATAGACTGAGGTCTCACCCGAGGTGTAGCTATCGAGGCGCTACAGAATAAGGTTTCCACAACGACGTGATGAGTTGTTCAGACAGAACTACTGCGCAGTGCGCTGCGGGACTTGTACTGCAGAATGAAGACTACGCGACGATAGTCTACGTCGCGTTCCTCGCCCTACAAGCTACAATACTTGCATAACCAGCGCATCTATGGACTGTGCGGTTCAGACAGGGCACAAATACTAGGACAGTGCAACTAACTTATATGCTTCCTCTTCAGATTTAACCACTATGAAGACTTTACTTATTATTTTATTCACCCATCTACTGCCTTGGATTGTTTATCCTTATAACTGATGTAAACAGATGAATCTTACAATACTAGGCACACCCGATGCTGCACGTCAAAAAGAGTTATGCAACCTGAACTCTACATATACATGTGATTATTCAACGAACTGATACTTTCACAGACTTAGAATACTGCACATTCATCATTCATCCATACATGTGATACCTAACATATTATTCCCATCTCTCTTCTATGGCAAATACATATAAAAACAGTAAGATAACAACTAATAAATGAGAATTCAAGCATCCAATCTAAGCAAATAGACAAGTGTAAACATAAACAATCACACTACACAGTATTTAACATTGTTCACCCCCAGGATGGGAGCTACGTCCAAAATAACTATTGTTGTATTAGTCTTTGGGAAGGGTACAATAGTTCTTGTCTGCGCACTTAGCTGCAGACTCTCTTTTCTCTCAATAGGCCTCTGCGCACACAACTTGCAGAGCCTTTACAAAATGTCTCTCCATAGAGATCTATTCAATCAACAATGAGAACAATACAAAACGAGAGATTCAGCAACCCTTTCCCATACAAAATATGCCTTATTTATAGATCATGCATGTAGGTCATGTCCTTACAATTCGCAGGCAAAAACCCTTAGGTTTACAAAACTGTCACAGGTTTTCTAGTAACCAAACTTGCTGGCTTCTGGTAGCGAATATTCCATCGTGGCCGCCTTCAACACATGCTCACGTCGCTATCAGCCTCCCTGTCGCGCACAGGCCAACAGGTCGCTTTCACCGAGCCATTCATCCTCTAACGGCCTTATGCGACTGGGTTGTGTAGTGGTTCTTTCACATGTGCGACCAGTCATTTTCCTTCTGCATTGCTCGTTGTTGGTAGGTGGTTTCGTAGAGTGCTATCGCAGCATCTCCGATGCTGCAACAAGGCAGAAGATGGCACGAATGGCGACGAGTGAAAGATTAATATTTTATGCATTTTGAGTCAATTGTACTGTGGATAGTAGGTTTTTGGTCATTTGGACCCCATATTATGTACTGTTGAGTCAGTTATACCGCAGAATGTGGGTTTTTGGTCGTTTTTGGATAAGTCAATTAGATATTGAGTCATTTATCCATAAGTGTCAGTTAACAAGTTGTTAGAAAGTGGACAAGAATTGTAAGTGATGAAATTAGTATTATGATGATTATGAGAAGGAGAATTGGGATCGAATGCTAGAAATATTGTGCGAAGCTCTGATATTGGTTGTATGTTTCTGGGTATGTTTTGCTGTTAAGAGTCATTGCGCAGATCTAGTTTTTGCAAAGACATCGTATCTGGGTCGACAATGAAAATATGATGAAGCTATTTTGGTACAATCTCTGTGTTTAATCTGTTCGGTTATGGTAATGCGATGTTGCACTATACAAATAATGTCATGCTTCTTTGATGCGATACCTGCTTTACAATTACTATTGTTGCAATGATGAATATCTCAGTTGAATCTTGCATTAATACTATGTTCAATGCTTAAGATCTCTGTTCTAGTGTTGCAATAAGTTTAAGTATTATAGCTGCAACCATCCTCCTTCATTCTGCGGAAACATGGTTCCATCTGTTCTTACTAGACACCTCGGGTGAGACCTCATCTGCTCTGCAAGTGTTGCTGGGAGGGATAAACCCTATTCGGGACGGTGCTCAGGAAGACTACGGTATGTGTCGATAGCGAGAGGAACCCCTGTCGACTAGCGTTGCGCTAACAAATGGTTCTGTTGTCGGGACCGTGTACGGAGTGAAAGGAGGACATGTTGTGGCACCCGATGAAACCGAAGATCCAAGAATGGTTTGATCAGAAGTTGCAGGAATTCGCTGAAGAGGAAAGCAGGAACACTTGATTGATAGTAGATTAGTGGGTGGGTATATATATTCACGACGGACCGCATGAATGGTTCTTTTGTGAATCCCAATCATTTTGCATGAGTGGTTGGCAAAGTTGACCTTCCAGAAGAGGAACTTCCAGGGTTGTGAACCGATGACCTGGACCCCCGAGTTGATTCAGGAGCTATAGGAGGTTGATAATAAAGTATCGCGGGCTGTCAAAGTGTGGTTCAATAGCATCCTAGAGGGATATGTTAAATTTTCAGAATTTACTTCAATCTGATCTAGGATCTTAACTGAGAGAACAACATGTACAGCATATCTACAGCATATCAATCATGGAGACAATAATGCAAGCACACAAGAGACACAAAGATTTACTTGGGGAAAACCATAAAGGTGAAAAACCCCAATAACTTCCTCAGAGATAGATAGAGCAATGATACAACCAACCAAGAGAGATAGCCATAACCTAGCAGCAGATCCTCCTCCTCCATAAGTGCGCTACTCCTCCTTGAGTGCATGTGTGAGAAGTGAGTGAGTAAATAGAGTGCCTCCCGCACTCTATTTATACTTGACTTGACTTGCCTTTTTACCTAACTCATGTCGGCTCGAACTTAACCACATAACATAATGCTGAGTGGGCCGACCCCCAATAGGGTGGTCTAATAACCCTTTGACCCACATGACTTATACAGGGCCGACCCCAAATAAGGTGGTCTAATAACCCATCATGTATAAGTTACGACACTTACAATATAAATGACGACACTTCCTTATAGAGGAATAACACCATCTCTATAGGAGTACAATATACATATATGTGAAATACATTCCGAAGTTACATATACATCAACACTCCCTCTTAACTAGGAAGGTATTTCTCAGCACAGTTCTTCTAGCACAAGTCATCTTCTCTGGATCATCGTCACTGGATAATCGTCATCGAGTCATCATCATCGTCACTGCTGCTGCTATCTCAATCAATCTCTGAATCTACTCGTCATAGGAAGTTCTACAGAGCCAGTCCTTTTTCATACTGGATGTAGGCCCACCACCTGCAAGTCTTCGTCATCACTGGCCATACTGTGGAATCCTCAGGACTTTTACGTGCGTCACAAAACCTCGAAAGAGCATCCCAGGCTATTACGAGCACACAGCTCTACCTATAGGATCTCCCAGGGCACCGAATTACATGTGACCTCACCACAAAACCTCGCAAGAGCATCTGCCAGATATCCCAGGGAACCGAATTACATGCCATAGGCAAAACCTCGAAAGACTATCTGCAGATCTCCCAGGGCACCGAATTACATGTGGTCATGGCAAAACCTCGCAAGAGCATCTGCCAGATATCCCAGGGAACCGAATTACATGCCATAGGAAAAACCTCGAAAGACTATCTGCAGATCTCCCAGGGCACCGAATTACATGCCATAGGACAAAACCTCGAAAGAGCATCTGCCAGATATCCCAGGGAACCGAATTACATGCCATAGGCAAAACCTCGAAAGACTATCTGCAGATCTCCCAGGGCACCGAATTACATGTCCTCCCAGAGCAAAACCTCGAAAGAGCATTTGCCAGATGTCCCAGGGCACCGAATTACATGCCATAGGCAAAACCTCGAAAGACCATCTGCAAATCTCCCAGGGCACCGAATTACATGCTCATCTGCACAACCTGATCCACGGCCACAGAGTATCAACCTGATACTCACCATACATCATCCTGATGTATCCATGATCATCCTGATCATCATCACTGCAACGTCCTGCTGCATGTCATCTGGAGCAACATCCTGAAGCTCGTCATCTATGATCATCCTGATCATCACTGCAACATCCTACTGCATGTCATCTGGAGCAACATCCTGAAGCTCGTCATCTATGATCATCCTGATCATCACTGCAACATCCTGCTGCATGTCATCTGGAGCAACATCCTGAAGCTCGTCATTTATGATCATCCTGATCATCACTGCAACATCCTGCTGTATGATCCACCTGATCATCAATGCATCTTCCTGATGCATACCAAGTATCATACATGATCCTCCTGATCATCAATGTATCCACCTGATACAAATACATGATACATATCATCATACATGATCCTCTTGATCATCAATGCATCTACCTGATGCATACCAAGTATCTACCTGATACATATCATCATACATGATCCTCCTGATCATCAATGTATACACCTGATACAAATACAAATACATGATACATATCACCATACATGATCCACCTGATCATACAATGTATCCACCTGATACATATACAGATACATGGTCCAAGCATCCAACATGATGCATACATACATACATAAAATGATCCAACTGATCATATCCAGCATCCAACATGATGCGTACATACATACATAAAAATGATCCAACTGATCATATCAAGCAGAAACTAGAACATCATCCTGATGTTCATCATCCAGCGCTTACATCCACAGCCATGTGAAGGATCCTCCTTCCAACATGCTTGGAATGGCTTCAGCAAATGTGTCCATCACTTCTTCCTCGAAGTGTCCTCGATCTGAAGAACACCAAGCCTCTCTCTGAAGTACTCGAACTTCACCCTGGCTAGTGGCTTCGTCAACACATCTGCAATCTGCTCGTCCGTCGCAACATACAGGAGCTTCACAGCTCCTCTCTGTACCATATCCCTGATATAGTGATATTTGATCTCTATGTGTTTCGACCTGTCATGAAACACTGGGTTCTCGGACAGCTTCACACAACTCTGGTTATCACAGAAGATACCAGTAGCCTCTAACGGGAGATCAAATAACTCAGACAGTAGCTTCCGTAGCCATACTGCCTCACAACTAGCTGAGCAGGCTGCAACATACTCTGCCTCAGCTGTACTCAGTGCTACGCAGGACTGCTTCCTGCTAAACCAAGAGATCACACCTGATCCCATACTGAAGCAGCACCCAGATGTGCTCTTCCTATCTGCAGCACTGCCAGCCCCAATCTGAATCAACATAACCCTGCAGGTTAAACTTTTGATTCGCCTCATACCTGAGCCCATAATACACTGTACCCTTCAGGTACCTCAGAACATGCTTTACAGCAACCAGGTGAACACTCCTCGGATCCGTCAGGAACTGGCTCAATGTGTTCACAGCAAAGCAAATGTCTGGTCTCGTGTTCATCAGGTACATCAAGGACCCAATCATCTGATGATACATAGAGACATCAACCGGATCAGATGAAGCATCACATAGAAGCTTCAGATTCGATGCCATAGGTGTGGCCATATCCTTGCAGTCCATCATCTCGAACCTCTTCAGGATCTCTACTACATACTTCCCTTGTCCAAGGAAGATTCCATATGCACTCTGCCACACCTCCATGCCAAAAACAAATAGTGCATCATCCCCAAGTTCTTCATCTCGAACTTGGAAGAAAGCTTCCGCTGCATGTCGGCAATCAAAACAGGTCATCCAAATAGTAGTATCGATGGATTGCCTTCCTCATCCTTGTAGAAAAGGTTGGAATCCACTTTAATCTTGGTAAATCCCAAGCTGGATAGAAAGCTGTCTATCCTACCATATCAAGTTCTACACACATATATGACTACACCATGCTGTCTTGAAATCCATCTGGTGCATCTTCTATTTCATCACTTTTGTATTTCTCAATGCTGCCATCTGCAACATGCTTGATTTGATAGTTCCATTTGGAATTCATAGCAAACTTCCCTTCATGTCTTGGGATTACATTCCAAACATCATTCTTCATGATCGACGGATCATGGCATTTCATTTCTTCATCCCAGATCCTGGGAACTTCAATATCTTCAATATATATCTTTATTGCTGGAACAAAATGTTGTAGTTCTTCTTTTGTAGGAGATGGCATACAATCTTTCCTACACAACAAGTTAAATTGCATGATTAGAAAACATCTCATAGTTTTCAGAACAAATTCTTACACATAAAGAAATATGCCATACAGTCATGCAATTATCTTAGCCAATGTTTCAATACAACATTTATCCATATTCCGTAACTTTCTAGATGCCTTCCAATCTCTACCAGAACATTGTTAAGAGTGTGCACAACTCCCAACATTTCAGCAAAGAGGTTTCATTCTAGGTAAGTAGCAATGGAATGTTGTACAGTTCCATAGGCCACTTACCCATGCATATTAGGAGTATATTGTTCATCAATGCAATTATTCTAATATGCATAATACACAACCTAATTCTAGGAACATCAGTATCTATATTATTGAACAGTATTATTTAAGAAATGACAATTCAAATACTTATCTTTGTTTGTTCGTTGGGTGGACTCCCTCTGAGTCTTCGCTTCCTTGCAGGAGCTGCTAGAGTCCTAATCTGAAGTAGCTTCTTCTACACCTTTCTGTTGTGGGATGTAGAGAGATGGTCAACTCCCTCTGAATATCTGCATCCTTGCATAAACCACTGGAGTGTACTCCCTCTTGATCTTTGCTTCCTGGATTACCTGTTCTTGAACTCATATTCATCCTTGGTCCCTATGCATGCTCATTAGTATCATGATTGTGTTATCCTTGTGATCTCATATAAAATCATACATTCATTAGTATACTATTAAAACACAATAATCTCAAGCATGTATAGTCATGATCATTTCAAACAGAAATAATAAGCATTAGCATTCAAGGATTCTTATGGTTCGTCAAATCATAAGAAACATAACATGTCTAAACCTGTAATTACTCAAGCCTATGACTCTTCAGGTTAGTTGAATCATCAATCAAGATAAGAGATATAAAATGCATAAAACCTGTGATTATTCAAACCTATACCATCATGATTCTTCTGGTTAGTCATATCATCAATTATGGTAAGAAACATAATATGCATACAATCATGATTATTCAAACCTATGACTTCATGAATAATCATTATCAACAACGCGATAGTATAAGATCCTAACCCAAGGTAGGAATCTAGCTTGATATAGGAAAAACATACCTGGATTATCATGTTCGCTAGTTATGTCTAACATACCTGTATAATGTCTTTTGGTTCTCTTCAGTGACTTGTGCTAGTAACCTGCATGTCTCATAAGTTAACCATTATAAAACCAAGTTATACATACCTCATGAATGGATCTTGTATGAGATCCATGACAATGGATGAATCTTTGTCCTCATGTTATCATGATCATATGTTCTTGGACCAGAACATGATCTGTCTTTCTTGGTGTACCTTTCATGTTAGTAGACAACATAAACCTCATACAACACCATAATGCATTAGTACAATCATAAGTGTCAACACCCTAACCAATGAATATCTTCTATCATGCATTCATAATTTTGTTAAGGTGATACAACAAATCTAAAATCAAAATTGTACTAACCGTAATAACATGAAGACAAACATACCATAAACTTAATCATGGACAAATATCGAAATATACCTTGATGAGTCATACCTGTCGAGATCGCTTGTAATCTTCTTATGTAAGGTCTTATCCTCATCTCCCTCTGAGACAGGAACTTCTTTCACTTATGCAGGTGATCAATCCATCTTCTTCTAGGATTAACCCAATCCACTTGATTAGCAAGAACTGGACCTTGAGCTGGATATGGGTTTGTTAGAGAAACCCCAAAAATTCAAACTTTGAATTTCAACCTTCCGATAGGATAGGAATATGCGCCTTGATGAACTGATCAAACTGGTATATTCAGAATTTGAAAACTGCAAAGTTTCACTCCTCAATTTTTCCTTTGAAACTTCCGGATTCACTGGATGTGACCCTGAACTGGGGTTTGATGAAGCCCACTCTTTTGCCCCATCAAAATGTTTGATCCAAAGTTCTAAGCTTCTATTTTTCTGAGGAGCTTCCAGCCGTGGTCACAGATTTCAAAAATTCCCATTTTTACAGAAGCCCTAATTTTCCACTTTTCTGATCAAAGTCCCGAACTAGGGTCTAATCAAGCCCGGCCTTCTGCCCAACCAAAAATTCTGATATTGGTCTCTAAATTTCTATTTTGATGAGTAGCATCCAGCCGTGGTCTCCGATTACAAAAATTCCAACTTTCTCGAAAGCCCTAAATTCCGGAAGCCATGAATGAAGGTACCAAAAAATAATTCTGTTTTGACAGAAATATGTACCTGATTGTTTCTGGTGTAACTCCGAAATTTTTGATCCACAGGGTCTGAAAAAGTTTTCTGCGATAGCCTGACCTGTTATCTTTCCATCCTGACAGGTCTGACCTCAATTGGATTCTCTGAGAGAGAGTTATGCCAAATGTCGCAACGTGACCTGTTTTGGGATAAAACAGGAGAGCGAACTTGTACGGCGTGCCACGTGTCACTGTTTTAACTTCGGCCTCTGAAAATTTTTTCTGAGATAGCTCGGCCTGTTACCTTTCCATCCTGATAGGTCTGACCTCAATTGGACTCTTTGAGAGAGAGTTATGCCAAATGTCGCAACGTGACCTGTTTATGGTATAATACAGGAGAGCGAACTTGTACGGTGTGCCACGTGTCACTGGTTCAACTTCGGCCTCTGAAAAAGTTTTCGGAGATAGTACAGACTGTGTAATACCTGTCACTTTTTACGAAATTTCATTTGGAGCTTCCTAGCCCAAGATATGACCTTTTTCCCAAGGTCACCTGAATTTGACTCAGATCTGGAAGAGGCAGAAACCCTATATTGTACAGATCATAAATCACAAAGTACAACGAATTAGAGGTTTTACTTTGGACACAAGATACCTGGAGATCTTAGCTTCGGCCTGTAACAATTTCAGATCCGAAAACTTCGCCAAAACGGATTTATAGCGAAAGTGCTACGATGACTGGTTTTTGCTATATCAAGCCCTAGCATCGTAAGTGCAACAAGTGTCATACATGCCATATCATGCCTTCTTTCAGGCTAGCTCTGATACCATGTTAAATTTTCAGAATTTACTTCAATCTGATCTAGGATATTAACTGAGAGAACAACATGTACAGCATATCTACAGCATATCAATCATGGAGACAATAATGCAAGCACACAAGAGACACAAAGATTTACTTGGGGAAAACCATAAAGGTGAAAAACCCCAATAACTTCCTCAGAGATAGATAGAGCAATGATACAACCAACCAAGAGAGATAGCCATAACCTAGCAGCAGATCCTCCTCCTCCATAAGTGCGCTACTCCTCCTTGAGTGCATGTGTGAGAAGTGAGTGAGTAAATAGAGTGCCTCCCGCACTCTATTTATACTTGACTTGACTTGCCTTTTTACCTAACTCATGTCGGCTCGAACTTAACCACATAACATAATGCTAAGTGGGCCGACCCCCAATAGGGTGGTCTAATAACCCTTTGACCCACATGGCCGACCCCCAATAGGGTGGTCTAATAACCCTTTGACCCACATGACTTATACAGGGCCGACCCCAAATAAGGTGGTCTAATAACCCATCAAGTATAAGTTACGACACTTACAATATAAATGACGACACTTCCTTATAGAGGAATAATACCATCTCTATAGGAGTACAATATACATATATGTGAAATACATTCCGAAGTTACATATACATCAACAGGATATATCACAGAGTTCGTGGTTGACACTCAAAAATCCTACAGTGAAGCCGAAAGATATTTTTTCCATGAACCTGGGGCAAGTTTTTATTGTCACTTCAACTGTTGATCAAGATGCTTATTTGTGAAAAAGGTATATTGAAGATGCATCTTCATCAGTAGATAGCCTGGTGGGCGGAGGCCGCAGGTACCGCGACAGTTGGGGGGTGGTACATGGAATGGGAAGGGGTAGATGGGTGCAGGTCATGATGAGACTGTGAGTGAAGCCGAGGAAGAAAGTGGTCTTATGAGGGGAGGAGCGAGGTTTTGACAGGAAAAGAGGTAGAGGACAGGAGAAGGTCCTGTTGTGGTCAAACTGCAAGACCGTGAAGGAAGACCACATGGGACGAAGCGACCTCACAGTCCTGCTAAGGACAACTAGGCTACACCCGGGATAGAGGCAGGACCAAACCCCAGCACCAACGTACCCACACCTCCGCTCACTATCTCTCAGATAGCAAGAAATACCACTTCGACACCGCCAAGTTCTTCAACACCACAAAAGTTGATTGGTAGTAGCACAGCGACAGGGCGTAGGAAGCCCAGAATGGCAGGCGATGATGCTAAGTTATCATTGTTCCATGGGAGTGGGACAGACAACCCAGAACAGTATTGGTTTTTGTGTGAAGCGGTCTGGACCATAAAACAGATCACCGATGATGCTGCTAAGAAAGGACAGTTAGCGACGACTCTGCGAGGTCGTGCATTAGATTGGTTTATGAAATTTGTTCTAGTCCCTACAAGAGCTCCAGAGAAGTCACTAGACAAGATTCGGGATGGACTGATTGCAGAATTTTGGAAGCCTAAGTCGGAGGCTCAGTATATTACGAAATTAAAGGAAATTAAGCAGTATCCCAATGAAACCATGTGGGATTTTGACCAGCGATTCAAGACGCTGATGGAAAAGGTTAGTTTCGATATGAGCATCGTCCAACATAAAGAGTGGTTCATCGTGGAACTTCTACCACACATTCAGCTTCCATTGATGCAACAAAACATCTCGACGCCCAGTGAAGCTCTAGAGATTGCAATGCGATTGGAGGCATCACCGATTGGAGAAAATGCAGTCGGGATGTCGCAAATACAGACATAGCTCACTAACTTGACTATACAACTGCAAGATTTGAAGAAAGGTAAGGAACAACATGATGAAGTATGGTGTACGCGATGCCGAGGAGAAGGGCATATGAAGGACAATTACCTGGATTTCCGCAATTATTTGGTGTCTGGGGCACCAAACCCGTTGAATGGTGACATCATGCCATGGTGTCGCGTCTACCATGTATATGGACACGGCCATGACAATTGCCCATATATGCAAAAAATGGTCACAACCCGAGAAATATGTATTGTACATTTTGCAAGTTGCTGGGTCACGATGACAAAGATTGTCATGCATATGGGTTGCTACAAGAAAGAATGTACGATGCATTCTATGTCAAGGACGACTGGCGTGCCGTACAACAATCGTAACCGCAGCCACTGGTATCCCATCCACTACCTCAACCGCATATGCAGTTTGTATCGTAGCAGCAGCAACCGTCGTAGTACATGCTGCAATATGCTCCAATGTAGATGGCTCCACAACAGCCACAATATGTATAGCAACCGCGGTATGCACAACAAGGGTAAGGGATGCAACCGACACCAATGCAGCAACAGTTTAACCAACCACAGTACCAGCAGCACGGAGGCTTCCAAGGAGGATACCAAGGAGGACGTGGTGGAGGATTTGGTCGCGGAGGAGGATGAGGTGGTCGCGGACCTATTCAATGTTATCATTGTGCGGTATGGGGACACTATTAGTGGGAATCCCCACTACTGCAGAACCAATGTACATTCTTCTTTGTTAACGATCATATAGTTGAGAATTGTCCACAGTTGATTGTGCGATGGTAGGCATGGAACTCTCCCCAGTTGCAGACACAACCCCAAGCACAGCATCCCACCCAGAACCAAGTACAACAACCAGTGCAGAACCAAAATCCGTAGCCGAACCAGAACATAAATCAAAATGTAAATCAATCGAGGAACGTACCACTGAATCATACGCAGGGTGAAAACATCGTGACAATTTTTGTAGAACCAAGACCTCAAGATGCTTCCGTTGCTATGGTCACTCGAGGAGGAAATACAACTGGAGAAGACAGCTCAATGATCCGGTTAGCTGGACAAAAGAAGGTATCATTTGACATTGATGCGGAAGGGGAGACGTTTCTTCAGGAACGATGGGCATTAAGAAACGACCGAGGTAAGGCCATCATGTATGACATGCCCTCTACTTTTGATGCTACTTTGGAGGTTAGCCCATCGCAGCGGTCCAGCACACTTCGAGCATTTTTGGAACATTGTTTGTCCCTTGAAAGATATCTCGACACTCTTGCTGCGATTGAATCCTTGTTGCGACAACTGACCCAAGATCGACAAGAGCTTGCGGTTAATTCCTTGCAATGATGGAAGATGGGTAAGGAGATGCGGATGAATATTCAAATTGGAAACTATGATGTTGATTCAGTTATTCTGGATCTTGGTTTGGATGTCAACATCTTGACCAAGCAAGCTTGGCAGAAGATGGGGAGCCCCCCATTGAGTTGGTCTCCTGTACAGCTTCGATTGGCTAACCATGCGGAAGTAACACCCATTGGGCGAGTTCAGCGACTAGTGGTAGATATCAAGGGTATGAAAACCTATGCCGACTTTGATGTCATATAAGTTGTTGAAGGTGGAAGCTCTTATCCCGCGCTATTTGGGATTGGATGGGCTAATGATAGTGGAGCTGTAATCAACTTCAAGCGACGGATGATGACTTTTAAAAATCGCAATCTCAGAGTTATCACCCCGTTGGATCCGGCTGAAGGATGCCACTACATAGAGCCAGTGAAGGATGACGATCCCAGCAGATGGGACCATGCATTCAATATTTCTGAAGATTATATACATCCGACTACCAACAGTGATCTAGGATGGTGCAGTGATAGCTCTGTGTCTTCCGACTCTGATGATGCGCTCGAATATTGGCAGAACCGCTTGCACAAAGTGTCACTCCGTAAGTGCGGGTTGGTCACAGAGTCATTATGCCATGTCGCAACTGAAGCGGTTACATTACCAATATATGAAGGACTACCTGGCTTATCCGACTTTCTGATGGAGTTCAAAGAAAAATTTTCTGAACCACAACGCTTGCTGGCATTGAATGAAGCATTGAAGGCTGCTCCAGCACGCTGGTGGGTGACACACAAGGCATCAATTGATGGATGGTCGAAATGCCGAAGATTGATGATGGTACGTTTTGGTGATATTGAGGTTTACCACACTGGAAAGTATGATGGTTGGACTAATCCGGGTGGTCACTTGATGGAATGTCAACGGCTATGGGTATCACGACCAAAAGATGAGTGGGTCCATGCTTTTATCCATATTTTGGATGAGATGCCATGCTCATGGTATACTGTAGCTGAGTTGCGAGGGGAGATTTCTACTTGGATGGAGATCACAGTGTGTTTTACACATACATTCATTTTTGTGGATGCCGATCCAAAGGTTAATAATTCATTACAAATCATCCATGATGTAATTCTGCAGGTTGTCCCGGTAGCATATCCTGCGGATCCGCACACTCACTGCCAGATGCAGTCTCTCATGGAATGCTTCAATATCAGTGGTGGGCCAGAAGATGGTGATGATCCGCGGAATGTGAATATCCCGAATTCAGAAGGAAGTCGTGCTGTGGTACCACCTGATGCGCCAAATGACTCTATCAGTTAGCCGCTGAAGATCCGCAAGATTAACATTGGGATAGGGGACACTCCAAAGCTTGCAAATGTCGGGGATTACTGGGATGATGAGCTGATAAGCAAGGTCACTGATTCACTCCATGATTTTCAGGACATATTTCCCACCAAGTTTTCTGACATGAAGGGGATTCTGGGCGACTTAGGAGAAATGAAGATTCCATTAAAACCAGATGCTAAGCCGATCCAGCAGTGACCTTATGGATTGAATCTATGACATAAAGAGCGGGTCAAGGCTGAACTGGATCACATGTTGGATGGTGGTATTATTGAACCAGTTGAGGAGTCGGAATGGATTAGTCCTATGGTGGTGCAGAATAAGAAGACTGGTGAAGTACGCATTTGCGTTGACCTCGGGAATCTAAATGATGCATGTTTGCACGATCCGTTCCCCACTCCATTTACTGATGAAGTGCTTGAAGGTGTGGGTGGCTAGGAGATGTACTCCTTCACAGACGGGTTCTCTGGATATCATCAGATCCGCATTGCTAAAGAAGATTGCCATAAGAAAACTTTCGTTACTGAATGGGGCTGCTTCCAATACACTGTAATGCCGTTTGGTTTGAAGAACAAACCTACAATATTTTCGCGGGTTGTTGTTGCTGCATTCAAAGACTTCATTCAGAAATTTTTACAGGTATACATGGACGATTGGACGGTCTATGGTTTGGTCTGTGATCAGCTGGTGAATCTATGGTTGATGCTCGAGTGATGCCGACAGCACCAGATGTCGCTGAATCTAAAGAAATGCATCTTTTGTGCACCGTTTGGAATATTGCTCGGTCATATTGTGTGTAAGCAAGGGCTATTGGTCAATTCGGCCAAGATTGCACTCATTTTGAGCTTGCAACCACCGACCACTGTTAAGCAGTTGTGGGCGACCCTGGGGTAGACTAGGTATTATCGTGAATTCATTAGGGGATATGTAGCAATTATTGCCCCTATGGAGAAATTGCTGAAGAAGGATGAGCTATTTCAGTGGACCCCGGAATGTCAAGACAACTTTGAAACACTAAAGGCGAAGATGGCATCGGCACCGATATTGGTATTTCCGGACTGGATTAAGGAATTCCATGTCCATGTTGATGCCTCATCGATTGCGTTGGGCATTGTATTGTCTCAACCAGGATAAGGCGACCTTGATCATCCTATTGCTTTTGCAAGGAGGAAGTTGTCATCTGCAGAAAGAAATTACACTACCACTGAGAGGGAAGGTATGGAAATGGTCTACGCGCTACAGAAGCTCAGGCACTATTTGTTATGTGGGCACTTTAAAATGTTCACCGACCATTCTGCGTTGAAATACCTAGTCAATAAGCCTGTGTTGGGGGGGAAGATATGCCGCTGGCTACTTCTTTTTCAGGAATTCGATTTTGAAGTCATTGTGAAGCTAGGTTGGTTGACTGCCGGTCCTGATCATCTCTTGCGGATCGATACAGGAGAGGAGCCGACCAACATTGAAGATGGTTTACTAGATGCTCAATTGTTTCAGATTGAGGTTGCAAATGGCTACTTTGTAGAAATCATTCATTTTCTGACAACGGGTACTGCACCAGACGAGTTCACCACCAGTTAGAAGAAGCAGTTGGTAGTCAAAGCTGCATACTTCCAGCTAATTGTAGGAGAGTTATACAAAATGGGTGTCGATGAGGTATTGCGCATATGTGTCTTGTCGCATGAGAAATCACAGATATTAGCAGAAGCGCATGGAGGAGTAGCTGGAGGATAGTATGGCGGTAGGGCGATTGCTAGGAAAGTGTTGTGTGCTGAGCTATGGTGGCCCACACTACATAATGATGCGAAATACTATGCGTGGTCTTGTGATGTCTGTCAGCGAACTGGAAAACCATCCTGATGCGATGAGATGCCGTTGATGCCCCAGTTGACATTGCAGCCGTTCGAAAAATGGGCAGTGGATTTTGTAGGACCAATCAATTGACCAGGGAAGTGCACGGGTGCATGCTATATTATCACAATGACATAGTATTTGACTCGATGGGCAGAAGTTGCACCAGTCATTGATTGCTCCGCAGCCATAGCTGCGTGGTTTCTCTTTGACCACATGGTCCCTCGCTTCGGCTGCCCCAAGATATTATTGAGCGATCAAGGTAGACACTTTCTTAATCGCACCATTAGTGCATTGACGGAGGAGTTGCAGATACAACATAAGAAGAGTACACCCTATCATCCATAGGAGAATGGAACGATTGAGGCTTTCAATAAGACATTGGAACATGCATTGACAAAGGTGTGTAACGTGAAACGCAATGACTGGGATCTCAAAATCCCAACAGTATTGTCGGCCTATCGGACCACATGTAAATGACTGACAGGGAAGACACCATTTAAGCTAGTGTATGGCCAAGAAGCAATTATGCCCATGGAGTATATTGTCCTGAGTCTGCACATCATGGCTGCAACAGGCTTGGATGATGAAGCGACACTAGATGAACGTCTAGAGCAGTTGGTGCAGTTGGAGGAAGATCGTTTCATCGTTGGGTTCCACTAGGGGGTCGAGAAGGATCGCCAGAAGGCATGGCATGATCGACACATAAAAAAAAACCAGTTTCAGCAGGGTGACTTGGTGCTGTTGTACGACAACAAGTTTATGAAACATCCAGGAAAGTTGCAGATGCATTGGCTTGGTCTGTATTGCATCAATAGTATTACTTCAGGGGGTGTGGTTCAGCTGCAGCAGCTAGACGGGGCGATGCTCCCAAAAATGGTGAATGGTCATAGGTTGAAGCCCTATCAATCGGGCTTGAAATACCGCGATGCCTAAGTCGCATTGGGAAAAAGAAAAAAAAGAGAGAGAGAGAGAAGTAGATTGATTAGTGGCAGGATGTCGCACCAACATAGATGAAATGCGGAAGCAGGGAGGCTTCTACCGCAAGTTTGGAGCAGTCGGCAACATGTGGCAGTGTTGCGATCGGGTCAAATCAGCAATAAATGCCAAAATTTCAACAGTTAATTAATGACACATGTCCGCATGATGGGAATTAATGGCGGATCAGACCGATCGACGGACAGGATCGACGACAGATTTGCATCATTAATACAGGATTTTGGTTGAGTTAATGCATGATTTCGTGATGATTATGGAAAATTCGGTTGAAAGCTATAAAACCAGGTAGGAGTTGGTCGGAAAGCACCGAGATCTTCGTTGATAAGTGCTTGTGCAGAGCCAATGAGTATCGGCATAAACTTGGAGGTGTGTTGGGAAAGAGTCTATTGCATTTGCAGAGTGGTGTTAGGACGAACTAGCTATTAGTTATAAGTGCTGTGAGGTATGCCAGGCGAACTAGAGATAGTCGAGATTAGCAGCGAAGTGGAGTCTCCCTTCATCCCGATGGTTGTTGAGTATGAAGTTGTGTCATTCCGAGCCATTGATCTTGGAGCTGAAGCTTCCAATATGCTGGTGGGAGCATCATTCATTGTTAAGAAGTGACGGGGAGTTCAGCACTCTAAGTCCCCACAGAGTAAGAGGGTGCTTCAGTCCTCCGCTACGACGGCAGGCGAAGCTCAGCAACAGGTGGGGCAGTCCAGTCACCCCATTCATGAGTTTTCCCCATGGGTAGGACTGTCAGCTGGTGACATCCTTGGGTATATCCCTCCCATTCGGCCGGATGCCACCCCATGCAAGATAAACCCAAAACAGAAGTACGATATGAAGATGCCGACACTCCCGGCTGGAATGGAGTACTTTGTGGATATTAGGCCGGCATTGCTACCCCTATGTTACGACGACCATGATATGGTGGCATACCCTGACATTGCATCCACCCCCTATGTGCCTGAGACATGACTTTCCCTGACACCGGTGGTACAAGACTGGGCACGAGGATTGAAGCAGGCCGGCTTGTTAGGGCTTCTTAACATGCCACATTTTGGATGACTGGCGAAAGTTAATGCATGTGTAAATCAGATCCTCATGTGCTTTCATGGTGGTTCATTGTGGTTGGACAGAGAAGTCCCGATCACCTTCGACTTAATTTCGTACATAATCGGCTTGCCTAAAAATGGAGTTGATCCGTTGTAGTTCATCCAAGGAAAGGAAAACGACAAAAAGCGGGCACTGAAGTTGGCACAGAAATATGGCTTAGAAACGGATGGGCGTGGGTATCACACCAGTAGCTTCAATGATCAGGCGGTACTTATGGGCATTAAGATCCTATCTTGCAAGGTGGTTAGGGGTGGTCGACCTAACCAATGCAACTCGGGGATCGTTGCATGTGCAGAGCAATGCATGGAAGGGGTCCAAATGAACTAGTCCTTGTATCTTTTGAATCAATCGATGGAGGATGATGTGGGAGTCCAATGAGGAAAGGGTGCCTTCACATATAGTTGGTTGTTGCTGTTGATCGCCTTCGTCGCATGGAAAGAGCCCGACACATACTAGGGCATGGACTGTCCGGCTGCTGTAGAACGATAGGGGGTGCGATATCAAAATCTATGGTATGTACAGGAGCCAGAGAGAATCTGGGATTTCCAATTGTAGTTTTGGATGTATTTGGAGATGCTTTGTGCCGCGGCAACACATGTCCTGCGAATCTATGAAGAAACTACAGCACGGTTCAAACCTGTCTTGGCGTTTGCAATTTGGCCACATACTATATATATACAAGCCCGCTGTGATCCTGATCGGCAATGGCTACAGACCTCGTATAAGGTGACGTCCGAAGATTTGGAGGCTACTGTGAATGAGTGGCCTGAGGCATGGCGAAAACCCATGAGTTTAGTAGAGATAGAAGCTGGTGGCCTGACGTTGGGCCCAGATGATCGGGTATCGGCACAGGACCAGCAGAGTTACCATGAATCAGGGCACCAATCGACCAAAACGATATCAGATGATAGCGATTGGGATCGTGAAGAAAATCGCTTGAAAAGGTATCAGGAGCATGCAATGATCAGAGGGTTGTCCTTGCCCACCGAGGCATAGTTGGGCCACCTGCTCATAGTGCTCAATAATGCATCCTCTACGGCAGCAGACAAGATGGAAAGGAAAGCAGATGAAGGATTCCATGCGATCACCGCTCGGTTAGAGTCTTTGTATGATATGGTTTCTGGAAAGGCACCAGAGAAAGCAGTGGCATCAACCTTTGACACAATCAACACTGAGCCACGGGTCAGGAATGTAGAGATTCCCCCGATTACGATTGTGACTGAAGATGAAGCTGCCAACGCCACACTGCAGCAACTGAAAATGGTGACCATTAATGTGATGCCTTTCCCGTAGAAGGATTGACCACTATGTAGGCTACTACCAACAAGGAAATGACAGACTGACTATGGCAGATCAGTGGTATGTGTGTCTGACTATAGGCGAGTGAGGACAATGCGAAGCGCACTATCGAAGAATTAACCGCTAGGGCTGCTTCGGCACGGTAGGTTATGGGTGACCTCGAAGCACACATCAAGGAAGAATGGGATGAGAAGGCATGCGAAATTGAAGGCCTGAAAAAGGAACATGATTTCCTTATTGTGGAGAAGGCTCGTATGTGGGACGACAGTGTACGGGTTGATCAGGTGATCACAGAAGCTTATCAACATGTGCCGGAGCCCACTGAAGAGGTAGATGTGCTCCACCGGGTGCAGCAACTGGGGCTGCCATTATTCAATTGCGGTAGGAGAATCACGAGTTGAAGGCCCAGATGAAATTGGGTACGCCTCAGGCTGAAGTGGATGAACAAAGAAGGGCAATTGAGGAAGTTACCACTTAGATGGAGGAGCTGGAAACGCAGGGAACGAGGCTCACGGCTGAAACTGTAAAATTATGGGCTGCATTGTTTAGGATGATCAGGTTGAATAGCTGACTAAGTATTGGCATGAAGCGGAGGGAAAGTTGGCCACATTAAAAGCCACAATGCGCACAATGCCACCACTGGAGCAGGTTGCTAATTCTCAGGAGCTAAAATATTTGCAACACCGTGTCGCCAAAGCGGATGAGCGATAGAAGACACGCGCGGCCTAGTTAGAAGAGTTCTAGGACATTGGTGGAAAATTCATGATGCAAGCTAGTGAAGCTCTCCAGGAATTGCAGAAGTGTCGACAGCAAGTCATGGAAAAGCTTACAGATCACCCATCTGCAGAATACGTGGTCAACAGTCAGTCAGCAGCTACGGAAGCCAAGGAGGTAGTGCAGATAGTTGAACAACCGTATGAGGACTTCAAGGTCAAAATGATGGACCACACTGTCTCCATTTGACGTGGCTCGAGGGTGAGCCACAAGATTGTGTTGGGGGCCTGTTGGTAGGTGGTTTGGTAGAGTGCTATCGCAGCATCTCCGATGCTATGACAAGGCAAAAGATGGCACGAATGGTGACGAGCAGAAGATTATTTTTTGCATTTTGGGTCAATTGTACTTTGGATCGCGGGTTTTGGGTCATTTGGACCACATATTATGTACTGTTGAGTCAGTTATACTATATAATGCGGGTTTTTGGTTTTTTATTGGATAAGTGAATTAGATATTGAGTCATTTGTCCATAAGTGTCGGTTAACAAGTTGTTAGAAAGTGGACAAGAATTGTAAGGTGGAAGCCTATATATAGATAAGAATTGTAAGTGATGAAATTAGTACTATGATGATTATGAGAAGGAGAATCGAGATCGAATGCTGAAAATATTGTGCGAAGCTGGGATATTGGTTGTATGTTTCCGGGTATGTTTTGTTGTTAAGAGTCATTGCGGAGATCTAGTTTTTGCAGAGACATTGTATCTGGGTCGACAATGATAGTATGATGAAGCTATTTTGGTACAATCTCTGTGTTTAATCTGTTCAGTTATGGTAATGCGATGTTGCACTACATAAATAATGTCATGCTTCTTTGATGCGATACTTGCTTTACAATTACTGTTGTTGCAATGATGAATATCACGGTTGAATCTTGCGTTAATACTGTGTTCAATGCTTAAGATCTCTATTCTAGTGCTGCAATAACTTTAAGTATCATAGCCGCAACCATCCTCCTTCATTCGGTGGAAACATGGTTCCGTCTATTCTTCCTAGATGCCTCAGGTGAGACCTCATCTGCTCTGCAGGTGTTGCTGGGAAGGATAAACCCTGGTCGGTCCAGTGCTCAGGAAAACTGCGGTATGTGTTGACAGTGAGTGGAACCCCTGTCGACTGGCGTCGCGCTAACACTCGTTACCCGTTGCTTGGCAATTATGGAGCATCTTTACCAAAAATAGACCATCGATGGTCTAACCGGAATCTGTGCCGTCTTTCGTACAATACTATGCTTTGCCGGATCCTTGTAGACTGGCCACCTCACAACGTTGTTCTCCTCGCAAGCATTGAACCTCGCAGCTCTTCTGACACTGTGTTGTGCACAGCTTTGCAGCATCCCAAAATATGACTTGCTCAAAAATGCCTTCAATTAAACAACGCTCAGCTCCACAGTTCCAAAATCTGACTTGCTAAAAAATGTCCCACTTGGGACAGGCCCAATAGGCCCCTAACACTTACATGTGGCTCGTCCCCAAGCCACCTTCAACTTCAAATTCTCCTAGCTGTTCTTCTTCCTACAGAGCTAGCTTCGCAGTGAACTTGTTGTATGTGACAATCCACTTTTCAACTGCTTCCTTAGTGTCTTGCTCGACTTGCTTGACAGTTTCCAACATCTAAGGTGTTATTTCATCATCATCAGCTTGTTGTTCCACTTGTTCTTGACTTTCGCGTAACCCCTTTAAATTCTCCTCAATCTCCTGCGAGATCGTGTGGGATGCCTCCAACAAGGGTTGTGAGTTATCTCCCATTTCAATCTCTTTTTGTCTTAAGGCTTGAACTTCCTTTTTCAGCGCACTGACTTCCCGATACCTCTGGATTCTTTCTCTTGGCAGCAACACTTTAACCTCTGCTTCCAATAGTTCTAATGTTGCTTGCTTATCTTCCACAACGTTCTTGAATTCGAGCAACCTTGGATCCTCCTCGAGGGTAGTGAATACCTTCGATGCCTCATCTAACAGACTTTGGCACTTAGCCACCTCGATGGCTATACTTTCTGTTGCGGCCTTCACTTCCTTCACTCTTAACTATTGCTGATCTGGTGAAGTCTGCGGGTGAATCTGTGCGTCCAAGGAAACAACCTTAGCTTCGTGGCTGATCTCCATATCTCACATCTTTGCCTTAATATCGTTAACCAATTTTTTGATCTTAACGACAGTGTCTGTAGGGTCTATATGTACGTCACATTATGATATATCATCTGTGACTGTAGTGATCGTGGACTCTAGTCTTTTTCGTCGATCATGCTCATCCTGTAGCTCCATATCTCTCCGCGAGATAGCTTCCTCTGACTGCCTATTAGTTGCTTGCAGCTCAGCTTGCTGGTTCAGAGCATCCATACTCCGCTCATGAATCTCCTCAACAACCTGCAGATGCAGATTGTGTAGACCGGGTAGTGGTATCTTCGCAATATCAAGATCCACACGCTCTACATCCTTCGTGTCCAACATTATTTGTTCTGGCAGTGGAAGCCTTACACTTAGTGGATCAAGATGGACAATGTGGGACTTCGTAGGCACATTCATGGCTAGCTGCGACATATTCTGCTGCAAAGTTCCTCCTGGCTTTCTTTCATACTATGAGTCCCGCAGCAAGGGTAATTTTTTGTGTACTTCTTCAATTTTCTCTGTAATTCCTTGCAGCATGGTTAGATTTTCCTGCAAAGCTTCTTGAATGACTTTGTCTTTTTTCTCCTTCTAAGTCATCAGATCTTCCATCTGTTCTGTGACCTTTACTGCGATTATTTCATAGTCATCATCATGGAGTACTACTTCTGATTAGCCTTTAGTGGCTTTCTGCTTCTTCCGCGCCCTCAACTGTACAGGGATTTCAACTTCCTTCCTTTTCCCCATCTCTTTGTCTTCAATAATGGGACATGGAATGGGTTTGTCCTCGCTGGATTCACTTTCGATATCCACAATTTCAACTCGAAACTCCGCAGGCCATGCCTTCATGATATGATCAATATCATCTTCATACATGTGGTACCTTCCTATGAACCATTCAGGGTTCTTCTGCTATGCTTTGGCTGAAATGTGAATGCAATGCATGTCAGCGTAAAAATCTATAGTGCGAATATACTTACTCATTACCTGCTTTGTTATTTGTGTCCTGAGCATGATGGCTCCGCACAGCTGGTCATAATAGGCGTAGAAGACCTTAGCTATCACGTGTTGTCTTTGTGAATTCAAATTTTCCCAAAGGTTCGCATAGCGGGCTCCCTTGCAATCATTGTTGTTGGTGATTAGGCCAACGTAATCCTTCAGGTCCTTCCACCCTACAAAGGTGATCAACACTATTAACCATGTAAAATGGAAGTTTCTTCCATTGATCTATGTGTCATTTATTTCCTCCAGGAACTCATTCAACAAGTACTGACACTAGTTGAATCGTCCACCCTCCGTGACTGTGGCACCGAGTAGTAATGCGCCCGCAGGTACCTCTAATGGCCTTTCTTTTCTGAGAATCTTTCCAGCTAATAGTTGCGTGACAAAACGCATGGCTTTATCATCTATGTCCTCCATATGAAAGCCTCTCTTTCCTTTGACGATGGTTTGAGTTTTCTTCATCTTTGCAACCACTTCTTTGTCTTTGTTTTTCCCTTGGAAAAACTGCTTCGGATCTTCACCTCTTTTGCTCAATCCAGTGATCCGGTGGATTAATTCAATGCTTAGGTTGATATTGCATTCAAGCCACAAATATCCCTTTTGGATGCGTGCCATCAGAGTGTGCACCACCACCACTTTCAGTTCTGGTGTTCTGTCGAAGTGCGGGAGTCTGAGCATATTGAGAAGTCCCGACTAGACTACTCCAGAAAACCAGCTTTCTATGACCAAGGTCAGGTTTCCTTTCACATCTTTCTTCCATCACATGTACTGGTTGGGTTGGAACTCTAGGAACCTTGGTTCATTGGGCTCCTTCTGCATCTGAAGCAGATCATAGCCTTCCCACTTACACTCTGAGATCTTGCCCAACAAATTTTTGTCCACTTCGACATGATTTGATATTGGCAAGAGCGGAATATTGTATTTGGAATTCTTCATTAGCTTGAAGACTAGTGCGTCTAGTGCACACGACGATATGTAGTCGGGGGTAAGCTTCAATGGCATCTCCTTATCAGCTATTGGTGACTGTGGTACTATGGAACTCATCTTTGGTTGCTTTACTTTCGGTCCGACTGGTCCTTTGCATTTGTATTCCATTACTGGAGTGTGTCTTGGTGATCTTCTGGAAGCTTGACCTTGTTCTATGACAACTTTCTATTTGGGGGTTCTCATCAACCCTTCGATTCCCCCGTACCTGAATACCTTCACAGTCTCCTGGACCGTGAACTCTTCCTCAATGGAGGACCTCTTAGACATTCACTGGATGGATTTGGGAAAATCAACGGAATCCCTGATAACTTGCTGTAAACAAGCACACAATCTCAATCGCAGGAAAATTTGAAGGCTTCGGTAACGCCCACGAGTCCAAATACAGCGGTATTTATAGGCGCAACTATCCTCCTCCGTGCCCTTCAACAGCTAGATAAGCATTAAATGTGGTATACGTTGGCCAAATCCGATGAATATTTGGGTCCTTTCATTCATTAAATCGTTCAGAATGGCTAATTCTACGTTAAATGCTCGAGCGGTTGCTGGCAAAGTACTGTATAACGACTATTTTTGTGACCGACAATGTAATGGCTACTTTTCTGGAATGTTGCATCGAACTGTGCGGCGATCATCACTACTCTTGTGCAGTGACTTTATGGTGCCTGATTTCTTTCTCATGAACTTATCCTATGTTCTCATTTAACTCAATCTTCGCAATTGCATTCTGGGCTTCATACTGCGTGGTTCCTCTTTTCTTTTTCCCTTTTCATTTTTTTTTGGCGCAGCTTCACTGCTAAACAAGTACTGCGTGGTATATATACTTTCTTCATCACACTTTGCGTACAGACTCTTTATGCTTTCTAGTTCCCAATTTCAACTGTACTTGGCACTTAGAAATTCCCTTTCTTTCTAATCATCACGGGTTTTGTGAAGCAGGACTATCCGATAGGGTTTTAGTCTGCTTCCATTGACTAGACTGGGCAAGTTATCTCCTGCTAACGTGGCTAACTAAAAGGTCTTGTTTTTGATATGGTGATCATGCCGTGCTTTTTCTCTTTCTTTCTGCACTTGTTGGTGAAACCCTGCGATGAAGTGATCCTCTTCCAAACCAACCAAGTGTAGAAGCCTTTCTTCTAGTGCATCATGATCTTCCATGCCTGTGAATGCAGATATTCTCAAGCTGGGGACAATGTACTCCATTGGCATTATTGCTTCCTGTCCATAGGCCAGCCTAAAAGGTGTATGGCCTGTCAAATTTTTGCAAGTAGTTCTATATGCCCATAAAATTGCTGGAATGCGTAGGTCCCAATCATCCCTATTCACATTGCAAACCTTAGTTAGTGCATTCTAGAGTACTTTATTGAATGCTTCAACAGTTCCATTCAGTTGCAGATGATATGGTGTACTTCGCTGATAGTGAATGTTGAATTCTTCTGTCAATGCCTCAATGGTTATGTTCAGAAAGTGAGTGCCTTGATCACTCATCAAAATCTCCGGGCATCCAAACCTTGTAAGGGTGTCTTCAAATATGAACTGCGTGGCAGTACTTGCACTACAGTCCTTCACTGGCTTCGCTTCTTCCCATATGGTGAGGTAATTAGTTGCAGTAATAATGTACCTCGCACCAGTTCTTTTTTTTCAGTGGGTTTATAGGTCCCACGAAATCAATTGCCCATTTCTCAAATGCCTGTAATGTCAACTGTGGATTCAATGGCATTTCATCTCTTCGCGACGGCCTTCCTGTCCTCTGACAGACATCCCAGCTTTGGAAATGCTCATTCGCGCCTTTGTGAATTTTAGGCCACCATATCCCTGCCCGCAATATCTTCTGCACAGTGTATCTTCCTGTGTAGTGACCTCCTGCTGCTCCGGAATGTGCATTAGCCAGTATGAATGGTTTCTTGTGCTCTAACACACACCTACGCAGTACTTCATCCAACCCTAATTTGTATAACTGTCTAGCAACTATGGTGAAGTCTGCTGCTCTTACTACCAGCTGCTTCTTTTGTTGCGTAGTAAACTCTATGGGTGCCAATCCAATAGTCAAGAAGTCTATGATGTCTTTATAATATTCATCAGCTATCTGGATAGCAAACAACTGTGCACCAGGCAGATTGTCTTCCAGGTTCGTAGGCTCTTCTCCTGACTCGATCCTTCACAGATGATCAGGTCCTAAGTTCAATCGGCCCAGCTTAACCACTATTTCAAAGTCATTCTCCTGAAAGAGTAATACCCATCTGCAAATTTGCCCCCCTAACACTAGCTTGTTGACTAGGTATTTCAAAGCAAAAATGGTCAGTAAACATAGAGAAGTGCGCACCCAACAAATTGTGTCTGAACTTTTGCAACGCGTAGACCATAGCTAGGCCTTCTCTCTCAGTGGTGGTATAATTCTTCTCTGCAGATGGGAGCTTCCTGCTCGAAAATGCGATGCGATGGTCAATACCTCCCTCTCCTAGTTGTGTTAAGACAACTCCCAATGCTATACAAGAAGCATCAACATGGACATGAAACAGCTTCTCCCAATCTAGAAAAAATAGGATTGTCGTAGTTACCATTTTCTTTTTTAAGGTGTCAAAGCCTTGTTCACACTCTGCGTTCAAGATGAACAACACATATTTATTTAATAGCTTCTCCATGGCTGTGGTTATCTATGCATAACCCTTTATAAACTTCCTGTAGTAACCGGTATGCCCCAATGTAGTGCACAATTGCTTAACTGAATTCAGTGTTGGCAAGTTTACAATAACTACGATCTTCGCAAGATCAACCATCAAGCCCTGCATGCACACAATGTGTCCCAACATAATTACATAAGGTACACAAAAGATACACTTCTTTAGGTTTAATGACATTTGATGTCGTTTGCAGTTTTCTAGCATCAATCTGAGATTTGCGCAATGGTCCTTCAGCAACCCGAATACTATCCAATCATCGAAATAAGCTTCTAAAAACTTATGCATGAATTCTTTAAATGCTGTGACCACAACTCTAGAAAAGATGGCAGGTGCGTTCTTCAGACTAAATGGCATCACTGTGTACTGGAACGACCCCCATTCAGTGGCAAAAGTGGTCTTATGTCTATCCGTGGGATCAATTCTTATCTGATGATATCCCGAAAATCCATCAGTAAAGGAATAGGCCTCATTCCCTCCAATAATATCAAGCACCTCATTAGTGAAAGGAGTAGGAAATCGGTAAGGCATTGAAGCATCATTCAATTTTCTAAGATCTACATAGATTCTGATCTCACCTTTTGTCTTCTTATCTTGGAAAACCAGAGGGATTATCGACTCTTACTCTTCGACTGGCTCGATGATCCCTACGTCAAGCATTTTATCAAGTTCTGCTCTGACTCGTTCTTTGTATCGTGGATTTATTCTATAGGTTCTCTACTTAACAGGTTTTGCACCTGGCTTAAGAGGTATCTTCATAACCCCTAAATCACCTAAAATTCCCTTCATCTCTGTAAACTTTGTCGGGAATAAATCCTGATACTCATGTAACATGAATGTGATCTCGGTGACAGTCTGATCGTCCCAATAGTCTCCGATACTTGAGAACTTCAGCTCTTCACTGGTGCCAATGTTCACTTTCCTTTTTTTCACAGGTCCACTCATGTCTGGAATTTCCAGTGGAGGTCCCTCTATGTCGCGCGCTCCTTCTGAGTCTGGGATGTTTATGTTGCACGGGTCCTCCTCATCACTTCCTTCTTTATCTTCAATCTCTTCAGCTAGGTTATAACATTCCATGGCATGTTCTACCTATTCCTTCCATTCTGTCTGTAGGCTTGCAGGTACACTATCAGGTCCAAAGAATTCCTCTAATGTCATGTTTCTATGTGGACATTTTGGTCTGAATATTATTTCCTTAATAATTTGCAGTGCATCATTTATGGTAGGACTCTCATCTTCAAAACTCAAACTCTTCTGGAAATTCACAGTCAAGGTAGTCCAATCTGTAGTTTCCCTGCGCAAATCCATGTCTAAGTACCATTTCTTTGGAATTTCTTCCTCGAACGTGTGCACAAACAGATGCACCCATTATGTCTGTGGTCTCTCCTGCCATGCTAGTGAACAGACCTCAATATGCTATCTTGGATTTGTCTTTCCATTGTATTTCTCAAACGGTAGTAACCTTGTCAGCAAACTTGATCTGCATCTTGATTTTGCATTGATCCCATGTGGTCAATGTCTGCTTATGTGCATCCCACCATCTGGCAAGTGTCTCGTGCAATGCCATATCTAGTGCTGGTAAGCAATGTTCATCAACAATTGCTACAGTATATTCTTTGATAAATGAATAAAAAGTAGATAAACCATCATAAGTGGGGATTGGGCTTACCTCCCTTCCAATCCAGCGTAGTGACTTTGTAACCTGCGCGCATCTCCTTGCAGATACTTCATGGTAGCGACTTTGCCAATTCTCTAGTCTTGCATCAAAATCTGAAATGCAAGAGCTGTCGCATCTCTAGCTAAGTTTTCCATCCGTAGTAGGATTAATATAGTCTTCCTGGTTCGTATTCATCTTGTACAGGAGGTCCAAGTCTTGAGCTCTGGATTCCTCCTAAATGGGCTCGCTGTATCTATCTCTGTCTGCAGGGTCTAGTGGTGCAATGACCCTGAGATGTTTTCCTTCAAATATCATCTTCTTTGTGCTCAAGTTTATGATGGCGAGGTTATCGATAGCCTAGTCAATTCCTAATAGTGTAGGAAAAGGATAACTATCATCCACAATCTCGATAACCTCAAAATCTGCGTGGCTTTGCACTCCATAAATGTCAACAACAACATTGGCCAGTCTTCCAAAGGGTATGACTTTCTCCTGATTTCCCATTCTCAACTAGATAGGTGACCATAACAGCTTTGGTCTCACCATCTACTACCATGTCTGTTTAGTTAAGACCTTTACTTCAGATCCCAGATCAAGGATGATCTCATCCATTTCGTAATCTCCTATCTATGCACTGAGTCTCATTTCTCTGCTTGTTCTCTTGTGTTTCTTGATGTGGTGAACTTCCCTATCAATAGTTTCAATTTCGTTGTGCAGTTCATACTAATCTAACAACTTCTGCAACTCTGCTATAGCGTTTGGACTCTTCAACAACTTCATGCAGCTCCTGAGGAACTGCGCAACAAAGGTGCCTATCTCTGCTGCAACACTTGTTCTGTCATAAGAAGCCAGCATATCTTCTATATGCGGTATTTCACTGCGCAGCAGGATTATTGGTGATCGAGGTGCTGATTCTTTGAAGATATCCCACGCTTCTTCAAATACTTTTCTGTTTTTCTCTAAGTTGAAAGCACGTGCTCTCCCTTGAGCTTTTCTTATCCATATTGTTTCAAGAGGAGTCTGCTTAGTGTTAAAATCTCCTGAAGTCGAAGCTTCTGCTCCTCTATCTCTCCCTGTCCTAGCGCCACTTTGCGTCACTACATTGATACTTGTATCCGCAGGCCTCCTCTCTGCTGCAATCAACTGAATGTTTGGGTTCGGCAGATTTTGCCACTTCCGTTTCTGCATTTATACCTCTAACACTGGGCAGTCTTCAATAACATGATCGAATAATTTATAGTAATTACACGTAGTGCATGGGTTGGTACAGTCTCTAGATACATGGCCAGCCTAACCACAGTTATAACAGATGACTTGACCTCGGCCTCTTCCTTGCGCTGGGCTATTATTCCTTCCTCTCTCGCAGTATCCTCCGCGGCCTCTATATGCTCCCAAAACATGATGGACATTATCTTGTTTCCGCGGAGTCTCTTCTTGGAATTTGTATACTCCGCCATACATGCACTCAATATCTTTCTTCCTTTCCAACATAAGCTCATATGCGCGGCAGTTGGACTCATCATGCCCAACTGACTTACATAAATTACAATATAGGTTTTTAGGTGTTCTTACGTATTTCTGTATTAGGTAGCAGTCTTCTAGATGATGTCCTCTAGTTCTGCAAATTTCACACCATGGCCCTTGGTTCGTATTTAATGGGTTTGGTCCACCCATGTTAAGGAAATCTTGGAATAAAGGACAGTGATCCTTAGTGTGTCCTTCTCTCTTACATCCTGTACACTAAACTTCTTGTCTATTCTTCTTTCCTTTCTTGATATTCTGTAATTATAGTGTCAGGGTAGCCAACTAGGTCCGAATCTATGACATTGACCCAGTGCTAGTTTCTCTGATCGGTGAAGCTTCCAACTTAATCACGATCTCCAAGGCCTCTGCCTGTGAAGCCACCTTCTTCTGCATCAACGACTGTCTGATATGGGGTGATAGCATGGCTATAAACCATTCCTTGTGCTATTGCAGTGCTATAATGAAGCTTACATGGTCCATTAGTGTCTTAAATTTTTGGTCAAATTCCTAGACTGTTTCATTAGGTTTTTGCTTGATCTCTTTTAACTCTGTTATACACTATGACTCTAACTTCAGCTTCTTAAATTCTGCTAAGAGTGCAACCTTGATTTCTACCAGGGTTCTATTCTATCCCTGCAAGTATTTCATGAACCAATGCAGTGCTCTATCTCTAAAGGTGGTGACGAGTTGTGATTGCTTAACATCATCATCCTATACTTGTTTAACACTCCATATGGCTTCACATAGAAACCAATGTTGATCAGGGTCTTCTAGACCCATTCCTTTGAATATCGGAAGCTTAATATCCTCAGTCATACTTCTTCTAGGTGGTGGAGGGTTCTGTGTGTAAAAAATAAATGGGGTATTCTACTGATTGTTCTGAGTGCTAAGGATACTCAGAACTGGTTGACTTTGTCTAATGAGAGGTGCGTTGTTCACAACCGGTGGATTCTGTGGAGTAATAGACTGATAGGTGGAAGATAGAGGTGCGGTTTGGCTATTAGGGTTTTCTTCTGAATCAATGTCTACGTAGAGTCCACTGGAATTCTTCTTAGGTGTATATTTATATCTTTTTCGACTTCTCAAATTATGTGTCTCTTCGTCAGACTCGCTAAAAATTCTATTACAGATTCCAAAAATTTCATTGTATTCTAAAAACGCCTTTCTCGGCTAAAAGAATTTTGATGTATAAACTAAGGTTGTTCAAGTACTTACCTCAGAATCCCTTGAAAAAATATGTTTCAACTGCACTATAGGACTTTAGCATGTCCACAACGAACTGCGTCACAAAGCTCTACAGTGTACTGTCGACCCAGAAGTCACTGCTCATGTGAATGGACTATCTACTGCTTTGAGCCTTTCGATAAGCACTGGTGTCCACTCAGTCGGTACATCGTGTGGTGTACAGTTTCTTTGCTCTGCGAGCCTTGAAAACCACTCTTGTAGCTCGTTTCCAAAAGACACCCAGAAAAATTCATGAACGTCTTTTCATAGGTACTTGTTCAACCACTGGATTTTAGAGAGATGCAGGTGTCCATTCTCCTTTCTTGCAAAGTCTCTCTCTGTCTTGTCACACCAAGCCCAGATTTCTTTCTTGTTTGGATGCCAAAAGTCAATACCCAACAAAGCTTATTCTTCATCGCACATCACGACTTCAACTCATCACGCATTCTTAGTGCATCAAAAGAACCATTTGTTGGCTTAAGATATTGTTCTAGAGGTTTCCAATGTAGACCCAGGTTCTTCACGGTTTCAAGGAACCAAAAAAACCCCTTCTCACCGTCCCTTTCGACAACATCCTGCAAACAAACTGAGGTCTCACCCGAGGTGTAGCTATGGGGACACTATGCAATCAGGTTTCCACAGCGACGTGATGGGTGTTGGGCCTTGGAAATGCCCCTTTTTACCACACTCATTATATCATTTTGCCCTGTTACACCCTACTTTCATAAACCATATACATGCCTTCTTCCAGATCAATCAACAATCCTGACAATGTATAATTCATTATTGCTTCATTTATTTAATGCCTAAGATTGTTATGGTTATGAATTCTAGCCTTTGTTTTATGCTAACTTGTGTTGATTTCATTAAGTCAAGATCAAAGCACAGGTGTATCAGCTGCAATGCCTTGGGAAAGAATCACACGTGGTGCCAGCTGTTACTATTCAGAGTTGATTCCTCATATTCAAAGGGACAATGCATCTTTCCACGAGAAGCTGTAACAGGTCTTCGCTAAAATAGAGCATTGCTGCAACAAACAGGACACCTCCCAATTGGTTAATCCATTGAATCCATTGACTGCTAGAGTAACAATATCCTTCATGTCTAACGGCCTCATTCAATATGGCTGTAATAGTTTTAGTTGTAACTCCGCAGCATGAAGATCAGAGATCTTCATTGCTGCATCAAATTAGGGGATCATGAACTATACTTGGCATATATAAATATGGGAAGGATTTCCATGTCTGGGGGTTCGTTAATTATCATTTTGTACAAGCTGTAACAGAGACCTGAGACTATGGATTACCATCTTTAATATCAAGAGAAGAGTTCTTCATATTTCCGTGTCTTAATTTGTGGTAGTTCACGATGTTTCTGTTAGAAGGCTAGGGCCCTCCTTCTCACAAATATTGTTGAGTTAAGTAGGTAGTTAAATTTATTTATTTCCTGTTGTATGGTGTGGAATCGCATTTGGCATATTACTAGTAGCTACAACAGAGAATTTACAATTGCATTCTTTTCTGATAGTTTATTCTTTGCATCCTAAATAGCTGCAACTGTGTGGTGTGACAGTCAACTGTGTAGGTTAGTTTAATTGATGCATGGTGTGTTATAATTAGCTATTACATCCAAGCTCAACTTCAATCCCTTTCAATCATTTATGCTTTCTAGGATTTCCAATATTTATCAAATTAGAGTCCAACCTTATTTTCTAATTTTGGTTGTTGTTGTATCTTTCTTGAATTCATTTGATTAGGCAGATTGTGAGTGAGTTACAGTAGCTGTTAGATTAATCAGTTTGGTAAAGATTGAATACTGTAGTTTGATAATTATAGGATTTAACTTCTTGCAAAAGTAATCTAGTTCATTTCTATTCCTAGATCAGTAACTGCTGGGTTGATTTCTGTAGGAAGATAACTATACTTTGAATTCTTAGATGTATGCGTCAGATTAGTTTTATTTGTGGAATGAGTTTGGATGAAAAGATATGTAGAATTGTTATCTCCATTTAGTCAATCAACTACTTGAAATCTTTATGCATAGATTGTTCTTATTGCCATTGAAATAAAAGACTTCCCTGGGTTGACAATTTATATTGAGCATCCTGTGCGTTAATTGTAATTAATTAGCATATAGGGTGACCAAAATTCTGGCGATGTTGCCGGGGATGGTAATTGATAGACATAGTTAGTAGTTGGTATATTGATTTAATTTTGATTTAATCATTTACATCATGCATGAATACAAGAAAAACAAATCGGGAACCCGCTTTGAACACTAACACTGTAGGTGGAAGAGGTCGAGGTCGTAACACAGGTCTGGGAAGACAAACACTTATTGATGATATAATTTCCAAAGCTGATTCTTCTACTAGGCCACCACGGATGTCTACAGGAAGATGAAATTATATTCCTCTTAACTTGAGCATTCAACATCAACGGTGGAGAACACAACGGGACCATCTACTCCCAGTGTGGAAAAGAAACCTCCTGAAGACAAGGGAAGCGTTATGGGTGCACCGGATATATAGGATATTTATCATATTAACGGGACCGGAGTTACTAAGGAAGTGTGGTTGGAGACTCGCCGAGAAGTAGAGGAAGAGAGAAGGAGAGAAGAGGAATGGAGGAAAGAAGAAGAAGCAAAAGCAGAGGAAGAACGAATAAAGAAGTCTATTGAATTTTGGAACAACATGACTAATAGAGAACATGAAGGGGTGAATGAACATCAGGAGAAGCAGGAAGAGGAAGTGGAAGATAATCATCCAGGTGACACTGTGGTCACATTAGAATTCCCTATCCTTCAGACACCTGGAGCAGCTCCTATAAAAAATATCTCACCATCATTTCTCCGAAATTTCCATGGTAAATCTTCTGAAGATCCTGATGAATTTCTTTTTGATTTTGATATCCTCTGTCGCAGTTATTACTATACCTCTAGTGTTCAGAAGCTGAAACTATTCCCAACCACCTTGAAAGGAAATGCTCTGTGTTGGTTCATGAGTCTAGGTCGTGAGACCATTACTACTTGGGACCAAATGAAACAAACCTTTCTTTCTAAATATCAAGAATATTGTAGAACTAGTGATAGAAAGGAAGAGTTGTTTAAAATGGTTCAAAAGGATGAGGAGAGATTGGAAGACTTTGTGGAAAGATTGTTGTACAATTTACAAAGGTCTGGTCACACTGAGATTGGAAAAGATGTACTCAATATTATCTTGCTACGAGGAATTAGAGAAGATTGCCTTGATATGTTGAATTTGTTGGGGAAAGGGGACATCTCAAAGGAACCCTTCGTGAAGATCATCGAATTATGTCGAAGGTACTCAAGGGGATCCTCTAGAACTAACAAACGAGACAAGGATCGAGATCAAGATGTCTTCACTAGGACACAGAAGTTAGCTAGTGGAGGAGCCACTCAAGCAAAAATAGGAAACTTACTAGAGAATTTTAAAACTAATATGATGAGTTCCATTTCCTCAGAGTTAGATGTTTTGAGAGCAAAATAGAAGCAAGCAGTAGAATATCTTACACTTGGTGTATTCTGTCCTAAATGTAGGAAAAAGCACCCGTTGAAAGAATGCCCGCTAAAGAAGGAAGAGATATGTAGGATATGTAAATTGGAGCATGACACCAAGGAATATCCTTCATTACCCAAAGTCAAAGCAGTCCTGCAGGCATCCACTTCAGATGTGGACTTACTTTATTGCACAGAAAAAACCTTGGCAGCCTTGCAATTAAGGTATGAATCCAGATCCATCAATATTCTTGAATCTAGATCGCAGTTAAGCACTAAAAAGTGCCATATGATGATGAGCGAGGGCATAGTTCTGGGGCACTTCCTCTCTTCTGATGGTATCCAAGTAGACCCATCCCAAATTAAGGTAATTGAAAATATACCAACTCCTGGAACACAAAAATATGTACGTAGCTTCTTAGGGCATGCTGGCTATTACAAAAGATTCATAAAAAAAGTTTCCAAACAAGCTTCTCCTTTGTTCACCTTGTTGATGAAGGATGCATAGTTTGTTTGGAATGATGCCATTTACTGTACTTAAGAAAAGGCTATCTACAACACCCATCTTATGAGGACCCAACTGGGCTCTGCCTTTTCATATCTCTTTAGATGCTTCAGAAACCGCCATTGGAGCAGTTTTAGGACATCAGGAAGGTAATGCCCCATATGCAATTTATTACAATAGTAAGAACTTATCGCCTGCTAAACTAAACTATACTGTCATAGAGAAAGAGTTCCTTTCCATAGTTTATGCCATCAAAAAATTTAGACACTACATTACTGGATACTCCACTTTTGTGCACACTAATCATTCTACCATCAAATATTTAATGAATAAACCAATCACAAATGCTAGAGTTACTAGATGGCTGCTACTGTTACAGGAATTTGATATCACAATTATTGATAGACCACGGAAGGAAAACGTTGTTGCAAACTTTTTATCTTGACTTACTAACAGTGATGACAATTTACCAGTCGAAGATTCCTTCCCTGATGAGCATTTGTTTGCAGTATCAGCTCATTCCCCATGGTATGCGGATATTGCTAACTTTTTGGCTGCAGGTAAGCTTCCAACACATCTGTCGAAGAGAGAAAAAAGAACATACAACAAAGTGGTAGGTATTGTTGTATCGATGGACATCTTTTCTACACAGGGCTTGACTTAGAAATTAGAAGATGTGTAAGAGAAGATGAGATCATCAGTATCCTAAAGGCTTGCCATGATGAGCCCTGTGGGGGACATTTTGCTGACAAAAGGATAGGTCATAAGGTTTTAAGAATGGGTTATTTTTGGCCTACATTGTTCAGGGATGTGAAGAAGTATGTTAAGGAATGTGATAGCAGCCAAAGTATGGTCCATCCCAATAGATTAAATGAAATGCCTCTTCAGCCACAACTCGTGGCTGAACCATTTGACAGATGGGCTCTGGATTTTGTAGGGCCTATCAACCCTCCCTCAAAACAAAAAGTTCACATCTTGGTTTGCACAGATTACATGACCAAATGGGTGGAAGCTATAGCCTTGGTCAAATCCAATGATTAGGCTGTAATTGATTTCCTATATGAAGAAATTTTTACTTGGTTTGGAGTACCTAAGGAAATTGTTACAAATGGTGGACCACAATTCGTGTCTCACAAATTGGAAGCCCTGTTACAAAAGTTTCACATTCAACACAAAATAGCCTTGCCATATCATCCACAGGCCAATGGCCAAGTGGAAAGTACAGACAAAGTCATCAAGGCTATTTTGACAAAGACAGTGAAAAGCCATCGTGAATATTGGGTTGAGAGACTTCTAGAGGCACTGTGGACCTATCGCACTACATGGCGTAACACCACTGGTTTTTCCCCATATGAATTGGTGTATGGTAAGAATGTTGTTTTTCCAATTGAATTTGAAACCAGAACTTTGAAGACACTTGTAGAAGCAAACCTTGATTTATCAGAAGCACAGAGGAACCGACTGAATCAACTCAATGAACTGGATGAGAAGCGCACAACTGCAGTACATCACACAGCTTTGATCCAATAACATCACTCTAAATGGCATGATAGATTTATAAAGAAGAAATTCTTCCGAGAGGGAGACTGGGCTTTGTTATATGATTCACGGTTTAAGAGGGATTTCAAGGGCAAGTTGCGCACTCATTGGTTGGGACCTTATCAGATAGATCAAGTATTTGACAATGGAACAGTTCGGTTGATCACCATTGATGAAAATAAGACACCATTATTTGCAAATGGTCATCGACTGTGACTGTATCACAAACCGATCTCAAAGAATGCTTTAATTTCACATGTTGCAGCTGATCTAGATTATCAGTTAACGCTAGGGTAGGGATTTTTCTCAACCCCTATGAATTTTTAAGAACTGCAATTTCCACACATAATTTGTACATAAATAATTCCTTTTTCTTTCTGTATTTTATTTATTCTTTCCTTTACACTTGATCAGGTTTGTTTTGAAGAACTATGTGTAGGAATTAATTCGAGGAGCAGCAGTCATGACTGGGCCAGACGATTGCAGACACCCTACATTGTTTTCCTGATCTAATAAAGCTCTTTGAAGAAGATGGATGGTTTGTTGGCCTTCAGCAGCCAGCTGAAAATTTTTCCTGTTACTCCACTCTATGTAGCTGCGACTCCTTACCTTGTTCATTTTCCCAATTTTTGCAGCTGCGACTCCGCTATTTTTCATCAACTTCACTTTTCCAGCAGCTGCGACTCCGCTACTTTTTCCCATTTTGCCAAGTTTTGTAGCTGTAACTCCGTTATTCTTCATTCATTCCACTTTTTTCTAGAAGCTGCAACTCCACCATTTTCGACTATTTTTGCTAATTTTCGCAGCTGCAACTCCGCTATTTTCATTCATTCCACTTTTTCCCAGTAGCTGTGACTCCGCTATTCTTGCCTATTTTACCAATTTTCACAGTTGTGACTCTGGCACATTTCTCTGAACTCTGCCCAAGTCTTCATTCCTAGTTCCTTTTATTCATCAACAGTAAACTCCGCTAGATTGTCTTCCTCTTAGAACAGTCTCGCCGCTAATGATTTGACCAGGCTTTAATTTAAATTATCACTCCACAGTTCCAATCGCAGTCTGCCAAGAATGAAGAAAATTATTGGGTCGTCTCGCATATCCGTCAACATGGATGTACTTATCAGCCTGGATGGTGGTGGTTAACTCATCTCAGCACATCCGCATTTATGATCTCTTAATGGAATTAATGACGAAGTTGGGTTATGGTGGCAATTTAAGGCTGAGCTCATAAAACGAAGGTACGGATTTTGACCTTTTACATGATTAAGCATCAAATTAAATGTGGCAATGATGAGCACGTTGTACACACTTAAGCATCAAGGAATTTGTCAGGATTAACAACCTGACCATCAACTTACCCGATTCATACCAAAATGCCTCAATTATGCTATTTTTCCTTAACTATATCATCTCACTACGGATTGAAAATTGCGCCATCGTTCCTAAAATACCCAATTTCAAATTCCGGCTATTCCATGAATGTCCATAAGCTGCGACTTCCACGTCTGAACTGGTAATCACTGTATTTGTTATTTGAATTACGAAGGGAGGTTGATATGGGTAACCTGGTTAGGCATGAACCTGAAAATACGGAAGCTCTGCGTGCCAACGCAGAAGTTTTCGCCATTTTTGCAGTAGCTGGGTGGACCAAGTATTTTCAACGTTTAAGCGGTTTCCAAATCGAAACGACATTACATTTTGTTTTTAACTTGACTGATACTCATTCTAAAGTCAAGGGGGTACGCATTGAGGTTACAGAGGCAATTATATCCGAGGATACTGGCTTACCCCAAGTTGGGAAGAAATTGTTTGGACGGAAAGTGCTGAATTTTATTGCAATAAGGGAATCTCTTGCAGTTGGGGAGAATGTTTGTCCAAAAGGTCGTGGAATTGCACTGGAATCGTTACCTTGTGCCTGGGATCAAGTGGAATTTTTTCTGAAGAAATATATCTCCTATGAAGGTAGGTACCAAACTATCTATTTCTCCAAATTCCCCTTATTATCTCATCTACGCCATGGCAACCTAGTTAATATGTCATTTTATATTTTTAAGACCCTAGAAAACATGGCTGGATATGCATGAACATCCCAGCACCCGGTTTCTTCCCTCACCAACCATGGTTTAATTAAATTGTTAATTTTAATAGCCCTTGCACACCGGAATTTGACCTGGGCACAATTTCTTGCTGGGGCTGGGGAAATTAGAGAACCTGTATTAGAATTGGGGGTATTGGAGAAGGAGAAGAGGACTGGAGTCCCTCAAATTTAGTTGGGGGGGAGGATGGAGTATCAGCAGGAAATCAGATTGAAGGAGAAGAAGAAGTAGATATGGGGGAAGCTGCGACAGCAGTGAACCTGGATGGAGTATCAGTAGGAAATCAGATTGGAGGAGAAGAAGAAGTAGATATGGGGGAAGCTGCGACAACAGTGAACCCTGTTATAGAGGAAATGATGATGGAAACTAAAATGGCACATGAGGCAGTAACATTAGAAGCTGGAATAGCAGCAAATCCTATAGGGGAAGAAACATATCCAATTGAAATTGTAGTTAGGGTGGCGGCTGAAGCAGTGGAAATAGTGTCATTAGTAGCTTTAGCATATGAGGCTGAAGCTGGAGTAGTGGTTGAATCTACGACAATAGAAGCTTCAACTGTGGAAGTCGTAATGCAAGAAGGAGAACACTAGGAAGAGGCAGCAGAGGAAGGAAAAATGGAGGTTTTAGATATCCCATCCTCGCCAAAAATCAAGGGAACTATTGTTGAAGAAAAGGAATTCGTTGTTCTCTCTGAAAATTTGGAAACCGTTGTGTCATAGAAGAAAATAAAGAGGTCAGGGAATAAGGGTCAGACAACTACGCCAAAAAAGAAGAGAAGAACTAGAGTTGCTACAGCAGCAGCAGCATGCAGTGAAGACCAACCATTGGAAGTTGTGAAGAGAATGACTTGATCTATGGCAGCAGCAGAGACAACATGTGCAATTGGGGAAAATATTGAATTACCCACAACAGAGACATCATGTGCAATTGGGGCAAGTATTGAATTACCCACAATAGAAGCAGCTTGTGTAATTGGGATAGGCATAGAAAAAACACCTGCTATCACACAAGAACCTGCTATGGACGAACCTCAAGTTGAAAACCTCCTTTATGAAAATGAACTGTTAAAAGAGGAAGTGCAAATGCTTTGGAATGAGTTGGAGAAATGGAAGGAAGTGACTGGGAAACAAGCAGAAAAGAATTTGAATATGTTAATAAAAGCTGCGAATTTGATAGAAAATTCATCCCCTACTTTGGGGAATGAGGAACAAGGAGAAATGGTATGCCCAGAATGCGGAGACATATTCTTTTTAGCAGGGCATGGGGTTATAGTGCTGGGAAGGGAAGCACAAAGTCTTGCACAAACAAAGCAAGAAGGAGAAAGAGCACCAGAAATGGAGTTGATGGAGGGGAATGAGAAAGAAGTTGCATAATCCCTAATCTGGATTTAGGAGAATATTGAGGTAATCCAAGAACAACCTCAGCAATTTGAAGAAATAAGCAAACAGGGTGTTGTTACACAAGAACAAACATGCCTTAAATTGTTTAGTGAAGTTGTAACTCAGACAACAATCACTGACATTGAGGAACAAGGGGAAGACATTGTTACATAAGAACCAGTGTCCTTAAAAATATTTGTTGAGACTACAACTCAAACTGATGTTGCTGAGGTAGAATTGAATGGATGGGATGCTACCACACAAGAACCAACATCCCCAAAATTAGCTACTGAGATTGCAACACAAGCAGAGGTCACTGCAACACCAATGTAAAATGAGGCTACTACATTGTTAATCCACAATGGGAAAGATGGAACATCTGGTGACGAGGTAAGAATGCTACTATCTCAAGGAATCATTACTTTAGATTCTAATGATGAAAAAGATGTGGAGGATAGAAGGATTCAGCGACTCGAGAAAAAAAATTTCTCACTAAATCTTGAGCTACATAAATGGAAGAAATATATTGCTTAGTGCAAAGAAGGGATGGCCCCCCTCCATGAACATAGAAATATTGTCAGGGAATTAAGAGAGAAATGGGATGAGGAATTGTACTTCCAGAAAATCCAGTGGGAAAATGTTCAAAAAGAGTTGGAAGAGTTGAAGAAATTCAAATCCATGCAACAAGAGAAGAACCAATTCTATATTCTTTCCTGGGAATTGCTGAGTTGCAAGGCTCCATCCCCTTCCTACCCTGTCTTTCTTTATGAACAGACAAATTTATTTAAGATGAAGGCATTAAAGGAAGGAAGGCCATTTGAGCTAGCAACAATCTCTCAGTTTTTAGAAACTTTCCTCGAAAGCGATGACGAGGAGCAAAATTTGTTGTGTGAATTATATTTACATGATAAAGCCTGCTATATTGACTCTCATTCCAATCATGTGCCCCATTTCGGGGATGTTCAGCTGAGAGCATTTAATTCTTTTTTCATCAACCATGTAAAATGGCGAGATGCCTTCCAAACTATCACAAAGAATGAGGATAATTCCACTCTTTGGATTAGAAATGAACCTCGGCTTCCAATAGGAATCAAAGCCATGCATGCAAAGTCTCGCGTTTCCTGAGATTGTTCAACACTTGGAAAATCTGCAAGAAAGAATCATCACTACCTATGTCCAGATAATTTCTAGCAATCAGCAGGATGCCCTGGAAGGTAGTGAGTACAGATGGTTATATTCTTCCCCAGCTTTGAAGGAAGGGAAACCATATTGCTTTGAGAATTTTAAGCAGGCTTTAACAAGGGTGCTTAGGTATGTGCAATGCATGAAAAAGTGTGTTTCCTAGTGGCTTGGGCTGAGATTCAGATTTCCCCTCATATGGTTGCCTATGAATTTTTATAGAAACAACTATGTTTTGACTGAAAAGGAGGAAAAGCAGTGCTGGGAGAAGTGGGATGCCTATCATGGACTTGTGCATCATGGGGAACCAATGGAATTCGCATACAATCTTACCAATCTTCACAGGTACAATTTGGATTCAGATTCAGACTGGTGGATGTTATGCATGAGGATATACAAATGGATAGTTGGGGGGATATGTTGGGCCCTAGAAATGCCCCTTTTTTACCACACTTACTATATCATTTTGCCCTGTTACACCCTACTTTCATAAACCATATACATGCCTTCTTCTAGATCAATCAACAATCCTGACTAGGTATAATTCTTTATTGCTTCATTTATTTAATGCCTAAGATTGTTATGGTTATGAATTCTAGCCTTTGATTTATGCTAACTTGTGTTGATTTAATTAAGTGAAGATCAAAGCACAAGTGTATCAGCCGCAATGCCTTGGGAAAGAATCACACGTGGTGCCAGTTGTTACTCTTCAGAGTTGATTCCTCATATTCAAAGGGACAACGCATCATTCCATGAGAAGCTGTAACAGGTCTTCACTGAAACAAAGCATTGCTGCAATAGATAGGACGTCTCCCAATTGGTTAATACGTTGAATCCATTGAATTCTAGAGTAACAATAACCTTCATGTCTAACGGCCTCATTCAATACGGCTATAATAGTTTTAGTTGTAACTCCACAACATGAAGATCAGAGATCTTCATTGTTGCATGAAATAAGGGGATCATGAACTGTACTTGGCATGTATAAATATGGGAAAGTTTTCCATGTCTCGGGGTTGGTTAATTATAATTTTGTACAAGATGTAACAGAGAGCTGAGACTGTGGATTACCATCTTTAATATTAAGAGTAGAGTTCTTCACATTTCTATGTATTAATTTGTGGTAGTTCATAGCATCTCTATTAAAAGGCCAGGGCCCGCCTTCTCATAGAGATTGCTGAGTTAAGTGGGTAGTTAAATTTATTTATTTCCTATTGTATGGTGTGGAATCGCATTAGGCGTATTAATAGTAGCTGCAACATAGAATTTACAATTGCATTCTTTTATGATAGTTTATTCTTTGCATCCTGAATAGCTGCAACTGTGTGGTGTGACAGTCGACTGTGTAGGTTAGTTTAATTGATGCATGGTGTGTTAGAATTAGCTGTTCCAACCAAGCTCAGCTTGAATCCCTTTCAATCATTTATGCTTTCTAGGATTTCCAATATTTATCAAATTAGAGTCCAAGCTTATTTTCTAATTCTAGTTGTTGTTGTATCTTTCTTGAATTCATTTGATTAGGAATATTGTGAGTGAGTTACAGTAGCTGTTAGATGAATCATTTTGGTAAATAATGAATACTGTAGTTTGACAATTATAGGATTTAACTTCTTGCAAAAGTAATCTAGTTCATTTCTATTCCTAGATCAGTAACTGCTGGGTTGATTTATGTAGGAAGATAACTATACTTTGAATTCCTAGATGTATGAGTTAGATTAGTTTTGATTATGGAATGAGTTTGGCTGAGCAGATAGGTAGAATTGTTATCTCCATTTAGTTAATCAACTACTTGAAATGTTTATGCATAGATTGTTCTTATTGCCATTGAAATAAAAGACTTCCCTCGGTTGACAATTTATATTGAGTATCTTGTGTGTTAATTGTAATTAATTAGCATATAGGGTGACCAACAATGAGTTGTTCGGATGGAACTACTCTGCAGTGTGCTGCGGGACTCGTACTGGGGACTAAAGACTGCGTGATGATAGTCTATGTCACGGTCCTCGCCCTACAAGCTACAATACTTGCATAACCAATGCATCTACAAATTGCATGGTTCGAACAGGGCACAACTACTAGGAGAGCACAACTGGCTTATATGCTTCCTCTTCAGACTTAAGGGTGAAATCGCGAACCTGGGAAACACTTTGGTGACAAACAGAGTGAAAAAAATGGAGCACAGGCAGATGATCACGTGAAAAAAAGTCAAACTGAAACTCTAGGCCGAGAGTTTTAAAAACTCTAGGTGAAGAGTTTAAAAAACTCTAGGCCAAGAGTTTTGAGAGTTCAAACTCTGGGCTGAGAATTTAAAAATAATCTAGGCCGAGATTTTGAACCAATCGCCGCACTGTATTTTGAAAAAAATTCTCGGATGAGAGTTTGAACTAAACTCTGGGCCGATAGTTTGGAAGACATTTTCTCGCCCGAGAGTTTATGGTCAACAATTCTAGCACCATTTCTGCAGAATTCAAAAATGCATCACTTTAACAAGGCCGGACCACTCCAAAACATGAGAATTAGATGTCGGAGTTTATACCAATCGATTCATCATTCAATCTACTTTCTATTAATATACGTTTTTTTCAATTTCATGTAGGATTACTATTTTTTTCCATTTTTTTACTAAACTTTATCATTAAAAAAATAAGTGACTGAAAAATCAGTCACAATGAAAATTTAATATCATCACAATGACGAAGCCAATTTTTTTTGAAAAAATACAAGGATGTTCCTTGAAGTGTCCTCTTCAATGGGTTGGTTTAAGTTTGTTTGATAAGAGTAACATTTGAAAGAAAATGTGAAGACAAAAACATGTGTTGATAATGCACCATTTTCTAAACATACGTTGTGTTGATAAATAATAAAAAATAGTTCCCAAGTCTTAAAAAACTCGAAATATAGTCCAGGATCAATTTTAGTGTGTGTATATTATGAGAATACAATGTTTTACCCTAAAATGAATAACCATCTATCAAAACACCGTCGTCAATGCAGGTCACTCATTATCCATACCTAAACTTTTCAAGTATATGCCGTTGGTTGACAACAAATTTGTCCCACAATACGTCCATAAAAAAAATTAAAAAAAATACAAGTGGAAATCTAGTTCAATTATGTAAAAACTTTGTGTTTACTTCAAATTGAAATTCCTAAGGGAGATATGGGTTTGAAGAGGTCGAAGTTGAAAAACATAAAAATCAGCAGTTGTTTTTGTCAAAAACAAGCCAAAATTGTTTCCCAACTTCATGTTTTCACCCTTAACCACTATGAAGACTTTACTTATTACTTTATTCACCCATCTACTGCCTTGGATTGTTTAGCCTTATAACTGATGTAAGCAGATGAATCATACAATACTACGCACACTCGGTGCTACGCATCAAAAAGAGTTATGCAACCTGAACTCTACATATACATGTGATTATTCAACGAACTAATACTTTCACATAATTAGAATAATGCGCATTCATCATTCATCCATACATGTGATACTTAACATATTATTCCCATCTCTCTTCTATAGCAAATACATATAAAATAATTAACATAACAACTGATAAATGAGAATTCAAGCATCCAATGTAAGCAAACAGACAAGTGTAAACATAAACAATCGCACTACACAGGATTTAACGTGGTTCACCCCTAGGATGGAAGCTACGTCCACAATAAATGTTGTTGTATTATTCTTTGGGACGGGTACAACAGTTCTTGTCTACGCACTCAGCTGCAAACTCTCTTCTCTCTCAATAGGCCTCTTCACACACAGCTTGTAGAGCCTTTACAAAATGTATCTGCACAGAGATCTATTCAATCAACAATGTGAACAATACAAAATGAGAGATTCAACAACCCTTTCCCATACAAAATATGCCTTATTTATAGATCATGCCCGTAGGTCATGTCTTTACAATTCGCAGGCAAAAACACTTAGGTTTACAAAACTGTCACGATTTTCTGGTAACCGAACTTGCTAGCTTCTAGTAGCGAATATTCCATCGTGGCTGCCTTCAGCGCATGCTCACATCGCTATCAGCGTCCTTGTCGCGTGCACGCCAACAGGTCACATTCACCGAGCCGTTCATCCTCTAACGACCTTATGTGACTAGGTTGTGTAGTGGTTCTTTCACATGTGAGACCAGTTGCTTTCCTTCCGCATTGCTCCTTACCTGTCGCTTGGAAATCATGGAGAATCTTTACCAAAAATAGACCACCGATGGTCTAACTGGAATCTGTGCCTTCTTCCATCCAACACTCTGCTTTGTCAGATCCCCATAGACTAGCCACCTCGCAGCGCTGTTCTCCTCGTAGCACTGAACCTCACAGCTCTTCTGACGCTGCACTGTGCACAACTTTGCAGCATTCCAAAATCTGACTTGCTAAAAGATGCCTTCAACTGAACTGTGCTCAGCTCCGCAGTTCCAAAATCTGACTTGCTAAAAAATGCCCCACTTGGGCCAGGCCCAACATCGATGCACATGCGCCAAGTCCCATTTTTTCTTCGAAACTAAGACGACTGGACTTCCACAAGGAGAGGAGCTGGGTTGGATGTGACCTTTGTCGATTAATTCTTGGATTTGTCTGCGAATATATTCATTTTCGAGAATGGATCTTCTGTAAACAGATGCGTTAGGAAAAGAAGAACCATGAACAAGTTCAATGGAGTGTTTTACCTGACAATGTTGAGGTACTCCGTCTGGAGCTTGAAATAGGTTCTGGTACTCATTGAGAATATGATCGACTTGCTGCTTCTGTCGAGAGCTGCATTGGTCGGTGACTTGACTCGTTGCTATAGTCTTCTTAGAATGTTGTGGCTTGATCATGATTAATGCGAACTTTTGAGCATGATTGATGATCTTCTTTATCTGTTTGGAAGATATCGGTGCAACTGTCGGTGTAGGTTGACGCTCTGGTATGCTGAACCATCGATTTCGGATTCTCACAATCACCTTTTGAGGTCATGACTGATAACTTCCATGTCTATCCCAGAGGTAAGGTTTCTGAAATAGGGCATCGACTACGGAGAGTGGTGCCACGTCATAGAGTACTTCATCTTCAAAAGGATTTATGAAGTACGTGAGTTTGCACTGTCGAGTGATCCGAAGTTCTTGTCCATCCTTCATCCAACCAATGTTGTAAGTGTAACATCCCTTCAATTGTTATTATTTTGTAAACGTAATTATGATTATTGTAACCATTTCTAGTGAGGAGCTCAAGACCAAGGCCCCACCAGTAAACGTTATATGACATGGTATTTAGTTCTTAAAATTGTAAATCTAGGTCGCTAAAAAGTTGTGATATAACTACACCATGACGGAATGAGTCCACTAAAGGAAAGGGGACGACTAGCTATGAAGCCACGAGAACTGAAGATGTTGATGACGTTATATCATCTTGGTGTCATAGGCACTTAGAGGAAAGTAACGATTTAATTAGTCAACTCTAGACGGGTTAACCTAAAGCTAATAACCTAATAGTCGCAAGCTTTAAAGAAAACCTAACGATGGATTCTTTAGGTTAAAAGTTAAACCCTCATTAGATAATTCTAAGTAAAATGAAAGATCATTTTATTATTATTATTAATATCCTAGTTTCAAATAGGAAAATAAACTAAGCTTATCATTGATAAGTCTAAAAGAGGTTAAACTTATTAATTTATTGATTAATGTACTCATTAGTATATTATGAGATATTAGTAATTCTAAACTATATAAACTATTGAAGTAATTATATAGTTTATAAATTATCTTTATGAGTATGCATATCAAATTGACAGTTGGGTAAAGAAAGTTACTCACATATATGTACCAAATAAGGACTATTGGGAAAAGATATTCTATACTAGCATACATGATGTGAGATATTAATATAGCTGATTACAGATGACTACAAGTCATGTATCCAAATTCATAGACAAAGTTTATTGTATATATGGTTGTTGATATAGCTATAAAATAATTATATTTATACGGTTGTTTTATATATATCTATATATATACAAACATAAATAAGTATTATCAAGAGGACTCAGTCCACTAACAAGAAAGGCATGTAGATAGTGTTAGTGGGGCAACTTTTAAGTTGAAGTTAGTTCCCATAGTGGAGTACTAAACGTAGGATTTAGTGGAGAATATTTAGGAGAATTTTCTGCGATATTGCCTCCATAGTGGAGCGTTAATTCTTTCTTACCTTACCGCCACTTGTTCCTCATGGGTGAGCCAGGTGTTGGCCATTCGAATTGGGAAACTGGAGGGATTCTGCGTTCTAGAGGAAGGCTTGGCGAGAAGAAAAGGGATATAGCATGGAAACTCTGCTGAATGAAAGGGGTAACCGATCCCTGCTACAAACGAAATTTCTGCATACAAAGGCTTTAGAGGGATCTGTCATATGCATTTGAGCGGCAGTCTCATAGTTTTGGGAAAGGGGGGACATAAATCTGGGTTGAATCTGGCATGATATGATTTGAGGGAGAATCTCAACATTTAAATGGAGAGCTCTTCCTGATTGCCTCTTCCTCGTTACTTACAATTGGAGACTTGGTATGTATACCTTTCCTTGCTACCTGCAAATAACGATCTATGTTTGTAGATGTTTCCTTATTTCCTGCGAAAAGCTATTTATATATGTAGATTTTCTTGGATGTTTGCAAATTGTAAACATGTCCATAACAACGAATATCTCTATAAGTAGATTTTCCTTGCTATTTTCGTTGTGAAAGAGTGACCCCTGCAAATATCTGCAAATAGAATTATGATTTAACCTGTTGTAAAACGAATTAGAGGAGGGATCTCATCTATTAACCTTTTGATGAATCTTATGCTTAAACCTTTGCTTAGGGCATAGGAAGAGATGAGCGAACTCTGTAGTTAGTTGTTCGCTCACGTTTTATGTAATAATAGGAATATTTGTCAAGTACTAAGTATGCAGCGTAGATCCCTGAATAGAGTAAGCTGTTGTTCATTTCTTATTCAAATGCTAAGAATCGCTGCCAAAGGCTTCGTAATCAGAGTAGATCATTGAACAGAGACTGATACATTGTTGATGTATAGATGTTTCTATGTTATCTTGACACTTACGTAGATGGACATTATAAACCTTGGGGTTCAATATATGGATTCCACCCATCGTTAGAAAGAGTAGTTTTTTATCGATCTGGAGGGTGAGTAGGATAGGGGTGTAGCAGAAGTAAATGCACGGGAGGAGGAACAAAGAAAACGGTGAAGCTTTTGTTTCTAGGTTTTCTGCCTCGAAGTTTCTCAGTACACGGGGAATCTCTGCATTAGAATGCGTTTGAAAGGAAAACCATGATTCCTGATTTAGACTTACTACTTGTAAGTTCTTTTTATCTTCAGTATTTATGTTTTTTTTTTACAGCATTTGATTGTCTGCCCCTTTCTCTCTACATAACAGATTTTGTGTCCAAATCTCTGTGGTTTGTCCAGAGACAGAGCCAACTTAGTGTAGAGCCAGGTTTGGAGAACGTGGAAAATTACTATGTCATATGTCTTACCTGTGGAAGGCGTAGATCCTTACGGGTGTTTTATATTTTGGTTATACTCCAAGAAGTGTAGGAAGGGTAGATCCCTACTGCTTAGGTATTTTCATGTGGTGTCGACGCACTTTAAGCTTTTGATTATGCTAGATTTAAAATCTTGTTTATGTGTCCTCTGCTTAATCATTATTCATTAAAATAAAAATGATAGATCTGTCATGTATGATGGTAGTCATAGTTTCGATCTTTGTTTAAAAACTTCGGTTGAGTTATTTTAACCTGTAGAGCCCCTCCTCTGGGGTCTTTGTTGTTTAACCTGAAACTCAACCACTTGCTACAAAAAAAATTAGAAGCATAATGACTCGATAAATAAACTAAATAATGAATAAACTAGCAAATTAAAACAAACCATAACCATAACCAGCAAAGCTCGTTTAACCATTGGCGAAGCAACCGTTAGCTCCGCCACCCAACCATAGGCTCATGCTTTCAGTCGCATGGCCTCCCCCGAGCTTTGGGTCGTAGAGCTCACACACGCTTTTCAGAAATCCAGCTTGGGCTTCCCCTCCCACCAGGATTTCTCAGCCAAACCCTTAGATAGCAGCAAGTCTTTGAGGCATTCAAAAATTACGACAATCGTCCAAATCATGCGCCTTTTACCCATTCCCTAAGCCTTCCTTATAAAGGAAAATCTCCTGCGACACATGTCGCTCCATGCATAATTAAATATTTTTATTTAATTATTTAATTAAAACACTCACCCATCCAAGTGTCAGTTTCTCTGGGAAGTGCACCTACATCCCTAAGTTTGCTCTAGTTTGTCCCCCAGATATTTTAATCAACTCCTAGCTTTTAGTTGACTAGGTGTCTAATCTTAGGATTCTATTTTGCTTCTAAATAATGATTTCTATTATTTTAAATGCTCAACAAAAACAACTACTCAAGTGCAAATGTCTAAACTATTTTTTTTTTTTATGCATTTGCTAAGTAATAATCTAGAGTTATTCTCCTAAGTTTTTATGCAGTTTAATTTAACAATCAAACTCACTAGGATCACGGTGCCGCACCGTTGGGCTCCTGGTTCCTTAACTTTAATTCTCTGACATGGCACCACTCCGTCGGGTCCAGTCATCCATGGTTTCCATTCCTCGGCATGGTGCCGCATCGTTGGGTCCTTGCGTCCATTCTTTCATTTCTCGACAGGGTACCGCATCGTCGGGCCCTTCTGCCACCATCTTTCCGTTTTGACTTGCGGGAACTCTTGTAGGGATTTTAGGAATCGTTACCATCCATCCTCCGTCTACATGCTATCTAGGGACTAATGGCGCTGAGGAGTGAGTCCGTTCTCACTGCGCGCCCCTCAACTCGTACGTGACCAGCTCCGTCGTGGCCCACCTCGTACGCCCTCACGCATTCCTCTTGAGCAAGCGGATCAATGCTTATCTGCTCATGCATGGTATTCTTGTCGGAAGTCGATATCGTCGTCGCTCCCCCTGTGTGTGATTTACCCGTACTCTACGACCCTTCATGTTCCTTTGTGTGTCCTTCGGTGAACCGTTTCACCTATCGCTACACACATTTCTCACAAACATAAATCATTATTTTATTGATTTACAATCAATGGTAATCATAAATATACTCAAAATAAAATCAAAGGATTATTTTATTAATGTTTGAAACAGTCGGGTCACTAACCAAGTTCCCTCAATGTCTATAGTAGTCTAGGGGCACTACATACACCCCTACTTATTTAGAACTTCGTCCCGAAGTTCAGAATAGATGTGGAAAGCTATGATGCATCTCAGTTGCATCCTCCCAAGTCACAAAGCTAAGGTTGTAGCTGTCCTACTATACTTTGACTTGATCAATCAGGGCTAATCATTAAGCAAGAACTAATCAATCAATTATACCACTCCACATATATAATTTAAATCCTTAATTCATTTATCAATTATTGTCGTCATTCACATCTTCAGGTTTTCCTCAATCTTTTAAGACATATCAAGGCTCAAGAAACCACTTTATCGAAGTTGTTCGGCTGGGTCACTCGACAAGTTCCCTTAAGGTCCACAGTCATTTAGGGGCATTACATACACCCCCTCTTAAATAGAACTTCGTCCCGAAGTTAATTTTTGTTCCCGTACTTTCGATGCTAGGATTTTGCCTTTAATTTCCCATTCTCGTCTTCTTGTCATTCTCTTCCATTTTTTTTCAAACAATCATGGCCATAAGTACCAGTGGTTCTAATCATTAGTTTTCTAGATCTTCTAGTATGGTTCCAATACATCTTCAGAAACTCAATCAAAATTTCGAGTAATGTAAATCCACTAATTCTTCCAATAACTTTCGATCCCAACCTAGATTTCCTACACCTTCTAGTCATCTGCAAAAGTCTATGATATCCAATTTAAGCTATACTACAATAATAGCCACCCATTAGTTAGCAAATCACCATCAAGCAAGACTCCAAATCCATTTGGTCATCCTTCCCTCCAAGATGAGAAGGTAAACATCATATTCCGTCCATCGAAGATGGGTAAGACATGGTCACATTTTTAGCAAATCAAGAGAGAGACCCTCAAATATTCCAAAACCAATTTCCATAAGGTTACTTCCAAAAACCCCTATTAGTGATTTAGTCGAACGTATTAGAATTTAACTCTTAGTCCTTTCTTCAGTAACATCATGTCTAAATCAATGAGCTTATCACACCCTTACCTCATTTCATCATTTCCGTTGTCATAGGACTACTTCGATAGACTCATCAAGTCGCACTATGTGTGTTTTCTCAACTTCATCGAGTTCCATCTCGAGGGCTAGTTGTCGTTTCATCAAGTTTGATTATGACCTAAGGTTAGCTTCAATGCGTTTGGTTATTATGCTAATCGTCTCCATACTTCCTTTTACGAAACATTGTCTTCATTTGACCATTTCGATACCATGGTTGAACTTCAAGTTCATAGTCCTGATTTTTCGTAAATGTTTTTGTCATAATGCAAAATGCATGTCATTCAGTTCAGCTCATCATACCGATCACATTGATATCTCGTTTTCAAATTTTAAGTTTGTTTCGCTCCCTCGACAATCTCTTAAAGTATCGTCAATCTGAGTATCTCGGTGTCTTGTTAGTCAAAATTTATCATTTTCTCGTCATTTAATAAATCCACCAATATATTCGTCCACTTGTCTTGTTATCGTGGTTATGTAGGAAAAGTTTAAAATGTCCTATCGTAGATTCATGCTTTCCTTTACTTTTCACAAGGTCCTTCGATCTCAAGCAACATGCACAAAAGTTTCTTGTAATGCGTCTAATAAATCTCCTCTTAGTTCTAGTCATCACTAATTAATTTATAGTAGAAAATATATACCGTTTCGTCATATTTGCTTACAACTGTCCCCTTGGTAGGTATTCCAAATTACATTTTATCATTACCATGTCATTATATGCATCACCTACTAATGTAGCAACCATATCGCAATTCGTAGTAAAATGTCATTTTTTTTTTTTTTTTTTTTTTTTTTTTTTTAACAATGCTCTACATCAACCTCGGATAAGGAAACACATAATACTTACATAAAATTTTCATTCTAAATAATTACTATCCTTTAATAGAAATTATACTAACCATTAATCATCCTTCTTCACAACAATCATATCTTAACTTTTATACATTTAAAAGCAAATCTTTAATTCAAACTAGGGATTTTAATCATAATTGTAAAATTAACTTTGTTCTTAGTACATTTATATATTTAAAAATAAATCCTTAATTCAAATTAGGGACCTTGATCTTCAAAAACAAAAATTCTTAAATATATATATATATATATATAAACACATAACTTTGTTTCTAATTCTACACCTTCTTTAAAATATGTGCAACCTCTCATATATCTATGTGAATTTTATTGTCAATGTTTAAAAAGTCAATCCTTCATATATATATATATATGAGAATCAACATGAATTATATCCCTCTATACGTATAATGACGACCAACTACATAACAATTTATATATAAAATATTGTTTATTATTTACTTTCATTGTTTTTTTTTTTTTTATGATATAGATACTTCCCTCTATAATCTAATTGAATCACAAAGTCACCATTATTCTATCTAATAATCAACATACTTTTACTAATATATATAAAAAAAAATGATGCTAAGAAGACTTCCCATACATTTCATAAACGTAACTCTATATATGTATAGATAAATGTATGTATATAGATATCCAAAATAACTAAGAGAAACCCTTTTGAATAGCAATTAACAATTCGGTAATTAATTTATTAACCATTAGTTAAGTATCATGTTAATTCTCTCCCTTTTCAACAACATACGTGACTTTTTAAATATAATAAAGACAAGGATTATATTCCAAGTAAGAATTAGTCAATTAATTACAATGTCTTTTTAAAAAAAATAAAGTATTCATTTCTCTACATATATTAAAAGAGTGACTATTACTTATTACTTAAGAGTAGACGACGGCATTCTAACTCCTTTTCATTTAAGCTAGTTATAAATATGATTTTTTTTTTTATATACTCATAAAAGCAATTTCTATTTGAAATTCTATGACCATCGTGGTAAAATATCCATGCAACTATGCATTCGACCCACCATCTTAAATATACACTAAAAGTACGTTCTTTCTTAGTCATTCCGTTGAAATAAAATACATGACCCCTCCAATAATCATTGGTACACTAAAGTCCGAATTTTTCATCCACTAGACGCTGATCTGGAGGTAGGCGCGCATGAGTTAAGATAACTAAATGTTCAACTACACTTCACAATTATTACAATATCAAGGTGTAAATTAAAGACTCAAGAGCAGTCTTCAACTACTCGACAGATGTAAGGAATAGTTCCTTCGCTCCGAGAGAACCGTTTATATCATTAATGGGATTAGATCATACATTAGTCATGAGTATCGTAATGGATTCCAAACTGCAAATGAGTCCACCAGCTAACCCCGATTTCGTGAAACTCTGAGTTTGGTCTATCCGCGAAAAACGATCCGAAGCCCAGACTTCACATCTCAGCCAATGATTACGGTGATAACAGAGAGTGGTATGATAACAAGAACTCAGATAACGTAGTGGTGGGATAAATATGAGACATATTTTTTTTTAACTTAACTCCACTCAAAGATTAGAGGTAGATTTGGTGGATGACGATTCAAAAATACAACCAGATCGCACTAGAAACAAGGCTTATCACCTAAATTACGGATTTGAAAAGGAGAAATTCCAGTGCCGAGGTGGGAACAACCCAAGTTTAGGCAGATGGGAATTAATAACAACATGCATTATTATAAAGAGTTTCCACGTATGGAAACAATGCAACCTAATAACATATCCTCCTGAACAGAATTGCGTGACTGTTATTTCACTAGACGATCTGAGAATAATACAAATTAAACAGAGACATCAATGGAAACACTGATTCGAATGCATTGGGCGCGAAAAGTTAATTTCAGGTTCAGCTGACAGGGCGGAATGAGTGCAACACATTGTGTAATAACTCCGAGTTATGAAAGCTACTAATCTGGAGTACGGGTCGCAAGTGATAGAGCGGAATGCAAGCACCGTGAGCTATAGTGGGTGCTCTTACATAATTTAAGGGACCTTAGAACAAACAGAGTTCTCCAGCGGCCTGCTCAAAGGTTACGGTATTCCTAAACATGGATCGATCGACCAAGACTGAGTTAAGTTATAATGTAATCATTACAGTAATTCGAATTGCTGAGAAGATTTGACATAAATGCCGAGTTAGGATCACGAGGCTGAAATCCCATTGACTTAAAAAAAATTATACACAGAGATAGAGATAACTCCGGGTGTCAATTAATACCACGATTTGAGGATGAGGATTTGAAGCGTTGCGGCGGGCAGAGAGTAATACAAACACAAAGTAGAGTTAATGGCCGTAATCTATCTATATGAGTTGGAATGGTAGCATTTACCCAACCGATAATTAAAATTTAACATTCCACGCAGGGATCCAAGGGATCCAAGGGATCCAAGTGGTCACATAACTACTAAATGTATCGCTGATTACAGAGGATAGAGGGCAATTCGATTCGTAGCTGCATTTCTGGAAATGTTCACGAAATGGATCTGCACAGAGATCTTTTAAGGTCAATGGAAAATTGGATTATGAATTGGGAAAAACGTCCAAAAAAAATGGTTCAAATCAATTCTTTAAAGAGTAATTGTAAATCGACCATCAGATCTGGAGAACGCCAAAGATTGGAATCGTAGTAAGATCTGGAGATGCACCTCCAACTCCAATAGAGGAGAGAGAGACAGTGTTGAGCGTCTACCAACACATGGAATAAAAAGGAATTTCATTCAACTTATGGATTATGGAAACGTTTATATTAAGAAAATAGTTACACAGAATATGTATTTATAAATTCAGAAAATCGTTACACAGAATATGTATTTATAAATTATGGAATCGCTAAAGTAAGGGATCGTCCTCAGAGTTGGAAGGTAATTAATTTTGTAATTATGAAATGTAGTGCTCTGGTTTTTACAGCAGAGCACTGTGTAAAAATTCAGGTTTAAATTTCTACGTTTTAAACCTTATCAGTTTATGGAAGTGAATTTCTAAAAAATTTCTATGTGCCGAAATGATATTTGGTGTACTGTGGTGTTTTTACTAACCTTACATTCGAAATTTGAAATAAACAAACATATCGTTATTTTCTTTTCAACAGCATAAGAATAGGTTTCACAACTTAGTAAATCAGTAAATAGCAGTAAATCAGTAAATAGTAAGTTTGCATGTTTACAGTAAGATTTAGCATAATAGTAAATAACGGAAATTACCTGATGCTGATGCTAACCGTAAGTTGTAGCAGGTTGTGTAACCCCTTAGACAGCCAAACTGAAGTGTCCACCCTACCGACCAGCTATAATCTTGCTGGCCCTTGGAAATCAAAGGATTTCCAAGCCCCCGAGCCCACAATCTGATAATCCCGAGAGCAGTCTTTCCTTCTGTTCTCAAAATCTTTCTGTTCGCCAAATTTTCTGTTCTCCCAACTTCTGTTCTCCAAGCTTCTTTTCTTCCCCAATCAAAAAAACCTCCTCCACCTTCAACCTTCTCCCCCTCCATATACCTGTCCATCCTCGAGAAGACCTTGGGCTTACTCCACCGCCCCGAACTCCCCCTCTCGAGCCCCTCAAACCTTTACTCCTTTCCCTAGTTCATTCATCCACGTCTCCTTATAAAAATGTATAATTAATTACTCTTATGGAAAATTCATTTGGTTTTGGATTGACGGTCGTAATTATTTATTACGGTGGGAATTATCACCCCAAGGTTATCCGTTCGGGACAAGTTTCATTAAATACAAGTCTATCCGCCATCCTTGATATTTTAATGTTATTAGTGTAATTAATAAAATATTATATAATTAGTTGCCCCTTGTCAACTTGGACATGATGTGTCTTAATGATCCACCTTATCCGTCGAGACTACTTTAGCTTGAGGTTTAAATTCCAAGATTAACATTAAATAATTAAATATCCATTTTCCATCACATCACGGTTATTCCAAAAGGATTATCTTATTATGGCTAACTTTGAAATGGAATTAATCACGCAATATTAATTTTATAAATCAATATTTTAAATATTACTTATATTGCATTTGTTACGATAGGGATATAAATGTTTGCTGGAATATCATTTATTAATTAATAATAATAATTAAATCACCCTTTGACAATAATAAAAGGTGAATCAATCATAGTATTCTTAATTATTTGTTCACCACACGGGTACCCTATCATCAACATAGCATCCTTGTTCTTATAAACAAAGCACTTGTGAGGGCTTAAACAATTTTACTAATTACTTAGACACTATCATTACCCTATTCACAACAGTTCATCTATGACAATGTTAACTGACGATACTTGTCTTAGTTTATTATTACAATGTTTTCATATAATTACTAATTCACTTATTTACACATTGACAACCTAACCATTCATTACCTAAGTTGATTGATGTATCCTTAACTGAGTTATCTATGACATTTATACTACTATTCAAGCATGACAAGTATGTTATACACCAGTAATATTGTACACGTACAAGGTGTGCATGCATGGCCAGTGTATGCACATGTCGGACATGTACTATAAACAAACCCCATTCCGCCTATGCATACTTGCTAACTAACAATAGTATCTACCCCCATGCAGAAGAGCAAGCATAATCTATAGTATAATTACTTTAACATCCTCGGTTATTTAACAGTTAACCCTTTACGATTTAACATCATTGTCTTTATGTTTACATTAGTTTAATCAATCAAGTACAGGAAGGGTGCCTACTTCCACTAACTCGGAATCAAGGAATACTAAACCCCCCAACAGTACTAACTAACACATCCTCCCATCATAACCTACGTCCAGCATCCTCCCTATCCTCCCTCTGCTAGTACAACAGTGGGTGTCGGACTCACCGATCTGACCACATAGAACTTGAGAGCGATAGCGTCGGCTGAACAGCGGACCTATCCTCCCCTAGCAGGCATCCGACAATCGTCATCACAACAACATGTGGAGCGTGTCTCAGCACGGCCCTCCCACGACCTCGGGTCTCATGGAAACATAGGGTGGGAAACACATCCATCCCTCTCAACATACTGGGCCTACGCCCTTATCAACTCATACTTGCTGCTATCGGGATTATCAGTTTGTGTTATCGTATCCTCATTTTGGCTGCTAAGGTTTGCTGTATGAACATGTTTTTCCTTTCCAATATATATCAGATCAAGTAACTGGCTATCCCATAGCCCCTGTGTCCTGTAAGTTAGTGTTTTGCAAAATACAATTTATAGAAAGCATTTTCCATTAATCGCCAATTGATCCATGTTATCATTTTATTTCATGTAACTTTTTAGCTCATCATAGATGCGTATGACATATAACATTTCAGCAATTCATATAAGAAGATGGTATCCACGTACTGAATCATATATTTCACATTTCATTAAGGAAAACATATAAACATATACTGCAATTGTAAAATAAGGAAATCATATGATAATCATGACATCATAGCTGCATAACATAGTAACATCATAATCATGGTGAAATCATAAGACAGAGTAACATCATATAATGAGGTCCAATATAGTTTACTCAGTCGAGCTGAGTTCGACAAAATATATAAGAAGTAAAGTATGGTGTGTCTAACTAATAAATATGCCGAATCAAAATATGGGCATTACATACACCCACCCTTCGGGAAACTTCGTCCCGAAGTTATGGTCAAAATAGTGAGGGAAAATCTCGACGCATGGTCTCTGCATCCTCCCAGGTAGCAGACCCTGGGCTATACTTGTCCCATTGGACCTTAACTTGGTCCACATGGCGACTACGGAGCTGTCGAACCCTACGATCAAGTATACGTAATGGTTCGACCCTGAAGGTTCCCTCGTCTGAGACCTGCAATTCCTTCCAATGAATTTTGTGAGTCTCATCAGCTATGTAATGTCGTAATACAGAAACATGAAATACATTATGAGTTTTATGCAAGTGGGGTGGCAGCGCGAGACGATAAGCAACTGGTCCGATTTTCTCAAGAATCTCAAATGGACCTATAAAGCGAGGTGACAACTTGGTACCCTTCCCAAACCGAATGGTACTTTTATTTGGTCTGATGCGAATAAATACACGGTCCCCTACTCCATAAGTTCTATCTGATCTGTGTGCATCAGCGTAACTCTTTTGCCTATCCTGTGCTTCCTTCAGCCGCAGCCTAATCTGTATCACTTGCTCCTCCATTTCCTGAATCAATTCAGGCCCAATTAAAACTCGATCCTCTAACCTGTCCCAACTGAGTGGTGTCCTGCACGGCCTCCCATACAATGCCTGATATGGCGGCATACCAATGGAGCTGTGATGACTATTATTGTATGCAAACTCCACTAAAGGAAGATACTTCTCCCACTGTGTCTGCTGATCCATAACATACATCCTAAGCATGTCCTCCATCACTTGATTCACCCTCTCAGTCTGTCCATCTGTCTCGGGGTGATAAGCTGAGCTTAAGTTCAACTGTGTCCCCAATACTGACTGCATGCTTGTCCAAAATCTGGAGGTGAACTTAGGGTCTCTGTCAGAGATTATCTTTTTAGGAACTCCATGAAGACGTACAATCTCATTTATGAATACCCTTGCCACGTCTGTCACATCATAGGTGTCTCTGACTGGAATGAAGTGAGCACTTTTGGTCAGTGTGTCGACTACCACCAAAATAGCATTATGTCTCAGAGATGTGAGTGGTAATCCTACAACGAAGTCCATGGAAATGACTTCCCATTTAGTCATAGGGATATCATGCGGTTGTAGGAGACCGGCCGGGTGACGATGATCTGCCTTCACTTGTTGACACTCAAGGCACTTTGAAACAAAATCCACTACATCCATCTTCATACCTGGCCAAAAGAAGAGTTGCTTCATGTCAGCATACATCTTCTTCACCCCTGGGTGTGCATAGTAATGCGATCTATGGGCCTCTCTAAGGATGGTTTCCCTGATATCACCTTCCTTAGGAACATACATCCTTCCCTGATACCGCAACAATCCATCTACCTCAAGATGGTACCCATCATACTTCAATTCCTGTTTCTTTCCATTCTGAATAGCTGAGGTTACTTTTAGATACCAACTATCGCCCAACAGTTGTCCTAGTACCCTTTCCCTCAAGTCAACCTTCAAGGGAATTAAGGAGAAAAGTCTCGGCCTTCGGCTTAGAGCGTCTGCCACCACATTCTCCTTTCCTTTGATGTAAGAGATACCAAAGTCATACTCACTCATGAACTCACTCCATCGCCTTTGCCTAGCATTCAAATCCCTTTGGGTAAATATGTACTGCAAGCTCTGATGGTCTGTTTTAAGGGTGAAGCTTCTACCAACTAGGTAGTGCCTCCATAATTTTAGTGCCAACATTACTGCTGCCAATTCTAGATCATGCGTGGCATACTGCTCCTCATGAGGTTTCAACTTTCGAGATGCATAAGCTATTACCCCACCTTCCTGCATCAACACCGCTCCTAATCCCTGCTTCGAGGCATCGGTGCACTTGTCAACAACCTTTTTAACTCTGTAAAAGCGGCATCGCATTCATCGGTCCATTCATACCGGATTCCCTTGCGTTGCAAGGTGGTAATAGGTTTTGCAATTTTAGAGAATCCTTCCACAAACCTCCGGTAATAGCCTGCTAACCCCATGAAGCTGCGCACTTCATGAGCATTCCTTGGAATTGGCCAATCTTCAATGGCCTTTACCTTTTCTGGGTCTATAGAGATCCCTTCACCTGAGATGATGTGCCCCAAGTAGTGAATCTCTTTTTGGAAGAAGGAACACTTTGACAATTTACCATAAAGTTTATGTTCCCTTAAGCATGTCAAGACTAACCGCAAGTGTTCCTCGTGCTCCTTCTCATTCTTAGAATAGATAAGAATATCATCTAAGAAGACCTGAACAAAGCGGTCCAAGTATTTTCGGAAGACCCCATTCATAAGGCTCATGAATACAGCTGGAGCATTGGTCAAACCAAATGGTACCACTACAAACTCGTAATGCCCAAATCGAGTTCGAAAGGCAGTCTTAGGAATGTCGCCTTCCTTGATCCTCAACTGGTGATACCCTGATCGTAAATCAATCTTTGAGAAGACTGACGCACCTTTCATTTGATCAAAGAGGTCATCAATTCTTGGTATGGGATACCTATTCTTCACGGTGGCCTTGTTCAAATCTCTGTAATCTATGCACAGTCGCAGAGATCCATCCTTCTTCTTAACGAAGATCACTGGTGCTCCCCACGGTGAGATACTGGGTCTAATCAGTCCCAAATCTAGCAATTCTTTTAACTGGATCTGTAACTCACGGAGCTCTGGAGTTGTCATTCTATACGGAGTCTTTGAGATAGGTTCTGCACCAGGTTTTAGTTCGATTGTGAAATCGAGCTCTCTTTCTGGAGGTAGTCCTGGTAATTCCTTCGGAAAGACATCCTTGAACTCGGAAAGCACTGGGTAAGAATTCAAGGAAGGTCCTTTACTATCGCTCACGGCCTCCACTACGAACAACTGGCATCCTTGTCTTAGGAACCGCTTAGCTTTTACCATAGAGATGAAACGGAGGGATACCTTCCTCTTCAAGCCTTGGATTTGAATTGTCCTTCCCTCGTCATCGAGGCACAACACCTTCTTTGCATAGAAGTCTATGAAAGCTCTATGGTCTTCTAACCAATCCATGCCAATAATGAGGTCATAAGTCCCCAAATTGGTGACATAAGCATCCAACTTAGTGGTGCAAACTCCTAAGTCAACCCCACAACCTCTCACTTTAAGACCTACTGGTTGCTTAGTTCCTGAAGCCATTTCGACCAGTTTGAAATCATCGTGCTCGTAGGCTGCCAACCCACATTTATCTAATGCAAATGGTGAAATAAAACTATCAGTTGCTCCTGGATCAAACAAAATTTTAAGTTTGACATTGTTTACATTACCAGTGGATTCTACTACGGTAGACTGATGTTCTGCCTGGTGGTTATGCACCGCTGCATGAATCCGATGACTATTACCCGAACTATCCATGGGTGCCTTTCCTTCCCTGTGCCTGCTGCTTGACTGACCCTTGGGACAGTCTCGCTGGAAATGAGGACCTCCGCATCCCCAACAAGAGAGATTGGGAGGGGCTTGCCTGTTGCTCGAAGGGATCCTCTGAGATGAGTTCTTTCCCCTGGTTCCTCTAAAACCCCTTGCTCCTCTATAGGAACTTCCCTGTGTACGTCCCTGGCTTTGGTGGGTTGCGGACGATGCCTGCGAGATTGAGTTAACTGAAGTATTACCCCTCGGTGTGAGCCGGTTACCATAAGGAGGAGGTCTAGATTGTCCTCCCCTGAAGTAAGGACGTGATGCCTTCCCTGAAACATACTGATTGGTTCCTGTCAACTTACTGCCCCCTTTTCCATCTGACATATCAGCTGCATAACGAGCATACTCAACTGCCATGGCAACTGAAGTTGGCTTCCACATCCGCACAGCAGCTCTAATCTTGTAGTTAAGTCCATACACAAAACGCTCTACCTGACAATCATCTGCATCAAGGTAAGGAACATATTTTACCAGTTCCATAAACCGAGATTCATACTCCTCCACTGTCCTGTCTCCCTGTACTAAGGCATGGAGTGCACCTGCCTGTTCTTCCTTGTAATAATTTGGCAAATACTTCATGTGGAACCTCTCCTCGAACAGTTCCCAAGAAGTTGTAAGAGGAGTAAGGTGCAACTGCTTCTCGAGGTCTGACCACCAATTCAAAGCATCACCTTTAAGCTGAAAGACGGCCATCCTAGCCTTGGAACTAGATGTGTACTCATTCAATGCGAAGCATGTCTTCATGCCTTCCAGCCATGCCTCCGCATGCTTACCGGGTCGTCCTCCTGAAAACTCTGGAATTTTTATCTTTTGTAACTCCCTCGATATGTCCTGAAGCGGTTCCAGTCTTGGGCCATGTGCCCTTTCAGAGTTCTCTCGACTCACTTGAGTGGTTTCCACCTCGGCGGCCCTTTCCGACTGCCTGTTCATCGTGGTCATAATAGCCTCCAATGACCTCATTATGATCTGCATTTCTGGTGTTGAGGTTGGTGGTGGCGGTGTTGGCGGTGGCGGAGGTGGTGGTGACGGTGGTCGACCTTGACCCCGACCTCGACCTCTGCGTGTTGTCACCATGATAGTTCCTGAGTTATTAAAATAAAATCATATTCTTAGTTGTTCAATCAAATATCCGCGGAACTAAAATGTAGGTATTCAATAACGTGCATCATGAGATAACAAATTGTCAGGATTAGCACAGTAAAATCCACAATCGTTTTTATTTAAACAATTTTTGTCATGGTGTTCAGCTCGTCATGCTGATCTTAACGGTGTCTTGTTTTTGAGATTTCGTGTTCCTCTCATCCCTTCGACTAGGAGTTGAAATCTCAGCAAATTTTATTTATTTACTTATTTTATTATTTATTTATTTATTTTTTGTTATTTTTATTTTATAAGAATCAAATAAATAACTAGAATTTTATTAATCCTAGCATGAGACGTAAACCATAATTATTTAAACCATAATTCATATTAATTTTTAATTCTAATTCTAATTCATGTAATAATCACTAAAGTGAAATTGTAGTTTTTGTTAAATTTTAATTAATTGATAATTGTGCTAATAAATTTAACCAAGTTTAATTTAGCCAAACAACAGAAAAAACATAACTTTAAATTATTTTAAAGTTTTTCGAATAATTGACAATATTGAATTATAATAATTAATTTAAATTTTTAACAATTTTTAAATCAATTACCAATTTTAGATAATTTAATTTGTTTGAATAATACTTACCTATCCCTAAGATCTTCATGGGCCCGTCGCGCCCTTGCATGAGGCCCACGCGTCCTCCTACTGCCATGAGAAGAAGCATGAAGGCGCGTGGTCTCTCCACACACCCCACCGCCATGCGAAAGTGGGGGAAACCCTAAATAGAGTCATTCCCCAAGGCGCGGCCATTTTCACCCTCTCTCCTGGAGTTTTAGCTCTGCAACTCAAATGCAAGCTGGCTTAGGGTTTCGGAAAGGAAGGAGCCTTCCATGAGCCCGGGTTCTCAGAGCAGCTCGGCTCGATGAGAAATGAATGATATACCCTGGTAGCCTTAGAGCTGGGCTATGGCTTGCGATATATCGGATTGATAGCATGCATCAACGTCTCAGTATTTGGAGATTGGTTGCTATGGCGGCGGGCATTATTAATTTTATAAACTAGATATGTCGGGCACTGTTTTCGTTCGAGTTCTTGCAATTGTGGTGTTCATCTGCCCCCAGATTTATATAACCTTAGTGTGGTACCTGGTGAGTGTCGTATCTGTTCTGGAGGACAAATATTATGGACTGGCTGCCATCTGGAAGAGTAGCAACCTCATTAATAGGAAAGCGGATTACGGTGTTGGTTCTGCTCATACTTAGCCGAATTAGCAGAATTATTGCTTCACGAAGGGACGCTACTAACGCTCGAACCCATTGTCCGCATAAAAACCAATCCTCCTCGCACGAGAGCATGGCCACTGCATACCTGAAAATCCAGGGGAGGATCTTGAAGCAAATCGATTCGAGGGTTTGTTTTGTTTTATTGTTTTTGGGTAATAAACAGGTTTCAGATGCTATGCTCTCGGGGTTGAGCGCCTGGCTGGACCTGTAAGTAACGAAAGGAAGGGAGTGCTCCTGGGCTGGGCGCTTGGAGTGTTGGATGGTATGCCCCCCCCTTTTGCGTGGTTGAGCGCGTGGTTGAGCGCCTGGTTGAGTGTTTGTTGGAGCAGGGAAGACTCACTTTGGAGCAAATTGTACAACGTGCAATTCAAAAGCTTCCGAAGAGTTTTACAGCATAAACAAATTCACGGCAGTATTTTCTAATCCATCAGTGTAAGACTTTCAAAATCGAATGCCTCAAACGACTTTCCCTTTTCTTCTTTTATTTTTCCCGGTAATGAATCACAAGTATTACACTCGAATGTGGCCTTCTTGTTTAGAGTATTCGAGGTTTTGGTTGTTTAAGACTGCTTCTGATTTTTATGATGGTTTGAATGGATAAAAGAAATGACCCTGTAGCTAACCGCTATCGGGAGTTTTTAACTTTTATACAATTGGTACCTGCGTTTAGAGTCGACAAACCTAAGGTGTTAACAACTCAATTCAAGGTAGTTTAAAAAGATGGCTTAAGGTTTGTCTGTGAGATCTAAATAGTAAACGCCTAACTAAAAATGATGCCTCGTCTTTTTAAAACAATAGATTATGAAATTATGTTTTCTTAACTTGCAAGTTTTAGTTTTCCTGTAGGAATTGGTTTTGATAATATGGTTACTTTTATAAATATGGGAAAACCCTAACCCTATTTCTCGAGGGATGATTAAGATTTGTGATGCGTTTTCCAAATAAAGAAAATAACGTGGGTGTTAAACCTGAGGACATGTAATCCTCGGTGTAATTTTATTTCTTTCATGTGTTTTTTCAGTTTTGGGCCAAGCGCCTGTATAAAAGAATGTATTTTAACGCCTGTTTAGCTGAGAGATAATAATTGTATTACCCATTATCTTTTACACGGTCTGTTAGTCAGGTTAGTTAATTAAGTGGTACTACCTATGATAGCCCGATCAAGATAGTGTCTACGTGAACTCTCTTTACCAGAGATTCAACTTCTCCATGCGAGAATCCAACTAATATTGCATTAGCCCGAGAACAACTCATATGGCGACACCTACAGGAAGGAGCCTCCTCCAACTTCAATGTCTTCATCAAGCCGATCAAGTGAGAGTCCTCTTCATATACTTATATATAATTTGAAATAGTAATGGAATCATGGTAATCTATCGTTGTATAGAGATGCAGTTATAAATGTTGGTCCAATTGCGTGGATACGTTTTAACGTGCGGGGCGCCTATCTATTTTACCTGGGCTGGGACAAATCTCCAACATTGCCAGAATATGCCAAAAAAGCATTGCCACGAGGACGCCTGTTTAGCTGAGAGATAATAATTCTGCAGGTGGATGTATTCTTAGAGTTTATTTTAATGGTTTGGAAATGAATAGCTGTATTTTTCGAAGCAGGGCCCTAGCTCTGTAAATTTCTTTCAACGCCTTCTGGTTTGTGGGGATCTGGGGAAATGCTCCCACGCTGTAAGCGTGTTTATTTAATGGTTGTTTTTGTTTAGCCTGGGGACTCGATCCTGGGTCTCAGTTGTGAGCCTGGAAAGTCAAGGTTTAAGAATTTTGGATCGTGCCCTATGAAGCATGTGGTTTCGATTTGAAATACTAAATATGCCGTGTTTCGATTTCTTTTAGTTTGTGCTAAAATGACACTTACGTTTTGCTAAAATTAAAGAAGAAAAAGGGTTGGTGCTGAAAGTTTTGATTTCTAGGTAGACGTAATACTTTCTGTGGGTCGAGTATGAGGAGATTATAACATAAAACCACGTATTTTGACAGTGGAATTTAATAAAATATCTAAATATTTATTTTCTTTGGATATTCTTGTTGATCCCATCAAGATATATGATGCTAGAACTGAGAAATCTTTAAGAGATAAAGCTTCTGACTGCATTCTAAAATGTGCAGACATTATTAGTTTTAATGTCAAGGTAGATACAATGTTTTCTGTAGGTTGAGAATGAAGAGATTTTAAGGTAGAACCAAATTTTTTTTTTTTTTTGGCATAGTAACTTACTAACATGGATAGATATTTATATTATCTGGATATTCTTCTTTATGTCACTCACTGTATGATGCTAGAACATATAAATATTCAAGAGATAGAGATTCTTGTGGCTACTCATTAGTTTTTCTTGTGTGAGTTCCGAAAGTTGGTGGTTATTGCTTTTAACTTTTCACTTTTAAGTGCTTGATTGAATGGTTAAAGCTAAAACAATATTTTAACTCAGTGGGAGATTGTAAGGGTACAATAGCTATGATTTTCACTGCTTAGTTTTACATATAAGCTGTCCTAAAGTGGCGTGTTGGTCTGGAAATCATTTTAGCTAGTTAGGAGTTTTATAACTCTATGGAGTTTTTCATTTGCGGTAATGTATGCTGTTTTTATTTACTGTTCATATTTCTGATTGATTATACAGGTGCATTATATTAAGGTTTGTTGGGAGTAGGTTCTAGGATGGTGCATGGAGTCATGGACTATGTCATAGTTATAGATTCTTTTGGCATGTTATATTTGATTGGGTACTAAATGCATCTAAATTTTAAACTGTGTTTGAAATATGGTTTTATTGCATATATGAGGATTGAAAACATGAAAACCTAATAGGAAAACACTAGGCTCAAAACCTTAGACTGATTTAGACTTAAGATATAGAATGCCAGGATGTATAAGTTTAGTGTCCAATATATATATATATATATATATATTTTTAATGTAATTGTTGTTATCGTTGTGCAGGTACCTTGAAAGATGACTATGGCTGGAGGTCAAGTAGGTAAATTATCAAGTAAATTTTTCTAGGTGAAGCATGAATAGGCCTGTAGGTTCAAGAGTCTGAACAAAGGCTCTGATACCATCTGTAGTGCTCTGGTTTTTACAGCAGAGCACTGTGTAAAAATTCAGGTTTAAATTTCTACGTTTTAAACCTTATCAGTTTATGGAAGTGAATTTCTAAAAAATTTCTATGTGCCGAAATGATATTTGGTGTACTGTGGTGTTTTTACTAACCTTACATTCGAAATTTGAAATAAACAAACATATCGTTATTTTCTTTTCAACAGCATAAGAATAGGTTTCACAACTTAGTAAATCAGTAAATAGCAGTAAATCAGTAAATAGTAAGTTTGCATGTTTACAGTAAGATTTAGCATAATAGTAAATAACGGAAATTACCTGATGCTGATGCTAACCGTAAGTTGTAGCAGGTTGTGTAACCCCTTAGACAGCCAAACTGAAGTGTCCACCCTACCGACCAGCTATAATCTTGCTGGCCCTTGGAAATCAAAGGATTTCCAAGCCCCCGAGCCCACAATCTGATAATCCCGAGAGCAGTCTTTCCTTCTGTTCTCAAAATCTTTCTGTTCGCCAAATTTTCTGTTCTCCCAACTTCTGTTCTCCAAGCTTCTTTTCTTCCCCAATCAAAAAAACCTCCTCCACCTTCAACCTTCTCCCCCTCTATATACCTGTCCATCCTCGAGAAGACCTTGGGCTTACTCCACCGCCCCGAACTCCCCCTCTCGAGCCCCTCAAACCTTTACTCCTTTCCCTAGTTCATTCATCCACGTCTCCTTATAAAAATGTATAATTAATTACTCTTATGGAAAATTCATTTGGTTTTGGATTGACGGTCGTAATTATTTATTACGGTGGGAATTATCACCCCAAGGTTATCCGTTCGGGACAAGTTTCATTAAATACAAGTCTATCCGCCATCCTTGATATTTTAATGTTATTAGTGTAATTAATAAAATATTATATAATTAGTTGCCCCTTGTCAACTTGGACATGATGTGTCTTAATGATCCACCTTATCCGTCGAGACTACTTTAGCTTGAGGTTTAAATTCCAAGATTAACATTAAATAATTAAATATCCATTTTCCATCACATCACGGTTATTCCAAAAGGATTATCTTATTATGGCTAACTTTGAAATGGAATTAATCACGCAATATTAATTTTATAAATCAATATTTTAAATCTTACTTATATTGCATTTGTTACGATAGGGATATAAATGTTTGCTGGAATATCATTTATTAATTAATAATAATAATTAAATCACCCTTTGACAATAATAAAAGGTGAATCAATCATAGTATTCTTAATTATTTGTTCACCACACGGGTACCCTATCATCAACATAGCATCCTTGTTCTTATAAACAAAGCACTTGTGAGGGCTTAAACAATTTTACTAATTACTTAGACACTATCATTACCCTATTCACAACAGTTCATCTATGACAATGTTAACTGACAATACTTGTCTTAGTTTATTATTACAATGTTTTCATATAATTACTAATTCACTTATTTACACATTGACAACCTAACCATTCATTACCTAAGTTGATTGATGTATCCTTAACTGAGTTATCTATGACATTTATACTACTATTCAAGCATGACAAGTATGTTATACACCAGTAATATTGTACACGTACAAGGTGTGCATGCATGGCCAGTGTATGCACATGTCGGACATGTACTATAAACAAACCCCATTCCGCCTATGCATACTTGCTAACTAACAATAGTATCTACCCCCATGCAGAAGAGCAAGCATAATCTATAGTATAATTACTTTAACATCCTCGGTTATTTAACAGTTAACCCTTTACGATTTAACATCATTGTCTTTATGTTTACATTAGTTTAATCAATCAAGTACAGGAAGGGTGCCTACTTCCACTAACTCGGAATCAAGGAATACTAAACCCCCCAACAGTACTAACTAACACATCCTCCCATCATAACCTACGTCCAGCATCCTCCCTATCCTCCCTCTGCTAGTACAACAGTGGGTGTCGGACTCACCGATCTGACCACATAGAACTTGAGAGCGATAGCGTCGGCTGAACAGCGGACCTATCCTCCCCTAGCAGGCATCCGACAATCGTCATCACAACAACATGGGGAGCGTGTCTCAGCACGGCCCTCCCACGACCTCGGGTCTCATGGAAACATAGGGTGGGAAACACATCCATCCCTCTCAACATACTGGGCCTACGCCCTTATCAACTCATACTTGCTGCTATCGGGATTATCAGTTTGTGTTATCGTATCCTCATTTTGGCTGCTAAGGTTTGCTGTATGAACATGTTTTTCCTTTCCAATATATATCAGATCAAGTAACTGGCTATCCCATAGCCCCTGTGTCCTGTAAGTTAGTGTTTTGCAAAATACAATTTATAGAAAGCATTTTCCATTAATCGCCAATTGATCCATGTTATCATTTTATTTCATGTAACTTTTTAGCTCATCATAGATGCGTATGACATATAACATTTCAGCAATTCATATAAGAAGATGGTATCCACGTACCGAATCATATATTTCACATTTCATTAAGGAAAACATATAAACATATACTGCAATTGTAAAATAAGGAAATCATATGATAATCATGACATCATAGCTGCATAACATAGTAACATCATAATCATGGTGAAATCATAAGACAGAGTAACATCATATAATGAGGTCCAATATAGTTTACTCAGTCGAGCTGAGTTCGACAAAATATATAAGAAGTAAAGTATGGTGTGTCTAACTAATAAATATGCCGAATCAAAATATGGGCATTACATGAAATCTGGAGACGCCATGCATTAGAGGTACAGAGATCGGAAATTGGACAAGGCAGAATCTCAATTAAATTTTGAAGAAAACTCAGAAAACTTAAAGATCAAGATTGCATTTCATGTAATAGAATTTACACAGATTTTGAAGGGCAATTACAACCGTTTTAGGAATTTGGAGACGCGGATGTGAATTGGATTCATATGGGATTTAAAGAAAAAGAAATCACAATCGATTGATGAGAGATCTGGGAAACGTCATTGGATCTGGATCCACACCGGTTTTAAAGAGAAGAATTATAATCGATTTATGAAATCGGTAAGACAACACTGAGATGGGATCCAATAGACTTTAAAAAGACAGGTGACAATCGAATAATGAAACCTGGAAAAACGCCATTGGAACTGGATACACACAGTATTAAATTAATGAAGCACCGCATTCTCCCACCAACCCTGAACGGCTCTGGAGGTTGGACTCATATTCGTAAATTCGATGACAGATTTCTAAGTAACAATGCACAGGATATGTGAAACTACACAAGGTTCACCACAGCTACATAGGATTCAATCATTCGTCCATTGGCAAATACGAATTACAAAATAGTAATTGTTTACCGATCAATTTAAGTGTTATTCCAGATAAGGACATTATATAAATCATTTCTTATAGTGTATGGATCTCTACGGCAGAGGGTGCTCGATATAAATCGTTCCTCTGAGTATATAGATTGTTATAGCAAAGAATTCTCAGATCTGTTCGAATTCAAAATAGAAGAAAACTTATAAAAAATTAATAGTTTACAGATCTGTATTATTCTAAGCAGAAGTAATCTACAGTTCGCTAGAAGTTTTCCCCATAATTACATATTTTCTCTACAATATAATTCGTTCAATCAAAAAAAAGAATCCCCACATTCCAAGTATAATAAGAAACTACTCATCTCAGCAAAATTACATTTAGTAAAAGAATAAATAACATTTGGTTTTAAATAGAACCTGTTGAGAGGTTCGCTCTAGCCGTCAATGCAGGACTTTGTAGGGTTGCCGTCGACCCACTTCAAATTCAAGATTTACCGAAGATCGACCTGAGCGTAACTAAATTTGAAACAGAGAACAAATTTACAAATCTCAGAATTTAATTTGAACTGTCCTAATTATGATTGCTTTATAGGTAGAACTCGTCAATCGCCAGATTCCTTAAAGAGGATGCAGGGTATCCCTGCCCTAAGTTGAATTCGCTGAGATCAATGACCAAATTTTTTATGATTTCGACAAAAAGGATATCCAGAAAGATGCAGAGTTTAAATTCTTGGGGAGCAGATCGATATCTGCAGTTAGATCTGAGATCGAAAATATAACGAATACAGGGTTTTTAAGATCTTAGAATTTAGACGTTTCCAACCAGTAATTCTGGAATGTATACAATAACACAAGGGTTTAAATCTTAGACAAGTAATTTGACATCATACAGTAAATCCGAAATCGAATCCTATGCCGATCAAAATTTAAAATCTTAGAAAGGTAATTCGACAACAGCGAGCCAAGTTTTTCCCCAATTTTGAATCATTTGCAGAGGTTCGAACACATATAAAACAAGGAAGAGTTAAAAATTTACAGAGATCTCCAAATCAATTTTACAACCTACGTTTTCTAAATCCCCCACATAATCTCACAATTTCAGAATTACGTATATATAGGTGAAAGACAGAATTTATACTTTTGTCAAACTAGAATTCTTGACGATTACAAATTACAGTAATAACTAAAGTACAGAAAGAAAATAATAACTGAAAAACGATGAACCTGATTTAACGGTCGAGCTTGAAAACAGGTGGATGTCTATAGCAGCGGCTGATTTGGCTGTCCGGATTCAATCCTTGATGAAGTTACCGACAACCCATCGGTAGAATATGAGTCCGGTGCCCTCAAGGCTCGATCGGCTCTGATACCAAATGTAGAGCCCCTCCTCTGGGGTCTTTGTTGTTTAACCTGAAACTCAACCACTTGCTACAAAAAAAATTAGAAGCATAATGACTCGATAAATAAACTAAATAATGAATAAACTAGCAAATTAAAACAAACCATAACCATAACCAGCAAAGCTCGTTTAACCATTGGCGAAGCAACCGTTAGCTCCGCCACCCAACCATAGGCTCATGCTTTCAGTCGCATGGCCTCCCCCGAGCTTTGGGTCGTAGAGCTCACACACGCTTTTCAGAAATCTAGCTTGGGCTTCCCCTCCCACCAGGATTTCTCAGCCAAACCCTTAGATAGCAGCAAGTCTTTGAGGCATTCAAAAATTACGACAATCGTCCAAATCATGCGCCTTTTACCCATTCCCTAAGCCTTCCTTATAAAGGAAAATCTCCTGCGACACATGTCGCTCCATGCATAATTAAATATTTTTATTTAATTATTTAATTAAAACACTCACCCATCCAAGTGTCAGTTTCTCTGGGAAGTGCACCTACATCCCTAAGTTTGCTCTAGTTTGTCCCCCAGATATTTTAATCAACTCCTAGCTTTTAGTTGACTAGGTGTCTAATCTTAGGATTCTATTTTGCTTCTAAATAATGATTTCTATTATTTTAAATGCTCAACAAAAACAACTACTCAAGTGCAAATGTCTAAACTATTTTTTTTTTTTATGCATTTGCTAAGTAATAATCTAGAGTTATTCTCCTAAGTTTTTATGCAGTTTAATTTAACAATCAAACTCACTAGGATCACGGTGCCGCACCGTTGGGCTCCTGGTTCCTTAACTTTAATTCTCTGACATGGCACCACTCCGTCGGGTCCAGTCATCCATGGTTTCCATTCCTCGGCATGGTACCGCATCGTTGGGTCCTTGCGTCCATTCTTTCATTTCTCGACAGGGTACCGCATCGTCGGGCCCTTCTGCCACCATCTTTCCGTTTTGACTTGCGGGAACTCTTGTAGGGATTTTAGGAATCGTTACCATCCATCCTCCGTCTACATGATATCTAGGGACTAATGGCGCTGAGGAGTGAGTCCGTTCTCACTGCGCGCCCCTCAGCTCGTACGTGACCAGCTCCGTCGTGGCCCACCTCGTACGCCCTCACGCATTCCTCTTGAGCAAGCGGATCAATGCTTATCTGCTCATGCATGGTATTCTTGTCGGAAGTCGACATCGTCGTCGCTCCCCCTGTGTGTGATTTACCCGTACTCTACGACCCTTCATGTTCCTTTGTGTGTCCTTCGGTGAACCGTTTCACCTATCGCTACACACATTTCTCACAAACATAAATCATTATTTTATTGATTTACAATCAATGGTAATCATAAATATACTCAAAATAAAATCAAAGGATTATTTTATTAATGTTTGAAACAGTCGGGTCACTAAGCAAGTTCCCTCAATGTCTATAGTAGTCTAGGGGCACTACATAACCTTGTAACAGGTTTGATGGTATTACCATAACTAGAATGTAATTAATATCCACGATGGAAAGGCTACTCTAGGGAAAAGTTCCCTATTTTTATGTCAATTATGCGTTGAAGGTTAATGTATATATAAGCTTTATGTGGTGTATATGAAAAAGGGTAAGTGGAATCTTTTAGTAGAAACTTTGAATGAAATATGTACTAGTGAATACATTTTAGGAAGGAAATGATTCTATCACTTTATAGGGATATGTCTAAGGCTTCAGATGAGTCCTAGTACTTTATGATTTAAGTTAGTGAGGGAGTTCTGATTTTATAAGTGTTTATCTCTTTTGTGGATCTTATTTTTAGGCAAGATAGATAAAAAGGCAAAAGCAGATCTTCATACGAATGATATTATTTTTAGATAGATCATAAAATTACTTCTTTTAGTATCAAGAGAATCTTGATGGCTATTTTGACACTTAGGCTAGAATCTTGTAACCTTGGAAATAGCTAGTATTTTGATTATCTTGTAAAAGATTCCTTCAATAAAAGGAATTACTATGGCAACAACTAAAGTTGCAGTTTGTAAACACTATTTTCTCAGAATAAATAAAGATGCACACACTTTTGTGGACTAGCCCGTGTATGGGTGAACCATGTTACTTTTGGTCTCCTGTGTATGACTTGATTTTGCATATGTGTGTACTTGTGTTGAAATCAAATGTTTTATGTGTACCTTGCGAGTTATGTGTTCATGTATTGATATGTTGATTATTTATATTTAATAATGCATTCCTTGGATGTGTCTCATATGAGTCATTAGAAACACACTTGATAAGTAAAATCAAGTTATAAATCTTTGTATGTAAACAATGATGAATGTGTTAGTTGCTATTAATTTTAGGACTATGGGAAATAATGGATCAAGTATAAATTGTCCACTTACTCATATAACTGTCCAAAGGGTGATAAAGAGATTTCATAAAATAGGTTGTATTACATATTTAATTTTAGAGTTATGAATACGGCTGAATTTCCTAAAGTGTTGTGATAATTGTCATTGAGACAACTAAATAATTACTGATAGAATGTGAATTACTTGGTTGTCGTATTTTATTTTAAAACAGTAAATTTAAAATGTTAAACTTTATACTTCTGCATAGCATTTATGGGCAATTAAACCACTTAGAAAATTTTTACGAAATTTTGGGGATGTGACATATGGTATCAGAGCCTTAGGTTACAACACTTGGGCCTAATGAGCTCAACATGCAATAAATAAGTATGAAGGTTGTTAAGTTTACTAATCGATTATTTTGTTTCATTTTGGATGCATGGAACCGGAATGGACGAGGGGTAAAGATAAGTATTTTTCAAAACACCGCTTTTTCTTTTATAAAATTAGTAGCAAGGTATGATCCTTGTCGTAATTTCTCCTTGTCAGATAAAAGGTATAAATACTCACATGAGTGAATGACATTATCATAGAATCTAATATTTAGTTGAAATTATTTCAGTAAATGTCAAATGTAATGATCCTTATATTATGATTGACTAAAAACAGAAGTGACGTCATACTTCTGGTTGATTCATAGTCTGTTGGTAAAGTACTAATCCAAAATAAACTAAATAAGTTGAGAAAAGTGTTGTGAAAGAGGTTGAGTAATAAGTGATTTCAAAATTTGCACAAAAGTATCATTTCAATTCTGCATTTTAGTTATTGATATTTTATTTTTCTATCAAAGATTAATAAGTCCATTACCTATGAGCATTGCTAAGTTAAAAACATAGTTTTACATGTATGCTCCTAAGAAGTAAGTTGGTTTGAGTTGGTGAATTCATTTGAACATTTTCAATTTTGATAGTTACTTAGTAAGGAAAATACTTAGTTGTTACGACAGTTTCATGGAATACTATACCAGAAAAATATAATCTCATAAATGTTGTAGAATGTAAATGAAGTTGTAGTTACACTTAGCAAAATAAAAGTTGATTTTCAAATATCAATGTTAGAATGTATATCATTTTACTTAGGTTTGTTTAGTACAAGGTACTTGCTGATTTTCTTTCATTTATCTTCCATGGAAGCAATAGTGTGGAGTCAGCGAAACAATTGTCACTCTTGAGTATTGATACATAAACTAAAGTGGATATACTAGGTCACAAGTTATGAACGAATTTATGTGGCAACGATTGATGTGTTTTATTCTTGCTTATGAAGAATCATCTTTTTGTTAAAAGTTAGAACGTTATTTTATTTCGAAAGTTTTTATCGATATTAGAATTTTAAGGAAAGGCCTTAAACCATATGTAAAGCAGTGGTTGCTAGAAGCTTAAATAATTTTAAATATGCATATGGTTCTAAGGATGTTATCTACTTTTGAATAAAGATTAAGGTGCAATAGGCTAAGAGGTATTGATAATCATAGGATTCTTGTTTGTCTGAAAAAGAAGAATCATAGTCTTGTTGCGATTGATTGAGCATAGGATCTTTTAACATCTCAAAGTTTATTAGAATCTTTAGATGATAAGTCTCAATTTCAAAGGAATATATATGAAAATAAATATTTGAGCTATGATACTAACAAGTTTTTCAGTAGGTTTGATTTCAGACTCATATTGAGGAAGTTGAAGAGTTTACATCAGAATAAAGTGAAGATGAGGCACAAGTAAATTTAGTGAGCATGCGTGTAAATAAATGGAACTAATGAGTTAAGTTGTTGAACTTTTGAAGCAAAGAAAATTCTCCTTTATACTAACACTTCAGGAGGAGATTTTGGATCATGACCAATGTCCTAATTCGAGAAGAATATGGATTATACAACCACTTACATAGATAAGTTGAGCTAAATCGATCAAGAGTAAGTAATGGTTTACTTTACATTTTAATTTGAATTTCAGGGCTTTATGGATCATGATTGGTGATAAGACTTATGATTGATGATGTGTAATCATCAAAGTGCATAGAATAAGATATATTCGTTAATATTTTGTTGGTATTATGTCGCATGTGGAATGCAAGAAATACTAAATGATTGTTACTAAGTAAAATTCCCGGACTCAAATGAGAATGTTTGAGGGGAAAATAATATTCCTGAACTCAAGTAGAGGCTGCATCTTGCACTCACTTACTAGATGTTGCAGGGTGCAACCTCCCTAAATTGTGGTCATGTTCCCCATGGAAGTGGAACAGAGCAGGTGGGTAGCTCGTTGAATGTTATACTGACCCAAAAGTCCTAGGCAAACTTTATATCCATCGAATTGAGCAGAGGAAGTGCTCACAATTTTTCCTTGTGTTGTTAGAACGGAGCAAACAAGAGGTTCTCTGAGGAGACTAAACTTGTTCCTTGTGGTGTTAGAACTGAGCCCACAAGAATATTCGATGAGGGGAAGCTATGTAATGAGTTGCAGAGTAAGACTGTCAAATTTTCCTGCTGAGTTGCAGAGTGCTATGTATGCAAATCTATATGATTGCTGAAGTACATGAGCAAGATATGTATGCAAGTCTCCATGATTGTTGAAGAACAAAAGAGGTTGATGATCAACAAAGTTTTGTTGAAAGAATTATTTTATGAGATAAAGCAAATATTAATAGTTTGTCTTGTAACTAGACTATCAAAAGTATTTATGTGTGAATTGCCATGAATGCTAGAATAAGCAAAATTATTCCCTCAAGAATGAGGAATAATGATGAATATTTAGTGTTTCGAAATTTTGTACACATATGTTATGCTAAAGAACAATGGAAGATCTTGTATGATCTATATGATGTGCAGGATATAAGTGATAAGAGCTTGCGGAAAATGCGAAAATGTAAAGATGACCAAAAGCGTAAGAACAAAAGCAAGCGAAAGATGATGAAAGGATGCGAAAGACAAACTGTTGAACACCGAGGATGGTGTTAATTTTAAGGGGAGGAGTGTGTAACATACCTCCAATTGTTATTATTTTGTAAACATAATTATGATTATTGTAACCATTTCTGGTGAGGAGCTCAAGACCAATGCCCCACCAGTAAACGTTGTATGACATGGTATTTAGTTCTTAAAATTGTAAATCTAGGTCGCTAAAAAGTTGTGATATAACTACACCATGATGAAATGAGTCCACTAAAGGAAAGGGGACAACTAGCTATGAAGCCACGAGAACTGAAGATGTTGATGACGTTACATCATCTTGGTATCATAGGCACTTAGAGGAAAGTAACGATTTAATTAGTCGACTCTAGACGGGTTAACCTAAAGCTAATAACCTAATAGTCGCAAGATTTAAAGAAAACCTAACGACGGATTCTTTAGGTTAAAAGTTAAACCCTCATTAGATAATTCTAAGTAAAATGAAAGATCATTTTATTATTATTATTAATATCCTAGTTTCAAATAGGAAAATAAACTAAGCTTATCATTGATAAGTTTAAAAGAGGTTAAACTTATTAATTCATTGATTAATGTACTCATTAGTATATTATGAGATATTAGTAATTCTAAACTATATAAACTATTGAAGCAATTACATAGTTTATAAATTATCTTTATGAGTATGCATATCACATTGACAGTTGGGTAAAGAAAGTTACTCACATATATGTACCAAATAAGCACTATTGGCAAAAGATATTCTATACTAGCATACTTGATGTGAGATATTAATATAGCTGATTACAGATGACTACAAGTCATGTATCCAAATTCATAGACAAAGTTTATTGTATATATGGTTGTTGATATAGCTATAAAATAATTATATTTATACGGTTGTTTTATATATATCTATATATATACAAACATAAATAAGTATTATCAAGAGGAATCAGTCCACTAACAAGAAAGGCGTGTAGCTAGTGTTAGTGGGGCAGCTTTTAAGTTGAAGTTAGTTCCCATAGTGGAGTACTAAACGTAGGATTTAGTGGAGAATATTTAGGGGAATTTTCTGCGATATTTCCTCCGTAGTGGAGCGTTAATTATTTCTTACCTTACCACCACTTGTTCCTCATGGGTGAGACAGGTGTTGGCCATTCGAATTGGGAAACTGGAGGGATTCTACGTTCCAGAGGAAGGCTTGGCGAGAAGAAAAGGGATATAGCATGGAAACTCTGTCGAATGAAAGGGGTAACCGATCCCTGCTACAAACGAAATCTCTGCATACAGAGGCTTTAGAGGGATATATCATATGCATTTGAGCGGCGGTCTCATAGTTTTGGGAAAGGGGGGACATAAATCTAGGTTGAATCTGGCATGATGCGATTTGAGGGAGAATCTCAACATTTAAACGGCGAGCTCTTCCTGATTGCCTCTTCCTCGTTACTTACAATTGGAGACTTGGTATGTATAACTTTTCTTGCTACCTGCAAATAATGATCTATGTTTGTAGATGTTTCCTTATTTCCTGCAAAAATCTATTTATATATGTAGATTTTCTTGGATGTTGGCAAATTGTAAACATGTCCATAACAACGAATATCTCTATAAGTACATTTTCCTTGCTATTTTCGTTGTGAAAGAGTGACCCCTACAAATATCTGCGAATAGAATTATGATTTAACCTGTTGTAAAAATAATTAGAGGAGGGATCTCATCTATTAACCTTTTGATGAATCTTATGCTTAAACCTTTGCTTAAGGCATAGGAAGAGACGAGCGAACTCTGTAGTTAGTTGTTCGCTCACGTTTTATGTAATAATAGAAATATTTGTCAAGTACTAAGTATGCAGCGTAGATCCCTGAATAGAGTAAGTTGTTGTTCATTTATTATTCAAATGATAAGAATCGCTGCCAAAGGCTATCGTAATTAGAGTAGATCATTGAACAGAGACTGATACATTGTTGATGTATAGATGTTTCTATGTTATCTTGACACTTACGTAGATGGACATTCTAAACCTTGGGGTTCAATATATGGCTTCCACCCGTCGTTAGAAAGAGTAGTTTTTTATCAATCTGGAGGGTGAGTAGGATAGGGGTGTAGCAGAAGTAAATGCATGGGAGGAGGAACAAAGAAAACGATGAAGATTTTGTTTCTAGGTTTTCTGCCTCGAAGTTTCTCAGTACACGGGGATTCTCTGCATTAGAACGCATTTGAAAGGAAAACTGTGATTCCTGATTTAGACTTACTGCTTGTAAGTTCTTTTTATCTTCAGTATTTATGTTTTTTTTTTATAGCATTTGATTGTCTGCCCCTTTCTCTCTACATAACAGATTTTTTGTCCAAATCTCTGTGGTTTGTCCAGAGACACAGCCAACTTAGTGTAGAGCCAGGTTTGGAGAACATGGAAAATTACTATGTCATATGTCTTACCTGTGGAAGGCGTAGATCCTTACGGGTGTTTTATATTTTGGTTATACTCCAAGAAGTGTAGGAAGGGTAGATCCCTACTGCTTAGGTATTTTCATGTGGTGTCGACGCACTTTAAGCTTTTGATTATGCTATATTTAAAATCTTGTTTATGTGTCCTCTGCTTAATCACTATTCATTAAAATGAAAATGATAGATCTGTCATGTATGATGGTAGTCATAGTTTCGATCTTTGTTTAAAAACTTCGGTGGAGTTATTTTAACCTTGTAACAGGTTTGATGGTATTACCATAACTAGAATGTAATTAATATCCATGATGGAAATGCTACTCTATGGAAAAGTTCCCTATTTTTATGTCAATTATGCGTTGAAGGTTAATGTATATATAAGCTTTATGTGGTGTATATGAAAAAGGGTAAGTGGAATCCTTTAGTAGAAACTTTGAATGAAATATGTATTAGTGAATACATTTTAGGAAGGAAATGATTCCATCACTTTATAGGGATATGTCTAAGTCTTCAGATGAGTCCTAGTACTTTATGATTTAAGTTAGTGAGGGAGTTCTGATTTTATAAGTGTTTATCTCTTTTGTGGATCTTATTTTTAGGCAAGATAGATAAAAAGGCAAAAGCAGATCTTCATACGAATGATATTATTTTTATATAGATAATTGAAATTACTTCTTTTAGTATCAAGAGAATCTTGATGGCTATTTTAACACTTAGGCTAGAATCTTGTAACCTTGGAAATAGCTAGTATTTTGATTATCTTGTAAAAGATTCCTTCAATAAGAGGAATTACTATGGAAACAACTAAAGTTGCAGCTTGTAAACACTATGTTCTTAGAATAAATAAAGATGCACACACTTTTGTGGACTAGCCCGTGTACGGGTGAACCACGTTACTTTTGGTCTCCTGTGTATGACTTGATTTTGCATATGTGTGTACTTGTGTTGAAATCAAATGTTTTATGTGTACCTTGCGAGTTATGTGTTCATGTATTGATATGTTGATTATTTATATGTAATAATGCATTCCTTGTATGTGTCTCATATGAGTCATTAGAAACCCACTTGATAAGTAAAATCAAGTTATAAATCTTTGTATGTAAACAATGATGAATGTGTTAGTTGCTATTAATTTCAGGACTATGGGAAATAATGGATCAAGTATAAATTGTCCACTTACTCATATAACCGTCCAAAGGGTGATAAAGAGATTTCATAAAATAGGTTGTATTACATATTTAATTTTAGAGTTATGAATACGGATGAATTTCCTAAAGTGTTGTGATAATTGTCGTTGAGACAACTAAATAATTACTGATAGAATGTGAATTACTTGGTTGTCGTATTTTATTTTAAAACAGTAAATTTAAAATGTTAAACTTTATACTTCCGCATAGCATTTATGGGCAATTAAACCACTTAGAAAATTTTTAAAATTTTTACAAAATTTTGGGGATGTGACAGTAAGGATGAGGATGCAGAGTGGTAACAAGACCTAGTTTCTTCACGAGATCTTCAAAAACAAAGTTTTTATGGCTGTTGTTGTCCACAATCAGATGCAATGGGTTGATCTGGACCCATATCCATGTATGGAATAGGCACTCTCGTTCCTCGTCAACGATAGTCGAGGCTGCTAGAGTGGTCGAGGTCAAAAGGGTTGTTGCGTCAAGATCAGATTCTTCCACCGTCTTGTTGAACGTGTCGAAGCTGGACACTTTTACCAAAAATGTCTTTTGATCTTTTCATTCAGATGTATCATGCCAAGATGAGTGGTGGTAATCACACCATTTTTCGGTTGGCAGTTTTTCTCTATGTTCCCTCTTGTGAAAAGGATTCTTTCCGTGGTCTAGATTTGGAGGTGTCGGCTGAGAAGATTTTGACTTGTTGAAGTCGGATGGTGCCTTCTTGTTGGGTGGTCGTCCTGATGTCGGCTTTTTCGCTAAACGTGCTTTTCCTTTCGGTTTGGTTTCCATTTTGCTGGCATAGTGGAAAGCATCCGCAAGCGCATTGAAAGTCAGAAATTCCATCTCCTGCTGAATGTACTGGGACAATCCACTAACGTTCTTCAGAACAAGCAATTTCTCTTCTTCTTGGATGCCAAGTCTAGCCATGAGTCGATAGAACTCATCGGTGTAACTTTGTACTGATTGGTCTTTCCCTTGCCTTAGCTACTGCCACTTTTTATACTATTGCTCGAGGTATTTAGGTGGGTAAAATTCCTTTCATATTTGTTCGACGAATTTATCACATGTGTCGATGGGGTCTCTTCTTTTCTCCATCTTTTTCGAGAGGTTCTCCCACTAGCAGTGCATGGAGGTTGACATCTTTTAGGATGCAATGGTGATCTTTTCAACTTCTGAGAGTTGACTCACAGCGTAATAGGATTCTAGTTGTTGTACCCACTTGTCGACGGATTTTGCGTCAATATTACCTTCAAGATTCGGTATGTCCAAATTCATTTGCACTTTGAAGGGGCTGATTTTATCGGAGTGAGTTCTCGTCGAAGATCCTCTGGATGTCGAAGCGAATCGCATGAGAATCTCATTGAACTCGGTGAACATTTCAGTCCGTTGTCGATCCAGATCTTCCTCAATAAGCTGTGTTGTCTCGTCGACTACATGTCTATCATTTGTTTCTTTTGTCATATTTTGAGGTAGAGCCTGCTTGGATTGATGAGATTGCGAGCGAGTTTGAACCAGCATAAGTTAGGTAACTTCGAGAGAAGTGTATATGCAGAACTTCAGCATGAAAACTGAATTCTCTGATTTGAGTCTGCTCTGATACCAATGGTCCGGTTCGTATCTAGGAAGCACAAGGGGGACAACAGTTTGACTGAATGAGTCATCTATGTTATGGAAGAATAAATTAAGAATAAGTAGAATGAGCAAAGAAGGATTACACTAGACAGATAAACACAAATATGCACAGACAATATGCAGGAATGCGAACTAATATTCTATTACTGAAATCGTCAGATAACTTGATGTATGTTACAATATTATACATGCTGATATGGAATTCTGAGATGCTTGGGTGCCTACCCGTTACACTCAGTTACAAAGAAGAATTTAGAAAGGATCAACAGTTCAACCGTTACAGTCGATTGGAAAACAGAGAGACAATCTCTCAAAGTTCGACAGTCGCTGGTCGTATGTCGATGCTACTTGTTGATGTCGTGAACTATGAGGTTACTAAACATGTCGAAGGTGTGAATGTGTCAAAGTCGAGAGTCATCAGAGTTGTGTCGAATTCGGAACCTATCGAGTTGAAGTCATTTCGAAGTCGAAACTTGTCGAAGTTGTATCGACGTCGATGACTTGCCAACTGCGATGCAAATCAAAGATTGATTAGGCCATACAATGACTTCTTGAGTTTGTAAAAAAATCTTATTTTTTATCATGAACAAACCCTTCTAGTTGTTACACGCACACATATATCTAAGTTATTTTTTTGGGTAGTAGAATCCCACAATCTCTATCTCTTAACTCAATCATCAAATCCAACAAAGATATACTTCTTTGATGTGTGGTCCAGCTTAGAACATTGAATTTTAGGAATAAGATAATAGGAATCACAACCAATTTTTTAAAGATTTGATTAATCATAAGAATGATTGTCCATACCTCTTCAGGAATATTACAGTCTATTGCAACTAATGGTGACTGATTTACCAAATAGCAAGCTATATCATTGGTTTTGGATATGACTCTTGCTGCAATTTGGCATTACTGACTATGATCCTTACTCTCTCTAGAAGAGTCATGTTCATGATTTTACCCACACCATTTCGTTGAGGTGTGTAAAATGTGGTCACTTTTATGCCTTTTAATCCGATCTTCCTTGTAAGATGTGAACTTTCCTCCATTATATCTTCTTAAATAATTGATTGCGCTACCAACACTCTTTTCAACCAAAATCTATAAAGTGCTTAAATACAAATTAAACACATTGGCCTTTCTTTTGAGAATATATGTGCATAGCTTTCTAGAGTATTCATCTATAAATGTCACAAAATATTATGATCTTTCAAAACAAATTGTAGCGGGTGGCCCTAAAAAATCTGAATCAATATAGATGAGAATACCCTTACTTGTATGACTACTTATTTTAAACTTATGTCTATGCCGCTTCCCAAAAAGACAATTCTTGTAGAAATCAAATTCATAGACTTTAAATCTAGAACTAACTACATTTTATCAGTACCTTTATCCCTTCCCTTCCCATATGGCCCAATCGTTGGTGCCATAAACATGTATATTCATTTTATTTCTTAGATACCACCACTACTTCATTTATTTCTGTAACATATTGGGCACCCTCAATTGACTAGTGAGACGACAAGGTACTCAAATAGCATGCACAATTCACCACTGGCACCCAAATTAATTTCTCGCAATTTACTTTACCAATTTACACTGCAGTAATAAACAATATGGTCACCCAAATTAACATTTGCATACATTAAACATTATGGGAAATAGCAAGCAAGAATTACACATACCATGCAGGCCATTCCATGCAATTATATAACCACAAACAATAAACCAAACAATATTTAAGAACAAACTTAGCCATGGAATTTCACACAGAGTAAGGAATGTACATCTGTTTAATATAATCCAATTGGCTGTAGGTGAAGGATGTTCCTCCTAGCTATAGTATCTACGAAGCCATAAATTTCTTTGACAGGCCACCGCTGACCTCGGTCTATTAATCCACAAGGGAAAATCTCTTCCCCAACCTATACACAACTCAATCTCTCATGAAACCCCCTCCATAGTTGTCCCAATCCTCAATTATTTTTCCCCATCAACTTGCACACCACCAATAACAAGCCCCCTTCTCTAAGGTAGCAGTCCCTCATGCAACCTCCAATTCCCTTCTAGCACTCCAACACAGGTTGGACAATAAGCCTTTGAATCGAGACTCCAGGGAATAAGCTGCAGGCTAGGTTCCTCTCATGCACTAGTCTACGAAGGTTAATGGAATGAAAAGTTTGAATTCGCCAATGGAATCTTGGGTCCTTTGTCATAGGTACCAAACTATGGAATTCAATGGTTATGGAAAGGATGAGGTGTAATGAATCATTTGAATCCATGAAGGAACGAACTCCTCACAAGCCCAGATTCTCACTTTTATATGCATGCTTTAGATTTCCATGTGGCTATTCCAAATGTGACCATTTTCCTCCTCTTAATCCCCTCTTAGGATAATTAAATAATTCTTTAATTAAAGCATGACTCTTAATAATGGTTTAGAAACTTTGGGTTAAATTTATAAAGCTAAATATATATAACAAATCCCACTAGCGTCATTCCCCTTAGCCCACTATAACTTTTCCATTTTTGGAATCATAGATCCCCATATCCTTTTTGTCCTTCTTCCTTTGTAGCCATCATATATTTATATTAATATCAAAATGTACATATTTACAATGTCTTTGTCACCCTGGACCATTTGTTTCTAGATTCTAGCTTTTTACATCAATATTTACAAAATTAAATTACGAGGTAAAAAAATGGGCTATTACATTCCCCTCCCCCTTAGTTTATGCACCATCATCGGTGCATCATCAACACTATGTACATTTATATTAATTTCATCATGATTTCAAAGTAGTCATGGGTATGCCCCCCGTATTGCATCCTTTGGTTCCCAAGTCACTTCAAGCACATTTTCCACAACATTCTTGGTGTTTTCTTCCTTCAAGCTCTAAGACCATGTCTCCATGCCTTTGATCTTTGGATACATACGCCATGTTATTATGTTTAAATTTGCTTTCATTTGATGGCCATCTAGACATCAATGTTCCATAGTTTCTTTCACTACCTTGTGATGCTTCTAAAGCTTCAACATTCTACCCTATAACGACAACAATCATCAAGTAAACATGTATATCATAGTCATTCATATGCAAAAGTATTCCCTTTATAGGAATTTCAAATCATAAAGGAAGAATATATATATTCATAACACAAGATCAAGTATGCAAACCATCCCAATACTTATTTGTATGAATACATTTCCTTGCTTCAAATGGATTCCATGGAAAGAATTCAGCTCACGGCTCCTCTTGACACACCTTCTATACATATCCCGGTCCATAACACTCTTCCCCCATCATCCTACACAACCCAAGGAATGGGGTTCCCTTCTCTGATTTAATATTCCCTGAATTTTCCTTCCTTGAGTTAACAATACCTCAAGTTATTTCCCCAATTCCCTTCTAGAGATCCAACATAGAAAAACAAGTGAATATCCATGCCAGGAGTCTAAATATATCACAAATCACTCATAGACGATTCATTAAAGTTTCCTCTTTTCTATAATAACTCTCCCTCCAGGCTTAGGCATCCCCTTCTCTGAGTTATTAGTCCCTCAGGCAATCCACAAGAAGAACACAACTTATAAGGTTCTATGTTGATTTTTATTATAGCAATATAGTTTTCATCTCTTTCAACTTAATTGCATATTAAACAAATATAGGATCACTGAAAGAATAACCATGCAGAGAAACAAAAATAGAGACACAATATTTTACCCTGGGAAAACCCAACAAACCTTTCTTACTCAGATATTTAGTACATAATACAAGTACATCAAATATAAAAGTGATATATATCAAGAGAGATCACAAATAGAGAAGATAGAAAAGAAAGAGCCCCATTTAAATCAGTCTTCTACAACCCAGAGAAACTTTTCCTTGCTTGAGCGAACTTGCTTGATATGTGTCCAAATGAGGAGGCATCCCTCCTATGTATACTTTTTTTTTGGATGAATTTTCCAACTGGGGCCGACTTGCCTATTTTCCTGGGCCGACTTGTCTTCTGCAATAATAAAATACATTTTAATTTTATTTTTATTTTGTTAGGTCATCCTATCTAGTGAGGATACCTCATGTAGTTACTCACAACAACAATCCCTCTTATCTAGGGAGGTATCATCACGCTTGAACATATCTAGGAATCATCTAATCACCATGGCTTGTCTCGTACATTTCACCATCATAAGGAAGGTATATCCATACAACTTAGTTCGTCGAGAAGTGTGATTAATACAGTCCACATAGGACAAGAAGTTTACACAGAACTCATCTCGGTCCACACAAAACTATAGTCCACACAGGACTAGAATTCCACACATAACTCATCTTGGTCCACACAGAACTACAATCCACACGGGACTAGGATTCCACATAGAACTCATCTCGGTCCACACAGAACCACAATCCACACAGGACTACGAGTCCATATAATACTCATCTCCATTTACATAGAACCATAGTCCCACAGGACTAGTATTCCACACATAACCCTTGAGTAGTACGATCAACTCAACTCAGTCCATTGAGGAGTACGATCAAATCAACTCATATGATCAACTCGAATCATTCCATTGAGGAGTACGATCAAATCAATTCAATCCAATGAGGATTACAATCAACTCAATTCAATCCAGTGAGGATTACAATCAACTCAACTTAGTCCAATGAGGATTACGATCAACTCAACTCATGTGCTCAACTAGACTCATTCCATCAAGGAGTATGATCACAATCCATCGAGGACTATAATTGAATCAACTCAGTCCATCGAGGAGTACGATCAACTCAACTAATGTGATCAACTCAACTCAGTCCATCGAGGAGTATGATCAACTCAAATCACTAGATCCATAAAGGATAAAGTTATTCATAGAAACCAACCCACACAAGGATACACTCCACACAGTAACCATCCCACATAGGGATATACTCCACATAGGATTCAGGAACAAGTCTCATATTTTTTCTCATCACATTCATATTGGTCATCAATCTCCCTTCCGGAGGAAGGGAATCTCAACCATCCCAATATTTTCACGAAAGTATGCAAAATTCACTCTCGACAAAGGCTTGGTAAGAATATCTACAGTTTGCTCATCTGTGGAGATATACTGGGGATTTACTACTCCCTTCTGAAATATGTCTCTAATGTAGTGATATTAGATCTCAATATGTTTGGATCTATCATGGAACACAAGGTTCTCGGAGAGCTTTACACAGCTCTAGTTATCACAAAATATCATTGTTGCATGAAGTTTACGACCATACAAATCTATAAGTAGCTTCCCAAGACATACTGCTTTCTTATAGGCTGCACTAGCTGCGATGTACTCTGCCTCGGCTGAGCTGAGTGCCACAGAAGTTTGTTTCTTTCTAAACCAAGAAACCATAGCTGATCCCAAGCTAAAATAACACCCATAGGTATTCTTTTTTTCAACAACACTACAAGCCCAATCTGAATATGTGAATCCCACCACTTTCACTTCAGTATTTGAGCTATATCTCAATCCATAACCAACTATACTACGTAGCTATCTCAACACATGCTTGGTTTCTACCCAATGCACTTTCCTCGGCTTGACCATGTGTTGACTCAACATGTTTACTGCATAACACATATCTGGCCTGGTATTAACTAGGTACAACAAGGAGCCAATCAACTGGCCATACATTGTTGGATCCACTAAATTTGAAGATATGGCAGAGTAATGTAACTTCTTCAGATTAGCCTCCATAAGAGTGGGCGCGGAATTACAGTCCATCATATAAAATATGCTCAAGATATCATGTCAAATTAAGATGTAGCTTCAAAATATATTCTTATTGTATTTTTCTTATTGTATCATATTGTATTTGTCATGTATTTGCTATGTAAAACCCTAAAAGAAAAATGTTGTATTGTACTTGTAAAAGATGTAATGTTGAATCAAGAATATTCAAGAATAAATGTAAAATAAACAATATTATGTTGTCCCCTAGAGAGGTCAGCCTCGATGAGCTATTGAGGTCGGCCCCATAAGGAAAAGTCACCCATAAAAGTAGTATAAATAGGGGGGTCGCCCTACTCATTTGGACATACACTCACAACAAGCAAATACGAATAAGAATACTATTTTGGGTTGTACAATACTTGTAGGTAATATATATCTTGATGTAGGGTTTGATCTATTTTTCTTGTTGATAATGTGGCATTGTACTTGGTTGACAAATCTATACTAGAAGTTCTGCTAGGTTTTTCCCGTGAAAGGGTTTTCCCAGGATAAATCTTTGTGTCTTTGTATCTAATGTTGAATGTATTTATTTTATTAAGCATAATGTATGGAATTATTATTGTATGATATGCTAAATGATTAAAAGTCAAACATAATTGCTTGAAAGTCAAAATTTCTAACATGGTATCAAAGTCGTGGTGAAAGAATTCATTGCAACAATTGCAACAATTGCAACTACTAGAGATTAGGGATTATTGTTTCAATATCTTCCATCCACATATCAAGCTCGACCTTAGCACCATTGAAGTTTCCCTAGGAGGATGCATCTTTCTATGGAGGAAGAATTCATATTTGAGAAATTTTATTTTTGACCTAGTTACTATCAGATCAAGAAAACTAGGTTTCCAATTTTTGTTTATTCCGTCCACAGATATGGAAGAAAAGAGGGTTTTCTCAACTCTCCTTGAGGAGCCTAAATTTTTACAGTGCATCAAATTATCTATTGAATAACTTTCAATTTTGACTCTCCTCCTACTAGGGTCTCTAGAACCAGATTTGTCAAGATGACAAGAAACACCAAGGTTGATGAGAAGCTTGAAGGAGATGATAACTTCAGAGCATGGAAGTATAGGATGCTCCTCATCCTAGAAGAGAATGAATTGGAAAAATATTTTATAGAAGAGGTTGCAGATCCAAAGGGAGATGAAGATAAAGCAAGGCACAAGAAGAACATGTTTAGGGAAAAGAGAACCATTGCAGATTATATCAAGGACCATTGGATCCCTCATGTCTCATCCTCAAAGAATCCAAAGGAAATTTTTGATGCATTGAACAAATTATATGAAAGCAGGAACATCAATCAGAAATAGACATTAAGGACTCAACTCAAGAATGTGAATATTTAGAATTCAGAAAAAATCCAGTCCTACTTCTCAAGGGCAAATCAAATCAACATATTAAGTTATTGGAGATATAGTTGAAGAAGCTGAAATAGTGATGCCAACATTAAATGGTCTCCCAATGTCATGGGAATCATTTATTCAAGGAATTTTCTCTAGAAACAAGCTAACAAAGTTCAATAGGTTATGGGAAGAATGCACTCAGGAAGAAGCTATACAAGTAACAAGAGAAGAGAAGTTGGGTAATGATGAAAATCAAGCAATAACTACTCATACAAAGAAAGAAAAGAGAATAAAATAATTTCATCCTTCTAAGTGTTAGGATATTTCAATACTCCATCTTTGTCCTACCTAGCATTATTTAGTTTTCCTAGTTGTTGATGATGTCATTTTCCCCTAGTGGTGTGCAGATGTCATCCGGGATCCATATACCACCTTCTGAGCCCTACAGGGATTGTTTTAGGACCACTTCAGTCAGTTCCCTATTTTATAGGAACCTACTTAGTGTTCCAGTACAGTCCACCTGAGTTATCTCACTCTCGTGGGGGGTTAGAGTTTTGGATGCCATTGATTGTGGCCTCATGCATCATTTTCTAACTGGCATGCATGACAGACTCACTATTTTCCCTCAGTCAGTTAACTGATTGTGACTTCATTTAACTTATTTTAGGTTCAGTTTAGTTGACTTTGAGTCTTCCTGAGCACTCCAGTGGTGATAATGCCTATGCTATACCAAATGGGGTTCAAATTCTCATGTGTGATTTGAATTCTCTCCATTGTATTATCATTGTTCATTATACTGATAATTAGGTGGTGTGACATTATTTTGCTCCTATCTGAGTTTTGCTGCATTATTATTCTTCTGCTCCTTTTTACTGCAGTTTTCACTCTTATTCTAATTTTTTGCTCATTCTTTCTTTGTGAGGTATCCATCATCTCTTAGATCTACTATGACATAGAATTTCACATGGTCTTAGATCCTTTTGAGTGAATAGTTTAAGCAACTTATTTTGGTAGTACATCAGAAGCTTCTAGATTTCCACAACAAATCCTGCTGCTATTGCATTGAATTCATTGGAGAAATCCAATGAGGTCTATCCAGGTGTGAAGGATATGGATAAAAGTGCCTACTATCCTAAATTAGTGCTCAGTAGTAGTATACCTCCATTATTGAAAGTTTTCTGCAGGTTATTTAATTTTTTGAGTGCAGCAATAGTTGCAACATTTTTTCTGTAGTTACAACAGTTTTCTGCAGTTGCAATAGTTTTCTACAATTGCAGTAGTTTTCTACAGTTGCAACAGTTTTCTGCAATTGCTGCAGTTTCACCTTGTATTCGCTCCAGCAGTTCCAATGGACAATTCGAACTGTCCTCTCTCTCCTAGGATCCTGACACCCTTCAATTATCTTGATTGGCGGGCTAATATGCAGATGGTATTGCGAAACAAATCACTATACAAGGTGAAAATGAGGAAGGATCTTAAACCACATTCACCTATGGATAAAACCAAGTATCTGAATAGATTGTATGAATCATTTTCTTTCATGTGTATTCATATTTATAGAGATATACTCTTCCACATGAAAGGATTGAAGACTCCAAAATAGTTATGGTTGAAGTTGGAGACCCTCTTCGGAAAACAAGATGAGCTAATAGGCCATATTCTGGAAAATGAGTTGAGTGGTCTACAATCGAGCAGTTTTGAGACTGTTGAATAATTCTTTCCAAAATCCAAATGTATGGTTATGCAATGCAATCAGTTTGGCATTGAGAAGAAGGATGAGCAACTGGTTCTATCCATTATGAGCAAGCTAGGTCCCAAGTTCTCCATATTTGTCTCTACCTTCCATTCTGGGTGTGTTGATGTATATGTAACTTCGGAATGTATTTCACATATATGTATATTGTATTCATATAGAGATGTTATTATTCCTCTATACGGAAGTGTCGTAACTTATACTTGATGGGTTATTAGACCACCTTGTTTGGGGTCGGCCCTGTATAAGTCATGTGGGTCAAAGGGTTATTATACCACCCTATTGGGGGTCGGCCATGTGGGTCAAAGGGTTATTAGACCACCCTATTGGGGGTCGAACCAGTCAGCATTATGTTATGTGGTTAAGTTCGAGCCTACATGAGTTAGGTAAAAAGGCAAGTCAAGTCAAGTATAAATAGAGTGCGGGAGGCACTCTATTTGCTCACTCACTTCTCACACATGCACTCAAGGAGGAGTGGCGCACTTATGGAGGAGGAGGATCTGCTGCTAGGTTATGGCTATCTCTCTTGGTTGGTTGTATCATTGCTCTATCTATCTCTGAGGAAGTTATTGGGGTTTTTCACCTTTATGGTTTTCCCCAAGTAAATCTTTGTGTCTCTTGTGTGCTTGCATTATTGTCTCCATGATTGATATGCTGTAGATATGCTGTACATGTTGTTCTCTCAATTAAGATCCTAGATCAGATTGAAGTAAATTCAGAAAATTTAACAGGGTGAATGTCAATCCCTGGTTGGAAGATGACCTCCTTAGATGTTTTCACTGAATCTCTCATTCAAGAACAAGATAAGCTTATACAAATGGGCACCTTGAAGGCCTCCAAAGATCAAGCTCTTCTGGATGGAGAAGCAAAAAGTGAGAATGGGAAAGGGAGGCACAAAGGCAAGGACAAGAGGCCATCTGAACCCAATATGAATTCCAATACAAGTCCATCAGAAGGAGCCTCCAGATCTAAGAAGGAAAAACAGAAGGGATTTAAGAAATCCAAGTGTTCCTATTGCAAGAAAGGAAACCACCCAGAGAGATCTTGCATGCAGAAGAATATAGATCAGTTGACCAAGCTTCTTGAATAACACAACATTTCCCTTCCAAAACGTGTAAGAGAGAATGATTCTGCAAGTGATTCTGATGGCCATGAGAGATGCCATGCACTGAAGGCTGGATTTTCAAAATCATAATCCATCCTCATAGATTCATGAGCTTCCAACCACATGGTTACCTCTAGAGAATCATTTTCTTCTCTAGATCTCAAAGATGGTCCGATTATTCACATGGGAGACAACTCTCAGATCTCTGCTGAAGGGATGGTCACATTACATATGGAGCATCGAAAGTTCAAGAATGTTCTATTTGTTCCTTCTTTTTCAGAAAATTTGTTGTCTGTATATCATATGACTCACATGGGTTCACCGAAGAAAGTGGTCTTTGGTTCTGACACAGTTGAGATTGCATAGATCTCCATTGGGAAGATTATAACGAAAGGGTTTGCAAACCATGCCTCCAAGGCATATGGATTCTCACATTTTTTCCATACTCTCTGCCTACCCCATTAGAATTTGATGAAGATAAGAGCACTAATACAAAATGAGAAATTAATGACTAAAAAAATGACTAAAATTTGACTATAAACGACTATTTTGAGTCAGTGACTAATAGTATCCGATTTCCACTATCTTATCTCTAGTGGTATTTCACTAGTCATTAATTGGTTGACTTATTAGTCATTGATTTAGTCATTGATAGTCATTGATTTAGTCATTGATAGTCACTGATTTAGTCATTGATAGTCACTGATTTAGACACTGATTTAGTTATTGATTGCCACAATTAATGACCAAATATATGACTAAATAAACTACTAGATGATAACATATTAATGACTAAGATAAATACTACTAAACCTTAGTTGCGCTATAAGATACTGGAAATTAGCTACTAATAGTCGTATATATGTGAATTTAGTCGTTTTCTTAGTCACTAATTTATGATAGGGTACGGAGGAATTGAACCACCAATCTCTTGCCTATAATTAGGCAGGTGATCTACCATTGAGCTAGCACCCTTTAAGAAGTTGTTATTGCTTGACAATGATGATATTCAGAAAAATTTTGCATTATTCAAGCATACAAAATAATGATTACCAAGTTACTATAGATCCATAATGGATTACCTTGTACTAGTTCTTCAAGTTCTTCAACTGCTTTTATTAAGTGCAAGAACTTGAAGGACTAGTACAAGGTAATCCATTATGGATCGATAGTAACTTGTTAATCATTATTTTGTATGCTTGAATGATGCAAAATGAAAAAATCCCAGAAATTTATAGGAATGCCAAGCATGCATCCATTGTTAAACTATCTACTGAGTCATCTAGATTCATGCCAAGATATATGAACTTGACTAAAAATTCATAAGTAACTTGAAGATAATGGTGGATGATGCCATGGAAAGGAGAATTTCAGTTTATATAGAAGCAAAGGATGAGAAAATGGTGTCCCAAACTCATCTACCTCCAATGTGGGCCAAGCCACCTCCCTTTCTACAGAAATGAGATCTTGATCATAGTGAAATCTAATAACAAATAGGTCCATGATATCAAACTACTACTTGTATCTGCAAGATCCAGTCATGGTTGGAAATCTGTCAAATTTAACAAGACAACATGGCATGCTTCTTTAAAATTTAGCATCTTACTATCATCTTCTACAAACAGGACCAATGACCAAATGTGTTGCAAAGGGAAAGTCAAGCAAATCAAGAAGTTGATCATGACATTGAAAATCAAAATAACAGAAATTTTTTATGTACGCAAAAATCATCCATATTATAATTCCATTACAACTTAGCTCATGATGAATTCAGAGTGAGTCGAATTGGCTAGGCTAAATTTAACTAGTTATAGATCCTTGTTGATAATACACAACCAGGTGAAACACTTACATAATAGATAGCTATTATAAGCATAAGGATTTTGGTGAGAAAATATTGATAATTTTAATGCTTACTTGTAGAGGGAAGATTTCTTGTAATGCTCTGCAAAGTCTATCCCCAAACCATGTTCAGCAACAGTAGAGCTAACTTCTAACATCCATGTTGTTGGGTTGTATTTGTATTTGATCTTTGGTACCCATGGAATAGCCTAACCTAACCTACATCTGTGTTCTTGCTAATTCAATAAGAGAACAAGTAATACATGCCAATGACCATGAAATTGATAAGTAATACATGCCAATGACCGTGCAATTGATCCTGCTACTAATGGAGCATATGGATTAAATTGGGGTGCATTCTTACTTGAAAAGATCTCAAGCCAACCTCGAAAAATGGCATAGCAAGGTAAATATATTCCTACCTGATTGACAAAAAAGTGTATAATCATTTTTAAAAAAGATCAATAACATTTGTAAATAATGTATCTAGAAATACAAAAATAAATGTATAATCATTTCAAAAAATACCAATAATATTCCTAAAGAAATATATCTAGAGATGGAATAGCAAATCAAAATATGTTCAAGCAACTATTTCAAAACTATCAAATAAGAAATGTCCATAAATAAGAAAATGCAGTGTAACACTAATAAAAAAGAATAGCCAGACATATGTTTGTACTATAAAATAGAATTACGTATAACCAGAAATATGGAATCCATATGCAAGTCGGCCCATGTGTAAAAATTCTTTCAAATAAATCTGCTTCTCCATTTCAATATAGTCTCCGAAATCTCAAAACTAAATATTTTTTTTGTCGATCAGCAATTTCTAGCACAACCAATAGCCATCATCCAAAATATATAAGCAACCCACTATTTCATGCCATACACCATCTAGGCTTCTCTGGCTAATAATTATAACTAACAAATTCCATTTTATCAAAACATTATTCACACAAAAGTCCTGAAAGTTCCACCATAATATATAGTATAGAATGGTTTTCTAATCCACAAAAGTGAAAACCCAGTCAATATTTTAGACCCTAAGACTACTAAAGTATGTTTTCGAGAAGAATACTTACACTAGGCACGACCAATGTTAAACCTGCATTGGTACCTCTCCATAGGCGAGAGAATCCTTCCTATACATGCCAATGGAACACAATTAGAATTCTATGTAGAAGCGTATACATTTTGAAGTCACACAGAAGATGCAATGGCAGTATGCAATAACAAACGAAACAATTCAAATCGGTGATGAACTAAAACACACCTGTCAAATAATCGAGTAAAATACATCTAGAGTTCCCTTATATTCAAAATAAGTGGGAGGACAAAGTGGATTCATCCCAAAAGAACCTCCCTGAGGACAGATTGGAGGACACTCCACTCCAGCAAACACCTATAGAAACAATTTGGAAAAGAAATGGATATTGAAAATTAAATCTCAATAATAACATGGAAGTAAAAAAAATCAAAAAAGTACATCATACAGCATTGTAAGTTCTAGGCTAAGTTAACAGGTTACAAACTTGAACAAAAAAATTGAATTTAATGATTTTGATAGAAGACTAATAAATATTTGTTAAGTTCACCAAATTGCTTGGATCAAGAGTTATAGATTTAAACTTAGGTTAATGATAATAAAATTCCCCAACATTAAATGGTAAATCCATCAACATTTATTGTTTTCACTTTTTTCACTGTTGCAACTGAAGCAAGGCTCCATGACCTTCTACAGGTAGAATTGCAACTTAGAGGTGGTGATGTCAGTCACAGCAGGTAGTGCAAGGGATTTGTACATGGAAAAAATCAACAAGAGACTATGATAAGATCTTTGTAGTTTTTTTTCCATGGTGGCTAAACTGTGAAGCTATGCAAGTTTTGAAGTGAGTCATTTTGTACATTTTATGTTTTGGTAATTCAGAAACAAAGACATGAGAAAGTAAGTACAGATTAAACAATGAATACTTATTATAAAATTTAACTTGACACCAAACATGAAACTCATCTCACACTCACCATTTTTTCATTGTTCAGTGTGGAAACTATTGTAAGTCTCTATTTTCATGTGCAAGTCAAGTTGAAGCTCAAAACTAGTCATGCTGGACTCATGATGCAGGTTAGACTCTAAATGAGGCAAAGCAAGTTTTTTTAGAATGAAGAAGAGAGTAATAAAGAATGTTTTACATTGTGGTAGTTATGAGGATATGTTTTGTTTTTCAGTTGAGGTAACTCAACGGTATAGAGGAAGCCTTTTCCATGATGTTTTTTCTGTATTGTTTCCATACCAAGGAATGTGGGCATGAATATAAGCATTATTGTACATACCAACTTCTATGCCAAACCAATAACATATTGCTGGAGTTACTAAGGTGTGCTTGTGGTGGTTAGTGGTTTTTACAATCCTGGATCCATGTAAACCAATTGATGTAAACAAATACACTCTGCAAATCCTTCTACTAAATCCATTGATCTCAGTCGTGATCTCTTCGCCATGTATCCATCAACAATACTGTCCCATTAGAGGTGACAAATTCCATCATAAATGATACAACATAGTACAAGAATAAGATTGAAAAGGTATGCACAATTTGGTCATAATATTAAGCTCCTTTATTTATAAGTAATAGTTGATGTCACTCACATGCCATCCTCATAGATGAATAGTGACAAGTATACACTCAATTAATGCATTCTACAAAATTTCAATTGGTATGAACATGGGAATACTGAGTGCATGTGAATATAAAATAGTAATTCAAATCTGCTTCCGAATGGCCTTTGAATCATGACTGGCATTACCATAATCCCACGATGTTATCTTGCACTTATGAAGCATTGAAACTTCAAGCTGGAAAGCCACTCTAATCAAATCCTCTTCAAGAGACTGTGCATCCTTGATTGTCCATAGTAAAAATTGATATATACTTAGATGACAATGGTATTTTTCTTTGAAAGTTGCACTTTGTAGAACTAGTGGATTAGGACTTTTTGACCTAAGTGTTGAATTGAGCTGAAACAAGAAGAAATCTTCTCAAAGAGAAGATATTAATATCCAATGAATGACCACACAAATAGGTCAATGGGACTAAAATAACATACAAACTGTGTAGTACAAGTGGATGTGGTAAGCATCTCTGATATCTAAGCTATCATCAAGAAGAAAATATTTAAATCTAAGAATCAAGCCATAAAAAGCTATAAACAACCAAGAAACTAGACCAAGATTTAAAGGGAGTATGGGTTCCATTTTTATAATATAAATCATTCTGATTCCTACCATGACTAGCATGAATCGACCTACTTTATATAGCATTTTTAATGAAAATTCTCATTAGAGAAAAATATCAACTACAACATGTCATACCTGTAGAGAAAAGGATGTTGATTTCAAAATTTGTACAACATCAGGTTGATCATTAAGTTTGGTAAGTTGTCTAATGACCTAGTCAAACAAGTCTTTATGACCATATGTGCCAAGCTTGACATCTCCCAACAATGAATTTATATATGGGACCCGCCACACAAAATGTCAGTATATATTAATATTAACATGGATATACTCATGTAAGGAAGACAACCCATTACTTTAAATAGCATACCATCTTATCAAGTTGTAGTATAGAAACCCATGAGTCCAATGCCTTAATCCCACTCCCGCTCGTATGCTTTTTGTTATCAGTAAGGAATTTTAGAATATTAGAAATTATACCCTCAACATAACCACTTGAAAAGAAGCTTCCCATCATCATCTGAGCTATAATAAACCAAATAGAAATTAGAAAACAAATACCTTGCTTCTTTTCTCCACTGCAGGACCCATTGCGGTTGCAATATTCCCAATAGAAGTTAATGTAATCATCACCAAGTTTTTGTTCAAGTCAAACAAACAAGCTCTCAGAGCTCCAAACAATTCTCTTGTTCAGAAAAACAAAATACCACAATCAAGACAATAAAATATATTAAAAATTTAGATATGCATGACCTCTATAGCACGCACAATTTCTAAGAACTGAATAATTTCATATTGCAAATAAATATATGCGGCCAAAATACTTAAATAAAAATGAAATTCAAAATGGAAATAAAAACCATAGAATTACCAGTTCTAGTAGGTTGAATCCGGTTATTTGCTTCAAGTACTTTGTTAGCTCCCTCAATTGATTCCAAACGAATCTGCAATTACCACAAAACAATTAACTATTCTTTTTGGCATTAATTTGTTGTAGAATTTGCAATCGAACAAGATGTCCCAATACCTTCATATTTGTATGGACACAAGGTAGTTATATACCTTCCAATCAGGACTGCTTAAGTTTTTAATTAACATTGGCGAGATATTTCCACTTATGTCTTCGTGTGGTAAGCCATCAACACCAGATCCACAAGGTAGTAAAGAAGAATCGAGTTCTTTGATGGTCTTCGTTGGAGAAGCAGTTGGTCCCTAGTTAAAAGATATATTATAAGCCACACCCTGATAGTTGTACTTGCATTCTGCTTAAGCCTTATACAACCAGATATTACAATAAACATGGTAGATGAAGATGTTGCTTATAAAATCTGATTTATTACCCAATATTTTCCTCATCTCATAAGGATTTTTTTCAAATTCAACATCAATTGCACTCAAGATTGTAGGCTTGACATCACCAAAATATGCCTTAATATCTGCAAAATGAAAATAGCTTATTAGTATAGAGTCAAAAGCAAAGTTTCCTATGCTGATATTTAAATGGATGATCATTGGGATTTACAAGATGGCATGATTTAAGACATCAATCTTTTGTAGGCATCCAAAGATAAGAGCATTTTGGAAAAGAAGAATGAGCAAAAACACAAACAATATTTACAACAAGAATAGCAATACTTAGAATGGAGGCAGGAGTTTCAAAGAGCAACCTCCTACAACACCAAATGAAGGTTCTTGGTGTATATTCATATATCTTGCTGTAAATTAACACTCAACCTCATGGGATGTAGACAAAGGCATGTGATCACAGCTCTTGATGGCATCTCTCTAGCTAATGGCTATGTGGCATGAAATGGAGTAGATAATGGTTTGCGGTTATTTCTAATCAATGCCTACATTCAATAATTTATTACTGCAACGTTCCAATCCAAATCCTTTTGTTAACATGCTCGGTCATTATCTTCATTACCATTAATATATTCCATAAAATTCCTAAAGGGATTATTCAAGACGACAACTATCTATGCAAAAAATATAGGGTGGCAATAAGGAAGTGAAAATGCATCTTAGAGTAAAAGAATCCCCTGAAATTGCACTTGAGCTAATTGATTTGCTTGCAAAAAACTTCAATAGAAAAAGAGTATAGATATGGTCGGTATGAAAGATGTTGTGGAAGTAAACTCTTGGAATCCAAGTGGCACAAACAAGTATAAGATTAAAAAAAAATTATTAGACTTTATAAATCATCGTATTACACAGAACGATGAAGCCAATCATCAAATGGATAGCTTCCAGAACCCAAACCATGGGAATGATAAGATGAATGAATTTAATGACTTTAATGACAACACCGGGAAATGTAGTTTAAGGACTGTGAGGAGATACCCAGTTTCAGTTATGTATCAAGCAACCATGAAACATAAATTTTTGCCATCTGTTCGTAGAAAAGGGAAAGTTGTTTGGGAAATTGACAGTGTACTAGTGATAAGGAGAGATTGCAAGATCTCCATGAAAATATGATTAAGCCTGCTGAATCTCATAACGGGTCTGGGAGTGGGGAGAATAAACCAAAAAAACATATTTCTAGATGCAAATGAGTAGGGAGAAGTTCAATTAAGAACAAATAGATGAGACATGATCATTTATTCTTTCAACATCATTAGTTTTGGGAGCAGACTGAGGACTGGCAACATCATGGGTCAAATATGAGATCAAAGGAGATTTGGGAACGGAATGAAGGACCTTCTTTGTCTCTCCTTCTCATCTCATGGATACCATAACCATAAAGAAATTTTTTAAAGTTGCTTCACACTAAATGGTTAATTGAGAATGCAATGAATGGAATGGTGGAGGACATCACCAGCAACCTTGCAGCAATGAGAAGAATATTAATATTAAGCTCCTTTATTTATAAGTAATAGTTGATGTCACTCACATGCCATCCTCATAGATGAATAGTGACAAGTATACACTCAGTTAATGCATTCTACAAAATTTCAATTGGTATGAACATGGGAATACTGAGTGCATGTGAATATAAAATAGTAATTCAAATCTGCTTCCGAATGGCCTTTGAATCATGACTGGCATTACCATAATCCCACGATGTTATCTTGCAATTCTGAAGCATTGAAACTTCAAGCTGGAAAGCCACTCTAATCAAATCCTCTTCAAGAGACTGTGCATCCTTGATTGTCCATAGTAAAAATTGATATATACTTAGATGACAATGGTATTTTTCTTTGAAAGTTGCACTTTGTAGAACTAGTGGATTAGGACTTTTTGACCTAAGTGTTGAATTGAGCTGAAACAAGAAGAAATCTTCTCAAAGAGAAGATATTAATATCCAATGAATGACCACACAAATAGGTCAATGGGACTAAAATAACATACAAACTGTGTAGTACAAGTGGATGTGGTAAGCATCTCTGATATCTAAGCTATCATCAAGAAGAAAATATTTAAATCTAAGAATCAAGCCATAAAAAGCTATAAACAACCAAGAAACTAGACCAAGATTTAAAGGGAGTATGGGTTCCATTTTTATAATATAAATCATTCTGATTCCTACCATGACTAGCATGAATCGACCTACTTTATATAGCATTTTTAATGAAAATTCTCATTAGAGAAAAATATCAACTACAACATGTCATACCTGTAGAGAAAAGGATGTTGATTTCAAAATTTGTACAACATGAGGTTGATCATTAAGTTTGGTAAGTTGTCTAATGACCTAGTCAAACAAGTCTTTATGACCATATGTGCCAAGCTTGACATCTCCCAACAATGAATTTATATATGGGACCCGCCACACAAAATGTCAGTATATATTAATATTAACATGGATATACTCATGTAAGGAAGACAACCCATTACTTTAAATAGCATACCATCTTATCAAGTTGTAGTATAGAAACCCATGAGTCCAATGCCTTAATCCCACTCCCGCTCGTATGCTTTTTGTTATCAGTAAGGAATTTTAGAATATTAGAAATTATACCCTCAACATAACCACTTGAAAAGAAGCTTCCCATCATCATCTGAGCTATAATAAACCAAATAGAAATTAGAAAACAAATACCTTGCTTCTTTTCTCCACTGCAGGACCCATTGCGGTTGCAATATTCCCAATAGAAGTTAATGTAATCATCACCAAGTTTTTGTTCAAGTCAAACAAACAAGCTCTCAGAGCTCCAAACAATTCTCTTGTTCAGAAAAACAAAATACCACAATCAAGACAATAAAATATATTAAAAATTTAGATATGCATGACCTCTATAGCACGCACAATTTCTAAGAACTGAATAATTTCATATTGCAAATAAATATATGCGGCCAAAATACTTAAATAAAAATGAAATTCAAAATGGAAATAAAAACCATAGAATTACCAGTTCTAGTAGGTTGAATCCGGTTATTTGCTTCAAGTACTTTGTTAGCTCCCTCAATTGATTCCAAACGAATCTGCAATTACCACAAAACAATTAACTATTCTTTTTGGCATTAATTTGGTGTAGAATTTGCAATCGAACAAGATGTCCCAATATCTTCATATTTGTATGGACACAAGGTAGTTATATACCTTCCAATCAGGACTGCTTAAGTTTTTAATTAACATTGGCGAGATATTTCCACTTATGTCTTCGTGTGGTAAGCCATCAACACCAGATCCACAAGGTAGTAAAGAAGAATCGAGTTCTTTGATGGTCTTCCTTGGAGAAGCAGTTGGTCCCTAGTTAAAAGATATATTATAAGCCACACCCTGATAGTTGTGTTAGAGATAATGTAGAAATGCTAGGGATTGTGTTGAGTTGTATTGTCTATGCATAGGTTTGAGATCCATGGTTTTAGGATCTAAAGTTTGGTTTGTTGAGATCTATCTCAACTATATATGTAAACAGTATTCATAATACAATATGTGTTGAGTGCTACTCCTCCCGTGTGTGTGCGAGCCTTTGGCTCTGCACTTCCTTCTTTCTATTCTTAATATGGTATCAGAGCGTGTGTGCTGAGATCCATTGCCCTGAGTTGGGGTTGATGACTATAAGGAAGCCGTATGTATTTGAAGCCTGAGACTGTGCACCTGCGCACCATTGGCAATCAACCGCTCCAACAAATTAGCGTGGAGGTATAATACTTTTGTGTGCATACGGTTGTGAATTGATCGCTGGAGACCACTATTAGCAGCTGAAGGAAGAAATCGAAGTGTGGACTTATATGTTGCAGCATGAACCGGTGTGAAGTGTCTTGCGATAGACTACGTTGTATGTGAACCACGTGGAGGTGAAGCCAATGCTGTAGGAGAAATTGATGACGGTGATGCTGTAGAAGCCAATGCTGGTGCCAAGGCCCTGCGAGCTTAGAAAAAGAGCCGGATGCGTTTAAAGCCCACTGTGGTCTGTCCACAATCGCCTATCAACATCGCTGGATAGAAGTCTGTGGAAGAGGAGCCGCTGCAGAGGAGTGCACAGCAATCATTTGAAAGGAAGAGGAAAGATCGCTGCCCATGTGAAGAGAAGAAATCACTGCCTGTTCTTGAATTGCCGGAGATCGTTGCTGTCATCATTGGATCGATGCCATACCATTGTTGAAGGAAACCGCTGGCAGAATTGAATTTCTTTTGGGAAGATCGTTACGAAATTGCTTCTGGTGAAAACATAATCGTAAGGAGGAAAACGCTGTCGGAGGTCAAATCAAAATCGCTGTTTTTCGTTCTTTTTTTTTTTTTTTTCTATTGAAGGTGCAGCTTTTGCAATTAGCCAGAACTCAAAGCTACAATAAACAGTTGCTCTAAGAAATCAGAAGACTTCTTTTCGTTGCTGAGCGTGAGCAGAGATCGTTGAAGGAGGATAGCAAATCGCATCTAGAAACCCACACTGCTATAAGTGGAGTGATTGCAAGAATACCTTGTGTGATCCACCAAGCCGCCAAGAGGAGGACGAGCTGTTTCGTTGGAGCTTGCTGAAGGAAAAAGATTCAGAACCTGTTCAGCAAAGAAAGGAAGCCTGCAGTTCTGAAGCAAAGGTGTGAGAAGGAATAAAGCCAACGATTTGTAGCTGTGAGGGGTCGCTGGAGCAAGGAAGAGCCGAAGAAACCATCCTGCGAACTGAAGCAACTTTCTGTGAGTTTTCCACTGAAAAGAAGGAGGCTGTTGCCTGGTCGAGAGACGGTACTTGATATGGGTGCTGTGTGTTGAAGCCGACACTAATTAGTTGTAGCTGTCGTGTATAGAGGAGAGACGCCATCTCTCTTCCACTGCTGTGAATACACTTGTGTGCAAGTGTTGAGACCGGTCTGAATGTGCTATTGCATTGGGTGCAGAGGAGAACGCTGGTCGAGCCTGACAAAAGAGGAGCTGCTTTCCTGATATCACTGTGAAGAGGAGCTGAACACTGAAGGGAAGACCACCCATTGAGCCGACGTTGCAAAGGGAATCATTCTATTCAAGATGGACTTCCTCATGAGACTTGCTTTTGAAAGCATCTTTGAAGACGAAGAGGAATATGATTACTTCAGTCAAGTTCCTGTAAATGATGAAGGAGACAAAGAGATTTTGCTGGAATCAGATCCACCTTTGCATGAAGATTCATTTGCAGATGAAGAAGGAGATGAGGAGATTCCGCTGGAGCAAGAGCAGGTTATTGCAGATATGGAGAACGTAAATGCATTTGATGAGATGCTCATCGATTCAGTTCCATTGGTTTCTACTATTACATTCGCTGAAGCAAAAATAAATGACTTTGATGCTGAACTGAGGTTTATTGAAGAATGGATAGCTAAGCCTAAGATTGTTGCAGATTGCATCGAGACTGCAAAAGATGAAAACAAGGATGGCAAGCAAAATTATGATGAAGAAATTTTGGCAAGTGTAAAAATACTTATTTGTCTTCAACCATGGAAGCCAACTTTAAATGTAAATTTTGAAGACTTTTATGTTAAAATGAACAGTACAACAAGGCCTGGAGATTTCAAGATCTGGCCGAGAAAACCTAAGAAGAAAAATAAGTATGATTTGACGGCAACTAAGGTAAAAATGAAGAAGAAGGAGGACTGTAGAGTTCAAGGCCTGGAACCTTAGATCATGAAATTGCTTTGCTGATTTGTGAGCCTGAAACTACAGGCATATTTAGTATTTTGATCTATTTCTACATTAAGGGAGGATGTTAGAGATAATGTAGAAATGCTAGGGATTGTGTTGAGTTGTATTGTCTATGCATAGGTTTGAGATCCATGGTTTTAGGATCTGAGGTTTGGTTTGTTGAGATCTATCTCAACTATATATGTAAACATTATTCATAATACAATATGTGTTGAGTGCTACTCCTCCCGTGTGTGTGCGAGCCTTTGGCTCTGCACTTCCTTCTTTCTATTCTTAATAAGTTGTACTTGCATTCTGCTTAAGCCTTATACAACCAGATATTACAATAAACATGGTAGATGAAGATGTTGCTTATAAAATCTGATTTATTACCCAATATTTTCCTCATCTCATAAGGATTTTTTTCAAATTCAACATCAATTGCACTCAAGATTGTAGGCTTGACATCACCAAAATATGCCTTAATATCTGCAAAATGAAAATAGCTTATTAGTATAGAGTCAAAAGCAAAGTTTCCTATGCTGATATTTAAATGGATGATCATTGGGATTTACAAGATGGCATGATTTAAGACATCAATCTTTTGTAGGCATCCAAAGATAAGAGCATTTTGGAAAAGAAGAATGAGCAAAAACACAAACAATATTTACAACAAGAATAGCAATACTTAGAATGGAGGCAGGAGTTTCAAAGAGCAACCTCCTACAACACCAAATGAAGGTTCTTGGTGTATATTCATATATCTTGCTGTAAATTAACACTCAACCTCATGGGATGTAGACAAAGGCATGTGATCACAGCTCTTGATGGCATCTCTCTAGCTAATGGCTATGTGGCATGAAATGGAGTAGATAATGGTTTGCGGTTATTTCTAATCAATGCCTACATTCAATAATTTATTACTGCAACGTTCCAATCCAAATCCTTTTGTTAACATGCTCGGTCATTATCTTCATTACCATTAATATATTCCATAAAATTCCTAAAGGGATTATTCAAGACGACAATTATCTATGCAAAAAATATAGGGTGGCAATAAGGAAGTGAAAATGCGTCTTAGAGTAAAAGAATCCCCTGAAATTGCACTTGAGCTAATTGATTTGTTTGCAAAAAACTTCAATAGAAAAAGAGTATAGATATGGCCGGTATGAAAGATGTTGTGGAAGTAAACTCTTGGAATCCAAGTGGCACAAACAAGTATAAGATTAAAAAAAAATTATTAGACTTTATAAATCATCGTATTACAAAGAACGATGAAGCCAATCATCAAATGGATAGCTTCCAGAACCCAAACCATGGGAATGATAAGATGAATGAATTTAATGACTTTAATGACAACACCGGGAAATGTAGTTTAAGGACTGTGAGGAGATACCCAGTTTCAGTTATGTATCAAGCAACCATGAAACATAAATTTTTGCCATCTGTTCGTAGAAAAGGGAAAGTTGTTTGGGAAATTGACAGTGTACTAGTGATAAGGAGAGATTGCAAGATCTCCATGAAAATATGATTAAGCCTGCTGAATCTCATAACGGGTCTGGGAGTGGGGAGAATAAACCAAAAAAACATATTTCTAGATGCAAATGAGTAGGGAGAAGTTCAATTAAGAACAAATAGATGAGACATGATCATTTATTCTTTCAACATCATTAGTTTTGGGAGCAGACTGAGGACTGGCAACATCATGGGTCAAATATGAGATCAAAGGAGATTTGGGAACGGAATGAAGGACCTTCTTTGTCTCTCCTTCTCATCTCATGGATACCATAACCATAAAGAAATTTTTTAAAGTTGCTTCACACTAAATGGTTAATTGAGAATGCAATGAATGGAATGGTGGAGGACATCACCAGCAACCTTGCAGCAATGAGAAGAATATTAAGGTATCAACTCAAGCCAATAAGGAGAAGGACGAGGAAATCCGGAGCCAATGCACCAGAGCAAAAGGACCCACTGATCCTTCAATAACTGCAATTGCTAGAGACGTTAGTGTTGAAAAAGGAACTGAGATTGGATATCGCAAGCTTATAAGAGAACACAATATAGTCTTTCACTATATTCTACACATCTAGCATTCCAAGTAGTCCTAGGATTTCTAGTATCACAAAACCCTAGTCTTCTTATCTCACAAGAACTAAAAAGAAAATTGCCCATTTTGATTCTCTAGGGTTTCTCCGAAACACTAGCTCTTTTTGTCTTCTTAGGACAAACCCTACCCTAAACATATTCCTTGCATCAACTCAAGAAATCATACATCTGTGTGTTATGGAGACATTATTTCATTTTAGAACATGAGGGCACACATTTTGTACAAGTATATTCATACCTGCACATTCTTTTCACTCCAGCCAGGAAGTGCACATACTAAATGGACGAGTATTCTAGCATGTTGATCAAGTTCATTTAAACCTTCCACCGTCTCCTTTAAAGAGTTCATTGCTGGAGATAAGATAAGATAATTTTAGTAATGTCGAACAAATGACTATTCAAATTGAAATTTCATGCAAAAAATAATAGATACTAAAATTAAAATATCCCTGGATCTATTATAAATAATCTAATTGATAAATCTTTTCAACAAATTAAAATAATATTGTGATTGAATCCCATGAAAAGAGTTACAATTGATCTGAAACCATTAAAGGATCAAACCATGTTATGTAGACCCTACAGGATTCAATTTAACAGATCAAGATGCCTTACATCTTAATAAATTCCATGCAATTGATGAGGGACAATCAGAAGGAAATCCTCAAGGAAGTAGCCATTAATACGCAACCGGTTAGAGAGCACGTTTAAGTAGTTTAAGTAAATCGGCGTTGAAGGTAACAACCCTCTTGCGAGTGCCGTTTCGTCTGTATTTATACAGCTGACCCGGGCAACATCGAATTCATAAGATTCTTCAATTGTTCATTCTTTTATTTTTAAATTTATAAGTGTATATGTATGTTTTAAGGTTATACGTGATCCTCTACTTGCAAGAACACCCCAGAATCCAAAGAAGCTAGTTTTCGAGGAGGGACCACAAACAACCTACCCCCTAGTAACTTGTTTGGATCCAATTCGAGTCAAATCCAATAATTAGCAAAATTTTGATAGACTATTATGCAAATAAGTCCATTGGTAAAATCCAGATCTGAGACCATTAAAGGAACAAATGATGTTATGTAGACCTTGCAGGATTCGATTTAACAGATCAAGATGCCTTACATCTTAACAAATTCCCTGCAATTCATGGTATGATAAAATAAAAGTGATCCAAGAAACAAAAACCAAATTGATAGAATAAAAACAATATATAATTACGTATATACTGCCATGAATATAAAGCTTCAAATATTAGAACAGTCATTCCCAAAAATGTTATTAGAAACATCCAGTTCTGACCTATTCTCACTCAAACCCGTCTGGAACAGTTTGAGCCTTGGAAAATATTAAAACTTCCCCTGGAAGCACAAATAAGCATTCCATATGCTTGGAATTGGAGATGGGTTAGTTATTTTAGCTTCGTCGGAGATACCTTAGATTAGCCTTCCCAGCAGAGGTAGTATATCCATCCCAGGAGAGGTAGGTCCATCAATTACATTTGTTCGATGATGATTATGAGGGTAGAGGGGAGTTTTAGGTGAATATGGAGGGAAGCTTTATCCGTGCTGGGAAAGACTTTATAAATGGCTCAGCTTATGCATATTCAACCTGTGCAAGTAGAGGTGCAAATAGAATTTCCCTACCCTAACCAAGACATTCCCTACCATTATTTAAATCCCATGAAGACACAGTGCTTAGATAGAGATTAAAGAGTCCTCTGCGGGTCGGGATGGATGCGGTAACTAACTCACTCTTCTCACGATGAACGGAGTGCAAAGAGCGGACATCAAACTATGGAAATGATAGTTGAGTTCGATCAAGGGGGGGGACTTAGATCCAGAGATATCTAATGGAAGCCTTTCCAAAATGAATGAGAAGTGGCACCGAGAACAAGCTGGTCTAGATATTTTGTGCATCTCAGAGATGATAACCCCCTATGAAGCATCGGTCTTATTGATTGATTGCTCTCTAGCCTATTGGATGTGATGATACCTTCTATATAGGGAATGATACAAATAAATTACCATGGATGCTAATTAAAGTATTTCCCTTTACACAGCATGCACTAGGACTGTGAATACCTTAGCGATGTTATCCCAAGACTTCATCCAAACTTGGCTCTTGCCTCTACTTTCATGGATATTAAGTCAACTATTTTTTGCAGAAATGGAGTAGTGGACATATCCCAATATACACTTTTAGTGATCACACCATTACCAAAATTTTGAAAAGTCAACCAAGGAAGATTTTCCCACTCTGATGATCTGATTATCAACAAATCACTGTTGGAGTGCTCCAGGCATATCTTGTATAAAGAAAGAACAAAAAACAAAAAATGCACAACAAAAGGTGGCACAATCATGCATCAAAACAAAGCCAGCCATTAAAGGGAAACTATATGCATATACCTATGAATATTACGAGTCAATTCTGGCTAAAATTTGATGCAGGGTAAAAGCAAGACTTGCTCTTTCTAGACCATGTAGACATTAAACACTTAAATTCATACCTTTTTATTAGTACTATTATGGTTCGATCACCATTATTTTTTGGCTTGTAGTGGCGTCTCTGGTCCACCATCTCTGGTTCATTATAATATAAGGACAAATGATGTCAAAAAGCTAACAGGCTAATTCAAAGACTACTTAAACCAAGCTTAAACTCAATTGTGGAGTCTTAATCAAAAGTGCAACCTTGTCATGGTATGACAAGTTTCCATCAAATTAACACAAAAAATGATTTTAAAGGAAAAACATAAATAAAAACAAAATACAGTTTTTTAAAACTTGTCTGAGGAACCTTTTGGGCAGTACAAATATAATAATTTGTTAAAATGACTGCATGCATATTTCAAAATTTGCAACTCTTACACAATACTTGCATATAAACATTGAAAAATCCTTCTTAATATGATTTCATAGAAGGTAACGTTGAATTTAAAGATAGTTACACATGTAAAAAGAATCCATTTTTTGTTAATAGAAACCTAACTCTCCAGTCAGTAAATTCTCCAAAATGTAGTCTTATAATGATAGGCAATGATGTGCTCATTTGCATAGATAACAAGTTGTAATTCCATAACCAAAAAAAAAAGAGGTATAGCTCACAAGATGGCATTTTTGGAGCATTTTTTACCCATTTTTTGACCCATTGACCCATTGGAGCATTGAAAAACTGAGTGCGTCCATCCTAACAATGAAAATTCAAATGACTAGATTAAGTCCAGAGGTAGAATTCAAGGTATAAATAATAAAGATAAATTATTCTTGTGATAGACTCTTCAAGTTCAAACCTCACCAGCAAATCTTCATGCAACTTGAATAATTTAGCTTCTATGTTTGAGGGATCCCACTCTACTTCATGTTGTTCAGCTATCTCTTTCAACAACTTCAATTTCAGCTCAACGAATGGAGCATGGACTGAAATATTTTCAATAATCTGCAAGTTGGCATACACTGACTTTATTATTTATGGTTTCATACAAGATTGCAGTATTCTAACTTAAGTAATTTCTATAATACATAATTAAACAAGGAACTTCAACATAGTGTGAGCTTATCGAAGGAAGAATAGAACTTCCGGCTTTACATTTCCAAGTTTAGTACTCAACCAAAGATACAAATTTACTAAAAAGTTAAAACCAACCAATGCACCAATGAGCAACCTTGGCAACCCAATCCTAGCAAGGAGGGCCATCGTTACGAAAGAAAAGCCAAGTCTTAAACAATAAAAGCTGTTTATTTCTTGACATATTCAAGTGGTTTTTCATTAGCTTTACACAAATACTATGTGATCATTATCAAACTACTTGATTTTTATCAGTTTCCATCCTTTCCGTTAGTAGACAACTCTAGCAATGTGAGCATGAATATTTTCCTATTTTGAAGGACAACGCCTTCAAATTCTTAATTAATAATTATGATTTTCATTAAAGAATATATGGGCGTTGCAACTTTAGTGTAGTGCTCTAGTTTTTACAGCAGAGCACTAAGTAAATTTCTTATGTATTAACTTATTCAGGTATGTGTAAGTAAATTTCTAATGAAAATTCTATGCTTTTAAATGATGTTTAGTATACTGTGTTGTCTCCAATAATCATACATTCGTATTTAAAAGAATAAATAACATATTAATATTTTCCTTCAACAATTTGTGGTTTTCGCATAAGAATATGTTTCAGAGTAATAAATCAGTAAGAAGGTATATGCAGGTTTCAGAGTACGTTTCCACATAATAATTAAATAAAATAAATAATCAAGGAAATTACGTGATGCTGATGCTAGTAGACCATAGGTTGTAGCAGGTTGTATATCCTCTTAGTCAGCCAAGATGACGTGTCCACCCTACCGACCAGCTATTATCTTGCTAGCCCTTGGAAATCAAAGGATTTCCAAGCCCCCGAGCTCACAATCTAATAATTCCGAGAGCAGTCTTCACATAGGTTCTCAAAACTTTTCTATTCTCAAACTTTTCTCCTCACTTCCAACTCCCCCCTTACCTTCAACTTTCTCCCCCTATATATACACTTCCTTCCTCGAGAAGACCTTGGGCTTACTCCACCGCCCCAAACTCCCCCTCTCGAGTGCCTCAAACATTTACTCCTTTCCTTAGTTGGTTCATACATGTTTCATTATAAAAAAGTATTTTTCACACTCAATGTACCGAATAATTATTTACACTCATGGTAAATTTATTTGACTTTGATTGACGGTTGTAAGTATTTATTACGATGGGAATCATTACCCAAAGGTTATCCATTTGTCCCGATTTATTAATTACAAGTCTATTCACCAACTTTGTATTTAATGTAATTAATAGTTTGACCTTTTCAACTTGGTCATGGTGTGTCTTAATGGTCTATCTCATCCGTCAAGCTAACTTATCTTGAGATTTAAATTCTAAGATTCGTATTGAATAATTAAATAGTAATAACCATTTCCCATCACATCACATCCATTCAAGAATTGTTATCCTATTATTTTTAACTTAGTAATGGAAATAATCACACTTTAATCATTTATTAATCAATATTTACATTTTTACATATATTGCAATTGTTATGACATGGCTAGTAATATTATTAAAATAACATTAATTAAATCACCACAAAATAAATTGTGAATTTAATAAAAATGTCTCTTAAATCATTTGTTTATCACATGAGTACCCTAACATCTACATAGTATCGTCGTTCTTCTAAACAAAGCACCTTTAAGTGCTTAAACAATATTACTAATTAATTAGACAGTACCATTACCTTATTTACAACAATTCTTAGACGACAATGTTAACTGATGACACTTGTCTCAATTGTATATCACGATGTTTACCAACGAGTAATACATAGCTTAATTGACTTGTTTTACACATCTTAAATAACTTTATATTCATTATCTGAATTCGGTTAATGCATGATTAACCTAATTATTTATGACAACTTATTTATTCAATATGTTAAGTGTTTGTATATCGATACTAGTGTACATGTGCAAGGTGTGCATGCGTGGCTAGCATATGCACAGATCATAAATGTACTATAGACAAACCCCATCCCGCCTATGCATACCTGTTAACTAATAGTAGTATTTACCCCTATGTAGAAGAACAAGCATAATATACATAGTATAAGTACTTTAACATCCTCAGTTATTTAACAGTTAATTCTTTACGATTTCACATCATTATCTTTATCTTTACATTAGTTTAATCAATAATGTACAAGGAAGGGTACCTACTACCACTAACTCACAGTCAAGGAATACCCAACCCTCAACTGTACTAACTAACACATCCTCCCATCATAACCTACGTCCTGCATCCTCCCTATCCTTCCTCTGCTAGTACAAAAGTGGATGTCGGACTCACCGACCTGACCACATAGAACTTGAGAGCGATAGCGTCAACTCAACAGCGGACCTATCCTCCCCTAGCAGGAATCCGACCATCGTCATCACAACAACATGGGGAGCGTGTCTCAGCACGGCCCTCCCACAACCTTGGGTCTCATGGAAACATAGGGTGGGAAACACATCCATCCCTCTCAACATACTCGGCCTATGCCCTTATCGACTCATACTTTGCTGCTATCGGGATTATCAGTTTGTGTTATCGTATCATCATTTTGGCTGCTAAGTTTACTGTACAAACATGTTTTTTTTCTTTTCAATATATCAGATCAAGTAACTGGCTATCCCATAGCCCTTGTGTCATGTAGGTTAGTATTTCGCAAAATACAAATTTATAGAAAGCATTTCCCATTGATCGCCAATTGATCCATGTTATCAAAAATCATTTTATTTCATGTAACCTTTTTATCTCATCATAGATGTGTATGACATATAACACTTCAATAATTCATATAAGAAGATGGTATCCATGTACCGAATCATATATTTCACATCTCATTAATGAAAACATATAAACATATATTGTAATCGTAAAATAAAGAAATCATATGATAATCATGACATCATAACCGCATAACATAGTAACATCATATAATGAGGTCCATCATATCGTAATATAGTTTACTCAGTCGATCTGAGTTCAACAAAATATATAAGAAAATAAAGTATGGTGTGTCTAACTGATAAATATGCCTAATCAAAATATGGGCATTACATACACCCACCCTTCGGGAAACTTCGTCCCGAAGTTATGGTCAAAATAGTGAGGGAAAATCTCGACGCATGGTCTCTGCATCCTCCCAGGTAGAAGACCCTGGGCTATACTTGTCCCATTGGACCTTAACTTGGTCCACATGGTGACTACGGAGCTGTTGAACACTACGATCAAGTATACGTAATGGTTCGACCCTGAAGGTTCCCTCGTCCGAGACCTGCAATTCCTTCCAATGAATTTTGTGAGTCTCATCAGCTATGTAATGTCGTAATACAGAAACATGAAATACATTATGAGTTTTATGCAAGTGGGGTGGCAGCGCAAGACGATAAGCAACTAGTCCAATTTTCTCAAGAATCTCAAATGGACCTATAAAGTGAGGTGACAACTTGGTACCCTTCCCAAACCGAATGGTACTTTTATTTGGTCTGATGTGAATAAATACACGATCCCCTACTCCATAAGTTCTATCTGATCTATGTGCATCAGCGTAACTCTTTTTCCTATCATGTGCTTCCTTCAGCCGCTGCCTAATCTGTAACACTTGCTCCTCCATTTCCTGAATCAATTCAGGCCCAATTAAAACTCGATCCTCTAACCTGTCCCAACTGAGTGGTGTCCTGCAAGGCCTCCCATACAATGCCTGATATGGTGGCATACCAATGGAGCTGTGATGACTATTGTTGTATGCAAACTCCACTAGAGGAAGATATTTCTCCCACTGTGTCTGTTGATCCATAACATACATCCTAAGCATGTCCTCCATCACTTGATTCACCCTCTCTGTCTGTCCATCTGTCTCGGGGTGATAAGTTGAGCTTAAGTTCAACTGTGTCCCTAATGCTAACTGCATGCTTGTCCAAAATCTGGAAGTGAACTTAGGGTCTCTGTTAGAGATTATCATTTTAGGAACTCCATGAAGACATACAATCTCATTTATGAATACCCTTTCCACATCTGTCACATCATAGGTGTCTCTGACTAGAATGAAGTGAGTGCTTTTGGTCAGTTTGTCGACTACCACCAAAATAGCATTATGTCTCATAGATGTGAGTGGTAATCCTACAACGAAGTCCATGGAAATGACTTCCCATTTAGTCATAGGAATATCATGCAGTTGTAGGAGACCGGCTGGGTGATGATGATCTGCCTTAACTTGTTGACACTCAAGGCACTTCGAAACAAAATCCACTACATCCATCTTCATACCTGGCCAGAAGAAGAGTTGCTTTATGTCAGTATACATCTTCTTCACCCCTGGGTGCGCACAGTAATGTGATCTATGGGCCTCTCTAAGGATTGTTTCCCTGATATCACCTTCCTTAGGAACATACATCCTTCCCTGATACCGCAACAATCCATCTTCCTCAAGATGGTACCCATCATACTTCAATTCCTGTTCCTTTCTATTCTGAATAGCTGAGGTTACTTTTAGGTACCAACTATCACCCAATAGCTGTCCTAGTACTCTTTCCCTCAAGCCCACCTTCAAGGGAATTAAGGAGAAAAGTCTCGCCCTTCGGCTTAGAGCGTCTGCCACCACATTCTCCTTTCCTTTGATGTAAGAGATACCAAAGTCATACTCACTCATGAACTCACTCCATCGCCTTTTCCTAGCATTCAAATCCCTTTGGGTAAAGATGTATTGCAAGCTCTGATGGTCTATTTTAAGGGTGAAGCTTCTACCAACTAGGCAATGCCTCCATAATTTTAGTGCCAACATCACTACTGCCAATTCTAGATCATGCATGGCATACTACTCCTCATGAGGTTTCAACTTTCGAGATGCATAAGCTATTACCCCACCTTCCTGCATCAACACCGCTCCTATTCCTTGCTTCGAGGCGTCAGTGTATACCATGAAATCTTTATCCATGTCTGGTACCTGCAAGATCGGTGCACTTGTCAACAATCTTCTTAACTCTGTAAAAGCGGCATCGCATTCATCGGTCCATTCATACCGGATTCCCTTGCATTGCAAGGTGGTAATAGGTTTTGCAATTTTAGAAAATCCTTCCACAAACCTCCGGTAATAGCCTGCTAACCCCATGAAGCTGCGCACCTCATGAGCATTCCTTGGAATTGGCCAATCTTCAATGGCCTTTACCTTTTCCGGGTCTACAGAGATCCCTTCACCTGAGATGATGTGCCCCAAGTAGTGAATCTCTTTTTGGAAGAAGGAACACTTTGATAATTTACCATAAAGTTTATGTTCCCTTAAGCATGTCAAGACTAACCGCAAGTGTTCCTCATGCTCCTTCTCATTCTTAGAATATATAAGAATATCATCTAAGAAGACCTGAACAAAGCGGTCCAAGTATTTTCGGAAGACACCATTCATGAGGCTCATGAATACAGCTGGAGCATTGGTCAAACAAAATGGTACCACTACAAACTCGTAATGCCCAAATCGAGTTCGAAAGGCAGTCTTAGGAATGTCGCCTTCCTTGATCCTCAACTGGTGATACCCTGATCGTAAATCAATCTTTGAGAAGACTGACGCACCTTTCATTTGATCAAAGAGGTCATCAATTCTTGGTATGGGATACCTGTTCTTCACTGTGGCCTTGTTCAAATCTCTGTAATCTATGCACAGTCACAGAGATCCATCCTTCTTCTTAACGAAGATCACCGGTGCTCCCCACGGTGAGATACTAGGTCTAATCAGTCCCAAATATAGCAACTCTTTTAACTGGATATGTAACTCACGGAGCTCTGGAGTTGTCATTCTATAAGGAGTTTTTGAGATAGGCTATGCACGAGGTTTTAGTTCGATTGTGAAATCGAGCTCTCTTTCTGGAGGTAGTCCTAGCAATCCCTTCGGAAAGACATCCTTGAACTCGGAAAGTACTGGGTAAGAATTCAAGGAATGTCCTTTACTATCGCTCACGGCCTCCACTATGAATAACTGGCATCCTTGTCTTAGGCACCGCTTAGCTTTCACCATAGAGATGAAACGGAGGGATACCTTCCTCTTCAAGCCTTGGATTTGAATTGTCCTTCCCTCGTCATCGAGGCACAACACCTTCTTCGCATAGCAGTCTATGAAAGCTCTATGGTCTTCTAACCAATCCATGCCAATAATGAGGTCATAAGTCCCCAAATTGGTGACATAAGCATCCAACTTACTGGTGCACACTCCTAAGTCAACCTCACAACTCCTCACTTTAAGACCTACTATTTGCTTGGCTCTTGAAGCCATTTCAACCAGTTTGAAATCATCGTGCTCGTAGGATGCCAACCCACATTTATCTAATGCAAATGGTGAAATAAAACTATCAGTTGCTCCTGGATCAAACAAAATTTTAAGTTTGACATTGTTTACTTTACTAGTGGATTCTACTACGGTAGACTGATGTTCTGCTTGGTGGTTATGAACCGCTGCATGAATCCGATGACTGTTACCCGAACTATCAATGGGTGCTTTTCCTTCCCTGTGCCTGCTGCTTGACCGGCCCTTGGGACAGTCTCGTTGGAAATGAGGACCTCCGCATCCCCAACAAGAGAGATTGGGAGGGGCTAGCATGTTGCTCGGAGGAATCCTCTGAGATGAGTTCCTTCCCCTGGGTCCTCTAAAACCCCTTGATCCTCTATAGGAACTTCCTTGTGTATGTCCCTGGCTTTGGTGGGTTGCGGACGATGCCTGTGTGATTGAGTTAACTGAAGTATTACCCCTCGGTGTGAACCTGTTACCGTAAGGAGGAGGTCTAGATTGTCCTCCCCTGAAGTAAGGACGTGAGGCCTTCCCTGAAACATACTGATTGGTTCCTGTCAACTTACTACCCCCTTTTCCATCTGACATATCAGCTGCATAACGAGCATACTCAACTACCATGGCAACTGAAGTTGGCTTCCACATCTGCACATCAGCCCTAATCTTGTATTTAAGTCCATACACAAAACGCTCTACCTGACAATCATCTGCATCTAGGTAAGGAACATATTTTACCAGTTCCATAAGCCGAGATTCATACTCCTCCACCGTCTTGTCTCCCTGTACTAAGGCATGGAGTGCACCTGCCTGTTCTTCCTTGTAATAATTTGGCAAATACTTCTTGTGGAACCTCTCCTCGAACAGTTCCCAAGAAGTTGTAAGAGGAGTAAGGTGCAACTGCTTCTCGAGATCTGACCACCAATTCAAAGCATCCCCTTTAAGCTGAAAGACGGCCATCCTAGCCTTGGAAATAGATGTGTACTCATTCAATGCGAAGCATCTCTTCATGCCTTCCAGCCATGCTTCGGCATGCTTACCGGGTCGTCCTCCTGAAAACTCTGGAACCTTTATCTTTTGCAACTCCCTTGATATGTCCTGAAGCGGTTCCAGTCTTCGGCCATGTGCCCTTTCAAGGTTCTCTCAACTCACTTGAGTGGTTTCCACCTCGATGGCCCTTTCCGACTGACTGTTCATCGTGGTCATAATAGCCTCCAAAGACCTCATTATGATCTGCATTTCTGGTGTTGAGGTTGGTCGTGGCGGTGTTGGCAGTGATGATGGTGGCGGAGGTGGCGGTGACTGTGGTCGACCTTGACCCCAACCTCGACCTCTGCGTGTTGTTACCATGACAGTTCCTGTGTTATTGAAATAAAACCATATCCTTAGTTGTTCAATCAAATACACACGGAACTAAAATTTAGGTATTCATACTTTATACTTATGCGTAAGGAATAACTTGCATCATGGGATAACAAATTGTCAGGATTAGCGCAGTAAAATCTACAGTCATTTTTATTAAACAATTTTTGTCATGGTGTTCAGCTCGTCATGTTGATCTTAACGGTGTCTTGTTTTTGAGATTTCGGGTCTCTCTCATCCCTTTGACTAGGAGTTGAAATCTCGACAGAAGGAATTTTTTTATTATTATAAGAAATCAAATAAATAACTAGAATTTTACTAATCCTAACATGAGATGTAAACCCTAATTAATTAAACTATAATTCATATTAATATATATTTTTTTAATTCTAATCATAATTCATGTAATAGTCACTAAAGTAGAATTATAGTTTTGTTAAATTTTAAATAATTGATAATTGTGCTAAAAGAAATTTAACCAAATTTAATTTCAACAAAAATGACTTTAAATCATTAGAGTTTCAAATAATTGACACATCGAATTATAATAATTAAATTAAATTTTTAACAATTTTTAACAATTACAAAATTTAGATAATTATAATTTGTTCAAATATTAATAACCTACCCCTAAGATCTTCATGGGCCCGTCGCGCCCTTGCATGAGGCCCACGCATCCTCCTACTTCCATGAGAAGAAGCATGAAGTCGCGTGGTCTCTCCACGCAACCCACCTCCCTAGGAAAGTGCGGGAAACCCTAAATAGGGTCAATCCCCAAGACGTGGCCATTTTTCCTTCTCTTTCTGAGTTTTAGCTCTGCAACTCCGCCATGGAAAGTGGTTCAAGCTCCGTCTGATTTCAGGTATAATCTCCACCTGGTTCCGTTTAAATTTTTATTTTTCCTTTCCTTTCCTTCATGCTTTTAATTTGGTAGGTTTCATTTTATTTGGTAGTTTTCCTCTCACTTCCCATGTTTAAGTATTTTCTACCTCTGCAAACCTGGGTGTTTGGCATTACCTCTTTACGTGTTATCCTCTCTACATGTAGGTATTCACCTCCTTCACTTAAGCATGCAAATATTCACCTCCTTTACCTCCGCAAAACCCTAAATCTCCTGCGACCTGAGTTTTTACCTGTGGATGGTATTTTCCAATGGAGTATTAAATATTGCCATTTGAATGCTACCTCTCTCTACCCACAACCTTTGTGTGTCCACTCTATCTGCATTCTGGTGTATCATCCCTCACTATTTGCATTTTGATGTATTATCTCTCACTATTTTCGTTTTGGTGCCTCACCATTTGCGTTCTGGTGCGAGCTATTCGTGAATTTGGGCAGACTCCATGAGGCCGCTTGGAAGTTCCTGATTTTGTTATTCTCTGTGCTGTTATGGTGGTTAAAGAAGCCGTTGTCAGAGGCTAAAGCACTAAAATTACAGAGAAATATAGCTATCAAGTTAACCTAAAAATTCAATTCGAATGAGCCAGAATACAGCATTTCTGCCAAGAATAGCCACGCGCCAGTGATAATATTGATCGAATTAGATAGTATCTAGCCAAAACAGCGACACCCAAAAAGATTTTCAGCGATGTAAGTGCGCTGAAGTCCCTTAGATTTGGCCGAAGGCTAAGCAATCCAACAAAACCCCCCCCGTATCCTAGAAAGAATAAAAGGCAGACCTTCGAATAAATAGGAACGAATTTCGAAGCCCTGGGGTCTGATTACCTGTGATTAAACCTAGTAAATTGAAGCAATAATTGTAAGGAGTTGTCTGTATATGCAGGTAAGGTAATGCGGAAAGAAAAATGCGCAAGATTATTTTGCAGTCCTGTTGTGAACGGTGAAGTGGATGATGAGGTCAAAAAGTCCCCAAGGAAAAAGACAATGTCCCCAGAGGAGCGCGAAGAAGCCGTAAAGTCATTTTTTTAACAGTATTTCTTTCACTCTACTCAACTCAAATCTGTTTTTTCTTTGTTGTTTTTTTTTTGTTTTTAATACCCAGCATAGATTGATTGCTAGCATCAGTCATCTTGAAATCTATATATGTTGATTAGAGTGAATAATAATCAATCATTTAGTGCAATTTTTCTCTAGGAGCTCCGGCTGGGCCCATTATACTTTATTATTTCCGTTCTGAAGCCGTGCTAGGGTTTCACCTGGTATGTAATTTATACGATTTTAAACTGTAGTGCTCTATAGGGAGGAACTAGTCATCTATGGCTGATAGGGAACTACTGAAACATACTTGCGTTGTCAAGTATATCACCTGAGCTAATGTTAGAGCAATCCTGGTAGAGGGAGGGTAGTGAATGTTAGAAGCAGCATTGTTAAAAGATGTTGGTGATTTAAGGAAATTTTTTTTACCTTGTTCCTATTTTAACCATTTTGTCAATTTTAACATATTGAATCGCTTGCCATATCTTCAGATTGGAGTTCAATGTAAATTCGGTTACTTAACAGACCAATATGGGAGCTCCCAAGCCCCGGTTTTGACGATTACTATAGAAACATTTGGAGATTTGAATGTGTAACTGTCTATATGTGCATTTGCTCATTTTCTGAGTTGTTTCAATTTATTATTTGAAAGAAGGGAAAACCTTCTTGGAAAGACTACATGTGTGTTCCAATATTGCACAACAGGTGTGTATAATGTGCTTCCTTATTAATGCTCAAGGAAAACTTAGTAAAATAAAATATTAATTTAAACATTCATATTCTATATAATAAAATAAAATATTTCGATTTAGCTTTGAAATGGTTGTGTGGAATTCACAAGGATTGAGTCAAGGTGAAGAGGGTAGTAATATTACATCTTAAGGACATAATCGAAACCCAACTGCCACAAAGAGATATTCTATATCTTCTTTTGAAATAGCATTTTTTTTTGTTTTATGTATCTTTGCACAATTTTTAAAATAATTTGTTTTTACAAGTTACTTACTTTGTCTTTTGTTATATTGTGCAGGTAAACTAATGTTGCAAAAATTTAAAAAGAAGGTTTGGAAAATCTGAACATTGATTTCGGATTTCTGCATAGAGTTCTACATAGATTTACAGATATTTTTGCTTAGTGATGCTTAGTTTCTATTTCCTGTAGGCCATTAGGTTCGAGAGTTCGAACCAAGGCTCTAATACCATTTGTAGTGCTTTGGTTTTTACAGCAGAGCACTAAGTAAATTTCCTATGTATTAACTTATTCAGGTATGTGTAAGTAAATTTCTAATGAAAATTCTATGCTTTTAAATGATGTTTAGTATACTGTGTTGTCTCCAATAATCATACATTTGTATTTAAAAGAATAACTAACATATTAATATTTTCCTTCAACAATTTGTGGTTTTCGCATAAGAATATGTTTCACAGTAATAAATCAGTAAGAAGGTATATGCAGGTTTCAGAGTACGTTTCCACATAATAATTAAATAAAATAAATAATCAAGAAAATTACCTGATGCTGATGCTAGTAGACCGTAGGTTGTAGCAGGTTGTATATCCTCTTAGTCAGCCAAGATGACATGTCCACCCTACCGACCATCTATTATCTTGCTGGACCTTGAAAATCAAAGGATTTCCAAGCCCCCGAGCTCACAATCTGATAACCTTGAGAGCAGTCTTCACTTAGGTTCTCCAAACTTTTCTGTTCTCAAACTTTTCTCCTCACTTCCAACTCCCTCCTTACCTTCAACTTTCTCCCCCTATATATACACTTTCTTCCTCGAGAAGACCTTGGGCTTACTCCACCGCCCCAAACTCCCCCTCTCGAGGCCCTCAAACATTTACTCCTTTCCTTAGTTTGTTCATACACGTTTCATTATAAAAAAGTATTTTTCACACTCAATGTACCGAATAATTATTTACACTCATGGTAAATTTATTTGACTTTGATTGACGTTGTAAGTATTTATTACGATGGGAATCATTACCCAAAGGTTATCGATTCGGGACAGGGTTAATTAATTACAAGTCTATTCACCAAATTTGTATTTATTGTAATTAATAAAATATTATATAAATAGTTTGACCTTTTCAACTTGGTCATGGTGTGTCTTAATGGTCTATCTCATCCATCAAGCTAACTTATCTTGAGATTTAAATTCTAAGATTCGTATTGAATAATTAAATAGTAATAACCATTTCCCATCACATCACATCCATTCAAGAATTGTTATCCTATTATTTTTAACTTAGTAATGGAAATAATCACACTTTAATCATTTATTAATCAATATTTACATTTTTACCTATATTGCAATTGTTATGACATGGGTAGTAATATTATTAAAATAACATTAATTAAGTAATAACATTAATTAAATCACCACAAAATAAATGGTGAATTTAATAAAAATGTCTATTAAATCATTTGTTTATCACATGAGTACCCTAACATCTACATAGTATCGTCGTTCTTCTAAACAAAGCACCTTTAAGTGCTTAAACAATATTACTAATTAATTAGACAGTACCATTACCTTATTTACAACAATTCTTAGATGACAATGTTAACTGATGACACTTGTCTCAATTGTATATCACGATGTTTACCAACGAGTAATACATAGCTTAATTGACTTGTTTTACACATCTTAAATAACTTTATATTCATTATCTGAATTCGGTTAATGCATGATTAACCTAATTACTTATGACAACTTATTTATTCAATATGTTAAGTGTTTGTATATCGATACTAGTGTACATGTGCAAGGTGTGCATGCATGGCTAGCGTATGCATAGATCATAAATATAATATAGACAAACCCCATCCCCGCCTATGCATACGTGCTAACTAATAGTAGTATTTACCCCTATGTAGAAGAACAAGCATAATATACATAGTATAAGTACTTTAACATTCTCAGTTATTTAACAGTTAATTCATTACGATTTCACATCATTATCTTTATCTTTACATTAGTTTAATCAATCATGTACAAGGAAGGTACCTACTACCACTAACTCACAGTCAAGGAATACCCAACCCTCAACAGTACTAACTAACACATCCTACCATCATAACCTACGTCCTGCATCCTCCCTATCCTTCCTCTGCTAGAACAAAAGTGGATGTCGGACTCACCGACCTGACCACATAGAACTTGAGAGCGATATCGTCGGCTCAACAGTGGACATATCCTCCCCTAGCAGTCATCCGACCATCGTCATCACAACAACATGGGGAGTGTGTCTCAGCACGGCCCTCCCACGACCTCGGGTCTCATGGAAACATAGGGTGGGAAACACATCCATCCCTCTCAACATACTGGGCCTATGCCCTTATCGACTCATACTTTGCTGCTATCGGGATTATCAGTTTGTGTTATCGTATCATCATTTTGGATGCTAAGTTTACTGTACGGACATGTTTTTTTTCTTTTCAATATATCAGATCAAGTAACTGGCTATCCCATAGCCCTTTTGTCCTGTAGGTTAGTATTTCGCAAAATACAAATTTATAGAAATCATTTCCCATTGATCGCCAATTGATCCATGTTATCAAAAATCATTTTATTACATGTAACCTTTTTAGCTCATCATAGATGCATATGACATATAACGCTTCAATAATTCATATAAGAAGATGGTATCCACATACCGAATCATATATTTCACATCTCATTAATGAAAACATATAAACATATATTGTAATCGTAAAATAAAGAAATCATATGATAATCATGACATCATAACCGCATAACATAGTAACATCATAATCACGGTGAAATCATAAAACAGAGTAACATCATATAATGAAGTCCATCATATCGTAATATAGTTTACTCAGTCGAGCTGAGTTCAACAAAATATATAAGAAAATAAAGTATGGCGTGTCTAACTGATAAATATGCCTAATCAAAATATGGGCGTTACATTTAGGAAGTCCCTTCTATTGATTACAATTCCTGGGAGAGATCACCCCTTCAAATCCTCTCACACTTCCTAGAACAGTTTTCAAAAATAGTTACAAATGCACTATAAAATTCCAAGTGGCGGTTAGCCATAATGGTCTCCAAGCTCTTTCTAAGCATAAATTACTTTGTGGCTAGTTGGTGAGAACTCCAACCCTCAACACAAATATCCAATGAAAAATTACTTGTAGAAAAAGCACACAGCATTAGAAACAACGAGGAGGAATTCAACCACCGAGGAAGAGCATAGAATGGATTTGTCATTAAACAATGTACAACCAGGAAAGAGAATCACAAATATTTCCCATTGTGCAAAGGGATCCTTCGTTCCAGAATATGTTTCAAACATGGGGAGAAACAAGAAAAAAATCAAAGTGAAAATGGCAAGTGCATCATAAATCAATGTTGGAGCTACATATGGCACAGGGGATACTGAAGATTGGTTGGATTTATTCAATGAATGTATTACTATTGATAAGGTTTTATTTATAGAAATAAAAATATTGACACTACCTAGAAACTATATAGAACTTATATGTGAGCTGTTCTAGTCCCACTTGGAGCGAATTGTGATAACTAAGTTATTTCTTCATTGCTTTCACAGAAACAAATACCCATTATCAATTCTGCAAGTTACAAGGATCATTCTCTGTTTATTGGGAGTATCAATTACAACCTTTCACAAAATGATATGGATATTAATTGAAAAATTAAACACCAATTGTGTTCTAGATCTGTCTCCCTATCCCTGATGTAGTTAATCGGGTTGGCATCTATGATACGCAAAGGTTCAGTAATGGGAAACAAAAGGATGAGGGGACAAGATTTTTGGAGCATTTGCAAATCCATTAACATAACAAATTGTATTGATATGATGATGATTCCATAAGAGTGAGCCTTACTAAGTATGTAAGGCCAATACACAGACCTTTTCGATAGCTAGTGTGCCAATAATTGAAAACCCATTTCGAATCGGATCGATTCACTGCAAATTGGTTGCTAATAGGGCATCTAGGGTTTTCTTTTGGGTTTGTGATGGAACACATTAAATCTATTGTCCATTGCATTTTTAGGATAAATTGATAATACGATGGAACCTCCTTCTCCATCACTGACCTAGAATGTTGTACGATGGAGTGACCGATGGAATTGATCCACTCCTCCTTCTCCTTATTGTTGGCTGCGACAAAGCACATGGTCTCTCTACTCATTGACAGCTTGAAGGCGAATGGCATGTTGAGGACGTCTTCAGCTCCCTTGAAAGTCAAGCATGTACTGACCGGAATGACACCACAAGGATTTGAACCCCTTGTGATGTAATTTTCTTTGAACCATAAGAGTTTTCCCTGATTCAAAACAAACCACCTAGACTCCATCTTTTGATGTACTTTCCCTACTTCACCAACCATACAGAATGCTCCGGGTTGTTCCAGAATTCGGCGTCGTGTTCATTGTTGCTCTTCATTCTCCAAAAGCTCACCATTTTGCTGGCATGGATATGGATCGATCCGTATTTATGGATGCAGAGTAGTTTGCGGGATATCATTGTAGGGATTGTATAGGCCTAGTTGTTTTATGTCGGTGACCTCCTTGCAACTAACAGAAGATGAACGACCCACAATTGTCAAATGCAACTCAATCATTGTATGGGTACAGAACACCTTAGGGCATTCGAACCAGGCTTGGAATTTCAGATCTCTGCTCCTGGTCAAATGAAAAATCTATGATAGTTTGTTGTTTTTCATCGCCTTCCTTTTACGTTTTGATCAATTTTATGAGTGTCAAATTTCTATATATATATATGTATGATAATTTCACTTTTAAATTTGTTTTTAATTTCTAAAACTAAAACAAAATATAAAAATAAAACTAAAGTAGAATATTCATTTAATATGTCAAATGCTATGAGACATGCGCACACTCTCTCGGTACGGGGGGAGTTCATGAGTTCGAGCCTTGAGTCCTATAGGGTTAGGCCTTCCGCTATTGTTGGCCGACGGTTTACCACCCTTACCATCCATGAAATGTGGGGAAGTATTGGTGGGTTTCCCGTGCACCTTCTTAGCTGGAAAAAAAAACTAAAAGAATTGTAAAATTGATTAAATCTTGCCCAATGCTCTAGAATTTTAAATAATACTAAAACAATCCAAAAAAATATATGGATTTGACACAACATAAAGTTTTCAAAGAGTTGGGAATAAACTGAACTTTAAGTATCCCTCATTAATAGTCGGGTCACCTTAATTCTTTTCAATATCAATTTGTATCAGTAATGCACAAAATTCTTCTCGAATTGCAAGGCCCTTCCTCAAAGAGTGATTTGGGTCCAAATACTACCATAAGAAAAATATATGGAGAAAGCTTCTATATCCAACCAAAAAACAACCTCGTTTCTCAAGTTGGAAGGGGATTTCACTTGGGAAGGGTATTTCAAGAAAGCTTCCAAATCGAGCCACAAAGCAGGGGATTTCACATAGGAAGGGGATTTCGAGAAAGCTTCCAAATCTAGCCACAAAGCATCCTTGCTACTCAAGTTTGAAGGGGATTTTGATAAAGATTTCAAATCTAGCAAGAAAGCAGATTTACTGCTCAAGTTGGAAAGGGATTTCACTAAAGAGGAACTCAACGCTACTCTCAACTCAATGCATAATGTAAAATCTGTTCGGATTTAAGATTTTTCTAAAAGAAAAAGTTTGATAACATTGATATTTTTATACAGTAAAATAAGTTAAGAAATTTATTTGAGCTAATTTATAAAAATAGTTTCACTAAAATAATAAAAAAAATAGCTTACTGAAATTTATTTGATTAAACTTTGCATTCATTCAACTAATCTTTGAAAAGGAAAAATCATAATTTTAATAAAATAATAAAAAGCTACATTACTGCAATTTACTTGATAGAACTTTGCATTCATTCAGCCAATCATTAAAAGGAAAAAAGACAATAAGCCGATTCATATGTACCTAATCTGGGGCAAAATTGAACTGTGAAACTGAGTTGGCACAAATAATTCTTCTTTCACTTTTATACATAAGAATTATGAAGAGAAATTGTCCAGGAAAAGTTATTCCGAGACTAGAGTGGCTTTCCTGTAGCCCACAATGTTGCTTGTCCAAGAGTTTTTCCCATAGACTGGCATACCCAAGATATTCTTTGCTATTCACTTCGTCCAACAACCATAATTCTCTCTGGTTTCTCTTTCGCTGACAACTGGGACACAAGACATCCATTTTCTAGGAGGTTCGATGTTTCCTCCGTAGTTGATGCTGAATGAGAAATCCCTTAGCCCAATAAAAAAAGGGAGCAATGTTGAACTTTGAAACTTGCAATGAGTTCAATATTTACCACTCAAATTTCAGTTTCATTAATGAGCAACAAAATTTAATAAATCCTCCTTCGACCCAAGCGTCTTAACTCTTCCCACCGCCATAGCAGATTGAAAGCATGGTGAGTGAATTGATCCATCTCTGGTGCATTAGAATTAGAATTATCCTCTTTCAGCTTGCTCCAAATCGGATTCATGTGGAAATGAAATGATACTGTGGGGTTGAGCATCGGGATGGGGCAATAGGAGGGAGTTGAAAAGCGGGAAACTTCAATTCAAAAAAGTGAACAATAATTGGGGAAATTTTGTATAATAATGAAAAAAGTGAACATTAATTGGGGAAATTTTGTATAATAATGATAAGACCTGAAACATATATTAACAAAATGTATACCGAACTTGAACTGATAACAATGAAAAAACCCGACATTTGTGTAGGTTTATTTGACACACAACGAGCTCTCTCTAAAGGTGCCACTGGGCGGGGTCCATTTCCGGGTACTGCAACATATAAATAGTCCCTGACTCCCTATATTCCCTTTGGAATCATAGGAAGCAATAATGAAGAGCCTATGTTTTATGTTCCAAATAAATGCAACACACTCTTATGTGTAACCCACCATCTAGGTCCATGCCAAAAAATCACTCTTCAAACCATATTAAAATTTATGACGGGAATTGTAACTGGATAAATGTCAAATCTATGGTCTAAAAATTTTCATAGACGTAACAGCTGACGTGCCAATTTTTTTGTAATCTGTCAAATACGTTAAAAACATTAAAAAACATTCCACAAGCCGTCAATTTCCAGGCCTGATTCGAATGGCAAGGGATATCACCAGGGTTGGAATTTAATTTATCAATATCCTTGTAAATAAAAAAATTTGATGTTTTTAACTTTTAACTTGCCCATCACACAATGTTTTAGTGAAAAGGAAATTTTTTTTATGTTTTGAACTTTTATGTTTTAGTGAAAAAATAACCTGGAAACTGTGAATTTTTATGAAAAAAATACACTTTAACTATAATGTTTTTATTAAATAATTTAATTTTCAATTAAAATATATGTTTTATTAAGGAGTTTAATTTCCAATTAAAAGATAACAATTGTTATAGCTTAAAATGACACCTCTCCGTCCGTGATGACACTTGCATCCCTTGGTCACATGACAACACTTCTTGAGATCAAGTTTAGTCACACAACAGGACAATTGTGGATTGAAGGGTCATTAGGGACACTAAACATGGTTGAAATTGCCTCACTTCTAACCCATTTGATGGTTACAACCCTTAGGAACACTTTTCCAGACCAAACCATTTCCTGAAAATCATCAGAAAACCCTATTTTTGGCCATTTTTCCACATGTGCGGTGGTACACAAGCATGATAGTAGCATTTGATATGCAACTTTGCTTCAGTAAAGTAGTGCACACCTCCATAAATGCACTAGTTTGTCTACTGCAAAGTAGGGCACCTTCCTGTACTAGTCAAAATCCTAAATTTTGGGTAAGTTAAGTTGGTTTGTGTTGATGTATATGTAACTTCGGAATGTATTTCACATATATGTATATTGTATTCCTATAGAGATGGTATTATTCCTCTATAAGGAAGTGTCGTCATTTATATTGTAAGTGTCGTAACTTATACTTGATGGGTTATTAGACCACCTTATTTGGGGTCGGCCCTGTATAAGTCATGTGGGTCAAAGGGTTATTAGACCACCCTATTGGGGGTCGGCCATGTGGGTCAAAGGGTTATTAGACCACCCTATTGGGGGTCGGCCCACTCAGCATTATGTTATGTGGTAAAGTTCGAGCCTACATGAGTTAGGTAAAAAGGCAAGTCAAGTCAAGTATAAATAGAGTGTGGGAGGCACTCTATTTGCTCACTCACTTCTCACACATGCTCTCAAGGAGGAGAGGCGCACTTATGAAGGAGGAGGATTGCTGCTAGGTTATGTCTATCTCTCTTGGTTGGTTGTATCATTGCTCTATCTATCTCTGAGGAAGTTATTGGGGTTTTTCACCTTTATGGTTTTCCCCAAGTAAATCTTTGTGTCTCTTGTGTGCTTGCATTATTGTCTCCATGATTGATATGCTGCAGATATGCTGTACATGTTGTTCTCTCAGTTAAGATCCTAGATCAGATTGAAGTAAATTCTGAAAATTTAACATGGTATCAGACCTAGCCTGAAAGAAGGCATGATATGGCATGTATGACACTTGTTGCACTTACGATGCTAGGGCTTGATATAGCAAAAACCAGTCATCGTAGCACTTTCGCTATAAATCCGTTTTGGCGAATTTTTCGGATCTGAAATTGTTACAGGACGAAGCTAAGATCTCCAGGTATCTTGTGTCCGAAGGACAACCTCTAATTCGTTGTACTTTGTGATTTATGATCTGTACAATATAGGGTTTCTGCCTCTTCCAGATCTGAGTCAAAATCAGGTGACCTTGGGAAAAAGGTCATATCTTCGGCTAGGAAGCTCCAAATGAAATTTCGTAAAAAGTGACAGGTAGTACACAGTCTGTAATATCTCAGAAAACTTTTTCAGAGGCCGAAGTTGAACCAGTGACACGTGGAACGCCGTACAAGTCCGCTCTCCTGTTTTATCCCAAAACAGGTCACGTTGCGACATTTGGCATAACTCTCTCTCAGAGAGTCCAATTGAGGTCAGACCTGTCAGGATGGAAAGGTAACATGCCGAGCTATCTCAGAAAACTTTTTCAGAGGCCGAAGTTAAAACAGTGACACGTGGCACACCGTACAAGTTCGCTCTCCTGTTTTATCCCAAAACAGGTCACGTTGCGACATTTGGCATAACTCTCTCTCAGAGAATCCAATTGAGGTCAGACCTGTCAGGATGGAAAGATAATAGGTCAGGATATCTCAGGAAACTTTTTCAGACCCTGTGGATCAAAAATTTCGGAGTTACACCAGAAACAATCAGGTACATATTTCTGTCAAAACAGAATTATTTTTTGGTACCTTCATTCATGGCTTCCGGAATTTAGGGCTTTGGAGAAAGTTGGAATTTTTGTAATCGGAGACCACGGCTGGATGCTACTCATAAAAATAGAAATTTAGAGACCAAGATCAGAATTTTTGGTTGGGCAGAAGGTCGGGCTTGATTAGACCCTAGTTCGGGACTTTGATCAGAAAAGTGGAAAATTAGGGCTTCTGTAAAAATGGGAATTTTTGAAATCTGTGACCACGGCTGGAAGCTCCTCAGAAAAATAGAAGCTTAGAGCTTTGGATCAAACATTTTGATGGGGCAAAAGAGTGGGCTTCATCAAACCCCAGTTCAGGGTCACGTCCAGTGAATCTAGAAGTTTCAAAGGCAAAATTGAGGAGTGAAACTTTGCAGTTTTCAAATTCTGAATATACCAACTTGATCAGCTCATCAAGGCACATATTTCTATCCTATCAGAAGTTTGAAATTCAAAGTTTGAATTTTTGGGGTTTCTCTGACAAACCCATATCCAGCTCAAGGTCCAGTTCTTGCAAATCAAGTGGATTGGGTTAATCCTAGAAGAAGATGGATTGGTCACTTGCATAAGTGAAGAAGTTCCTGTTTCAGAGGGAGATGAGGCTAAGGCCTTACATAAGAAGATTACAAGTGATCTCGACAGGTATGACTCATCGAGGTATGTTTTGAGATTTGTTCATAATTAAGTTTATGGTATGCTTGTCTTCATATTATCACGGTTAGTACAATCTTGATTTTAGACTTGTCATATCACCTTAATAAAATTATGAATGCATGATATAAGTCATTCATTTATTAGGAGTATGAAACTTATGTTTGTACTAACACATTGTGATGTTGTATGAGTTTTATGTTGTCTACTAACATGAAAGGTACACCAAGAAGACAAATCATGTTCTAGTTCAAGAACATATGATCATGAGGACAAAGATTCATCCATTGCCATGGATCTCATAGAAGATCCATTCTCGAGGTATGTATAACTTAGTTTTATAATGGTTAACTTATGAGACATGCAGGTTACTAGCACAAGTCACTAAAGAGAACCAGAAGACATTATGCGGGTATGTTAGACATAAATAGCTAGCATGCTAATCCAGGTATGTTTTTCCTATATCAAGCTAAAATCCTACCTTGTGTTAGGATCTTATACTGTTGTTGATAATAATTATTCATGAAGTCATAGGTTTGAATAATCATGGTTGGATGTATATTATTATAATTGATGATATGACTAACCAGAAGAATCATGAATGTATAGGCTTGAATAATCACAGGTTTTATGCATTTTATATCTCTTATCTTGATTGATGATTCAACTAACCTGAAGAGTCATAGGCTTGAGTAATTACAGGTTTAGACATGTTATGTTTCTTATGATTTGACTAACCATAAGAATCCTTGAATGCTCATGCTTATTATTTATGTTTGAAATGATCATGACTATACATGCTTGAGATTATTGTGTTTTAATAGTATACTAATGAATGTATGATTTTATATGAGATCACAAGGATAACACATTCATGATACTAATAAGCATGCATAGGGACCAAGGATGAATATGAGTTCAATAACAGGTAATTCAGGAAGCAAAGATCAAGAGGGAGCACACTCCAGTTGCTCCTGCCAGAAAGCAAAGGAGCACACTCTAGTTGTTCCTGCAAGAAAGCAAAGGAGCACACTTCAGTAGTTTCTGCAAGGATGCAGATATTCAGAGGGAGTTGATCATCTCTCTACATTTCACAACAGAAAGGTGTAGAAGAAGCTACCTCAGATTAGGACTCCAGCAGCTCCTGCAAGGAAGCAAAGACTCAGAGGGAGTCCACCCAACGAACAAACAAAGATAAGTATTTGAATTGTCATTTCTTAAATAATATTGTTCAATAATGTATATACTGATGTTCCTAGAATTAGGTTGTGTATTATGCATATTAGAATAATTGCATTGATGAACAATATACTACTAATATGCATGGGTAAGTAGCCTATGGCACTGTACAACATTCCATTGCTACTTATCTAGAATGAAACCTCTTTGCTGACATGTTGGGAGTTGTGCACACTCTTAACAATGTTCTGGTAGAGATTGGAAGGCATCTAGAAAGTTACGGAATATGGATAAATGTTGTATTGAAGCATTGGCTAAGATAATTGCATGACTGTATGGCATATTTCTTTATGTGTAAGAATTTGTTCAGAAAACTATGAGATGTTTTCTAATCATGCAATTTAACTTGTTGTGTAGGAAAGATCATATGCCATCTCCTACAAAAGGACTACAACATTTGTTCCAGCAAGAAAGATATCTATTGAAGATATTGAAGTTCCCAGGATCTGGGATGAAGAAATGGAATGCCATGATCCGTAGATCATGAAGAAGATGTTTGGGATGCAGTCCCAAGACCTGACAGGGAGTCATATGTATGCAGATTGAAGAAAGCCTTGTATGGCTTGAAGCAAGCTCCCAGAACTTGGTATGGTGAAGATAGATTGATTGCCGACACGCAGCGGAAGCTTACTACCGAGTTCGAGATGAAGAACTTGGGGATGATGCACTATTTGTTTTTGGCATGGAGGTGTGGCAAAGTGCAGATAGAATCTTCCTTGGACAAGGGAAGTATGCAGTAGAGATCCCAAAGAGGTTCGGGATGATGGATTGCAAGGCCATGGCCACACCTATGGCATCGAATCTGAAGCTTCTATGTGATGCTTCATCTGAGTCAGTTGATGTCTCTATGTATCGTCAGATGATTGGGTCCTTGATGTACCTGACGAACACAAGACCAGACATTTGCTTTGCTGTGAACACATTGAGCCAGTTCCTGACGGATCCGAGAAGTGTTCACCTGGTTACTGTAAAGCATGATTCTGAGGTACCTGAAGGGTACAGTGGATTATGGGCTCAGGTATGAGGCAAATCAAAAGTTTAACCTGGAAGGTTATGTTGATTCAGATTGGGCTGGCAGTGCTGCAGACAGGAAGAGCACATCTGGGTGCTGCTTCAGTATGGGATCAGGTGTGATCTCTTGGTTTAGTAGGAAGCAGTCCTGCGTAGCACTGAGTATAGCTGAGGCAGAGTATGTTGCAGCCTGTTCAGCTAGTTGTGAGGCAGTATGGCTACGGAAGCTACTGTCTGAGTTATTTGATCTCCCGTTGGAGGCTACTGGTATCTTCTGTGATAACCAGAGTTGTGTGAAGCTGTCCGAGAACCCAGTGTTTCATGACAGGTCAAAACACATAGAGATCAAATATCACTATATCAGGGATATGGTGCAGAGAGGAGCTGTGAAGCTCCTGTATGTTGCGACGGACGAGCAGATTGCAGATGTGCTGACAAAGCCACTAGCCAGGGTGAAGTTCGAGTACTTCAGAGAGAGGCTTGGCGTGCTTCAGATCAAGGATACTTCGAGGAAGAAGTGATGGACACATTTGCTGAAGCCATTCCAAGCATGTTGGAAGGAGGATCCTTCACATGGCTGTGGATGTAAGCGCTGGATGATGAGCATCAGGATGATGTTCTGGTTTCTGCTTGGATATGATCAGTTGGATCATTTTATGTATGTATGTATGCATCATGTTGGATGCTTGGACCATGTATCTGTATATGTATCAGGTGGATACATTGTATGATCAGGTGGATCATGTATGGTGATATGTATCATGTATTTGTATTTGTATCAGGTGGATACATTGATGATCAGGAGGATCATGTATGATGATATGTATCAGGTAGATACTTGGTATGCATCAGGTAGATGCATTGATGATCAGGAGGATCATGTATGATGATATGTATCATGTATTTGTATCAGGTGGATACATTGATGATCAGGAGGATCATGTATGATACTTGGTATGCATCAGGTAGATGCATTGATGATCAGGAGGATCATGTATGATGATATGTATCATGTATTTGTATCAGGTGGATACATTGATGATCAGGAGGATCATGTATGATACTTGGTATGCATCAGGTAGATGCATTGATGATCAGGTGGATCATGCAGCAGGATGTTGCAGTGATGATCAGGATGATCATAGATGACGAGCTTCAGGATGTTGCTCCAGATGACATGCAGCAGGATGTTGCAGTGATGATGATCAGGATGATCATGGATACATCAGGATGATGTATGGTGAGTATCAGGTTGATACTCTATGGCCGTGGATCAGGTTGTGCAGATGAGCATGTAATTCGTTTCCCTGGGAGATTTGCAGATGGTCTTTCAAGGTTTTGCCTATGGCATGTAATTCAGTGCCCTGGGACATATGGCAAATGCTCTTTCGAGGTTTTGCTCTGGGAGGACATGTAATTCGTTGCCCTGGGAGATCTGCAGATAGTCTTTCGAGGTTTTGCCTATGGCATATAATAGCGCCCTGGGATATCTGGCAGATGCTCTTGCGAGGTTTTGTCCTATGGCATGTAATTCGTTTCCCTGGGAGATCCGATAGGTTGGGCTGTGTGCCCGTAATCAGTCCTGGGATGCTCTTGCGAGGTTTTGCCATGACCACATGTAATTCGTTGCCCTGGGAGATTTCAGGTCGGAGTTGTGTACCCGTAACATCCTGAGATGCTCTTGCGAGGTTTTGTGGTGGACCACATGTAATTTGTGCCCTGGGAGATTTCAGGTCGGAGTTGTGTACCCGTAACATCCTGAGATGCTCTTGCGAGGTTTTGTGGTGGGGTCACATGTAATAGCGCCCTGGGAGATCCTACAGGTCGGAGTTGTGTACCCGTAACATCCTGGGATGCTCTTTCGAGGTTTTGTGACGCACGTAATAAGTCCTGAGGATTCCACAGTATGGCCAGTGATGATGAAGACCTGCAGGTGGTGGGCCTACATCCAGTATGAAAAAGGACTGGCTCTGTAGAACTTCCTATGACGAGTAGATTCAGAGATTGATTGAGATAGCAGCAGCAGTGACGATGATGATGACTCGATGACGATTATCCAGTGACGATGATCCAGAGAAGATGACTTGTGCTAGAAGAACTGTGCTGAGAAATACCTTCCTAGTTAAGAGGGAGTGTTGATGTATATGTAACTTCGGAATGTATTTCACATATATGTATATTGTATTCATATAGAGATGGTATTATTCCTCTATAAGGAAGTGTCGTCATTTATATTGTAAGTGTCGTAACTTATACTTGATGGGTTATTAGACCACCTTATTTGGGGTCGGCCCTGTATAAGTCATGTGGGTCAAAGGGTTATTAGACCACCCTATTGGGGGTCGGCCATGTGGGTCAAAGGGTTATTAGACCACCCTATTGGGGGTCGGCCTACTCAGCATTATGTTATGTGGTAAAGTTCGAGCCTACATGAGTTAGGTAAAAAGGCAAGTCAAGTCAAGTATAAATAGAGTGTGGGAGGCACTCTATTTGCTCACTCACTTCTCACACATGCTCTCAAGGAGGAGAGGCGCACTTATGAAGGAGGAGGATTGCTGCTAGGTTATGTCTATCTCTCTTGGTTGGTTGTATCATTGCTCTATCTATCTCTGAGGAAGTTATTGGGGTTTTTCACCTTTATGGTTTTCCCCAAGTAAATCTTTGTGTCTCTTGTGTGCTTGCATTATTGTCTCCATGATTGATATGCTGTAGATATGCTGTACATGTTGTTCTCTCAGTTAAGATCCTAGATCAGATTGAAGTAAATTCTGAAAATTTAACAGTTTGGGAACCTCTTGTTCAGTTATAACTTCTTTTCCTCTCCTTCATTCACTATATAAGGAAGGTAGAAGGGCCATGTGAAGGGACCAAGCCTATAACAATGTTATGCTGGAAGAATGGAGACCCTCGTCCTCCTCTCTTGTGCCTCAGTTTCTGATAAACCCTAGCACAACTGATTAGAGGTTGGGATCCTTGGAGAACAGAAGCAGGAGACCTTGAATCTAGGTTTCGTGAAGTGCCAAGATTGAAGGAAGGTATAACTTTATGTACTTTATTCATTCATTAATAAAGATCAGACGTTCTTTCCTTTCCAAAGATGACCTATTTATGTGTGTCTTAGATTTGATTATTGTTTGATTATAGTTTGATGTCTTATTATGTCATGGATATCAGTGTTATATATGTAGTCAAATGTATTTGAGAAAGGTATCAAGTTGTTTTGCAGGTGTGGGCATTGCGATACTGGATACAATTGAAGAGCAAGGAAAGAAAAGCTTGGATCAACCTTCTTAATAAGGTACTCACCTTTCTAACCTTAAATATCTTTGCTTACTAGTTGCACTTGCAGAACATTTGTACCTCTATCTTTCATACCTGTAAGTTGGTAGTTTCTCCCCTGAACTATAGGTGTATTTCCCTCACAACACAATGGTGACTCTGGTAGGGATAGCCTATCTGCTTAGGGGAATCCAAGGTCATTTCTTCAGTTTTGTTTGAAGGTGTTTGCTCAATTTCTTGATTAGAATCAGTTATTAGGCTCTGTTTGACCCTCTTTGGCTATTACAGACCCTTCCCAGTCCTTTTAGACCCTTACTAGCTCAGGTGTGGGGGGTTTTAACCCTATTTTTCCAACTTTTCCCACATGTGCGCTACTGTTGTACAGTACAATAGCGCATTCCCCTGTTATGGGTGCTGGTAACCCTCGTGCACAGTAGCGCACACATTCTGGGTTTGAAATTTTTGAGTCTTGACCGGTTTTGGAGGTATGTGGCTACATTTTTTGGGGTCCCTGATGACCCTAGGTCTGACTTCAACTACTGTAAGTGGTCTCCTATCCTTGTACTGATCATATGTTCATAGTTTGGACCTCCTTTGATCAATTTGGGCTTGTTTGGAAATTTTTGGGGTTTGTTGACCCAAGTTGGGGGTTGTGGACCAGTTTGGTGTTTTGTACCCTAATTTGAGTATGACTGAACCTACTTGCTCCATTTCCATTGGATTGAAACCTATTGAGTCTACTTGACCCTGTTTGTATCTATTTGAGTGAAATTTCTCTTTAGATTGGTTTCTTATCCTCCCTTATGCTTTTAGTTTTCTTCTTGTAGTGAAAGCTCAAGTGTCCTTGTTGTTGTTCAAGACCTTGACTGTACTGTTTATGTGCAGACCTGACTTTACCAAACCATACTTCTTTGTAGGTCATTTGCTTTTTTTCATTCTAAAAGTAGTTTTCGTACGCTTTTCCCAATGGTTGGCATTCTTACATCAATAAAAATATGAAAGTCGTATTGGTTGCTTTTACTGTTTCAATAAGGAAACCTGAAAGTTCTTTGCTTTTACTTTGATAGTAGGTTACTTTCAATTTCAGTTTGGTTTCTTACCTTCAAAAAGTATAAAAATTTTGATTTATTTTCTGATTAGAGTACCTTATAAGTGGCTTAAAGGACTTAAGAGTGCTTTGCATCAAAAAGAAGAAAATTTTCTTTTGCATACTTATTTATTTGAGTAGCTGCATTCTTAGGTTTTAAGTTTAATTTTGTACATTTAGACTTTATGTTTACCCTTTTTTGCATTCGAAAGACTAAAAATTGCATTTGCATATGCCTTCTAGATCGTATCTTTAAAACTTGCATTGAAAAGAAAAGATTTGTTTAGCTGTAAATATTTCATTTCAGTACTCTATCTCTGTTATAACCACTCTGACACACCCACTAGCTTTTTGAATAAGCAAGTAACCTTTAAAATGAACCCTAATAAAATGTACTAGTAACATTTTCTTTTCTAGGTTACACTTTTCACCAACTAGTTTTGGTTATGATCTTGGGTTTAAAACACTTTAAACCACCCAAGATCACACATTACGCAAAAATCGTAGTTCGACTATCACAGGTAAACCCACCTCATTCAAAGCTTTCCTGGGATCTATGCAGTAGGTCTTGTGATATCAAGATTGGATCGCGTTTGGGGACTCTTTTCAGTTTCGAGCTAAACTACCCTGCCCATGCCTTCTGATTCGACCAGACACTGTTCCCCCAGGAGTTTTCGGTGTGGTGGTATCCTTAGTATCTGACCATAGGATCATAGACAGGTGACGACGGAGGGTTATATCTGTTGTACCTAGGAAAGACGTGGGAGGAAATCCCATGTAGGTCTTTGGGAGGGCATCTGTTTGCCTGGTTTGATTTACTTAGGACCTTTTTTAGTGGTGTACTCTTTATGCTACTTGTCTTAGTTTTCCTTAGAGAACTTCTTGCTCATTTGAGCAGGAAACTATGTCTAGCATTCCAGTGAGTACCAATCAAGGTACCCCTATTCCGGGGGATCCTTGTGTTGTTCCGTTCATTGAAAACATTGGTACTCCCTTAATGGCTACTATGAATCTTCCTGGATTCATTATAGGGCTGTCGATTTGGTTGTTCTCCGCTCCTAATGCCTTGCATGCTCCTAACGCTTCTTTTGTAAACACCTCAAATCAAGAGCATCAGAACCCTGTGCCTTCTTTGCTAGTAACATCTTCTCCTCCTCGTTCTACCTCATGTGGCGAAAGTAGCAATACTAATAACCATCTGTCTAAAAGGAATAGACGGAGGAAGAATATGAATAAGATGCCAAAACAAGGGGGTAGCAACCCAGCCTCTGTAAGTCATGCTGGGGGCAAGCACCCTGCCTCTGCAAGTCATGCAGGGGGCACCTACCCAGCCTCTGGAGGTCATGCTGGGAGAAAAATTTTAGTCACTGAAAGTTTGTCTTCAACCACTGTCATCTTGATGTATATGTAACTTTGGAATGTATTTCACATATATGTATATTGTATTCCTATAGAGATGGTATTATTCCTCTATAAGGATGTCGTCATTTATATTGTAAATGTCGTAACTTATTCTTGATGGGTTATTAGACCACCTTGTTGGGGTCGGCCCTGTATAAGTCATGTGGGTCAAAGAGTTATTAGACCACCCTATTGGGGGTCGGCCATGTGGGTCAAAGGGTTATTAGACCACCCTATTGGGGGTCGGCCCAGTCAGCATTATGTTATATGGTTAAGTTCGAGCCTACATGAGTTAGGTAAAAAGGCAAGTCAAGTCAAGTATAAATAGAGTGCGGGAGGCACTCCATTTACTCACTCACTTCTCACTCATGCACTCAAGGAGGAGTGGCGCACTTATGGAGGAGGAGGATCTGCTGCTAGGTTGTGTCTATCTCTTATGGTTGGTTGTATCATTGCCTTATCTATCTCTGAGGAAGTTATTGGGGTTTTTCACCTTTATGGTTTTCCCCAAGTAAATCTTTGTGTCTCTTGTGTGCTTGCATTATTGTCTCCATGATTGATATGTTGTAGATATGCTGTACATGTTGTTCTCTCAGTTAAGATCCTAGATCAGACTGAATTAAATTCTGAAAATTTAACATGGTATCAGAGCTAGCCTGAAAGAAGGCATGATATGGCATGTATGACACTTGTTGCACTTACGATGCTAGGGCTTGATATAGCAAAAACCAGTCATCGTAGCACTTTCGCTATAAATCCGTTTGGGAAAATTTTTCGGATCTAAAATTGTTACAGGACGAAGCTAAGATCCCCATGTACCTTGTATCCAAAGGACAACCTCTAACTCATTGTACTTTGTGATTTATGATCTGTACAATATAGGGTTTCTCCCTCTTCTAGATCTGAGTCAAAATCAGGTGACCTTGGGAAAAAGGTCATAACCTGGGCTAGGAAGCTCCAAATGAAATTTCGTAAAAATTGACAGGTAGTACACAGATTTTATTATATTAGGAAACGTTTTCAGAGGCCGAGGTTGAACCAGTGACACGTGGCACGCCGTACAAGTTCGCTCTCCTGTATTATCCCATAAACCGGTCTCGTTGCGACACTTGGCATAACTCTCTCTCAGAGAGTTCAATTGAGGTCATACCTATCAGGATGGAAAGAAAACAGGACGAGCTATCTCACGCAATGTTTTCAGAGGTGGAAGTTCAAATAGTGACACGTGGCACGCCGTACAAGTTCGCACTCCTCTATTATCCAAAAATAGGTCACATTGCGACATTTGGCATAACTCTCTCTCAGAGAATCCAATTGAGGTCAGACCTGTCAGGATGGAAATATAACAGGTCAGGCTATCTCAGGAAACTTTTTCAGATCCTGTGGATCAAAAGGTTCGGAGTTACACCAGAAACAATCAGGTACATATTTCTGTCAAAACATAATTATTTTTTAGTACCTTCATTCATGGCTTCCGGAATTTAGGGCTTTGAAGAAAGTTGGAATTTTTGTAATCGGAGACCATGGCTAGATGCTACTAATCAAAATAGAAATTTAGAGACCAAGATCAGAATTTTTGGTTGGGAAAATGGCCGGGCTTGATCAAACCCTAGTTCGGGACTTTGATCAGAAAAGTGGAAAATTAGGGCTTCTGTAAAAATGGGAATTTTTGAAATCTGTGACCACGGCTGGAAGCTCCTCAAAAAAATAGAAGCTCAGAGCTTTGGATCAAACCTTTTGATGGGGAAAAAGAATGGGCTTCATCAAACCCCAGTTCAAGGTCACGTCCAGTGAATCCGTAAGTTTCAAAGGCAAAATTGAGGAGTGAAACTCTGCAGTTTTCAAATTCTGAATATACCGGTTTGATCAGCTTATCAAGGCGCATATTTCTATCCTTTTGGAAGTTTGAAATTCAAAGTTTGAATTTTTGGGGTTTCTCTGACAAACCCATATCCAGCTCCAGGTACAGTTCTTGCAAATCAAGTGGATAGGGTTAATCCTAGAAGAAGATGGATTGGTCACCTGCATAAGTGAAGGAGTTCTTGTTTCAGAGGGAGATGAGGCTAAGGCTTTACATAAGGAGATTACAAGCGATATCGATAGGTATGACTCATCGAGGTATGTTTTTAGATTTGTTCATGATTACGTTTATGGTATGTTTGTCTTCATGCTATTACGGTTAGTACAATCTTGATTTTAGATTTGTCGTATCACCTTAACAAAATTATGAATGCATGATAGAAGATATTCATTGGCTAGGGTGTTGACTCTTATGATTGTACTAATGCATTATGGTGTTGTATGAGGTTTATGTTGTCTACTAACATGAAAGGTACACCAAGAAAGACAATTCATGTTCCAGTTCAAGAACATATGATCATGATGACATGAGAATAAAGACTCATCCATTGTCATGGATCTCATAGAAGATCCATTTACGAGGTATGTATAACTTGGTTTTATAATGGCTAACCTATGAGATATACAGGTTACTAGCACAAGTCATTGAAGAAGAACAAGAAGACATCATGTGAGTATGTTAGACATAACTAACTAGCATGCTAATCCAGGTATGTTTTTCCTATATCAAGTTAGAATCTCACCTTGTGATAAGATCCTTTATTTAAGTATACTTGGCATGATTGATTATGATTATTCATTGAAGTTAGTAATCATGGGTTTAGGCATATTATGATTTTTACTTGATTGATGATATGACTAACCAGAAAAGTCCTATGGTCAAATAGGAATATAAGTAAAAGAATTATGTCTCTTATATTGATTGATTTGACTAACCAGAGGAATCCTATGATCAAATGAGAACATGCATGAGTAAAAGAAATCTTCCCTTAGCTCTTGAATACTAATATTTATTATCTGTGTTTGAAATGACCATGACTCTACATACTTGAGATTATTGTGTTTTATTAAGATTATACTAATGAATGTTTGATTATGTATGAGACCTAGAGGATAACACAATGATGATACTAATAGGCATGCAAGGATGAATGTAAGTTCAAGGACAGAAGCAAAAATCAAGAGGAAGCACACTCCAGTTGTTCCTGCAAGAAAGCAAAGGAGCACACTTCAGTAGTTTCTGCAAGGATGCAAATATTCAGAGGGAGTTGAACATATTTCTACATTCCATAACAGAAAGGTGTAGAAGAAGCTACTTCAGCAGCTCCTACAAGGAAGCAAAGACTCAGAGGGAGTCCACCCAGTAACCAAACAAAGATAAGTTTTTTTTTATTATTATCATTTCTTGCATATGTGTTTATTTAAATAATACTGTTCAATAACCTATATACTGATGCTCCTAGAATTAGGTTGTGAATTATGCATATTAGAATAATTGCATTGATGAACAGTATACTACTAATATGCATGGGTAAGTGGCCTATGGAATTGTACAACATTCCATTGCTACTTATCTAGAATGAAACCTCTTTGCTGACATGTTGGGAGTTGTGCACACTCTGAACAATGTTCTGGTAGAGATTGGAAGGCATCTAGAAAGTTACGGAGTATGGATAAATGTTGTATTGAAGCATTGGCTAAGATAATTGCATGACCGTATGACATATTTCTTTATGTGTAAGAATTTTTTCTGAAAATTATGAGATGTTTCTAATCATGCAATGTAACCTGTTTTGTAGGAAAGACCGTATATCTTCACCTACAAAAGGACTACAACATTTGTTCTAGCAACAAAGATATCTATTGAAGGTATTGAAGTTCCCAGGATCTGGGATGAAGAAATGGAATGCCATGATCCGTCGATCATGAAGAATGATGTTTGGGATGTAGTCCCAAGACGTGAAGGGAAGTTTGTTATAACTTCCAAATGGAACTATCAGATCAAGCATGTTGCAGATGGTAGCATTGAGAAATATAAAAGTGATGAAATAGAAGATGTACCAGATGGATTTCAAGACAGCATGGTGTAGTCATATATGTGTGCAGAACTTGGTATGGTAGGATAGACAACTTTCTACTCAGTTTGGGCTTTACCAAGAATAAAGCGGATTCCAATCTTTTCTACAAGGTTGAGGAAGGCAATCCAGTGATACTACTTTTGTATGTGGATAACCTGTTTGTATCAGGTGAAGATAGATTGATTGCTGACACGCAACGAAAGCTTACTACCGAGTTCGAGATGAAGAACTTGGGGATGATGCACTATTTGTTTTTGGCATGGAGGTGTGGCAGACTATAGATGGAATCTTCCTTGGACAAGGGAAGTATGCAGTAAGAGATCTTGAAGAGGTTCGGGATGATGAATTGCAAGGACATGGCCACACCTATGACATCAAATCTGAAGCTTTTATGTGATGCTTCATCTGAGCCAGTTGATGTCTCTATGTATCGTCAGATGATTGGGTCCTTGATGTACCTGACGAACACGAGACCAGACATTTTCTTTGCTGTGAACACATTCAGCCAGTTCCTGATGGATCCGAGGAGTGTTCACCTGGTTGTTGTAAAGCATGTTCTGAGGTACCTGAAGGGTACAGTGGATTATGGGCTCAAGTATGAAGTGAATCAAAAGTTTAACCTGCAGGGTTATGTTGATTCAGATTGGGCTGGCAGTGCTGCAGATAGGAAGAGCACATCTGGGTGCTGCTTCAGTATGGGATCAAGTGTGATCTCTTGGTTTAGCAGGAAGCAGTCCTGCGTAGCACTGAGTACAGCTGAGGCAGAGTATGTTGTACCCTGTTCAGCTAGTTGTGAGGCAGTATGGCTATGGAAGCTACTGTCTGAGTTATTTGATCTCCCGTTGGATGCTACTGGTATCTATCGTGATAACCAGAGTTGTGTGAAGTTGTCCGAGAACCCAGTGTTTCATGACAGGTCGAAACATATAGAGATCAAATATCACTATATCAGGGATATGGTGCAGAGAGGAGCTGTGAAGCTCCTGTATGTTGCTACGGACGAGCAGATTGCAGATGTGCTGACGAAGCCACTAGCCAGGGTGAAGTTCGAGTACTTCAGAGAGAGGCTTGGCATGCTTCAGATTGAGGATACTTCAAGGAAGAAGTGATGGACACATTTACTGAAGCCATTCCAAGCATGTTGGAAGGGGGATCCTTCAGATGGCTGTGGATCTAAGCGCTGGATGATGAGCATCAGGATGATGTTCTGGTTTCTGCTTGGATATGATCAGTTGGATCATTATATGTATGTATGTATGCATCATGTTGGATGTTGGATATGATCAGTTGGATCATTTATATATGTACGCATCATGTTGGATGCTGGATATGATCGGTTGGATCATGTGTATGTATTTTGTATGAACGCATCATGTTGGATGCTGATGGGTACATTGTGTGGATCATCTATCTTTGTATGATCAGGTAGATCATGTATGATTGATGGATACACTGTGTGGATCATGTATCTATGTGTGCATCAGATGGATGCATTGTATGATCAGGATGATCGTGGATGACGAGCTTCTCCAGATGACATGCAGCAGGATGTTGCAGTGATGATGATGAGTATCAGATGATACTTTGTGGCCGTGGATCAGGTTGTGCAGGAAAGCATGTAATTTGTGCCCTGGGAGATTTGCATATGGTCTTTCAAGGTTTTTCCAATGGCATGTAATTCGGTGCCCTGGGACATCTGGCAAATGCTCTTGCGAGGTTTTGCTTGGAAGGACATGTAATTTGTGCCCTGGGAGATCTACAGATAGTATTTCGAGGTTTTTCCTATGGCATGTAATTCGGTGTTCTGGGATATCTGGCAGATTCTCTTGCGAGGTTTTGTCCTATGGCATGCAATTTGCTCCTGGGAGATCTGGACAGGATGAAAAAGGCCTCAGATGCTTCATCCAGGTTTTGCCATGACCACATGTAATTTGCTCCTGGGAGATCTGGACAGGATGAAAAAGGCCTCAGATGCTTTAGCCAGGTTTTGTGGTGAGATCACATGTAATGTTCTCCTGGGAGATCCGACAGGTAGAGTCGTGTGCTTGTAATAGCCTGGGATGGTTCAGCCAGGTTTTGTGATGGGTCACATAAAATGTGCTCCTGGGAGATCCTATAGGTAGAGCTGTGTGCTCGTAATAGCCTGGGATTATGCAGCCAGGTTTTATGACGCACGTAATGAGTCCCGAGAATTCCACAGTATGTCCAGTGATGATGAAGACCTCCAGATGGTGGGCCTACATCCAGTATGAAAAAGGAATGGCTCTGTAGAACTTCCTATGACGAGTAGATTCAGAGATTGATTGAGATAGCAGCAGCAGTGACGATGATGATGATGACTCGATGACGATTATCCAGTGACGATGATCCAAAGAAGATGACTTGTGCTAGAAGAACTGTGATGAGAAATACCTTCCTAGTTAAGAGAGAGTGTTGATGTATATGTAACTTCGGAATGTATTTCACATATATGTATATCGTATTCCTATAGAGATGGTATTATTCCTCTATAAGGAAGTGTCATCATTTATATTGTAAATGTCGTAACTTATTCTTGATGGGTTATTAGACCACCTTGTTGGGGTCGGCCCTGTATAAGTCATGTGGGTCAAAGGGTTATTAGACCACCCTATTGGGGGTCGGCCATGTGGGTCAAAGGGTTATTATACCACCCTATTGGGGGTCGGCCCAGTCAGCATTATGTTATATGGTTAAGTTCGAGCCTACATGAGTTAGGTAAAAAGGCAAGTCAAGTCAAGTATAAATAGAGTGCGGGAGGCACTCTATTTACTCACTCACTTCTCACTCATGCACTCAAGGAGGAGTGGCACACTTATGGAGGAGGAGGATCTGTTGCTAGGTTGTGTCTATCTCTTATGGTTGGTTGTATCATTGCTCTATCTATCTCTGAGGAAGTTATTGGGGTTTTTCACCTTTATGGTTTTCCCCAAGTAAATCTTTATGTCTCTTGTGTGCTTGCATTATTGTCTCCATGATTGATATGTTGTAGATATGCTGTACATGTTGTTCTCTCAGTTAAGATCCTAGATCAGATTGAAGTAAATTCAGAAAATTTAACATGTCAGTCATGTTGAGGACACGTCATTGATCACTGCTACTCATATTAATGACAAGTCACCAGTTCCTGTGAGTCATACTAGAGACACCAGATTAGCCACTGCAAGTCATGCTGAGGGAGTTGACATTGTCAACAAACTGAACAAACAGAAGTATAAGTTCCCTTACAAGTTTTGTGAGGGAGACCACCTTACTTACTTGTTCCCTGTACTTCCAGAAGTGCCAAAAGTGTGGTCCTTAGTTCAAAAGTCTTATGCTTCTTAGCAACCAGCCACTGCAAGTCATGTTGGGGGCAAGCTGTCAGCCAATGCTAGTCATGCTGAGAGTACTGACATTGTAAAGGAGTCTAAACCTATAGGACAGAAACCAAAGTTCCCTTGTAAACTTTGTAAGGGAGATCACCTTACTCACCAATGCCCTGCCATTCAAGAGGCACAAAGAGTGTGGTCCATGTATGAAGGAATCTTTGCCCCTGGGTTGTCTATAGATCCCCTACAGACAGATCAACTTTTGGTTGATAAAGTGGTTGAACCAAATGAGTTCTTGGTCAACCCCACTCCTCCTTCGAAGAGTGAAGTGATCGAATCAATGCAATCTTCGACCGATTCGATCAGTCCTGCAAAGATTGATGCACCTACTACGGAAGTCTTCTGTATTACCAGTTTGAATGTTTCTGAAAAAGGGGACACTTCATCTATGCCATGTGAACCCCTACCAAGCCCTAGGATCGTTTCCTTTGATTGGAATAGTCTAGTTGAACCTCGTCTTCCTTCTTCGAGACCTTTCCAGATAAAGGTTGATATCAGGAACCATACAGTTGATCAATGCATTGTAGATGAAGGAGCTTCTGTTAGTATCTTATCCGCTTATGCTTGGAGAGATTTGGGTTTCCCTAATGTTATTCCAGTTGTTAAATCACCATTGACCTTCGATAGAAGACCTAGTGAACCGATCAGATTCCTCCATTAGGTACCTGTTACCTTAGGTGGAAAAATAGTCTTAGTTGATTTTATGGTTTTAAAGGACCCTATGGAATTTGATATGATCCTCGGGCTTGATTACGTTTATGCTGTGGTGTCTACGCTCTTTCGTGTGATGCATTTTCCTCATAACAAAAGCATCGCCACTATCGACCAACTTGCATCTGTTGATCCTCCTTATTACCCAACTGTAGACCAGTCAGAGCCCTCGTCATTAGGCACTACTATGTCACATGGGACTTATGTGGCATATTTTTCCTTGAGTTCAACTACTACTGAGAAGAAGTCTCTGAGTTCATGCTTACCTTCTCGGGACTTAGTCCCAGCTTTTGACCAAGTGACACCTCCATCTGAATGTTTAGATATGTGTTCTATCTGGGATGATATACTTCCTTTCGATGAAGTTTTCCTAGAGTCCATAGTATAGTCTACCATTCATTTGGATTTTGATCCAGTCGCAGTTATGTCTAGCCCCGGTTTGACCTTAAAGTCTGATCTTCCTATTGTTGAGTCTTTGGACTCTCCTATAGATCCGCAAATCGGTGTTCCTGCTGAGTTTGATTCTGCTTCTAGAATTTTCAACTCCCGTGATGATGAATTTGTTTCTGCAGATTCCATCATGTCCTTCAACTTTGATCTTCATCTTGAATTTGATCTTGTTCATTGTAAGTCCTCGGGCTTGGGTACCATAGAGTCTTCATTTGAAAACTCTGCCGTGTTTATGCCTGTTGTTGATGATAGTGAAGTTGAAATTATTTCTACCACAATGACTTGTATCGAGTCTTTCTTTACGTATGTTTTAGATGTGATCTTGGTACTAATGTTTCTTGGAGATAGGATTCTTAGCTGGATTTATACTTTCTTACTGGTCCTTTTCGACACCTTGTGTGACCATGTCAGGTATATTCGGAACCTTGCATATAGGTTTAGGCTTCCCTGCTATTATGTTGCATTTGAACCTTTTGCCATCCAAATTCGCCATAGGGTCGAACTTGTTTGATATTGGTGTGTTATCCATCTCTTTATGCATTGTGCACCTGTCCGACAGCAGAGCCTACCTAACATGGTTCACCCTAGTCAGCACCCTTATGCCATTCTGGTGCCCATGCTGAGTTTTTCTCATCGACTTGGGAGCCTTTTTAGATTTACCATGACTTTGAGAAAAATCCTCATATCTTTCTTCCTCATATATTTCTGGCCATCCCTGATAAGGCTCCCATCTTTGTGTTCAAGTTGCATATGCATCTATTATGATCCTTCTTGCGCTAATGAGCCTGATGTCGGATTCCACGCTTTGAGCTCGTTGTATAAGCCTCCATCTCTGATCTCATTTCCTTTAAGCCCTGTATCATTTTGCCTTCGCAGTTTGACACCTTTTACCTGGAGGAGACACACCCTAAGTGTCCTTATCTTGCTCATGTTCCTTGCATTAGGCATAGCTTTGTTCCATGCGCTTGGAGCTAGTTTTGCATGTTTCTGACACTCTTCTCCTCCCATTTCGAGCATTTCTTCCACCTTTACTTCGAGCTCGTTAAAAACAGTAAATAGGTTATGAGCATTCTTCCACCTTTACTTCGAGCTCGTAAAATACAGTAAGTAGGTTACGAGCAGTCTTCCACCTTTCCTTCGAGCTCGTTAAAAAAAGTAATTAGGCTATGAGCATTTCTTTTATCTTCACTTCAAGCTCGTTAAAAATAGTAAGGAAGTTATGATCATTTTCTATATCCCCTTTGAGCTCGTTAATAACAGTAAGGAGGTCATGAGTTTACTTTTTCGGACTTATTAAGCCTTTATGGAAAAGATTCCTATGGAGTTCTTTTAAGCCCTTTTCAGACTCCTTAAATAGGAAAAGTTTTCCGAGCATAGTTGTCTTTTCGGGCTCGTTAAAATAACTGAACTGACATCCACTTAGGTATAGAATTACCCCTTTTTCGGGCCTTGGTGGATAATTTACGGAAAAGGTATACTCTAGGTATACTTTGGTATGCGCTAGAAGAGTTCTTCTTCCATTATTTTACACCTTTTCGGGGAAGGAGACTAACTTTACGAAAAAGGACCTTTGGAGTCGTCTTTAGGGTTTTCAGACTCTTGAAATGTGAAAACACCAAGCGAGCATTCACCTACTCGGGCTCGATGTGAAATCCACGAGATGGTTGATAGAGGACTGTTTAATTTTTTCAACTCTATAAGCAGGAAAACACCGCCGAGCACAGACCAATTCGGGCTCGATATAAAATCCATGGATAGGTGTATGGAGTTTTCTTCTAGGTTTTTCAGGCTCCTTAAATATGAAAATACGATCGAGCATGCTTTAGTTCTTTGTCAAGCTTGTTAAAAAATGAAAAAGGAAAGGGAAGGGAAGAATGTTAAAATATCTTTCAATATGATGGCAGGAAGTTTACTATCTTCTTGAACAAAGCACCTGTTTTGAGTCTATCAAACAAGTTGGGTTCTAGTGTTGGCATTAGGATAAAACTGATCTCAGAGTCTTTACTCCTCCGTTTGGTTAGTCTTCCAATCATATGGAGAATCTGTTAATGTCTCCTACATTGGAGATTTGCATTGTGGTCTCTTTGTGTTAAAAGCTGCCTAAGTCACTCTTGTGTCGTGCTCACTGTTCAAGGATATAACCTATGTCGGCCATTCTGCAGTTTCCTTGACCTCTTGTGTCGGCCATTCCTTGGTGTCAGTATGTTTCGTCATGTGTTCAGTCCTACTCCAAATCAGCTCATACCTGTTGAGTGTCCCTTATTTTGGATGATGGAGAATACCTTAAGGCCTCCCTTCCAACAGTCTTCTTCCCATCGACTTCAACTCATTGTGCTCTCGGAATGACGTTTAGAGTTTTGGTTAGTACCTTGGGGATTGTAGTCATTAGTGGTATTTTCCCTCGCTATTGGATAGATGGGAATACATCAATGTCTCCTATCCGATGGATTCTTCAAGTGCTCGATAGAAAGACCATTTATTCGCACTTACTTGAATGTATTAGGTACCTTGGGTTCCATTTTCATTATTGGTGGACACCCTTGTGTTTGTTAACAGTATACATCAATGATCGGTAATCAAACAATACCTCCCATGTTCTACATCAACTCATTTATTCGCATGGATAGGTTTGTACCTTGGGTTGTTATTTGGATGAAGACTTTGGGATCCTTGATAGCATCACCTTATTTATGTTATCACCCAAGTTGCGCAAGACTGAGCCACACTCTTGTTGGCTCTTGATGAGACATAGATCCAACTTGTTCTCTATGGCTATGTTCTCCAGTTTTGACATAGATCCACCTTGTATTTATGTGGATATGTTTACACTTATGTTCCTCATGGATCCACGCTTGTATTCTAGTGGCCATGATATATGCATCTATATTTTGATCATTAGTGTATCTGCTTGGAGGTCATGTTCCACTATTTGAACATGGATAGTTACCCTAAGGATGAGTTTGCTGACATTGCCTTTGCTTTCAGGTACTTTATTTGAGCCTATGATTCTTAGTTTCTCCGTTCCCCGTGATTCAACTCTTTGTTATTTATAATGTATTTCGGCCATCGTTTCCCACACTCCCTCTGACCTCATACATCAGGGGAATCTATTATGGCTTAAAATGACACCTCTTCGTACGTCATGACACTTGCATCCCTTGGTCGCATGACGACACTTCTTGAGATCAAGTTTAGGCACACAACAGGACAATTGTGGATTGAAGGGTCATTAGGGACACTAAACATGATTGAAATTACCTCACTCCTGACCCATTTGATGGTTACAACCCTTAGGAACACTTTTATAGACCAAACCATTTCCTGAATATCATCAGAAAACCCTGTTTTTGGCCATTTTTCCACATGTGCCCTAGTACAAAAGCATGATAGTAGCGTTTGATATGCAACTTTGCTTCATTAAAGTAGCGCACACCTCCATAAATTCTCTAGTTTGTCTACTGCAGAGTAGGGCACTTTCCTGTACTAGTCAAAATCACGAATTTTGGGTAAGTTAAGTTGGTTTGGGAACCTCCTGATCGGTTATAACTTCTTTTCCTCTCCTTCATTGACTATATAAGGAGGGTAGAAGGGCCATGTGAATGGACCAAGACTATAACAATGTTATGCTGGAGGAATGGAGACCCTCATCACCCTCTCTTGTGCCTCAGTTTCTGATAACCCCTAACACAGTTGATTAGAGGTTGGGATCCCTGGAGAACAGAAGCAGGAGACCTTGAATCTAGGTTTCGTGAAGTGCCAAGCTTAAAGGAAGGTATAACTTTAAGTACTTGCTTCATTCATTAATAAAGATCATACGTTCTTTCCTTTCCAAAGATGACCTATTTATGTGTGTCTTAGATTTGATTACTGTTTGATTTTAGTTTGATGTCTTATTATGTCATGGATATCAGTCTTATATATGTAGTCAAATGTATTTGAGAAAGGTATCAAGTTGTTTTGTAGGTGTGGGCATTGCAATACTGGATAGCATTGAAGAGCAAGGAAATGAAAGATTGGATCAACCTTCTTAATAAGGTACTCACCTTTCTAACCTTAAATATCTTTGCTTACTAGTTGCACTTGCAGAACATTTGTAGGTCTATCTTTCATACCTGTAAGTTGGTAGTTTCTCCCCTGAACTATAGGTGTATTCCCCTCACAACAACAATAGACCCATTTCCCATGTAAAAAAAACCTACTAAATGTTACATAGACAATGGTGAGCTCCTAATATGGATGCTTGATGGGGAAGCTATACCAAGAGCCTACTTTAAATGTCAACCCGAGGAACATACAAACTTTCGATATTCATGCACTATCTGTGCTCTTATAGGATAATCTCTTGTCACAGTTGGATGTCGGTATCGATGTTCTAAAGATTGTCTACTAAATGTGAAAACTGATTATGCTACGGAATTAAATACTGGAAAGCAATAAATCTAATTAAAAGAATTAAAGTGCTGAAAGCAGTAAATATGTTCTGAGAAATAAAGCAGGCAATCTATTCTAAATAATTAAAATGACCCAGAGGTTCCAGACCCAGACAAAACTTACTTGGTCTAGTAAGGATTTAAATTTCTGATCAAATTCCCAGACCGTTTCAGTTGGTCTCTACTTTATTTCCTTCAGCTCAGTTATACACTAAGACTCAGACTTAGGTTTCTTGAACTCTGCTACTAGCGCGACTTTAATTTCCGCCAGGGTTCTTGGCTATACGGTAGAGTATTTCATAAACCAATGTAGTGCTCTATCCCTGAAAGTGGTGATGAGCTGTGCTTGCTTCACAGCATTGTCCTAGATTTGTCTTACACTCCACACGGCTTCACAAAGGAACCAATGCTGATTAGGGTCTTCTAGGCCAGTTCCTCTGAATATTGGTAATTTCATATCAGCGTTCGCCATTGTGCTACTAGGTGGTGGGGCGCCGAGATTAGTGCGTGGCTGCTATAAAGGGATCTGTGCAATAAATACAAATGGGACTATCGGGAGAGATGGACTAGGTTGATTCTTCTGCGGGGTGGGCTGCGTAGCGGGTGGGTTCTACGATAAGGGTGGCGTGGTTTCTGCAGCCAGCAGATTCTCAGGGGTAAATGGTTGTGTAACTTCACTATCAAGATCACAGGGGATCTCAGTATCTATATGAATTTTAGGGTCTTTCGGATCTTTATTAATTTTATATCTCTTACCACTTCTAAGAGTATCTGTCTCTTCGTCAAAATCAATATATGTATTGTTTATCATGACAAACTTCAAGCATATTACTGCATTCTTAGAACGCCTTTCTTAGCTAACAGCATCTTAATGTATAGACTAAGATTGTTCAAAAAATTACTGTGGAATCCTCTGAAAAACATTGCTTCTGCTTGGCTGTAGGATTTGAGTGTGTCTACAACAAATTCTGTTACAAATCCTTCTAGCATATGGTCGACCCAATAATCAATTGCGCATGACAACAGGCTGTCTAATGCTTTAAGCTGTGCTGTGAGCTCGGGAGTCCACTCTGTAGGAACTCCTTCTTGGAAATAGTTTTTCTTCTCTGCGAGCCGCGATATCCATGCATGCAGCTCATTTGGAAACGATGCCCAAAAGATCTTGTGAATGTCATCTAACAGATATCTATCCAACCACTGTGTGTCGCTTAGACATAGATGTCTATTTTCTTGTCTGTTAAAATCGCTTATGGTCTTATCCCACCTAGCTTGGATTTCTGTCTTTTCAAGATGCCAATAGTCAGATCCTTCTGGGAACTGATATTCTTCTTCACACATCGTATTTGCAACTCAACAAAACCATTTCAACTGATCATGGATTCTAGCACGGCAATGGAACCATTTCCACTCATCATGGAGTCTAGTTGGCAACAGAACCATTTATTGGCTTATGCTGACCTAGAGGTTTTCAACTAGACCCAAGTTCTTTGCGGTTCTCCCTTTGACCAACAAAACCCTTTCACACCGGCCCTTTCAGAAACAACCTGTGAGCAGGTTGAGGTCACACCTGAGGTGTGTCTTTATGGGGTATTGCGGAATCAGGTTTCCACAGTAAATGATGAGTTGGTTATCTGAGAGGCTGCATAGCGCAGGACAGAGGGACGGCACTGCGGGCAGAGTGATGCGGTGCGGAGCAAGATATATGCTGCGAGCAGTGCTGCATGGTGGAGGAAACACTACGAGCTGCACCAAGGGTTTCTTACTGCTATGAATCTTCTACTGGAACTACGAATCACCCACAATTATCCTCTACTTGGAAAATATCGAAAACGTTAAGGCACTGAAATGAATATCACTCATCCATTCATTCAGGCACTTACTGGCTATCTTTCTAGCATTCATCAAGAACTTGGATTATTACAACATGAACTAAAATGATAAACATGATTAACTGTGATGCGTTCCTTCACTGTGCTTTAAGAAAGTAATTATACTTAAGTGACTGATTCATGACCTTAACATAGACTTAAAATGTTCACCATTCATCTGCTTCCGCGGAACCTAGCATATCATTCCCAAACTTCTCCTATTGGTAAATGCATATCAAAGTTCTCATATTACAACATGCAATAAAACATTCAAGCATTCACTCTACAGAAAATACATACAGTCATTCATCCATAAACATTATCACATAACACAAGATTTAACGTGGTTCACTTCCCCGGATGGAAAGCTATGTCCACAAGAACGGTTGGTAATATATTTCTTCAAAAGAGATGGGGCAACCGTTCCTAGTCCGCGCACTCAGCTACAGACTCCCCTTCTCTTGGCTAGGTCTCTGTGCACATAGCTGCAGAGCCTTTACAATATTCTCAGCTCACAGAGATCTTACAATACAAAAATGCTATCTCCTTAAGTTCTTAGAAACAACAAAATACTAACAATAATCCAAAAAGAGAATAACTCTGAGAACCCCCATCCCATACAAAAATGTCTTCTTAAATAGATCATGCTCGAAGGTCATGTCTGTACAATACTGAAGACCTAAAAACCCAAAACCCTAAGGGTTTCCAAAACTGCCCCGGTTTTCCAAACCGGCTTGCTGGCTCCTGGTGGCATCTACTTGATCATGACCTTCTTGTTGCACGCGTGCCTGTAGGCTGCTTTTGCTGAACCGTTTCTCTCTAACGGTTTTACCTTATGCGTGTTCCAAACGTTGCTTTCCTTAACAACCCACGCATGGCCGCCTTCCTATTTTGCCTACATCCGCCACTCGACAATCCTAAAGTATCGTTCCCAAAATGGCTACTACTGGTCGAGCCGGTAACTACACTTGATATTTGTCCAGCACACCGCTTTGTTGGCTCCACATGGCCTCCTAACTTCGCAGCACTACTTCCGTGCAGTACTGATCTTCGCATCACGGCCAACACTTCGACACTGCGCGCAACTCCGCAGTCTCGTCAAACGTTGGATGCTGCGCACAACTTCGCAACATCTTCAATACTTATCCAAAATTGTGTTTCTGAGCTGCACTCAGCTCAGCCTTCCCTGTCTGCTTCAAAAAGGTGCTTCCCAAAACTTTAACTCAACCTGGGCCCAACAAAATGCTGAAGTAATTAGATGCTGATCTGTTCTAAGAAATGAAGATACAAAAACAGTAAATCTATCTGAAATAATTAAAATGCTGAAATGATTAAATGTTGAGAATGAAAATATCATAACAGAGCTATTCTATTATTAGGGAAACAAAGTCTGTAACTACTATCTGCGCATAAAATTGGAGTCTTGATCTAACTTGTTTTACCAATCTAGAATTGAGGTACGATCATTCTATGCTTACCCATCTATTACTAAGAAGTCAAAAGAAACTAATCACGATGAGAAATTGCAGTGAACTACCAGATCTAAACTATGTTATCGAAAGCAAAGCTATTGCACATGTAATCGTTGATAAAAATATGCATTGAAAGAAAGAACCTACAAAACTACTGAAATTGTTTTACTGTACTACAGAATGCATTCTAAACTACTACAGAAAACAATGAATCATTCAAATGCTCCCATATATCATAGAACTGTTCATCAATGTAAAACACATACTTGGAAAAATACCTGCAAATAGGAATCTCCTGACCTATGTGTTGGAGGGGCCCTCCCCAACCCGTACTCAGGAGAGAATAAAAAATCAGAAACGCTCGATGGAATTAATCATCAATCTTTCATTAATATATAAAATCCATGTCAAAATAGAAGTCTGTACTTCTCATATCTCAATAGTACAGAAAACGTTAAAAATAATGTCTTTCCCAAAAATAACAGCAGGGACCTCTCACTACCCGAGAGGTCCATATTTATACGATTTAACTCTGATCCTAACTGATTGTCAAAGTGTCGATTCATCTTGAAAGTGGGAGTGCGTCCTCTATAAATTAGGAAACAGGGCGCCGAGCTTGGTGATCCTTTAGTATTCTACACGTCCATCATTTAATGACCCTGAACCAGCTCAATCATGCTTGGTTTCCATATAATCAATTTATTTGATACACATTCTAACATACAAGATTAATCATAAAAAAAATTTCATTAAATAATTAAAGTAAAACACTTTTCCCATGATTGAGTGCGTTTCTTTACCATTGCTTGAGCTGGACTATGGAAAAAGGGTTATCAAATACCTAAACAATGGACCCATCATTCTCTCCCCTACTTGAAGGATTCACCCATCCTTGGGTGACTTATTCCATTCATCGATGACCTCCTTGATATCCCATGCTACCACCTTACGTGCCCCTGCCTATTTGAGATATCCAAAATTCTGATCCTCCCTGGCCCATGCCTTCCTCTCCCCCTCTTCATTAATCTGTTCTTTGAGGACTGGGGAAAGAAAGAATAGGGGATTCAGTCTCATCCCAATCCACCTGAGTTGGTTTCTTGCCAGGGATTCTTTGTAGAGTGTGGTATTGAAGAGAGCATCCTTAAGCCTAAGGGGAGAGTGGAGTTCTCTTCATTTTAGATCGTTTTCCACCCTGCTCCAACTTTCCTTGATGGACTCATTAACTTCTTTTTGTGTGTTGTGGAGTGTAATGTCAAAATGACTCACCGCCTCCTGTTGTTTTGCGAGGAGAATGGGTATCAGTTCCTTGTCCTGAGTGAAGATCCTGTGATTATAGATTATTGCCTCAGGGTGAGTTGGCTCAGGTCTGATCATTAATGGGGTTTTCCATTTGGATGCAACATAGAGATGATAGTCCTGGGCTCGCTCAATTTCATGGTTCATCCACGAACACAATGCCCTTAACTGGAAATCACCCACATATGGGTTTGGCGACCAGTTGGGCGAGCCAGAAACTACGAAATTGTGCAAGAAGAACTCACTCAATTGGTCTTTCTCTAGCTCCGTGGAGTTCAAAGATGCATCAATAAATTCTTTAGGAGTGCTTACCTCTATAGGGAGATCTTTCTTCAACCTCTGGAGATGGAATTCGCCCCATTTCTCTTGTAAATAAACTGCATATACCGTCGACGGTGGTCTAAGGTCACGCAGTCTCTCATATATGCTGATAGTAGTGGCAAAAACATCCTTAATTTTGATAATCTCCTGGTCCTTCCTTGCTAATTCGCTCTGTGCTTCGGCCAACTTCTCTTGCAGTGCTAAATTCTTCTGCTCGGCTAGCTGGAGATCTTCTGCATGGTGCATCTTTAGGATTTGTGTTTTCTCGGTTGAGAATGGGGGAGGTGTGGCCTGGCTTCTTGGCCGAATTCTTAATGTTTCCAACTCATTTTTTATCCTTTCCAGTTCTGCTCGTGCTTCAGCGAGCAGGGAAACGACCTCGGGGCTTCACTACATTTTGGAGGGTTTTCCTAAAAGTTGTCTTGCTCCTGTAAGCTCTGCCCTTCTTCTTTATCCATCTCTTCTTCTGTATCATGTTTTTCCTCTTCATTCCTTTCCTCTTCTTCATCCTCTTCTTCTTTTTCTTATTCTTCCTCTTCTTCATCTGTAGTGGGATCCTTTTGATCTATAAAAGGATCAATGTCATCATTAGACACATTGGTAATCAAGGGGATGGGTTCCCTTTCTTTCTCCTTGGAGACTCGGATTTTAGATACCTGTGTGAATCTCTTGCTGCGCCTCTTTGACCCCTGACTAGTGGTAGGAATATCTAGGTCTGATTTGGGGGAGTCCTCTTTGGAGTGTTTTATTTTGACCAAGGTGTCAGCCACACTGTCCAAGTCAATTTTTATTTTTGCCCTTGATACAGAGGTGGTCTTACTTTTCGATTCAGGTGGCAAGGGCATAGTCCTAATTCTTTGAATGTCCTCAGTAGACACCATCATGAACTCCTCCCAGGAGAGCTCTGGAATCTGAGCTTTTAGCTCCTCACCAACTATTAGTTTGATCAGACCATGATGGGCCAAAGCATCCTCTTTTCCCTTAGCCACCTTCCTGCTCATCTCTACTAGGGATTGGAGCAGGTAAAATGGAATGCTAATATTGTTGTTTGATGAAATGTGACTTCTGTGCCTGAGAAGCTCTAGAATACGAAAATGGAAAATGGGAACATAGCTTAATCTTCCAGTGCATTTAATATACCTCAGGACAATTGCAGCTATTTCATCCCATGGTGCTGGCATGGAGGGTCTCTTGACTCCATTTTTGTTTTCATCATAAACTTCTCCATGCTCAAATAATGTTGCTTTTGCTGTGTGGTTTTCCTCTCAGTCGTTGCTGCTCCAATGCAAGCCCATTGGAAGACCAATGTGTTTGGCTATCATGTCCTCGTCCACTTTTATGTGTAACCCCTTCACCCGGGTGACATACTATTCATCCTTAATATGCTTGAAGTTTCTTGCGAACTCCTGGGATATCCCTGTATGGTATCCTCTCAGTCCAAATATAAATGGCATCCAACCTGAGTTGTGAATGATCTGCAGGACTCTCGGGCTTTGATAAATGGCACTGTGATCTTCCGGTTCACTCTTTTTAAAACCCTTCGTCATTTTTCGAATCTTTTTTATAACCAGACAAACCAGGGCTTTTGGAATGCAGTTTTATACTTTTAACTTGGTTGGGCTCTTCCTACAGGCTCAAGGAATACTATGGTGGCTACTTCTCAGGAATTCCAGGTGGTTACATATATACAAAATCATGGAATATGCTGCACCCTAATTCACTGCTTTTCTGCACCTATTCTTTCCATCATACCTGTACTTGCCAATTTTAATCCCCTATTTTTCATGATCGATCTCTGCCTTCTCATGATCGACCTCTGTAATTCATGTGGTGAAGGTTGCGATCATGATTTGCTGAGGGTGATAGGACTTTGGTAGCAATCATGAGTTATGAAGGTCATTCCACCATGTCGCCGATTAGAAATGGAAGCTGTCCTCAGCTGACTAGAAATGACTGTATTGTGGGAAAGTGCTTTACTGTAAAAATCAAATAAAATCATTTTAGAGATTACCTTGGTATGTGTGCGTACCTGCATTGATGATTTGGTCCGTTTTTCGTGCATGGTGGATTCTATAGTATATCTTGGTGGTGTCTGTAGTTGATTTCTGCATGTCAGTAGTTACGTGCATAGGCTTCATTTTCCATTTTGCGCGTTTTGAATTTGTTGAGTATGTGCTTTTGAAAATTGTGCCAGTTGTTGATACGACTCAGGTGATTGTGCTTTATATTTGGATGATTGCATGGTTGGATGTGATTGGCTCCCTTGAATAACTTGCAGGCTCGCTTGAATATATTTGAAAAAGGTTGGCATGGTGTGTATTGAAGAATTCCATAGTAGATGAAGACTGACTTCTGCATGTAGACGTGGTTGGCTCGCTTGAATTGATATCAGGCTCACTTGAATAAATGGCAGCCTCACTTGAATTCATGGCAGCCTCGCTTGATATATTTTGCAGGCTCGATTGAATTGATGGCAGCGTCGCTTGATATATTTTGCAGGCTTGGTTGAATTGATGGCAGCCTCGCTTGAATTATTGTGCAGGCTCACTTGAATAGGTTGATGCCCTGTACTTCCTGTTACCCCTTTGTTCTTTTTTGTTTTGTTTTTTTTTCTTTTTCTCTTTTTTTTTGTGTGTTTTTTTCATGAAATGTGTTGAAGCTTACTGTTTTGGAGCATGCTCTATCAACATCAATTGTTGCTGGTAGAGTACTTGTGTAAATTCTTCTTTCGACTTTGGTTGTTTGTAGAGTTTTAGGCGATGCCCATTCACTATCATGGGGAACTCATCATCATCAATTGTAATAATTCTCGCAGCCCCATTGTCATAAATTTTCTGGATACTGTAAGGTCCAAGCCATCTAGTGGTTAGCTTTCCTTTGAATGTGTGAAATCTAGAGTTGTACAGTAGTGCCCAATCACCCTCTTTGAATTTCTTATCCTTCAAATGTTGGTCATGCCATTTCTTTCTTTGCTGTTGGATGATTTCAGTATGTGTAAGTGCTTGTTGGCGGTGTTCATCCAGTTGATTTAGCTGCAGCATGCATTCTTTTTGAATGTCTGATAGGTTCATATTTAGATCTGTTGTAATTCTTAATGTTTTTACTTCAAACTCGATTGGTAAAATGACCGTTTTCCCATAGACCAGTTCATAAGGTGTGAATCTTATTGTTGTTTTCCATGTAGTATTGTAAGCCCAGACTACTTCACTAAGTCTGTCATCCCAATCCCTTTTGTGAAGTTGGACAGTTTTTGTCAAGATTCTCTCTAATTCCCTGTTGGTTACCTCAGCTTGACCATTTCCTTGAGGGTGGTAGGAGGATGACTGTCTGTGCTTTACATTGTTTCTTTTCATCAAGTCTTCAATTAAATTTGATGTGAATTGTTGATGTATATGTAACTTCGGAATGTATTTCACATATATGTATATTGTATTCCTATAGAGATGTTATTATTCCTCTATAAGGAAGTGTCGTCATTTATATTGTAAGTGTCGTAACTTATACTTGATGGGTTATTAGACCACCTTGTTGGGGTCGGCCCTGTATAAGTCATGTGGGTCAAAGTGTTATTAGAACACCCTATTGGGGGTCGGCCATGTGGGTCAAAGGGTTATTAGACCACCCTAGTGGGGGTCGGCCCAGTCAGCATTATGTTAAGTGGTTAAGTTGAGGCCGACCTAGTTGAGTAAAGGTCAAGTCAAGTTAGTGTATAAATAGAGAGTGTGTCTCTCTCATTTTACACATTCTATTCTCGCACTCACACTTGGGAGAGTGGCACACTTGTGGAGGAGGAGGCTCTACTGCTAGGAGAAAACTATCTCTTGTATTTTGGTTGTATCATTGCTCTATCTATCTCTGAGGAAGTTATTGGGGTTTTTCACCTTTATGGTTTTCCCCAAGTAAACTCTGTGTCTCTTGTGTGCTTGCATTATTGTGTCCATGATTGTCATGCTGTAGATTTGTTGTACATGTTGTTCTCTCAGTTAAGATTCTAGATTAGATTTAATTAAATTCTGAAAATTTAACATGGTATCAGAGCTAGCCTGAAAGAAGGCATGATATGGCATGTATGACACTTGTTGCACTTACAATGCTAGGGCTTGATATAGAAAAAACCAGTCATCGTAGCACTTTCGCTATAAATCCGTTTTGGGGAAGTTTTCGGATCTAAAACCTTTACAGGTCGAATATTAAATCCCCATGTACCTTGTGTCCAAAGGACAACCTCTAATTCGTTTCACTTTGTGATTTATGATCTGTTCAATAATGCATATACTGATGTTCCTAGAATTAGGTTGTGTATTATGCATATTAGAATAGTTGCATTGATGAACAGTATACTACTAATATGCATGGGTAAGTGGCCTATGGCACTGTACAACATTCCATTGCTACTTATCTAGAATGAAACCTCTTTGCTGACATGTTGGGAGTTGTGCACACTCTTAACAATGTTCTGATAGAGATTGGAAGGCATCTAGAAAGTTACGGGATATGGATAAATGTTGTATTGAAGCATTGTATAAGATAATTGCATGATTGTATGACATATTTCTTTATGTGTAAGAATTTGTTTTGAAAACTATGAGATGTTTTCTAATCATGCAATTTAACTTTTTGTGTAGGAAAGATCGTATGCCATCACCTACAAAAGAAGAACTACAACATTTGTTAAGCAACAAAATTATCTATTGAAGATATTGAAGTTCCCAGGATATGGGAAGAATGCCATGATCCATCGATCATGAAGAACGATGTTTGGGACGTGGTCCCAAGAGCTGAAGGGAATTTTGTGGTGACTTCCATATGGATCTATCAAGATCAAGCATGCTGCAAATGGCAACATAGAGAAATATAAAAGTGATGAAATAGAAGATACACCATATGGATTTCAAGACATCTTTCTTGAATGGTGTAGTTGAAGAAGAAGTGTATGTGGAGCATCCACTTGGTTCTGAGACACATGACAGGAAACCATATATGTGCAGAACTTGGTATGGTAGGATAGGCAGCTTTCTATCCAGTTTGGTCTTTACCAAGAGTAAAGCGGGTTCCAACCTTTACTACAAGGTTGAGGTAGGCAATCCAGGGATACTCTTATTCTATGTGGATGACCTGTTTGTAACAAGAAATGATAGATTGATTGCTGACATGCATCGGAAGCTTGCTTCTGAGTTCGAGTTGAAGAACTTGGGGATGATGCACTATTTTTTTTGGCATGGAGGTGTGGCAGAGTGCAAATGGAATATTCCTTGGACAAGGGAAGTATGCAGTAGAGATCCTGAAGAGGTTCGGGATGATGGACTGCAAGGATATGGACACACCTATGGCATCGAACCTGAAGCTTCTATGTGATGTGTCATTTGATCCGGTTGATGTCACGATGTATCGTCAGATGATTGGGTCCTCTATGTACCTGATGAACACGAGACTGAATATTTGCTTTGCTGTGAACACATTGAGCCAGTTCCTAATGGATCCAAGGAGTGTTCACCTAGTTGTTGTAAAGCATGTTTTGAGGTACCTGAAGGGTACAGTAGATTTTGGGCTCAAGTATGAAGCGAATCAAAATTTTAACCTATAGGGTTATGTTGATTCAGATTGGGAAGGAAGTGCTGCAGATAGGAAGAGCACATCTGGGTTCTGCCTTAGTATGGGATCAGGTGTGATTTCTTGGTTCAGTAGGAAGCAGTCCTGCGTAGCATTAAGTATAGCTGAGGTAGAGTATGTTGCAGCCTATTCAGCTAGTTGTGAGGTAGTATGGCTATGGAAGCTACTGTCTGAGTTATTTGATCTTCCGTTGGATGCTATTGGTATCTTTTGTGATAACCAGAGTTGTGTGAAGCTGTCCGAGAACCCAGTGTTTCATCACAGGTCGAAACACATAGAGATCAAATATCACTATATCAGGGATATGGTGCAGAGAGGAGCTATGAAGCTCCTGTATGTTGCGACGGACGAGCAGATTGCAGATGTGCTAATGAAGCCACTAGCCAGGGTGAAGTTTGAGTACTTCAAAGAGAGGCTTGGCATTCTTCAGATAGAGGACACTTAAAGAAAGAAGTGATGGACACATTTGTTGAAGCCATTCCAAGCATGTTGGAAGGAGGATCCTTCACATGGATGTGGATGTAAGCGTTGGATGATGAGCATCAGGATGATGTTCTGTTTTCTGTTGTGTATGATCAGTTGGATCATTTTTATATGTATGTATGCATCATGTTGGATGTTGGATATGATCAGTTGGATCATTTATATGTATATGTATGTACGCATCGTGTTGGATGTTGGATATGATCAGTTGGATCATGTATATGTATGTACGCATCATGTTGGATGCTGGATATGATGAGGCGGATCATGTATGGTGATATGTATCATGTATTTGTACTTGTATCTGGTGGATACATTGTATGATCATGTGGATCATGTATGATGATATGTATTAGGTAGATACTTGGTATGCATCAGGTAGATGCATTATATGATCAGGATGATCGTGGATGACAAGCTTCAGAATGTTGCTCCAGATGACATGTAGCAGGATGTTGCAGTGATGATGATCAAGATGATCATGTGTACATCAGGATGATGTATGGTGAGTATCAGGTTGATACTCTATGGCCGTGGATCGGGTTGTGCAGATGAGCATATAATTTGGCCCTGGGATATTTGCAGATAGTCTTTCGAGGTTTTGCCTATGGCATGTAATTCATGGCCTGGGATATCTGGCAAATGCTCTTTCAAGGTTTTGCTCTGGGAGGACATATAATTTGGCCCTGGGAGATCTATAGATAGTCTTTCGAGGTTTCACCTATGGCATGTAATTCGTGCCCTGGGATATCTGGTAGATGCTCTTCCGAGTTTTTGTGCTATGGCATATAATCTATCCCTGGGAGATCCAATAAGTTGGGTTGTGTGCCCATAATAAGTCCTGGGATGCTCTTGCGAGGTTTTGCCATAACCACATATAATCTATCCCTAGGAGATCCTATAGGTAGAGCTGCGTACTCGTAACAACCTGGGATGCTCTTGCGAGGTTTTTTGGTGACCACATATAATCTGTCGCTGGGAAATCCTATAGGTAGAGCTACGTGCTCGTAACAGCCTGGGATGCTCTTGTGAGGTTTTGTTGTGAGGTCACATATAATATGGCCCTGGGAGATTCTATAGGTAGAGTCGTGTGCTCGTAATAGCCTAGGATTCTCTTTTGAGGTTTTGTGACGCACGTAATAAGTCCTGAGGATTCCATACTATGGCCAGTGATGACGAAGACCTGCAGGTGGTGGGCCTACATCCAGTATGAAAAAGGATTGGCTCTGTAGAACCTCCTATGACGAGTAGATTCAGAGACTGATTGATATAGCAGCAGCAGTGACGATGATGATGTCTCAATGACGATTATCCAGTGACGATGATCCAGAGAAGAAGACTTGTGCTAGAAGACCTGTGTCGAGAAATACCTTCCTATTTAAGAGGGAGTGTTGATGTATATGTAACTTCAGAATGTATTTCACATATATGTATATTGTATTCCTACAGAGATGTTATTATTCCTCTATACGGAAATGTCGTCATTTATATTGTAAGTGTCGTAACTTATACTTGATGGGTTATTAGACCACCTTATTGGGGTCGGCCCTGTACAAGTCATGTGGGTCAAAGGGTTATTAGACCACCCTAGTGGGGGTTGGCCCAGTCAGCATTATGTTAAGTGGTTAAGTTGAGTCCGACCTAGTTGAGTAAAGGTCAAGTCAAGTTAGTGTATAAATAGAGAGTGTGTCTCTCTCATTTTACACATTCTATTCTCTCACTCACACTTGGGAGAGTGGCACACTTGTGGAGGAGGAGGCTCTGCTACTAGGAGAAGACTATCTCTTGTATTCTGGTTGTATCATTGCTCTATCTATCTCTGAGGAAGTTATTGGGGTTTTTCACCTTTACGATTTTCCCCAAGTAAACTCTGTGTCTCTTGTGTGCGTGCATTATTGTGTCCATGATTGTCATGATGTAGATTTGCTGTACATGTTGTTCTCTCAGTTAAGATCCTAGATCAGATTGACGTAAATTCTGAAAATTTAACATGAATTGTGGTCCTTGAAACGAAACTACTTCTCTTGGCACCCCAAATCTATGAAAGATCTGCTCAGTAAAGAATTTGGCCACACTGGTTTCATTTGCAGTAGCCAGTGCTGCTACCTCTGTCCATTTTGTAAGGTAATCAGTGCATACAAGGATGTATCTCTTCTGATTGGACCGTGGGTTGAATGGGCCAACAAAATCAAATCCCCACTTATCAAATGCCTCTAAAGAGATTTGTGGATGTAGTGGCATTTCTTGTTTTTGTGTTGGCTTTCCCATTCTCTGGCAATTGTCACAATGGGACACATACTCATAAGCACCTCTATGGAGTGTTGTCCAATAATACCCTATTTGCAAGATCTTGTAGGCTATCCTTTTTGCAGCATAGTGTCCTCCACAGGGTTCATTGTGGGTGGCATGCATTATGTCATGTACCTCGTCTTCCCTAATGCAGCTTCTAAGTACTTGATCTGGTCCCTGTTTAAAAAGCATGCCCTCTATCCATGTATATGTGGCACTTTGTCTTATTACTTTTGTCCTTTCTTTATAACTGTAATGTTCTGGAAACTTCCCGGATACCAAATAGTTTGCTATGTTAGAAAACCATGGACTTTTTACTACATTAATAGTTGGTGGGTCACGCTTTCTCCTTCCTGGATTTTTTAGGCAATTTTCTCTAATGAATTTATTGCAGATGGGCACATCCCTTATGGCTTATAAGATTGGGATTTGGATGTTTAAGTGTTTGAATTCGTTTAAGATTATATTCTCTTCCTCTTCTTTTGTATTCCGGACAAATTTTTCTGGAAATGGAGGGTTTCTAGTTCATGTGAGTGGTATAATTTCTTCCTCAGGAGGTTCTGGTTCATCAGGATGCTGAACATAGGATTATGATGTGTGGTCCTCAGCTTCAGGTACAGGTTGTTGGATGTTGTGTGGGGGTGTATTCTGCGACGTTTTTCCAGATCGTAGGTTTATTTCATTTATTTCTATGGTGTCTACAACATAAGTTGGGAATTGTGTGATATCAGTGTTATAAGCCTGCTGTTGTTGTGGGGGCCTGTTATTACTAGGATTTGGAATCAGTTGGGTTGGAATAGGTGGAGGTTTGGGGGGTGGTTGAGGTTGTGGAGGTGGCATAATGAGTGGCTGTTGTAATGGCGCCCTCCAATTTGATGGATGGGGGTACTGGTTTGCATAATTTGTGTTGGATGGAAACGGTGGGGGGTATTGAGGATAAGAAGGTGGATAATATGGTTGTTGATAGGGTGGTTGATATGCTTGTTGTTTTTGTTTCCATTGGTTTTGATTTGGTTGTGCTTGCCATGGAGTCGGTGCAGAGTTCCAATTTGGCTGTCCTTGATTATAGTAAGTTTGATTGCTCTACTTATATGGCCTAACAAAATTATTCCTCCTCTGATTTATAAAACGGAGTTGTTCTACAGTTCCTTTAGCTGCTGGGTCTTGAATAGCTACCTTACATCAGGGTAAGAGGGGACATTTATCAGTGGAATGGTCATCGGTGCAGAGACCACATACTTCTATTGTGTTCAAGGTGCACTACCCCTTCTCATGCTTCTTCCTACAACGAGGACAAAATACTGCCAAGGCTTGGTTAATTTCATCCTGTTTCTTTTTTATTTGAAGAGCATCAAGTTGCATGGCTAGGGATTGCAGTATGTCAGTTTTCATGTCATCCAGCAGGTTTCCTAAATCAAATTTTGTAAGTGTTGGTGTTGAGGATGATGATCCACTCGTGGTTGTATGTGTATCCCTCGTCCCATTCTTAGTTTTCCTAGATCTTGAGTAGTTCTTGAATATTTGCAGGATCTGGTCAAAAGATTTTTGGAATATGTCTCCATCTCCAAGGAGATTTAAGACTTCAAAATTCTCCTCTTTTACACCTCTGAGAAGGACAAGATTTAATGATTCAGGATCCAATGTGCAATGGTTGGCTTGTTTGTAGCTGAGTTAAAATATTTGGGCATAATCTTCTAATGACTCTCTATCTCCTTATTGCATCCTAAAGATTTCATCCCTAGTATCTTTGGCCTTGCAGTAGTTCCTATATTTTTCTAAGAATTATTGTTTCATTTGATCCCAGCTAAAGATACTATTTCCTTCAAGGCTCATGAACCACCGAAGTGATAGGTCTTTCAGCGTGGAAGGAAAAAGCCTAAGCTTTTGTGCATCAATAGTGTAATCAAAATGATCTGCAAACTACCTCAAATTCAAACAGGAATGTGTCAGGATCTTCTGAAGTAAACCCATGAAAGTTTGGCAGATTATTAGGATTGATGTTCTTCATTCTGGCATCTCCGAGAGGTATGCTAATGGGAAAAGTGAAAAGCTCCCTAGGTTCTTCCTCTTCATTTTCCATTGAGGTGTTTGATCCGGAACTGGTAGTGAAGTTCCTTTTGTTTGGATCGTATGTGGAGTCAGTCTCATTTTCAGAGTGTAGAAATTCAAACTGAGAATGGTTAGAATTGTTATTACCGTTGTTTCTCATGGAATTGTTGGGCAGAAAGCGACCAAACCTATTCGTTTGCCGATGAGGCATTCATTGGTAGAAGATATTTTTGTTTTTGTTTTATGTAATTTTTGTTTTCTTTTTGTGGTTTTTAGGTGATGCCTCCTAAAAGATTTAGCACCTCCCCAACAATGGCGCCAAAACGTGGTGAGCTCCTAATATGGATGCCTAATGAGGAAGCTATACCAAGAGCCTACTTTAAATGTCAACCCGAGGAACATACAAACTTTAGAGATGCATGCACTATCTGTGCTCTTAAAGGATAATCGCTTCTCACAGTTGGATGTCGGTATCGATGTTCTAAAGATTGTCTACTAAATGTGAAAACTGATTATGCTATGGAATTAAATACTGGAAAGCAATAAATCTAATTAAATGAATTAAAGTGCTGAAAGCAGTAAATATGTTCTGAGAAATAAAGCAGGGAATCTATTCTAAATAATTAAAATGCTGAAGTAATTAGATGCTGATCTGTTATAAGAAATGAAGATACAAAAATAATAAATCTATTTGAAATAATTAAAATGCTGAAATGATTAAATGCTGAGAATGAAAATATCATAACAGAGCTATTCTACTATTGGGGAAACAAAGTCTGTAGCTATTATCTGCGCACAAAATTGGAGTCTTGATCTAGCTTGTTTTACCAATCTAGAATTGAAGTACGATCATTCTATGCTTACCCATCTATTACTAAGAAGTCAAAAGAAACTAATCACGATGAGAAACTGCAGTGAACTTCTAGATCTAAACTATGATATCGAAAGCAATGCTATTGCACATGTAATCGTTGATAAAAATATGTGTTGAGAGAAAGAACCTACGGGACTACTAAAATCGTTTTACTATACTACAGAATGCTTTCTAAACTACTATAGAAAACAATGAATCATTCAAATGCTCCCATATATCATAGAATTGTTCATCAATGTAAAATGCATACTTGGAAAAATACCTGCAAATAGGAATCTCCTGACCTATGTGTTGGAGGGGCCCTCCCCAACCCGTACTCAGGAGAGAATAAAAACTCAGAAACACTCGCTGGAATTAATCATCAATCTTTCATTAATATATAAAATCCATGTCAAAATAGAATTTTGTACTTCTCAGTATCTCAGTAGTGCAGAAAACGTTAAAAATAATGTCTTTCCCAAAAATAATAGCAGGGACCTCTCGCTACCCGAGAGGTCCATATTTATAGGATTTAACTCTGATCCTAACTGATTGTCAAAGTGTCGATTCATCTTGAAAGTGGGAGTGCGTCCTCTATAAATCAGGAAACAGGGCACCGAGCTTGGTGATCCTTTAGTCTTCTACACGTCCATCCTTTAATGACCCTAAACCTGCTCAATCACGCTTGGTTTCCATATAATCAGTTTATTTGATACGCATTCTAACATACAAGATTAATCATAAAAACAATTTCATTAAATAATTAAAGTAAAACACTTTTCCCACGATTGAGTGCGTTTCTTTACCATTACTTGAGCTGGACTGTGGAAAAAGGGTTATCAAATACCTGAAAAATGGACCCATCAGACAACTCAAAAGTAAAACGTGCCAGCATTATGCATCTAAAGTACATTAAGTGATAAATTTAAGAAACAATCAAAACTTGCAACCTAGAATCCTTTCCCAAGGTTAATGTGAGGCCACATGTAATGCAACATACAAAATTTTGCAAGGTTAATATGTTGTGTCAATGGTGTAATTGAAATTGTGATATTTTAAAAATTTCAATTAAAATATATGTTTTTATTAAGGAATTTAATTTCCAATTAAAAGATAACAATAGACCCATTTACCCTTTTTTCTATTGATCATGTACTCTGAAAATTGATGGTGTAACAAAAACAACTACTAACAATTGCACAAACAACTCAAATGTAACATGGGTCGGCATTATGCTTCTAAAGTACATTAAGTGATAAACTTAGGAAACAAACTAAATGTGGAACCTAGAATCATTTCCAAAGTTTAATGTTAGGCCACATGTAATGTAACATGCCAAATTTCAAGGTTAACATGTTGCATCAATGGTGTAATCGAAATTGTGACATTTTATTCGAAAGGACTTGAGTTAACAGGCCAGATAAATATAATATGCCCTTTGGAGAGGTGGTTCATTAAAAAACACATTGCAATTGAGATTGCACTATGATGTTCTCACTTTCCATTGTCGATGTGATAAAACTAAAAATGGAAAATTCATATTCTTAATTGTTGTTAGCTAGTCATATTTATATTCCCGTGACTAAATTAGTCATTTATGTTATTCATTTTTATTTTAGTCACTTGTTATCTAGTCGTATATTTTATACCATGACTAAATTAGTCATTTATCTTAGTCGTTTTTAGTTGGCTTACTTAAAATTGATCAATTTTAGTCATTTATCCCTTGAAAAAAATGTGGTGACTAAATTTTTTAGTCGTTTAGTCACTTGTCTCTCATTTTGTACTAGTGGAGTGATACCTCCTGTAATGAAGATGAGGATCAAGATCTTGATGTTGAGAATAAAGTTCAAGGAGATTCAGATTTAGATCCAGATCCACCACATGCTCCCAATCCATGTCCAAGGTCAATATGGGCTCACAAAGTCCTTGTAGCTGCTGGGAACAGGGATAATTTTAAGGACCCATACTTATTTAAAAGTGTATAAATCTTGGCGAATCTTACCAATTCTTAAAATGTCAACTATAAAATATTTGGCGATATTTTTCTAAAATTATTTCAATTTATAAGGATTTTATATAGTTTATATAATATTTGGTGATTTTTAGAGTGAAAAAAGTTTACCCCGTCAAAATTGGGCAAAATGGGGCTTCAAAAAATGCAAATTGGCAAATCGTTTTTTGGAAAAAAAGATTGAAAAATAGCCCATGGGATAAATTTTGCCCCTAAAATTATCCTTGGCTAGGAACACAGTTGGGGATCCATCTGACCGTAGAACCACCAAATCGTAGTATCATGCAAAAATTGCACTATGTCATGCAGATCCACTTCTCTCGGAGAGGTGTTGCATGATGGTGGGGTTTGATCCACAATATCTTGGAGAGACTTGCCATGGGGGATCTACAACCGGGAAACAATATCGGTTGTTTGAAAAAAGGTACTCAAAGGTTCATGATTTTGACCATAATGAACCATTTGCTTCAGTAGCAAGAAGGGTTCCTTAAAGACTTGTTTTGGAAAATACAACTTCTACACAGTGGGACGCACATCAAAGGAGCAGATCCAGATCTAGCACCTGCATTTCTATCCTATAGAGGAGCAGCTGGCCAATATTTTTGCAAGGATTTCGCTGAGGAAATTTTTTTTCATTCTCTGCTTAGTATGAAGATTCTTTGAGTTTCTAACTGTTGTTCTTTTTGAGGGGGGGTATTTTTCCCATGAGGTTTTCCCCCGTTTCCTTGGTTCGTGGACTGTTATTTATTTTTTATCATTTATTTGATTGTATGTGTGACCTTTGGTATTAGTAACCAGGGCCCAGGATGCAAAAGTATGGATTAAGGGGGGGTGTTAGGATATTTCAATACTCCATCCTTGTCCTACTTAGCATTATTTATTTTTCCTACTTGTTGATGATGTCATTTCCCCCCTAGTGGTGTGAAAATGTCATACAGGATCCATATACCACCTTCTGAGCCCTACATGCATCATTTTAGGACCACTTTAGTCAGTTCCCTATTTTATAGGAACCTACTGAGTGTTCCAGTGCAATCCACCTGAGTTATCTGACTCTTGTGAGGGGGTAGAGCTCCGGATGCCACTGATTGTAGCCTCATGCACCCTTTTCTAACTGGCATACATGATAGATTGACTATTGCACCTTCCTTAGTTAGTTAACTAATTGTGACTTCAGTTAACTGAGTTTAGTTTCAGTTCAGTTGACTTTGAGTCTTCTAGAGTATTCCAGTGGTGATAATCCCTATGCTAGACCAAATGAGGTTTGAATTCTCATGTGTGATTCGAATTCTCTCCATTGTATTATCATTGTTCATTATACTGATAATTGAGTAGTGTGACACTCCTATTTTAGTTCTTCTACATTATTATTCTTCTGCTCCTTTTTACTGCAGTTTTCACTCTTATTCTAATTTTCTACTCATTTTTTCTTTGTGAGGTATCCATCAGCTCTTAGATATTCTGTGACATAGAATTTCACACTAACAAGTCTCAAAATTTTTAAAGGACTCAAAATATCACAAGGGACTACTCAAACTTCAAATGCTACACTTGCTCAAAGATGGGACATATTGCAAGAAATTGTCCTCAAGGAAAATATCAGGTCAAAAAATGAAGGAATAAAAGACATCATGCTCATGTTTCTGTGGTAGAGAATTCTTCCTACGGATATTTAAACTCTCTCGTGAACATAACTAAGACCCTAGATACTTAATCCATGACATAAACAAAACAAATGGTGATCTATTCTCCTAGATCTAGCACAATACATAAGCTATTGAACATGGAAGAAGAAATGAAGAAGTAAAACTTATGTCTAACCTATAGGTTGTCCTAGCTCCAACTCCAAGCTTGATCTTCAAGGCTTGAACCTGTTAAACAAGAAAATGGACAAAAAATACCAAGAAAGTAGATGTATTAATCTATATCTAATGTACAACATATCATGCATTAATATAACAAGAGACAGGACATGGGAGAATAGGTAAAGTTATCTATTAAGACAACCAAAGAAGTTGATTACAGTGTTATAGCTTGATTTCCAAGATGATAGAATCTCTTTCCAAGCTCTCCTCCAACACCTTGCAAGAATCTTAAGATCAAGATTACCTCTTCATGAGTGTTCTCCAAGAATTACAGGACCATAGGTTTTGTGTTTCCAAGATCACCCTCCCTTAGCTCATGGATGGTCCTCCTTAAGTAGGATTTGGGAAGGCCAACCACTAGGAGAAAATGATGGATCTAAGTGAGTAAGATGTTGATCAAGGATCTAAACCATTCCAAGGAGGGAATGTGATATGGGATTCTAAGGGGTACCTCATCCCAAGAAAATATCTATGAGATCCAAGATCCAAAATCAAAGCGATAAACCTAAACCAAAATTTTCTCTCCCCTATAACTGAGCAAAGCACGAAAATATTAAGATTTTCACTCCCCCATAGGCATGTAGGGCGCAAAAATTCCATTAAGTGGTAATCTTGGGAGCTGGTTAAGGTGGGTTTTGACCCCTTGCTTGTTGGATTTCCTTCCAAGTGTGACTAGGGAAGGGACCAACAATAGAATGAAGGGTCCTAACACCCTTAGGAGGCATAACCATCATGTTTTCCATGGTAATGAAACATGCAGACTCTCACTTACACATGGTGTGGAAATTTGAGGTATAACAGATGCCCCCTAAAGTGTGAGGTCAGAAGGAATTTGATGGCCAAAACACTTTACCAAAAATAAGTTTGCAAGGATATCTGAAGGATAGCTGGAGAAGAGCTACAAGAAAATATCAACAATATGTCTAATGACTCCAAGGTGGGCATACCCATGCTCGGAAGAACTGAATCAAAGCATGAATGTTGATCGATACATCGTGGATCCATGGTAGTACTGACTCAACAATGACTGAAGACAAATCATGGCTACTATACTACAAGCATAAATCCATGATAAGACAATGACACAGCCATGACCAATACAAGAGTGGATCTGTGTGACAATACATTAATAAGGTGACCAACATAATGTCCATGTGGGAACCTACTCAAAAATCGCCATCGAAACTTGGATGTGAAAATAAATATCAGAACTATCCAGGGTCTTCTACTCGATCCCAAAGTGATATGAAACTAACCATGTGATTACAAGGTGTTGAATTCGAACATGGAAGAGACTACTTGAATACCGACCAATGATGTGAACCATTAACAAGTACGAGGGTAATCACCAATGATGACAATGATCCCCAAGGTATCTCTAGTACAACCCAACGAATGTGAATAAAGGTTTTTGAGGTCGAACATTCGAGGGATTATCCGATCAGAGGTCATAATGGAAACCCACTATCGAATATGAGGAAACCTCCCATTGAGGCATGAAGATACCAAAGTACTATTGTTGGTTCCTTATCCTAATTCTTGGATAATGAGTTGAAGTCGACAAGAATAAATGCGTCGAAGGAGGGCCATAATGGATCCCACATCATAGACACAAAACCAACATAGGAAAGTGATGTGAAGTAATGAATTAGATGAGTATGGACTAACACAAGGATACAAAGGATGACAATTTTGTAGAAAGTTGACTCAGGTAAACTTCCCTTGAACATGACTGGTACACCGATAATGACTTGGAAGCATTGACTCAACAAGGTAGAGACCAAGACATAATGCAACGATGATTGAGGGATTCTTCAGGTAGAGAATTCATGATGCAGACGATCTAAGACAAGTGTGTTAAAAAGAATGGATGAATCATTTGATGCACAAGACATTACAAATTATCTGAGAGACTATAGCACTTAAATAGAATGGACACATTAGAAAGTGCATAGTTCCATCTGTTACTAGTGCTTCATTGCAGAACATCAAACTATCAAGTAAAAACCTAGTATCATTTGGTCATTGCAGTCATGTAGAGCATAATGTTGAGATAACTAGAGACGCATATTGCAGAATCAGCGAAGCACACAGTACATGAATTAAGTCATCAACATAAGTATGATTTGAGAGGAATGAGAAGTCAAGTGATGTATGTAGCGCAGTGGCAAAGTATAGTATCTATACGAAGATAGCGCATAGCAGAATTGTCATAAGAAGATCTAAAGAAGTGTGCATATTTGAAGTTCAGTGAGAAAACAACATACATTGGACATCAGGGAAGTTGGATGGGGCAAGGAGAGAGGGATTTGGAGCTTCCTTCAGATTGGTTCCTATAAAACAAAGAACATAGGGGGTTGGTCCCTCCTTCCAGTCAGTATTGGAGAAAGAAAGGGAGCAAAAGCTTCCTTCAGGTTGGTTCCTATAAAACCAAGGGGTTGGTGCCTCCTTCCAGTTGGTGCTGGTAAACATAGAAATTTGGTGCTTGCTTTGATGTATTCTTTCTCACTATAAAGAAGCATTCTATGGTTTTCTTCAGTTTGTGTTTCCATGTAAAAATCCTATGTGTTATGTGTTGTTTATGTGGTGCATATATGTGTGGATGTTTATTTATTGATGTATAACAAAACATAAATATTAAGTAAAGGCTAATCTATTAAAGAAGGTAAAAACTACTAATAACTGTGGTAATATTGATTCAACCTCCCTCTCAATATTTAATCGATTCAAACAATTGGTATCAGAGTGGGTTTCTTCGGTAACAGGTTAACATTGGGAAGATAGATCATTGTGCAAAAATGGATAAGCATGAAGGCCTTTCTACAAATAGAGCACCAAGATTCGACGATAGTATGATTACATTTTTTGGAAGGTACGTATGGAATTTTATCTGCAATCATTGGGAGTAGATGTTTGGTAATATATCGTCGATGGTTATAATGTCCTAGCAGTTGTACCAGTGAATCTGGTGCAAAGGAGACTCTATGAGAACAATTCTAGAGCTAGAAATGCTCTGCTATGTGGTTTGACAGGTGACAAATTCATCAAGGTTATGAACTGTGCATTGTCCAAGTAGGTTTGGGACAAAATCAATGGTATTTACAAAGCCTATGCCAAAGTAAAGAAAGAAAAGATGCAAAACTACTCTGGGCAGTTTGAATATTTGAGAATGAAAGATAAAGAGAACATCACATCCTACTTCCTAAGAGTAGATGAGATAGTTAATTCTAACAAGAGTCTTGGGGTTACTCTAGATGAATAATCAGTTGTACATAATATATTGAGAACTTTGCCTCAAAGATTCAATGTGAAGGTATCTGTGTTATAATATCGAGCTAATTTGAATACGTAAAAAAGGATGAGCTTCAGGGGATTCTCACTGCATATGAGATGACTGAGAAAGAGACTCCCATCTGAAAGGAAGTTGTCTTTAAAGCCATAGGAAAGGACAAGCATGATCATGACAAAGATTGATGTGATGAATAAAATGATGAAGAATCAAACTTTGTCAAGAATCTAAAAAAGATGACGAGGTAAGTACAAGAAAAATTTACCCTTTAAATTTTTCAGATGTGGAGGAGTAGGTCATTATGCCTCAAAGTTTCCTTTCAAAGAGAGTGGAGACAACAACAGTGATGAGTAATATAGCTCATATGATCAAAAGACTATGCGCTCACAACATATACCTGGGAACAAAAGGAGGATTCCAAAATAAAGGAAGATTCTGTACATTGAAGAAGGAATCAATGCATCTGAAAGAAGTGACTACAACGAAGAACCTAAGGAAGTACTCTTCATGGCCCATGTAGTGGAAGGAAGAAAATATGAAAGGAACAAGATTAGTTTAAAGAATACTCAAGTTGCGCAAAGTAAGCCAGGATCACTAGACAAGTATTTCTTCAGAGATTTGTTCAAAACACCTCCAAAACTGGTTGACGAAGACAATACTGGCAAACAGTCCGATGATGAAGACACTATAGACATTGAATTGGAAGGTGAATTGATAAGTGACTTGGATGAGTTAAATAATTCTAAGAAGAAGATTAAAATATTGCAGTAACAATTGTCAAAGTATGAAGAACAGGACACACCATGTCAGGAATCTGTTGGTGCATATATTTGTGAAAGGATAACCAGCTATGAGATTGAACTGAGTTGCGATCAAGAAAAGGTTATAGTACTTGAGAAAGAGAAATATACATTAAGAGATTCACTGGAGGAATTGGCGCAGAAAATCAGGATGATGACAAATCAACTTGAGGAAAAGGATAAAGAGATATCCCGTCTAAAAGACAAGCTGACTGAGATAAAGGGAAAAATACAAGTATGTATTGATCCTACCTACGCACAATATGGAAGTGACAAGACATAATCTTAAGATGAAGTGCAGAATAAGTTAAAAGGAAGCACGCTAATGCTGGACACAATTATGAAGGATCGGAGATCACCAAAAGACAAATATGTTCTAGGTTATGTAAATACACCTAAGAATATCTACGACAGAGAACATTGCTCAAGTTGGGATAAGACTTTTAGGTATGATGGTTCCTTCAGCTATAATTCTATCTGATATACTAATCCAAGAAGGAGCAATAGGGTGAAGTGCACTAGATGCAGTCGTTTTGTCCATATTGCAAAATATTGTCAAACTATGAAATGTTATGCATGTGACTGTTTTGGACATAAGGCTATGTACTATCAAAGAGTATTAAAATGTCTGGATGAATATTTGTGGTGCAAAGGATATTACACTCAAAGAAACTTTAGTGAAAAATCTCCATATCAAAATAAAAACAGAAGTGCACACAACAAATATTGGGTTAGAAAATATCCTCAGAAGTGCACTGAAGATGCAGACAATCCAGGCACAACAAGCAATTGCTGCCTCTCTAGCTAGTCCAATAAGGACTATGGGAAACCCTTGAGTTCAACATGATGCATATTAACGAATATAAGGGGATGTTAGTTAGAGTGTGGTTAAGATTGTGTAATGTTAGTTAGAATGTGTTCACACATCATTGTATGTTAAGTTGATTATTTCAGAGAAAGGGGAAATTGCATGCATACATTAAGTGGTTATATATTTACACTGCATATGATACATTATAGAACAAAGAAGCATCACATTGAAAAAATACAAGTAGAAAATATTTACATGAAGAATCAAACACTGCTGAAAGATGAGTCTGCGTAAAATGGATCTTTTCATTATATTCAAATTTGGGCATGATTACAAAAAAAAATTGTATGAGTTAAATACTCCATGTTGAGGCCAAGAATGGCATATATAAGAAGGATAATAGAAAATGAAAAATTGAGAAAATGTTGAAGCATTCTACAGTTGTAGTTCAATGTCGACTTCATATTCTAGCCGGTTTGCAAGACGTAACTCCAAATCCACTGGAACCAAGGTTGTGCATTCAGAATCAGGGTAAAAAGGAAGAAGTTGCAGAGTGGCAGACGATGATGGTTCAACATGTTGAGGCTGAAAATAAGACAATTCATCCAGAATCTGTTGTTGCTGACGCTCCATATTTTAAACCTACTAAATCAGAAGGATCAACTTCTGAGAATGTCTATGGTTCACCTGAGATTGAGAGTATTGATGAAGAATTTGGTTATCCTGCACTTGTTGCTTCCAGGAACCCATGTCAGTCCCCAAGTGTGAAAACTCAGCGTGTTGAGTCTGAACAGAGAGATGCACATTTTCAAGGGAAATTTTTATTCTATGATAAAAGGAGGCCATTGGAAGGAAAAAGAAGAACCAGAGGAAGGATTAAACATCAAATGCAACACAACAAATGAAAGGATGCAAGAAGCTATGAACTGGGCATTATTTGCAGAAATCTTATAGAATTCATTTGAAGGGTGTTCGCGCACATGCAATTAGTTGATGAGATATGCATTAAATTTTGCACAAAGTCGAAGATGGTCGAGTCGCCAAAATTAAATGCTTGACTTAATGAGTTTTTGGAAACAGTACAAAAAGGTGGAAATTCGATTCATTGCACAATACGATGAGGAATGTTGCCTCAAAAGGTTCGAGTACGAAAGAGACATGTCATTGTTTCCACACAAACTGAGTGTCATGTCCTCTTTTATGCCAAGTTGGACGATAAATGAAAATTTTTCCATGTCTTTGGTTGTCTTGGAAAACGGTGCAACAACATTAAATGCGACAAGACCCTGTGACAATGCAATAAATGCGAAAGGTGAAGCGGTCAAGCGCATGCACTGTAATTGTGCCGAGAGGTGCTCTACAATCTAGTATGGGAGAGATCTTGTAACTTCATTAGTAATAGATTTAACTTTAGCAAATTTAGTAACATGTCGGCCAAAAATAATAGTGATAGTGAATATTATGGGAGAGATCTTGTAAGGTGATGTAACATTAGTAACGTTTGTTACATTAAAGTAAAAAGAAGTAAAGTAAAGTAAAGTAAGTATGGGGGAGATGTTGTAACGTTTGTGAAGTAATGTTTGTTACTAACAAAATAGTTTAAAAAAATTCATGTCAGCTCATAAAATAAAAAATTATTGAAAGTATTTAAAAAAAATCCATGTTTTTTCATAAAATAAAATATTATGAAAAGTAATTAAAAAATAGATGTTCATTTATAAAATAAAAAACTTAAAACTTAAACTCGGATCTATCAATTAAGAGAGATCAAATTTCTTGATTTTAAATTTAGAAAAAGAAATAAACCTCAAGAAATTGGATCCCTCTCGATGCTTGAGAGATACGGGTTTAAGATGGATCTATGTTGTTTTATATAAATAGAACTATATTCTGCATAATTGCGTCGAGAGGCGCTCTACATCCCACTATGGGAGAGATATTGTAATGTGATGTAACATTAGTAATGGATGTAACTTTAGTAACGTTAGTAACATGCTGCCCAAAAATAATAGTGATAGTGAATATTATGGGAGAGATCTTGTAAGGTGATGTAACATTAGTAACGTTTGTAACATTAAAGTAAAAAGAAGTAAAGTAAAGTAAAGTAAGTATGGGGGAGATATTGTAACGTTTGTGATGTAATGTTTGTTACTAACAAAATAATTAAAAAAATTCATGTCGGCTAATAAAATAAAAAATTATGGAAAGTATTTAAAAACAATCCATGTTGTTTCATAAAATAAAATATTATGAAAAGTAATTAAAAAATAGATGTTCGTTTATAAAATAAAAACTTAAAACTTAAACCCAGATCTATCAATCAAGAGAGATCAAATTTCTTGAGTTTAAATTTAAAAAAAGAAATACACCTCAAGAAATTGTATCCCTCTCGGTGCTTGATAGATACGGGTTTAAGATGGATCTATGCTGGTGAAAAATCAATAAAGGACTGACTTAGACACTATGCAATTGGGTAGTTAAGGATGACAACATGATCACTGCACAAGGAATTATGAGGTATTGTGACAGGAACATGAGGAAGGAACAATGTAACTCAATCAAAGATAATTATGAAAATATATTAGTGCAGAAGCTCTGCAAAGAAAAAACGCATGATGATAAGGGGAGTTGTCCTTGGATACAGTTGTGATGGGAGACAACACAAAACAAATAAGAAGAACTCATATAACGGAAAATAATGGCACCTCTTTTCCATTGATGTCAAAGGGGGAGAGATACATGAAGCCGAGGCATGAAATGCACATAAAAAGCTGACATGAAGAGGATGAGACATGAAAATATGTATGAATTCAGCATGATAGAATGGAAAGAGAGATGCGTGGATTTTTTATGTAAATGCTAATAGAAGCTATGCATGAAGACAACATGACATCATGAATGAGGGAGAATTGAAGACAACAATAGCATGAAGACCTAGCAGATGTGAAAGAGCATGCATCCTTAGAAGGTGTGAAAGAGCATGAATATGATTGAACATATGGTCTGCATATATTTACCAGAAAGCAGAATGGTTCATGCGGAGAATTGGTAGCATAAGTACTAACAACAGAAAACGTAGTATCCAAAATCCAAAAGAACGCAGGGGGAGCATATACACAAGGGGAGCACTGCAACAAAGTACATATGAAGTAGACAGTTCAAAAAAGATCAGGTACAACTTCATAAGGTGTTGACATCAATGCCAAAGGGGGAGATTTTTGAGCATTTGTTGTCATTGATGTCGACTAAATATGATGTCAAGTGTTTGACTGTCAACTAATGTCAAAGAGGATATCAACTGATTTAGTCTGATTCATTGATATCAACTGAAGTCAAAGTGGATACAATATTCCTGCAAAAGTATGAATAAGTATATGGAAGCCACTTTGAAGTTGTATATGCGCAAGATGAAGAAGAACATGAATGCCATAAGTCTATACAAAAATAGTGGAGGTGACAGACATGTATTCAACTTTGGAGTATATCTAGAAGTGCATTCAGTCTAAAGATGTGTGTCAAGTATACATCATGCATGACAAGCTTGAAGAAATACATAAGAAGATACATCATGCAAATCTAGTTCAAGAAAGAATACAAGTAATGTATCTTACAACATGTGGTCCTTGCGCAGATATCAAGTCTACCAAGTCATACTCTCTCATGACAACAATCAAAGGAGTCTGTTGTACAATGGTACATGTGCACAAACAACCAAGGATATTGGTTGAGCAAACGGTACAAGTGTGCAAGTTTGTTGAAATATGACTCTAGAATGTGCAAGCAAGCCTTAGAGTTTCTTGGTTAATGGTTGGAAGTGCACAATAAATTAATGGTCGGAGAATCTTGAAAGTGCACAAGCATATCCAATCAGACTATGATTTTAGTAAGTAGAATGCACACAAGTTCCTAGAACAGTACAGTGGTTGAAGATCATCTATGAGCAACTTACACAACCAATGGTACAACAGGTGTGCAAGTCCCACAAAGGATGAAAAGGCAGAGGTTAAAGTTCCACTAAGAATAAGTTGGAGTATGCACAGATCCCGTAAAGTATTAATATCGCAAGGGCGCATTACCCACAAGGGATGGTACAACACAAGCCATAGACACATCAAGATGAAGTATAAGAGTGCGCACATACCGTAAGGAAATGGTACATTAAGAGCGTAAAGGTACACCACCAAGGTGTAAAGTCCCACTATGTAGTGGACCTTGAGGGTACTTGGTACATCAAAGATGACACATCAATAGTGCATATGATGAAGCATGGCATATGCACAATCCGTAAAGTATGGAAGAAGGGACACCACATCCAACTTGTGAACATACAATCCGTGCAGGACATGTATAAATATATATGCAAGTTGGAGATTAGAAGTAAGCTTGATGGAAAGAGCATAAGACCTTTGAGTGAAAGTTTCAATTTGATTTTCGGGGCATCAAGGGGCTCGTGGATAGAACATAATGATCTAGCAAAGAGCTGAATTCGCACATGCAGTAGAAACAATTTTTTATGGTGCACAGAATGATGCGATAGATCTGTGACAGATGTGTGAGTATTGAAAGGAAGAAATACTGAAGTATGCACAAGTGCTTGATGTTTTGAATGACAATATTACAATCAGAATGTCGATAGCCACAAATGTTGTAGAGATAGAAGTTAGGAGATAGAACCGAAGTTTATCAAATATTGTTCATATGTCTAGTTGATGCATATGAGCAAAAGTGAAAGTGTTTGAAGTTGAGAACTCCATCTGATGCACAACGACATAACAGTAGCAGGATTCGATAAGCACATCATGATGTAGATTATATGAGACAAGTGCATTAAACAAAACAAATGAATTATTTAATGCATGGGACGCCATAGATTATCTGAGAGATTGTAGCACTTAAATAGAACGGACACATTAGAAAGTGTGTAGTTCCATCTGTTACTAGTGCTTCATTTCAGAACAACAAACTATCAATTGAAAGCACAGTATCAGTTGGTCATTGCAATCATGTAGAGCATAATGTTGAGATAACCAGAGACGTAGATTGCAGAATCAGCGAAGCACACAATACATGAATTAAGTCATCAACATAAGTATGATTTGAGAGGAATGAGAAGTCAAGTGATGTATGCAGCACAGTGACAGAGTATAGTTTGCATATGAAGGTAGCATACAATATAATTGTCATTAGAAGATCCGAAGAAGTGCACAAATTTGAATTTCAGTAATACAACAACATACATTGGACATTAGGGCGATCAGACAGGGCAAGGAGACAAGCATTAGGATCTTCCTTCATGTTGATGCTTGTTAAAAAAATAAGACAGGGGGTTAGTGCCTCCTTCCAGTTGGTGCTGGAGAAACACAAGGAGTGGAAGCTTCCTTTAGGTTGGTTCCTATAAAACCAAGGGGTTGGTGCCTCCTTTCAGTTGGTGTTGGTAAACATAGGAAGTTGGTGCTTCCTTGAATATATTATTTCTCACTATAAAGAAGCATTATGTGGTATTATCCTGTTTGGGTTTCCACGTAACAATCTTGTGTTTTATTTGTTGTTTATGTGGGGCATATATGTGTGGATGTTTATTTACTTATGCATAACGTAACAGAAAGATTAAGTAAAGGATAATCTGTTAAAGAAGGTAAAAATTGATAATAACTCCGCTAATACTGATTCACCCCCCCTCTCAATATTAAATCGATTCCAACAACAAGTAGAGTATGATGGTGTATGCAAAAGATGCGTGCAAGGAAAGAATGTGAAGAACCCGTTTCTAAATAGTGACAATAAATACCAAGGAATCTTAGAAATCATACATTCAGATGTATGTAGACCAATGTCATCCACTTCATTGAGCGAGTGCGAATACTATGTTTCATTTATTGATGATTACTCTTGTAAAACTTAGATTTATTTATTGAAAGATAAAAGTGAAGTGTTTAGTAAATTTAAAGAATTCAAAGCTCTTGTATAGAATCTATCTGGAAACAAGATTAAGACCTTGAGGTTAGATAATGGAGGAGAATTTACATAAAAAAGTTTCAAATCATTTTGTAGAGAAGTTGGGATTAAGAGGGAGCTCACTATTTCCTACAATCCACAACAAAATGGTGTAGTAGGAAGAAAGAACTGAATAATAATGGAAGTAGTGAAGGCCATGCAACATGATTGATACTTACCGATGCACTTATGGGAAGACACAACCAATATTGTTGTGTATGTGCATAATAGAATCTCTCACAATGCACTTGGGAACAAGACACTAGAATAAATTGTTGGTTGTGGAGCCCGATATTTCTTATTCAGAGGTCGTGTTTCAGCCGTGTCTGGATCCCAACCCATGATGGGGGGTTTGGGGGGTCTTTACCCCACAAATTAGTTGCCATGGAGAATCCAGGGGGGAGGCGAATAGTTTTGGAGCCACCCCCTAGCGGAGGTTCGGGGGCAGTGTCCCCTTAGCAAAAGTTTTGGAAACAATGCCTTGTAAAATGTTGTAATTTCATAGTCATGACTTGGTTAATAATGAGTGATTTATGGGCCCATGGTATTGGGTGTTCAATAGTATTTTCCCATGGTAATCTCTCTTTAAAAGGAAGGCATTGTAATATGGATGTGTATTGTAGCATTGTAAAATCTTTGATTGTGTGAGAGATATTGTGAGAGAGTGAAGAGGAAGTTGCAGTGGATGTGCTGCAGGTTGTATCCCTTCATTTGTTGGATGGTATAATACCAAGGAATGAAAATTTCAGTGTGGATGTAGCCCATTTTGGGTGAACCACGTTATATTGGTGTCTCTCTTGTATTATGTTTATGTGATTTATATTTTCATCTTATTTATTGTTATTGCTCTGCGATCCTATTTTTCTAACAATTTGTATTAGAGGCAAAGGTATATTTGGTAGATAAATTTACAGGAAAGAAAGGTTCCTGGTTCGAGTGGGAGAAATGGCGAAAGAAGAAAATTTTAAGGTCGATAAATTTAACGGCCAAAACTATTAGTTATGGAAGATGAAAATGGAGAACTATTTGCACTAGAAGGATCTATTCCTACCATTGGGAGGAAAATAAAAATAGTCGGCGACTATGAAGGACAAAGAATGGGAGGTTCTTAACAGAAACGCACTGGGAAAAATACGATTGTTCCTGGCTTCGTCGATGAATTTCAATATTTGAAAAGAAAATACAATGGAGGGTCTGATGAGTGCATTGGGTAAGCTGTATGAAAAACCCTCGGCCTCCAACAAGGTATTTCTAATGAAGCATTTATTTATTATGAAGATGTTAGAAGGTAGATCTGTTGCTGATCATTTAAATGAATTTAATACGGTTACAAATAAGCTAAGTTCTGTAAAAGTGAAATTTGATGATGAGGTTAGTGCTCTTCTAATATTGTGCTCATTGCCGGAAAGATGGAATGGCTTGGTCATGGCTGTAAATAACTCTATCTTTGGTTTAAACACTTTGAAATTTGATGATGTTGTTGGTTTTTTTCTTAGCGAGGAAAGGCGAAGGAAAAGCACAGGTGAAACATCAGGTAATGCATTGATGAGGGAGAGCAGGGGAAGAGAAAGAGAGAGAGAGGAAAGAGCCCAAGTAATCGCAACAAGTCTAGGAAGGGTAGATCCAAGTCCAGATTGGGAAAGATATAGCGTTGGAACTATGGAAAGAAAGAACATCTGAAAAAATACTGTAGATATCTAAAGAAGAAAGGAGATGGACAATAGGAGACTACTTAGGAAGCAAATGTAACATGTGATGTGTTACAAGATGCTTTGATTTTTGCATTAGATAATACTAGTGATTACTAGGTAGTATATTCAGGGGCTTCATGTCATGCTACACCTAATAGGAAATTCTTTCATGATTATATTCTAAGCGATTTTGGACATGTTTTATTGGGTGATGATGAACCATGTAAAATTGTTGGAATGGGTAAGGTACGAGTAAAGTTAAACAATGGTGAATGGATACTGAAAGATGTAAGGAATATTCCTTCTATGAAAATAAATTTAATCTCAATAGGCTAGTTGGGAGATGGTGGTTGTTTATCTACGTTTGAAGAAACATGGTGGAAGATCACTAAAGTATCAATGGTGATAGAAAAATGAGACATGATAGGTATGTTGTATTTATGTCCTCATAATACTGACAGTTCTATCTCTTTAACTTCCATAGGAACATATACAACATTGTGGCATCATAGGTTTGGCCACATGAGTGAGAAAGGGATGCAGATTCTCCACTCAAGGAAGTTGTTGCCAAATATGAAGCAAGTAATTTTGGAATTTTGTGAGAACTGTGTTTATGGAAAATAGAAGAGAATCAAATTTATCGGGATTGGGAAATAAAAGAAGAGTGCAAAGTCAGAGCTTGTACATACAAATGTATGGGGACTGGCTCAAGTACAATCTCTTGGTGGATCCCGTTATTATGTTGCTTGTATTGATGATGCAACTAGAAACACTTGGGTTTATTGCATTAGACATAAATCAGATGTGTTTGCTACTTTTAAGAAATGGAAAGATTTGGTTGAAAATGAGATAGGAAAAAGGTTGAAGTGTCTCAGATCTGATAATAGAGGTGAGTACTTCAGCAAGAAGTTTGATAGTTATTGTTCATACCGTGGGATTCGTAGAGATAATAAAGTTCCAGGAACACCACAAGAAAATGGTGTGTCAGAAAGGATGAAAAGAATAATCATGGAGCTTGCAAGGTGTATGAGATTGCATGTAGGGTTTCCCCTACAGTTTTGGGTAGATGTTGTAGATACTATTGTTTACTTAATAAACAGAGGGCTTTCAAGTGCTTTGGATGGTGGTATTCCAGAGGAGGCATGGATAGGTAAAAAGGTAAACAACTATTTTATGAGAACTTTTGGTTGTGAAGCATTTGTCCATATTGATAAAGAAAATAGAACAAAGCTTGAGGCTAAATCCTATAAATGTACCTTTATTGGATACGGGGTTGATGATTTTGGTTATTGCTTATGAGATTATCAAAATAACAAAATCATTAGAAGTAGAGATGTGGTATTCAATGAGAAGTTCATGCATAAAGATTAGTTGTAAGGAAAGAAACAAGAAAAGGAAAACACAGAGTACAAAGTGCCTGATGAAATCAAAGAAAGTGAAGTTCCAAAGGTGCCGAAAAATCAAGAACAACAACAGGTACCTCAAAATCCTGCAAGTGTTAGAATATCTACCAGGTTAAGTAGACCCCCTGAACGATACTCTCCTTCAATGTATTATTTATTGATGACTGTTTCCGGTGAACCAGAATGTTATGAAGAAGCAATGTAGGTGGAAACTAGAAAGAAGTGGGATCAAGGAATGAATTAGGAGATGAAATCATTGGTAAGAAACTAGACTTGGGATTTGGTTCAATTTCCTGCTAGTAAAAGAGCATTGTAGAATAAATGGGTTTACAGGTTGAAGGAAGAAGATGGAGGAAAGAAGCGGTACAATGCCAAACTTGTTGTAAAGGTATTTTCACAGAAGAAAGGTATAGATTTTGATGAAATATTTTATGTTGTTGTTAAAATGGCTTCATTAAGAACTATTTTAAGTCTAGTGGTGGTAGAATATTTGCATCTTGAATACTTAGATGTAAAAACAACCTTTACCATGGGGATTTGGAGGAATAGATTTATATGCAGCAACCATAGGGGTATGAGGTCAAAGGGAATGATAATTTGGTATACAGGTTGAAGAAGAGCTTGTATGGCCTGAAGCAAGCTCCAAGGAAGTGGTATTTGAAATTTGACAAGTTTATGACAGAATAAGGTTATAGTAGATGTCATTCTGACCATTAGGTTTATTTCAAGAGGCTAGATAATGGAAGATATATTATCTCGTTATTGTATGTGGATGACATGCTTATTGTAGGGTCTAACATGCATGATATAAATGTGCTCAAAAGGAAGTTATCTAATTCATTTGCGATGAAAGATTTGGATGCTGCAAAGCAAATCCTTGGTATGAGAATAGCAAGAGACAATAAAAATCTCAAATTGACGTTGTCTCAAGGTGAGTACATACAAAAGGTGTTGGAGAGGTTTAGAATGCAGAATGCAAAACCAGTTAGTACACCTTTGGCCAACTAGTTTAGACTAACTAAGGAAATGTGTCCAGAGACACAGGAAGAGATGGATTACATGTCCAGGGTTTCCTATTCATCAGTAGTTGGCATCATGATGTATGCCATGGAGTGCACAAAACCAGATATTGCACACGTAATGGGTGTTGTGATCATTTATATGAACAATCCAGGTAAAGAACATTGGAAGGCAATATAGTGGATTCTCGGGTATTTGAGAGGTACTACCACTCATGCATTATGTTTTGGAGATTCAAACATTGTTCTACAGGGATATGTTGGTGTATATATGGCAGGTGATAAAGATAGCAGGAGTAGAACTACATGGTATGTCTTTACTATAGGTGGAACAACAATAAGTTGGATTTTGAAACTACAAAGGTTGTTGCACTTTCAACAACAAAAGCAGAGTATGAGCATGCTATACAACTTGACGAGAAATCGACATTGTTCTCGTTTTTTGGGGGGTCAATTTAGTAGTTGTTTTTACCTCTATTTCAAAAGGTGTGTATGTTGGTAGCACAATTTTTCATTTTGAGCCATTTTTTTGTCATTTTGAAACTTCCTGGTCATAAGAAAAATATAACTTTTTATTTGCAGGGGTGTTTTTTCAAATTTTACTAAACACTATACATTTAGTAGCTACTTATAATGAAAAAAAAATATACATTTTTTAATTTTGTTAACATTTAGAAGCTAGATAGAATGAAAAATATGTACATATTTGGAAATTTTTTCTTTAAATGTTTCTCTTAAATAAGTCATTTTTGGGGCAAATTTGTAAAAAAAAAGAAAAAATAAAGACATTACAAACCATTTTTAACATATTTTCATTTTTTTATGTTTAAAAATGATTATATTTAACATTATTTTCTATAAGGTGTTGATTCACATAAACTGAACAAAAAAATACCATATATTTGTAAATAACATATTAAAAACATAATATTTACTCTCAAAATAAAATCGTAAAGTCAAAACATTACAAAACTATATTCTCAAAAATTTGTCAAGTTTGACATTTTCCTCAAAATCAAGCCGCCCATTGGAGCGGCGCATTGGGCGCCCAAAGAGGGCTTAGGGGAGGAGCACAGATTTTCCCACAGCTCAAAGAGGCCTGACACAACAAAGTAAAAATAGAAATTAAAAAAATATATATATATGAAAAAACCAAAATGAGAAAACATATTAACATTTTTTCGAAAAGTAAAAAAAATATAAAATTTTATTAAAAAAATTAAAAATTTTATGAACAACAATTTTTTTAACAAAATGTAAACAAAATTTAAAAATAAAATAAAAAAGTATACATATAAATAAAATCCAAATAAAAAATATGTAAACAATTTAAAACAAAAACAAAACTTTAAAAACATTTAGAATTTATAAAAAATAAAACAAATTAAAAATTATACAAAAAACAAATTATAAAAACTTAAAAAAAAACATTTAAAAAAAATTAAAAATTAAGAAAAAAACTAACCTATCTACCCCCACCCCCTCTCCCTCCTCCTCCCCCTTCCCCCTCCTCTTCCCTCTCCGCTACCCCTCCCCTCTGCACCCATCCCCATTCCCCATCCTCCTCCCCCTCCCTATATGCTTCAGCCCAAAATTGAAGACTTAGTCCCTTAGATTGGATCATACAATTAGCCATTTCTTTTAAAGTGCGGTTCTTCCGTTCAGCTACACCATTTAGTTGTGGTGTATATGGAACAGTGTGTTGTTGTTGGATTCCTTTTTCAGTGCATAAAGTAGTGAACTTTTTGTTAACATATTCTGCTCCATTGTCAGATCTTAACATAATAATTTGATGACCAGATTGTTTTTCAACAAGGGCCTTGTAGGCCAAGAACATGTTAAATACTTTGCTCTTAAGTTTTAGGAAATAAACCCAAGTGCGTCTGGTGTAATCATTAATGAAACTTAACAAATATTTGAAACCAGAAAAGGAAGCAGATGGAAGAGGACCACACAAGTCACTATGCACAAGCTCCAAGGGAACCGAGGCATGCCAAGAGGCACGTTTGTCAAAACTATCCTGATGATGTTTTCCATGTACACAACCAGAACAAACGCCATCCCTGCAAGATACCATCGGAAGACCTGTCACCATATTTTCTTTACATAGTTGTTGCAATGAGTGATAATTTAAGTGACCAAATTGCTCATGCCAAAGTTTGCTCAAGTTATCACTATGAGCAACAAAAACTGAAGGAAAAGATGATGACCCAAAGTTGTTAAATTTGTACAACCTGGTAATATCATCAACAATTCTGGTAGCTAGGACCTATTGAGGATCTTTAAAATCCTTGATTACAACTTGGTGAGGTGTAAACGTCACAGTTTTACCTTCACTAGAATGAGTGATTTGATAGGCTGATAACAAATTGCAAAAAATTCTTGGAACACATAGTACATCATTGAAATGACTATTTTCTACTGGAACTGTTCTAGCTCCTACAACACTAAGAGATCTATCATCACTAACAAATATTTGTTTGGTGTTACATTCATGCATAGTAGAAAAGATGTCTTGATCTTTAGCCATATGACAAGATGCTCCAGAATCAATGAGCCATTCATTTGAAGTAGAAGAAGAAGATGCATTATAAGAATAACCAGAAGCACAAAGTGCATGTCCATGAGAGGTAGATTCTGAAGGAGAATCTAGGCTAATGTGGTGCTTCTTCATTGCTGCTTCCAAGGCTGCCGTCTTCTTGAAACACTTAGATTCATCATGATTATCTTTCCCATAATAGTTGCAATGACGCTCAGTCTTCTTGCCTTTTTGCTTGGATCCTTTGTCATTTTTTAAAGAAGGAGCTGACTGAGAGGGTTTGGGACCCTTGTTTGACTTATTATTGCAAAAAGTTTATTTCTTGGGAGGCTTGGACTTTTCTTTTTATTGGAACAATAAGGCTTTCCCAGATGTATCTGCATTGTTAATTATTCCAAGATGGATGAGCTTATCTTGCTCTCTAATCAATGAATCACAAAAGGATTCAAGACTAGGCTCTTGATAGCTAGCTGCATTCAAGGATTATTTCATGGAGTAAAATGTAGATACAAAAATAGAATATGCAGGTCCAAGTTTAGAAAGAATATGATAAATGCATTGTATGTCTTCCCTCTTAATCTTGCATTCTTCACATAAGAGTTTTAGAGTTTTGTACTTAGATAAATAATCTTGTATGCATGAAAAATCACTTGGATTTAAAGAAATCAACTAATTTTCGAGTCAGTGACCTCGAATTTCATTGTGTCTACCAAACACAGATTCCAACTTGTCCCAAGTAGTATCAAGTTCATCAATTCCATATATGTGGAATCGCAAATCAGTAGAGATTGACATCTCAATCAATCCACGAGCTTCATCACATCTATTTTTCCATTTGATTTTCTTATCATCATTAGTAGGTTCTGTTTCTTTCCCTATGGTAATTCTGAAAAGTCCTCTACTTCGTAGAACATCCTCCCTACGAGATTTCCATGAGAAATAGTTGGAACTGGCAAGTAGAATATCACAAGAGGCAGCCATATTTGTAAATTAATTGTTGTAAAATCATAAACCAATAATCTAGATGCAAATAGCTCGAAAAAATAGGTGTTTTAAAAAAAAAAAGCACTGAAAACTGACTCTGTATGATGAATTTATGCTTGAACAAAAAAACTGTTGAAGATGTCCCCAATAGTGACGTGGCAGATAGAAAATGATCAGCTAAAAAAAAGGACCCCCCTCTTCCCAAGATGAACCTTTGACAATCACTTTACAATAAAGTTTATTTAAGTGAATCACTTTTGTAAAATAAGTGATTTCACTTTTACAATGATTTACTTTAAATAGTGCAGCAATAAAAAGGAACTTAAGTGACTCACTTGTATTTTTATTCTTTATTATTTAAGTGAGATGCACTTTTACAATAAAGTAACTTGAAAATAAAAATTGCATGCACTTTTTCTTTTAAAAGTAACTTCCTAAGACTTGAACTCAAGACGTATTAAGGAATAAAGCAACTTTGAACCAAGTGAGCTAAATTAAAAGGTATGTAAAATATTCGAATGAGGAAGGGGACTCTTTGTTTTTTTTTTTGTTTTTTTTTACTCTTCTTGCTCGATTTCCGTGCTTGCCTTTTTTCCTGCAAAACACCCTCAAACCCAAACACAAAAAAATTTCCTCATGTTTCGGGTTAGATCTTGTTAGCTTTCCCGGAAAGTATACATTTTCTCTCTGTTTCTGATTTGCCGAGATCGCTCAAGGTGCATAGCAAAGAGCATATGCAGCCGAGAAAAACCCTTTCCCTTTTTGTTTCTGATTCGCCGAGATCATACAAGGTGCACGGAAAAGAGCATACGTAGACAGGGAAAGCAACAATCCGAAACTAAAAAAAATCTAATAATAAAAATTTATAAAATATGAGATATTTTTAAAAAATAAAAATAAAAAAGCATCAATGTAACATCATACCTTCAGATTTGATGAAATACGCATTTCTGAAGCAACCAGGAACCGTTTTCGATCAAACGAAAACTATTTCCCAATGGAAACGACACTCCGAACAAAATGGAAAACCTCCCACAGCCCAGAAATGCACAAAAATACTAGAACCTGAAAACCTTTCAAGTTTCGACAGTAACAGTTCAAGATCTAGATCATAACCGGAAGCGGCTCTTCATAAAACCTCTGATACCATGTTCGGGTACACAGGGTACTCCCAAAAGACCAAACACCTAGAGCAACCACTTCACACAAATAGATCAGAGATCGATACACCGATGTTTTGACGTGGTTTAAATCCTCGTGAGGGAAACACTCCATGGCCCCGACCAAATAGCTTCTACGGGACAATATATTATGCAAAGAAAGAAAGTTACGAATGAGCTTCTCATAATCGATCAACTAAACAATGACCCTCCATGCTCTTTAAATAGAGATCATGGACCAATCAGGTGTTAAGCCACGGATCAAGGTTAGGTATGATCTAAGAAAAGTTGAGCCGTCAGATCACGACATATTGTGACCATCGGATTAAATATTTACAAATGCATACTAATGCATACTAAAGAAACACACTTTTTCTAACAGATATATTACATAAGTTGATCTTAACTAACTCTTAAGTGTCTAAATATCCTAACATTTGCCTCCCCTCGTGCAAAAGGGCCGCCAAGGGGTATGGGTTTGGGGAGAGGGCGGAGGGGGGGGGGGTAAGGGAAGGGTGTTCGTTGTGGAGCCTGATCTTCAGATTCAGAGATATTATTATTTAGCCCTGTCCATATCCTAGGTTTGGTTATGATCCCAACACAACCCTAGGGGGGTCCGAGGGAGTTTCCACTCCCCCGGCTAGGGGCACGTAGCTAGCGCCCCGAGAAAGGGGTTTGGGGGAAACGCCCCCAAGTTACGGGGGTTTGGTGGCAGAGCCCCTGAGAAAACGGGGGTTCGGGGGCTGTTTTCACCACCAGTTTTTGGGCCCATGGTTTTGGGTAACCCGTGGTATTTTCCCATTGTATTTCCCTTATAAAAGAAAGACATTGTAATATGGCTAGGGTGGATATATTAGGTATTATGCATTGTAAAAATCTATGAGATCAAGAAGAGAACTGTGAAGAGGAAGTGCAGCGGTTGTGTTGCAGGTTGTATCCCTTCACTTTGCTAGATGGAATAATAATAAGGACTGGCAACTTCAGTGTGGACGTAGACCAAGTTGGGGTGAACCACGATATATATGTGTCTCTCTTGTAATGTGTATGTGTGATTATATTTGCATTTATGTTTATTGTTATTGCTATGCAATCCTGTTTTTCTAACAATTGTTATCAGAGCCAAAGGTATATTTGGCAGATAAACCCGTAGGAAGCTAGGGTTTCTGGTTCGAGTGGGAGCAATGGCAGAAGAATGAAAGTTTAAGGTCAAGAAGTTTAATGGTCAAAACGTCCAGTTATGGAAGATGAAAATGGAGGACTATTTGTACCACAAGGATCTATTCCTACCATTGGGAGGAAGAGCAAAGCAGCCGGCGGCTATGAAAGACGAAGAATGGGAGCTTCTTGATAGAAAGGTGCTGGGAACAATACGGTTGTCCCTTGTTTCGTCGGTGGCTTTCAATATCTCAAAAGAAACGACAACGAAGGGTTTGATGAGTGCATTGGGTAAGCTGTATGAAAAACCCTCGGCCTCCAACAAGGTATTTCTAATGAAGCATTTATTTAATATGAAGATGTCTAAAGATGGATTTGTTACTGATCATTTAAATGAGTTTAGTACAGTTACAAATCAACTAAGTTTTGTAAGTGTGAACTTTGATGATGAGGTTAGGGCTCTTCTAATCTTGTGTTCATTGCCAAAAAGCTGGAATAGCTTGGTCATGTCTGTAAGTAACTCTGTCTCTGGTTCAAACACCTTGAAATTTGATGATGTTATTGGTGTTATTCTTAGTGAGGAAATGCGAAGAAAAAGCACATGTGAGACATCAGGTAATGAGTTGACCATGGAGACCAGGGGAAGACAAAAGGAGAAAGGAAAGAGCCAAGGTAATCGTGGCAAGTCTAAAATGGGCAGATCCAAGTCCAGACTAGGAAAAATAGAGTGTTGGAACTGTGGAAAGAAATGACATTTGAAGAAAGACTGCAGATCTCTAAAGAAGAAAGGAGATGCACAAAAGGAAACTACCCAAGAAGCAAATGTAGCAGGTGATGTGTTACAAGATGCTTTGATTCTTGCATTAGATAATGCTAGTGATTATTGGGTAGTAGATTCAGGGGCTTGTCATGCTACAGCCCATAGGAAATATTTTCATGATTATGTTCTAAGCGATTTTGGACATGTTTTATTGGGTGATGATGAGCCATGTAAAATTGTTGGAATGGATAAAAGTTAAGAATTGAACTGACTAGCTGTTAAAAGATGTTAGTCATATTCCTGCTATGAAAAGAAATCTGATCTCAACAGGGCAATTGGGAGATGAAGGCTGTCTATCTACATTTGGAGAAAAGTGGCGGAAGATCACTAAAGGATCAATGGTGATAGCAAAAGGAGACAGGGTATGTACATTGTATTTATGTCCTAATAATACTGACCATTCTATCTCTTTAGCTTCCACAGGAACAGATACAGCATTGTGGCATCATAGGCTTGGCCACATGAGTGAGAAGGGGATGTAGATTCTCCACTCAAGGAAGTTGCTTCCATATTTGAAGCAAGTAAATTTGAAATTCTGTGAAAACTTTGTTTATGGAAAACAAAAGAGAGTCAGATTTCTCAGGGTTGGGAAACAGAAGAAGAATGAAAATTTAGAGCTAGTGCATACAAATATATGGGGAGCAGCTCAGGTACAATATTTTGGTGGCTCTCAATATTATGTTATATTTATTGATGATGCAACTAGAAAAACTTGGTTTTATTGCATTAGATAGAAATCTGATGTGTTTGCTACTTTTAAGAAGCGGAAAGCTTTGGTGGAGAATGAGACAGGAAAAAGTTTGAAGTGTCTCAGATCTGATAATGGAGGTGAGTACTGCGACAAGGATTTTGATAATTACTTTTCATACCATGGGATTCATAGAGAGAAGATAGGCCCAGGAACACCACAAGAAAATGGTGTGTCAGAAAGGATGAACAGAACGATCATGGATCATGCAAGGTGTATGAGACTGCATGCAGGGTTGCCCTTACAGTTTTGGGAGGATGTTGTAAATATTGTTGTTTATTTAATAAACAGAGGACCTTCAAGTGCTTTGGATAGTGGTATTCTAGAGGAGGAATGAATAGATAAAAAGGTAAACTAATAATTTCTGAGAACGTTTGGTTGTGAAGCATTTGTCCATATTGATAAAGAAAATAGAACAAAGCTTGAAGCTAAATCCAAGAAATTTACCTTTATTGGATATGGAGTTGATGATTTTGGTTATCATTTATGGGATTATGAAAATCACAAAATCATTAGAAGTAGAGATGTCATATTCAATGAAAAGGTCATGTATAAAGACCAGTTGCAGGGAAAGAAATGGGAAAAGGAAAACACAGAGTACACAGTGCTTGATGAAATTACAGAAAATGAAGTTCCAAAGGTGACAGAAAATTGAGAACAAAAGCAAGTGCCTGAAACTCCTGCAACTGCAAGAAGATCTACCAGGTTAAGTAGACTCCCCGAACAATACTCTCCTTCAATGTATTATTTGTTAATTATTGATGCTGGTGAACCAGAATGTTATGAAGAAGCCATGAAGGTGGAAACTAGAAAGAAGTGGGAGCAAGGCATGAATGAGGAGATGGACTCATTAGTAGGAAACCAGACTTGGGATTTGGTTCAGTTGCCTGCTTGTAAAACAACATTGCAGAACAAATGGATTTACAGGTTGAAGGAAGAAGAAGGAGGCAAGAAGCGGTACAAGGCCATACTTTTTGTAAAGGAGTTTGCACAGAAGAAAGGTATAGATTTCGACGAAATATTTTCTTCTGTTGTTAAGATGACTTCAATTGTGACTATTTTAAGTCTAGTGGTGGTAGAAGATTTGCATCTTGAACAGTTAGATGTAAAAACAGTCTTTCTCTATGGAGATTTGGAGGAAGAGATATATATGCAGCAACCACAAGGGTATGAGGTCTATTGTTGCTACAACATCCCCCCCTAGATAAAATATTGGGGACCCTCCTTTGTTTTTGAGGAAACGTTTCCCTAAGGTTATCTGGACATCATAGTCTCTCGACACTTAGTTTTTTCCCTGAAGAAAAGTCTTTTACTTGTCTTACTTTTTGAGTTATGTATTTTTCGCCTAAGTAAAACTCAAGATTTTGGGCCGCAGCGGTGGAAGCTCTGAGCTAAACTTGCCGCAGCGATGGAAGAGTTGGCCCAAGCTTTCTAAAACTGCGAAATTAAAAAGGCTAAGTCAAGCCGCGGCAGAAAACGTATCTTTAAAAAACCTCTGAAAGGGCGAAACCTTTGATCAAGTAGACCCGCGGCAGAATAGATTCATCAAGTTTCTCCGCAACGGCGGAGGTTTTCATCTAACTCTTCCACAAACATCGGGAATGTACCAGTAAGTCATCTTTGCGGGAAGACTCGCCTATCTCTCCCGCAATAGCGAAGGTCTTCAAGAAACCCTTCCGCACCAACGGGCAGAGTGGCACTTTTTTCAGAAGAACTCAGATAACTCTCCCGCAAAGGTGGACAAACTCACTTAAGTTTGTCGATGCGTCGCGGCCCACTTACCCTTTGTGGAAACATTCAGACAAATCTCCTGCAATGGAGAGCAAAACTCAGCTTTTCTTTCCGTAGGAGGCGGAAACCTTAACCTAGCCTTTCCAATTTTTGGCAGTCGTATTTATTGAGAAAAGGTTGATTTGACCCATCCGTACACTACCTTAAATCCCATTTTAATGACTTGCAACCACCCTAATAATGGTTCGAACGTACCTTTTTAATATATAGGGTGTGAACCCCGTTGGTGTTCCATTGTCTCTCGTCACCCCGGAGCTCCTTCCCATTTCCGTTCAAAGTCACGAAGCACGTTCCAGGCTCGTAGGCTCTGCAATGAACATCGGCATCCTCGTCCCTTCATAGGTTAGTACCTTCACAGACCTTGTTATATTGTGTTCTTCCCATTTAAAGGGGCATGATCTGTCACTCTTTTCATCCTAGCCATGGTGGGACTCTCAGAGTAATCACGGATGATAGTCGATCCATGTGCACCCCGACTAGTGTAATGTCCCCTTCTCCTTAGAACAACAGGGAAGGAAACATTAACAACATACCGGGCTTTTGTAAATTTAGCCCCAATAATTTGACTCATAACGCATGCAATTTAAAACTTCCATATGCAGATTCGTTTCAATATAAACACACCGGAATGAACATGCTAACAAGCACTCAAACAGACAGTAATTGCAATCATATCAATCACAGCAAGGAATGATTCAACATACAGAGACCCAATCTCATTCGTATGCCATGCATGGATTCTATATTAATTCATTTCATTAAACATGGGCAATTTAACATATTGCAGAATGCAAAAAGGAATAATTTATAATCCACAGAACACTTATCTTGAGAAGATGATGTCCAACGACTGGCTACGTGAGAGCAACGTTCCACCCAACCATAGATCTCTGTCCAGCCTGTATTCTTTCAGCTGAGAGATCACCCCCGAGCTGGACTGTGTATCCACTAAGGAGGAACTAGATGGCTCACTCACAGTCAGGGTTTCACTCAAACAACCATGCTAAGCCAACACACGGTTGGGTTTCTCAAGCATGTAATAGGAGATGGAGGAGGATGCTAGTCCACTAAGCTCAATCCCAGAGCCACATACTCTTCAAGCTAGACTCAGCAATCCCATCCTCTGCTCATACATCCACAACTGGATTTCTCACAACTCTGTCACAAACAACCCAAATCCGTCACTGATTTTATGGGCCATTAAAACTGGGTTTTCCCATGGCTTTTGGGGTAGCTATTGCTCCCAAATTTGCCCCAAGGTTCCTACCAATGGATCCCCCACTGGATTTCTCTGCCCAATACCAAATCAGGACGTTTTTGGCTTCCAAAAACGTGGGTTCTCTCACAGTCGCGATTTCTGGTTTTCTCACTGTTGGGAGCTCGTTTTTGGGTGGAGAAAGATGTCCCATACTTCAACAATGGAATGGGGATAAGGATGGAGAAACCCCCAAGATGTAGAGTGACTTGTGGGACAAGTCAAAAGAGCCCATACCTACCCATACGAATTTTAGGCTTCCCATACTCCATCAAAGTCATTGACTTAATTCTTCAACCATTCTCTTACAACAGGAATAAATGTCATCTAAAGGAAGTCAATGGGTTCACATAATGACAAATGGAAACCTATGGGTCACTCCCATAGCCCCCTCACCACTCCCTAGTGGATACACGTGGCCCCTTCTCATTCGTTGCCTCCGTAGCCAGCTTTGGACATTTTATATTGCCTGATGTCTAATTTACATCCTATTACAATTTCCATGGCTTAAGAGCACATGGTATCAAAATATCAAATACTTGCCCTTTAAATAAAATTCGGCTTTCACTAGCGGGGCCTTGGCCTTGAGCTCCACGCTAGGAAAACATACATCACATGTACACTTATTTACATTAAAGGCTCATATATCCTAAGGGTCGAATTGGGGTATTACATTCCCCTCCCCCTTAGAACAACACCGTCCTCGGTGTTCCAAGACTTAGGCATACATATACAATTTACACATTTCAAAAACTTTGCAGATCTGCTCTGCATTCTATCATTACTTTGAACTTTCAGGACCAAGTCCTTTGACCTTCACGAGATGCTCCCGCTGATTCGGATCTTCCAGCTCATCCATAAGTCTGAAAACTTTATGGCTGCTACCTTCTTGGGGTTCTCTTGTTGGGCAGTTACGGAGGCAATGATCCCCTCCACACTTCCAACACTTCACTGGTTGCTTCATATTTACCTGCTCAATTTCCTTTGAGTCTTCCCACCTGGAGCGTCTCTTAATCGGACGATTGGATGAATGCTTCTTCATTGATCCACTTTTCTTTCCCTTGCTGATTGCTTTCATAATGCTTTTCACCTCTTTCTGCAGACGAAGAGTGTCCTGCAAGACCTCGTGGTTCATCTTGTTCTGCTGCTTTTGCATCTTGAGCATCTCTCCAAGATTTTCTTGGGTCTTGGCAATTGTTTGAAGAAGACCTCCAGCCAATTCTAATAGCCCTTGGTCTGCTGCCATGGTCAATGGAAACAACTGACCGCACTTTGCTCACTAGCAGCACTTGCCTGCACCGGCTGCAACCAATCGATTCAATTTCCACCTGTGAAATTCATCATTACAATTCTCGTTAGGCCAAGCATAACCCCAAACATTTAAAAATCAGTCAATGGTTTATCCCCAGTTGACATGGATAGTCCATGCTTTACTCATGAGACTTCCACACTTCCATGCTTGCCCAACATACACATGAATTCCTTCATGTTCATCCATTCACAGGAAATTCATTAATTAGCATTCACAATTCACTTTAATCAAATAAACACACTTTTAATTTCAGTCATGCATGCATTCAGCAATTTTCTAATTTTATAAATGCATCAATAAAAAGGAAAGAGAGGGAGCGGTAAGAGTTTCTCCTCTTAGTATTGTTCCATTCTGGAACCCACACCACCACTGTGGTTTTCATGCTCCTGTCCTCTTTCACTTCATGTGAATGCTTGACCTGCCCTCCTCGGCTATGACACGTAGTGTCTATGGTCTATTCCAGATCTTTCAACCATGGAGTTCCTCCACTTGGTTGGTCAAACTCTTGGCTGCTAGAACTCACACCGTTCTACTAGCTCCATCTTTCATTACTGCTCATGCTGAGCTCTTTAGGGTGGTTACATGTCCACTCGCATCCTTAAGGTGCTTCCATATTCATTACTTCCAACAATACCTACACTCAAACGTTGAATTAATTCACATGTTTAGTTTGTTTTCATAGGAAACCATAACCAAATCATATACACATGTATATTCATAAGCAAGAAATTACACAATAACCAAATACTTATCTGCACTAGATGTCTTCACTTTATTCCATAGGGTCCTTCTTTGCTTTACAAGCCTTGGAATCGCCTATGGATTTGGGTGTTTGGCCAGCGCGCAGGCTTCCCCTCAACATCTAATAGTCTTGTATGTTTGTCCAGCACGCAGGCTGCTCCACAACATCAAATAACCTTGTATGTTTGGCCAGCACGCAGGCTGCTCCACATCATCAACCATCTCGCATGTTTGGCCAGCACGCAGACTGCTCCAAATCATCAACAATCTCGCATGTTTGGCCAGCACGCAGGCTGCTCCAAATCGTCAACAATCTCGCATGTTTGGCCAGCACGCAGGCTGCTCCAAATCATCAACAATCTCGCTCAACCAGCCACTTTCTGGATTTACCAAGCAACTTTTAGTTCTTTCAGGGTCCTTGCTTCCTGTATTGACCAAGGTTTCCAACAAAGAAACAATAATGCATCAGCTCACTGTTACAAGCTTTATGCTTGAAACCTTCATTATTTCAAATAAGAAATGAATGAAAATGAATACTTATCTGTACTGTGCATTTCCTCTCTGGTCCACAGGGTCCTGCTTTTACTTTATAAGCCTTGGGATCCTCCTGCGGACTAAGATGTTTGGCCAGCACGCAGGCTATTCCAAATCATCAAATAATTAATGCCCTACCAGTACACCTTCATGCCGACTGGGTTTACCAAGCATTTGGTGGTGCCCAACCAGTCCCATACCTGGTTGGCCCTCTCCATTGCCGAGCCAGCACATACGTTTGGGTCATCGACCAATGGAAGGTAACTGCGCCACCGACCATTACAGGTCAAGGCTCCACTACTCTGCCTTAGGCTTGCATCAGCCATTCACGGTATCACAATCCCTCAATGCGCATAACAATTCTTCACCCACACAAGGGTGGCACTTCTTCTCTTATGTAAGCTGGCGGTTTCATTAAGGAATTCTTTAGGTGACTTTCTTAACTGCAGGCTATCATGGCCTCATGATACCCACTCACCCTACGCAAGGGTTACCACTGCTCATACAGTCTTCTTGAGTACTATTTTCTTCACTTTTCTCTTTAATGTGCAGCACTAAGTTTCATATGTATAATCTGTCAACACAAAATGGATAGCGAGCTCATTAGTATCGCTGCCCTAGAATTGTAAACATATTTCATAACATTCACTATCCAACCTTTAAACACCAGGAATGCGTCCATTCCCTTAAGGCGTAGTCAATGTTGACATCCCTAACATAACTCAGCATCAGAAAGGCGTGCACTCCTTACTGATGTGAACTATGAAGGTCCTAATCATACTTCAAGCAGTCTTTCATGATGGAAATAAAATCAAAACATGCTCTGCATATTAACTCTAATAATTAGATATATATATATATATATCATTCAAGGTTTATGGAAAACTTATCCATTTTGCAGATGTTATTTCTCTTCTTTAATGAGGAATGGAGGCTCCTTCTCTGAGTTGACAGTCCCTCGGTTTGCCATCGCAATTCCTTTTGATGTTACATATCCTTCATATGTCTTACTGACATATTCTTCACCATCCCACTCATATTGTTTACCAATCATGTAGTGCAGATGAAACATTAATAATGCCTTATGGCATTCCACCTGGAACCCATTTTCAAATCATGGAATCCCTTCCCGTGAAGTTTGGCTTCTGCAGGACCTCTCCCATGGTCTTCCTGCAATGTGTCTTCCTGGCACACTTATTGAACAGCCAAACAGTTAGGAACATTTAGCACTACAATTCAAATCTGAAACATTTACAAATCAGATATTTACAACTGTTCTTACTAACAGAACTTAGAGCTCTCAACCATGAGAACCTTCTCATAACCTTTGGCTTCTACATGTGGTAGATCATGGTCTCTACTATGGACTTATCATCATTGCCATATGTAAGACCTTCCTACCGGAAACTGAAACTTCAATCAGCCAAACATGTCGTGAGTATCTATGCATATTATCATTTCATTGCTACAACAATCACTGAAGTGATCTCAGAATTATAACACTCAATAATTCAAAACACTTTCAGCTGTTAACATTTGAAATGCAATGAAATATTTACACTTCTATATATGCATCCTTATCACAATATAATTTCAAGACATAGTCACCATATCCATGCAACTTAAATAAATCGTAAATACTCACTATTCCATAGTCATATCATTCATACAATTCTGTCCTTCCACAAAGTATTCTAGCAGCCCATCAATCATGATTGAGCTCTTCATGCACTTACTATTTTGCATTCACAACAACTCATGAAATGATCCTAGAATTATCATCAATTCATCATTTCATTCATTATTTATTTTGCAATAACATATGCATCATCCCTATGCATTCATACAATGCATCACAAGATTTATAAAATCTCTTAATGCTATCTTGCATTGTTTCATGAGCACTATGCATTCAAGCATATTATGATCGAGACATGACTATCTCATATAACTTGCATTATCATAATCAGGACCACCAGTCCTCACTTGCTTTGGTTATTAAGCACACAACCAACGTACACATGGCATGATATAAATTTATATGAATGCATTGAGATTTCTAAACAGTCATAGGGTGTAAGGATCATTTACTTCACTTATCCACACATCACCAAGCTTGGTAGGTTAACAGTCCCAATCGGTATTCAATATCACAAGCAAACTATCTCAACATAGTTGAAGGGATCTTACCAAATCCTCTTTCAACATTCATGCAATTTGGCACCAATAATCATTACCTGCATGGCTACCATTAACATCGCCTGATGTTACCTGATCAGTTGGCCTCTTACCAAGGCTGCTCGGTCCTTTTGCCAACTTTATGATCATAGATTTGTTGGCTTCATGCAACAACATCCTCAACACATTTAGCCATGCTCTTTGTTATCTTTGGTCCTACAACCAATACCAACATCAATAGTGATTATCAACCACAATATTCTCTATTAGAGGTTCATTGCATATGCAGACTTCATTCTTTTACCAATATGCAATATCTCATTCATGCACAAGCATTTCCATATGCACTATGCAATGTTTGTTAAGATGTCATCTAGTGCATATACATCTATGTAATCCCTTACATTTTTAACATTTTTATGCCATATGACAATTTCATAATTACAAGTATGATAACAAACAGAGTTTTAAAGAATTCTTCCCTTTTCGATCCCTCCTCGTATCATGGAATTTCTCTTCCATATCATGCAATTGTAGAAATTGCCCACATTGACAACAAAATTTGTTTGTCAAAACAGCCGCTGGCACTCTTCTGCACTAAATAACTATGATATCTGTAGACCTCATTCAAACTCTGGTCGTGCATCATTGTTCCCTGCTGGACAAGCTTTCCAATGCCTGTCTTCATGCTCCATTCCGACATCAGGTGCGGAAACTGCATCCCTTCAAAAATGACAACTTTCACTCCAGTTCTGCACATTTTACACAGTTGCATTTTGGTCCCGAATGCCACCTTCAGCCACCTATGGAAGAAAATCTACAAGGAATCACAAAAACTTTTCTATCGAGAGGAGTTAGTCCATATAACAAGGAACATTCAGCAATTCACGGATCTCAATTCCGATGCACCGTTCATGTTCTATGAGTTTCTGGGTTTTGCTACTTCTCATTTTTCACATTTTTCCAAAATTCCAAATTTTGGGCCAAAAATGGCTATCTCCCAAACGGTGCATTTCTGGAAAATCTTCGTCTAACGAAAGTTGTCCGTCTTAATGAGAATCTGAAATGTCTAGTTCAGTAAAATTTCTGATTCCCACATCTAGGGTCACTTTTACTGCCCACAAGCTTTTCAAAATCCCGAAAAAGTGGCCCGGAACAGTGCTTTTTGGCCTTCTTGATCACCCTGACTCCACATCCTTTGGAGTTTGGTTCCAAGATTCGGAACTTAACATTGTGCCTGCTTCATGGCCGCGCCTGATCAATTTCAGCTCAATCTGACCTTCTGTCAAGCCTCGGGACTCTGTCCTTCAAAAGTCACTATTCCCCTTTTTCTGTCAAATTGGAGTGTCATGAGCTCGGGCTCTTCACTGGTTCTTTCATGGCCCTCGTCAATGGCCTCCGAGCCCCACAGGAATCATCGCATTCTGAGTCCGGATGCTCCTGCTATCAAAAAATCAAGTTTTAGCCTTCTTTTTTTTTTTTTTTTTTTTTTTTTTTTTCGGGTTCGGGTGCGCGGGCCGGTTCTCCGAACGCTTCCGCAATGCGGAGCAGTTCGGCGAACGCTTCCGCAATGGCGGAGCGATTCGCTGAACTCTCCCGCACTGCGGAGCCATTCGGCGAAGGCTTCCGTTGCGGAACCGTTCGGCGAATGCTCCCGCAATTGCGGAGCCATTCGGCGAAGGCTTCCACCGTTTCGGAACACTTTCCTGAATCCTCCCGCGATTTCGGAGCCCTTCGCGGAATCCTTCCGCCGTTTCGGAAGACTTTCCCGAACTCTTCCGCGCTGCGGAACCGTTCGCGGAATCCTTCCGCAATTTCGGAAGACTTTCCCGAACTCTTCCGCGCTGCGGAACCGTTCGCGGAATCCTTCCGCAGTTTCGGAAGACTTTCCCGAACTCTTCCGCGCTGCGGAACCGTTCGCGGAATCCTTCCGCAGTTTCGGAAGACTTTCCCGAACTCCTTCCGAAACAACTTTAAACAAAATTTTCGAAAACACTTAGAAAAATTTTCTATCTTTTTCGGAGCATTTCGCCGAATTTTTCCACGTTGCGGGACAACTCACGGAATCCTTCCGCAAATTTCGGAAGAGAATTCCTCCCGCAACTTCGGAAGGGAATTCCTTCCGCAAATTTCGGGCGACTTCCCGAACTCTTCCGCGCTGCGGAAAAACTCGCGGAATGCTTCCGCAGTTTCGGAGCAATTCGCCGAATGCTTCCGCAACTGCGAAAGACATTCGGGAATTCTTTCCGAAACAGACTTAAACGAATTTTTCAAACAGACTTAGGAAAAATTTGAAATCTTTCATTCATTTAACATTCGACAATCCAACTAATGTATTCACAATTAATCACCAAGCAACCAACAATCATGGGCAAGGAAACGCATAAGTATAAGGGCGTGCAAGCTTTCCTAACAATTGACTGTTCATGCTTTTATTCAGGAAATTAACAAACAGAACTCATTTTACAACAACACAGTATTCCAAGAAACGAAAATTGCCCTTCTTTAAGCATGAAACAGCAATTCAAAACAACATAAGATGGCAGAGGTTGCCCATGTTCCTTTCTCTATTTCATAGAATGCACTCAATGCAATCAAATGCAAGCAATTTGCAGAAATCCCCAACAGTGATGCGATCTTAAGGTTTCTCTAATGCATTTTTGTTTCAAATACAAAATGCATGTACACACACAATGACTTAAATTTCTGTGAAGGGCCCAACAGTCGTAGGGTTGAACCTAGAGCTCTGATACCACTCTGTAATGTCCCCTTCTCCTTAGAACAACAGGGAAGGAAACATTAACAACATACCGAGCTTTTGTAAATTTAGCCCCAATAATTTGACTCATAACGCATGCAATTTAAAACTTCCATATGCAGATTCGTTTCAATATAAACACAGCGGAATGAACATGCTAACAAGCACTCAAACAGACAGTAATTGCAATCATATCAATCACAGCAAGGAATGATTCAACATACAGAGACCCAATCTCATTCGTATGCCATGCATGGATTCTATATTAATTCATTTCATTAAACATGGGCAATTTAACATATTGCAGAATGCAAAAAGGAATAATTTATAATCCACAGAACACTTATCTTGAGAAGATGATGTCCAACGACTGGCTACGTGAGAGCAACGTTCCACCCAACCATAGATCTCTGTCCAGCCTGTATTCTTTCAGCTGAGAGATCACCCCCGAGCTGGGCTGTGTATCCACTAAGGAGGAACTAGATGGCTCACTCATAGTCAGGGTTTCACTCAAACAGCCATGCTAAGCCAACACACGGTTGGGTTTCTCAAGCATGTAATAGGAGATGGAGGAGGATGCTAGTCCACTAAGCTCAATCCCAGAGCCACATACTCTTCAAGCTAGACTCAACAATCCCATCCTCTGCTCATACATCCACAACTGGATTTCTCACAACTCTGTCACAAACAACCCAAATCCGTCACTGATTTTCTGGGCCATTAAAACTGGGTTTTCCGATGGCTTTTGGGTTAGCTATTGCTCCCAAATTCGCCCCAAGGTTCCTACCAATGGATCCCCCATTGGATTTCTCTGCCCAATACCAAATCGGGACGATTTTGGCTTCCAAAAACGTGGGTTCTCTCACAGTCGCGATTTCTGGTTTTCTCACTGTTGGGAGCTCGTTTTTGGGTGGAGAAAGATGTCCCATACTTCCACAATGGAATGGGGATAAGGATGGAGCAACCCCCAAGATGTAGAGTGACTTGTGGGACAAGTCAAAAGAGCCCATACCTACCCATACGAATTTTAGGCTGCCCATACTCCATCAAATTCATTGACTTAATTCTTCAACCATTCTCTTACAACAGGAATAAATGTCATCTAAAGGAAGTCAATGGGTTCACATAATGACAAATGGCAACCTATGGGTCACTCCCATAGCCCCCTCACCACTCCCTAGTGGATACACGTGGCCCCTTCTCATTCGTTGCCTCCGTAGCCAGCTTTGGACATTTTATATTGCCTGATGTCTAATTTACATCCTATTACAATTTCCATGGCTTAAGAGCACATGGTATCAAAATATCAAATACTTGCCCTTTAAATAAAATTCGGCTTTCACTAGCGGGGCCTTGGCCTTGAGCTCCACGCTAGGAAAACATACATCACATGTACACTTATTTACATTAAAGGCTCATATATCCTAAGGGTCGAATTGGGGTATTACAACTAGGCATATGGAAGCCCTAGTTGTGTGTGTAAAAGGCTCCAGAACCTCAAACATTCACCGCTTAATTTTTATAAGAACGTAGAATACCCAGGCCTACTTTATGTGCATTCGCTTTCATAGTTCATAGTTACAATATCAGTAGCGAAAGTAACCAAATTAAATTTTTTCACAAGATTATAAAATGGAATGTGAAAGAATTATTTTGAAACAGTGAGATGAACAGGAATTAGGAGTTTTGGTTGGCATTTTGATATTATCATTATAAGTAGGATGCTGGTTATAAAGAACCTGCAGCACACCTTGCCCGTCCTTACGCCAAAGCGATAACCATTTTTCTTTGCGATTGTAGAATTTTACGCCTTTCTGTGCTTTGAAGTCGGTTAATATCATGTATTTTATAAGAACGTAGAATACCCAAGCCTACTTTATGTGCATTCGCTTTCATAGTTCATAGTTACAATATCAGTAGCGAAAGTAACCAAATTAAATTTTTTCACAAGATTATAAAATGGAATGTGAAAGAATTATTTTGAAACAGTGAAATGAACAGGAATTAGGAGTTCTGGTTGGCATTTTGATATTATCATTATAAGTAGGATGCTGGTTTGGATTGTTAACGTCGCGTCATATATTCTTATTCATGTCTGATTATTGAACAGGATTTTCAAAAAGGATAAATGTGGCAAGAGAAAATCAAAGGCAGTCGACGAAATCACAAGAGTAGAAACTACATTCCAGGATACCAAGTGCACCACAGGCGTGCCTTTAGAAGTGAACTGGGGAGACGTATACTGCATGATAAAAGATCAGGACTTCCCTGAAACTCTTCTTGAGGAGGAATGTTTATAGCAGAACATCCAAAACTCTTGTATATCCAAGGCGGCCACACATCCAGAACTCTTCCCATGCTCAGAAGTAATTGGATGGGTTTTTCAGCATGCGAACACCGAGACAAGAGTTATAGTAGACAACAAAGGAAAGGATTTTTGCTCGTTTCACCCATCCTATGTCTCAACGGCCTACAAGTTGCCCAAAGCCCAGCAACGGCTTGATGATGCGTGGTTGGAAGGGATCCAAATGGATAATCTAGAGATGGAAAGGAAGCTGTTAATTTCAGGCTAGCAAATTAGAAGAAAGGATAGTGAGGAGTATGAGGTTCAGAATCTAAGGACCCCTTTCAGACTGATCTCTTTCATGTTAAGCATAATCTTTGGAAGACCCGATGGGATGATGTTCATGCTGCAATGGGTTCCTATCATCCACTATGTAGCTTTCAAAGGGACAATCTTCAACTGGGCTGATATTCTCTCAGATAGCCTATCGTCAGTTATAATAGCTGCACGAGAAGGATTAGTGGAGAGGAAGGCAGAATATTATATGGCCTCTTGCTTGATAGATTGTATTGTGGCGAAATACCCCTTTCCCAGGCTGGGATGCATATGGAACTCACGGGGGATTCACTAGCGAAGCAATATCATATCACGTCCATTCATATTGGGGGTTTGAGTACTCTTAAAAACCGAAAAATATATATTGCCCCATATTAAGGGGTCAAGGAGGGTTTTTAATTTGACATAGTAATATAAATATTGGGGGTTATTTTATTTGGGTGGGATGAGGAATAAACTCGAAATTGTGGGATGGATTCATACCTCCAAAATCATGAGCTCAATTCAACCCACCTAAAACTTAAGGACCCTCCATTTTTATTTGATATTGCTTATGATCCTAAGCTTTTGCATAAATATGATAATAGTGTACCAATGATAATATCGATGGAAGTCCCTTTGGTTTACTGGCCTTGAGCAATCCTCATTTAATAACTTATTTAGGCTTGGTTTGAATTAATGTTATATTGTTTTTCATCTTTAAGGTAAGAGATGTGGCCAATCGAGAGTTCTGGAATTGAACAATACTATTGTATTTTTTGTAGGCATTAGAGTAAAAGATATAACTAGTCATTTTTTAGGTTGGGGTTTAGGTGGGTATTGAGATTCAATCAAACCTTGCTCCACAACAACCAAAAAAAGTGAGATCAATCTTTCTTGGCTCACTGGAACTAAGAAAATTTAGATCAATCTTTCTTGACTAATTATTTCTTTTAACTTTTTGTATTATTCTTTAACATTTTCACATTGTCAGTTAGGAATAGTTGTTAGATTAATTTATATTTGGTACACTCATAATTGTAATTTCAGTTCTTATATGCAAGGCATTCGTCTTAATATTGTATTGGAACTGACATGAACAAAGATGAAAATCTATATTCTTATGTACATACCCTACATGTTATAGTTACCATGAAATGGTATCATATAATTTTCACCATCTGTGTATATTTATAACTATTGCATGATTGAAACCTAACAATGGATATCTTTCCCTCTCAAAGAAACTAGATATAACCCAAGAAAATGTAACTAAATGTTGTTAATTCCCTTGATTGCAAGAATAAATGTAGAGGAAGTGGAGGCAATTCATTGCATCTTGTGAATGACCCAAATCCAAGCTATGCATATGATCATATAGTGTTATTGGAAAGTAACAGAAATTTTCTATGTTCATTTGGGTTCAAACATCAATGATGTTTGTTTTGATAGGAAGGTAGGGGAGTCCATCCACGAAAGGGTTTCAATTTTGCATTATTATGGAGTTTAATTTATTAAGCTTATAGAAAACATGAGCTCTTTATGGCTATACTTGTATTTACAAGATATAAAATTGGTAGATTGATAGGATGTGGTGTGAAACATCTGCAATTCTCATCTTTTCTAAGCATTGCACTAACTATTGAACTATCATTATGTTGATCTCTTGATTGGTTTTCCTTTTACGCATTTTTCCTTCTCTAGTACTATTTCGTTGGGTCTTCTAATATCCAATGGTACAAATTGATTAGTTGCCCCTATAATCCTAGTGGGATCATTATTAAAATTATATTATTATTTTATTTAGCATCATGTTTTCTTATATTAAGATGTGTTAGGGCTCCTGTTTGTTAAAACTTGATAATATGATATAAAGGGGGTATTAAAAATGGGTTGATAAAAATGGATACCTACAATATGTGGTGAAACTAGCGGTTTTTTTAATTAGAAAGAAATATTGGGAGGGGGGTTCAACAATACAATTTTATGAGGCATTTTCCAATATTTAGTGAAATTAAGGATATTTTTTAAGATCATGTGAACGATCGTGCTATGTAACAATTTCATTCAGTGAACCCCCCGTGATGGAACTCGGTGGATGGATCAGTGTTCATTTCCTACAAAATCTTTTGGGCTCATAATTACAAAAGGGATTACAAACTCATTTGCGAGGAGTTCATCATGCCCCTATATGAATTAATCTTTAATGAAGAACCCAACTGCCTATCTGAGAATGCCATGGAAGCTTTGGAGAAATATGGTGATTTCTATTTCTCTCCAGAAGCTACCTACATAAGAATGTATAAAGGCTCCAAAGCCCCATATATCCTACCTAGGTACGCTATGGATTATATAGTCCACAAGGAGATGGTAAGACAGGTATTCATTGATGGAATTGGTAATACCCTGTATAAGGAAAAGAAAGCTACTTTTCCGCCCTTACCCTTCTATGTCAGGGCCTACAAGTTCTCAGGAATTGCAACTGTAAAATATTTTGTTGCAGAGTTGAGAAGCTTTCATTTTGGAGAAAAGAATTTTCACAGGAATGATCAGCAAGGCAAAGCTGCAGAACATTGCACAGAACTCTCCACTCCCTTTGAGTATGCTAACTATTATGATCAAGAGTAGGAAGCATATAGGGGGGTTAGCAATATGACTGAGCTACGGATTTTTCAAATGGGAAAAGGAGGGGCCAGCTCGAGCTATAACGTTGTGGGGAAAATAGATCAACAATGAGAAAAGGGTACCATAGAGACTGTTGAGGCTCTCTCGAAAGAAGATCAAAGGCTCCTGGAACAAGCCAAGAAAATCCAAGAGGAAGCTGAGAAAAGAATCAACAAGGCAAAAGAGTATAAATGCCAAGAAGAAGAGACTTTGAGAGTTCAAGCAGTTGAAGTTGAGGCCAAGAGGAAGGAAGAAGAAGAGAGAACCAGATTGGAAAGAAATGCGAAGCAGGAGGAAGAGGCATGAAGAAAAGAAGAAGAAGAAGAAAAGAAATCCCAAGAGGATATTGACCCCAAAATCCCAGACCTGCAAGACTTAGATATGGGTTCCCCCATAAGAGATCTCCCCATTCTCCCTTTTGCACCCTCAAAAGGAAGTACAGTCTCTAAACGAGAAAAGTTCGCTTACAACAAGAAAAGAAAAACCATTGTTAAAGAGATAGGTTCCAGTTTGAAAAGACCTTTTCGGTCAGACATCGTCACTACACATGAAACCATAGTCACGTGGAAAACAGAGGAGGCTGCTAAACTCCTAACATCCATCTCCATAGCCACAATTATAGTGACTGCAGACAATGTCAACATACTAGGAGATAAATTGAGTCTAGAAAATGAGAAAGCACGTTAGTCTCAGGAAGCTTTAGTCAAAAAGAAAAATTATACAAATTTGATGATCGAGAGGAATGATGCCCTCACATCTCAAAAGGAAGAATTAAATGAAACACTCCAATAGCTAGAAGTTGACAGGAGAGCTCTAGCATTACAAGTAAGGATGTTAGAGGCAGAAAAGGGAGAACTTGAAGGTAAAAACCTGAAGCTTGAATCAGAGAAGTTTGACAATATTCAAGAGATCGATGACCTGAAGGAACAATTAAAGCTGGAAAACAACAAAATGGGGGACATGAGCCCCTTCCACGAGCAAGCCTGTGAAATACTAAGAAGTACCTACGGATTACAAGAGCTCCTATAAGAGGAAATATACAAACTAAAAGCAATAATGGCCAAAGTCAATGTCGAAGCCACCAGGGTCAGGAGGAAACATGCACGCATCAGTGGAGAAATTAAGAAACACATCGAGTGGAGAGAAGGAAAATAAGAGTTCTTGACAACTCTTTTCCTCAAGTCTGTTGTTGAATACAGGACAGATGTACACACCCTAGATTATTCTAAAGATTGCGGACTAAAGTTTGCCACCGTAACCTTAGCCACTTATGAGCTGTGCAAGAATTTGTATTCCCAAATATGAGCCACACAGGAAATTTGTCGGATGGCCATGCCCCAAAAGATAGAAGAAATCCTAGATAGAGCACAACGTTTATCTAACCTATGTGAGGAACTCAAGGCAGAAAGTGAATATGTGCAGAAGCTAGATGTTTTGACTTTAGAAGACCTGCACCAATTTATCAGCCAAGCCACTATTCATAAACATTTCCTAGAAGAAAGTCTTTGGGCCACTATGGCAGAACGGATTGTCTTATCAGAGGAGCTTGCTAAACAAGAAGTGTCTCTCAAATTTATGATTCCCCTGGTTGGCATAAATATTGTAAAAGAAGCGAATCAGTGGGGAAATTATATAGCAAAGGTAGATAGGGAATTGGCAGCCAACCAAGCTTCGACCTCAGAGAGTGTCCAAGCTGTGGCTGTAGTGTTAGAAAAAACACCTCCGGTCTCGGAAGTGCCCAAGTCAACCAACGAGCCTGCTTAGGGATAGCTCAAATTCACTAACGTCTGGCTAATGAAGGCCAATGTGCCTCTTGGGTTGTTATTTTATGCATGTACCTTTGAATTATTAAAATGACTTGAGGTCTTTAACTTCCGTTCATTTTGTAAATTTATTTGGGATATTTCTTCTTTTTGTAATATCAGCACTACGAGACAAACTAGAGGAATATAAACGGTTAGGGTATAGGTGGAAACTCCTAGCGCATCTTGTAAAGCTATATATAGCTGATTAGAGGGAGATAGAAAGGACTTTTGACAGGTGAAAGGACCTTTCTGTCTTGTATATGAACTATTTCTGCTACACGAATAAGAAAAATCATTTTGGCCTGTGGAAGCCTACACAACACTTTGCTTGGAGTCTTGTTGGATAATTGTTGAACTATTTCTGCATCTTTCATACATTTCCTGTGAGATCTTTCCTGGCTATTGTGAATTAATTCTCTGCTATGAATGGTTTCATTTCCTTTGAAAAATATCTGTGTTAAATGGGTAGCAAAATGTTTATCTTTATCAAAGCTATCGTGGATAATCTTTATTTCTGCTGTAAATGCTTCTTTCAATTTAATAGCTATCTGTGAAGTTCTTGGGCACATTTCCAGTTTATTATTCATTCTTTAAATTTGCTCCTTATAAGGATAGCTTAATTTAGACTTTAAAGTAGCTTAGTATAGATTTGTTTAGCACATGCATTTAATTTAGGGCACATGTATATCATATTAAATACAAAATATATAACTGGTGGATCGGGCCGCAACCGGTAAAATAAACAAATCTTTAAACCTCACATGGTAGCCAGAACCATTAAACGGATGGATTCCCCACACCAAACAGTGGGCGATCTAGTTGGGATCACTTACTAGGGAGAATCCCTTACTGATTGATGCAGTGATATTCGAGGCATCAACAAGATCAAAGGGAAGAAGAATTTGGTGTGCAGGTTGAAAAAGAGCTTGTATGGCTTGAAGCAAGCTCCAAGGTAGTGGTATCTAAAATTTGACAAGTTTATGATAGAACAAGGTTATAGTAGATGTCATTCTGACCACTGTGTTTATTTAAAGAAGCTAGACAATGAAAGATATATTATCTTGTTATTGTATGTGGATGACATACTTATTGCAGGGTCTAACATGTAGGATATAAATGTGCTCAAAAGGAAGCTAGCTAATTTATTTGCAATGAAGGATTTGGGTGCTGCAAAGCAAATCCTTGGTATGAGAATAACGAGAGACATGAAAAATCACAAATTGGCATTGTCTCAGAGTGAGTACATACAAAAGTTGTTGGAGAGGTTCACAATGCTGAATGCAAAACCAGTAATTACACCTTTGGCCAGCCATTTCAGTCTAAGTAAGGAAATGTGTCCCAAGACACAGGAAGAGACAAATTACATGTCCAAGATTCCCTATCAATCAGTAGTTGGCAGCTTGATGTATGCCATGGTGTGCACAAGACCAGATATTGCACAAGCAGTGTGAGTTGTGAGCAGATATATGAACAATCCAGGTAAAGAACATTGGAAGGCAGTACAGTGGATTCTCAGGTATTTGAGAGGTACTACCACTCAGGCATTATGTTTTGGAGGTTCAAACACTATTCTATAGGGATATTTTTATATAGATATGGCAGGTGATAAGGATAGCAGGAGAAGCACCACAGGGTATGTGTTTACTGTAGGTGGAACAACAGTAAGTTGGATTTCGAAACTGCAGAAGGTTATTGCACTTTCAACAATGGAAGCAGAGTATGTTGCTATTACAGAGGCTAGTAAAGAGATGATTTGGTTGCAGAGGTTTATGGAGGAATTGGGTAAGAAGTAGAAGGATAGCAAGTTGTATAGTCACAACCAGAGTGCCATTCATCTTGCAAAGAACTCAGCATTCCATTCCAGTACTAAACATATACAGCTCAAGTACCATTTCATATGCTTTGTTTTGGAAGATGAACTGTTGAAGCTGGAAAAGATACATACTAGCCAGAATCCTGTAGACATGTTCACAAAGGTAGTGACCAGAGAGAAAACGAGTTCCTGCTCGGTTTCAGTTGGCCTTCTAACTTGAAGGTGAAGATGAGAAAGTTGCTAAGTCCAAGGTCCAGCAAGTGTAGTAGTGGTGGAATTGTTGTTATTAGTCTCCAAGTGGGAGATTGTTGGTTGTGGAGCCTGATCTCCAGATTTAGAGATATTATTATTCAGTTGTGTATGTACCCCAAGTTTGGTTATGATTTCTGCACGACCCTAGGGGGTTCCGGGGGCCAGCACCCCGAGAAAGGGGGTTTGGAAGCAATGCCCCCAAGTTACGGGGGTTCGGTGGCAGATCCCCTGAGAAAATGGGGGTTCGGGGGCTGTTTTCGCCACAAGTTTTCGGGCCCATGGTTTTGGGTAACCCATGGTATTTTCCCATTGTATTTCCCTTATAAAAGAAAGACATTGTAATATGGCTAGGGTGGATGTATTAGGTATTATGCATTCTAAAGATATCTAAGATCAAGAAGAGAGACTGTGAGACAGTGAAGAGGAAGTGCAACGGTTGTGCTGCAGGTTGTATCCCTTCACTTTGCTAGACAAAATAATAATAAGGACTGGCAACTTCAGTGTGGATGTAGCCCAAGTTGGGGTGAACCACGATATATCTGTGTCTCTCTTGTAATGTGTATGTGTGATTATATTTGCATTTCTGTTTATTGTTATTGCTATGCAATCCTGTTTTTCTAATAGAGGGGAGGGCGCGAGTGGAAGGGGGATGGGTAGCAGAGAGGGAGGGGGAGGAGGATGTGGAAGGGGGATGGGGTCGGAGGAGAGGGGAAACTAAGAGGGAAGAGGAGGGGTAGGGAGGAAAGAGGAGGAGGGGGGGGGTGGGGGGAAGAGGTAGGTTTTTTTGTTTTTTGTTTTTTAATTTTATTTTAAAAAATTTTAAGTGTTTTAATTTTATTTATTTTTAGTTTTTATAATTTGGTGTTTTATAATTTTTAATTTTTTTAAATGGTTTTTTTTTATATATATTTTTTAAATGATTTATTTTTAAAGTTTCTATCATTTATGTTTTATAAAATTTAAATAAATACATTTTTCGAAGAGTTTTTTAATTTTGTTTTTTTAATTGAATATTATTAGAAATTATTTTATTTTATGTAGAAAGAGTGGTGAAATAATTTCTTGAATAATTTGTGTTAAACAGAGTGCAAGTTTTTTATAGCGTTACTAAGAGATTTAATAAATATAATTTTAAATTATGACAAAATGATATAATAATGTTGTTTTTTGAAGAAGTGCGCTATCGGTAGCATTAGTTTTTAATTCAGGGCTTGATTTTAAGATTTTTGTAAACAACAATAAGTATTGTTTTGGTCCGTGTCTATATTTTTAACCACAAAAACAATGGTGCTACCAGTAGCACCACTTTTTGATTCGGGGGTTTTTTTTGGTGTTTTTTATGCAAAACTATGAGTTGTTATGGCTAGAGTTCTTATTTTGAGTATAAAGTTCTCGTCAAGTTGTATAACATGTTTATGTTGCTGCTATAGAGGTTAGTAAATAGATTATTTGGTTACAGAGGTTCATGGAGGAATTGGGTAAGAAGCAAGAAAATAGGAGATTGTACAGTGACAGTCAGAGTGTCAATAATCTTGCAAAGAACTCATCCTTTCATTCTAAGACTAAACATATACATCTCAAGTACCATTTCATACAATCTATTCTGGAAGATGAACTATTGAAGCTGGAAAAGATACACACTAGCCATAATCCCGCATACATGTAGACAAAGGTAGTAACTAGAGAGAAACTTAGTTCCTACTCGATTAAAGTTGGTCTTCAAGCATGAAGGTTAAGACGAGAAAATTTTCAGATCCAAGCTTCATAGCATAGTCTAACAAGTGCAGTAGTAGTGGATTTGTTGTGACCAGTCTCCAAGTGGGAGATTGTTGGTTGTGGAGCCTAATCTTCCTTATCCACAGGTCATGTTTCAACAATGTTTGGATCCCAGCCCATGACGGGGGTGTTTGAGGGGGCTTGCTCCCCAAAAATAGTTTCCATGGGGGCTCTAGGGGGGGGCAGTGACTAGTTCCTCCCCCCCCCCTTGGTGGGGGGTCTAGGGGGGGTAGTTACTAGTTCCCCCCCCGGTGGGGTTTCGGGGGAAACACCCTCATGGCGAAAAGTTTGAAAAAAATGCCTTGCAAAATTTTGTAATTCCATAGTCATCACTTGGTTAATAATGGTTGATTTATGGGTCCATGGTATTGGGTGTTCCATAGTATTTTCCCATGGTAATCAATCTTTAAAAGGAATCCATTGTAATACAACTGTGTATTGTAGCATTGTAAAGATGTCTGATTGTGTGAGAGAGACTGTGAGAGAGTGAAAAGGTCGTTGCAACGGATGTGCTGCAGGTTGTATCACTTCATTTGTTGGATGGTATAATAATAAGGACTAGCAATTTCTATGTGTATGTATCCCATCTTGGGTGAACCATGTTATATTGGTGTCTCTATTGTATTGTGTTTATGTGATTTATATTTCCATCTTGTTTATTGTTATTTCTTTACGATCTTGTTTTTCTAACATAAATGTTTATAGGAGAAAAGCTAGAGGTCATCCACCTTAAGATATTTGGTTTTCCAGTATATGTACATGTTCCAAAAAAGAAAAGATTGAAGTTGGAGCCTTCAGGCAAGAAGGGGATTTTTGTTGGATACAGTGAGACATCGAAGGAATATAGAATCTATATCCCTAGTTACATACAGATTGAGCTTAGAAGAGATGTTACCTTCAATGAGGATACAACCTTCAATAGATCCAGGTAGACTTATTTAGATGAGGTCCATGATGAAGAGACTGTAGCTACTAGATTTGCAGAGATAGGTACAGATGATGGTGTTCCACAGGAGCATGTTTCAGAGGACCATGATATGAAAGAACTAGAGATACCTATAGACCCACCTCAAGAAATGATTTCAAATAAGAGAAAACCAGCTTGGGTTTGAGACATTATTTAGGGTGTATAGAATTATGGTGCTCCATATGGATCCTCCATAGAATGCAAAAGACCTCGAAAATAATCCAACTATGTGGCACTATTATGTCGAACATCATTTATGCATATCCTTCCAATTATGAAGAAGTAGCCGACAAGAAAGTATGGAAGGATTCCATGATCGAGGAATATCAGTTGATTATGAAGAATGATGTTTGGGATGTGGTTCTGAGACAAAAAGGAAAGTCAATAGTAACTTCCAAATGGATCTACAAGATGAAGCATGCAACAAATGGCAGTATCGAGAAATACAAGGCAAGGTTCATGGCTCATGGCTTCTACCAGAAAGAAGGAATATATTATGAGGAGACATTTTCCCATGTGGCAAGATACACTTCAATTAGAGCTATACTTGCAATAGCTTCAAAGATGAAGTGGAAAGTACACCAGATGGACATGAAGACAACTTTTCTGAATGGTGTAATAGAAGAGGAAGTGTATGTGGAGCAACCACAAGGATTTGAGACACATGATAGATAGACACATGTGTGAATATTGAAGAAATCCTTGTATGGGTTGAAGCGAGCACCCAGAGCATGGTATGGAAAGATTGATAGTTTCCTGACAAGCTTGGGATTTACCAAGAGTAAAGCAGATTACTACCATTACTACAAGGATTTGTACGATGGATCAGTAATACTACTGTTATATGTAGATGACCTATTTCTGACAGGGAATGATAAGTTCATCATTGAATGCAAGAATAAGCTTGCTGCAAAGATCGATATGCAAGACCTAGGTATGATGCATTATTTCTTGGGTCTAGAGGTATGGAAGAAACCATATGAGATTTTACTTAATCAACAAAAATATGTTGTAGAGATCCTAAAGAGATTCAGTATGATGGATTGTAAGGCCATGCCTACACCGATGGTGACAAACTTGAAGTTATTTAGTGATACTTCATTAGAGATAGTGGATTCCACCATGTAAAGATAGATGATTGGTTCATTGATGTACCTAATGAACACGAGATTGGATATATGATTTGTTGTGAACACTTTGAGTTAGTATATGGTTGAGCTGAGATGTGTTCATTTGATTGGTGCAAAGCATGTGATGAGGTACCTGAGAGGAACGATTGATTACAGTCCCAGATATGTTTTAGATTGTGAGATAAAACTACATGGCTATGTTGATTCAGATTGGCCTGGTAGTGTCTTCGACAGGAAGAGCACTTCGGGATGTTGCTTTAGTCTGGGGTAAGCTATGATTTCATGGCACAGCAGGAAGCAAACTAATGTAGCTCTCAGTACGTTCGATTCAGAGTATATAGAAACATGTATAGCCAGTGGTGAATCCGTGTGGATTCAAAAGTTGCTTGCAGGTCTGTTTGATCTCGATTTAGAGGTGACTTGTATCTATTGTGACGACCAAAGTTGCATAAAGTTGTCAAAGAACCTTGTGTTTCATGATAAGTCTAGGCACATCGAGATCAGGTACCATTACATTTGTGATATGGTATAGAAGGGAGTTGTGGCTCTCTAGTATGTTGCGACAAACGAACAGATAGCCGATGTATTGACCAAGCCTCTGTCAATGCTGAAGTTTGAGTACGTCAGGGACAAGCTTGGAGTGGTCCAAAGAGACTTCCTTCGTGAGAGGGAGTTATGTGTTACATATATGATTCCAGGAGGCAGTAGCACACTGATTGTGGTAGCAGAGGGTGGTCATTCACATGCATGTTACCGACTAAGTCACCAGTCGTCCTGACCTTGCACAAGGTCAGGGGTACCCATTCTTCGGGATTGGAAGACCAAGCCATGTGGACTAGTGGATGCCCAAAATTCGGATTGGAGGGACAACCTGATTGGTTTGGAGGATTCCTAGGCTTGGGATATATGGATAGTGTGTGTGCACTAGATTTCCTAACCTTTGGGGTTAGATTCCCATATTATGTGTTGGGTAGATTCCTAGTGGTTCCAACCAAAGGGTTTCCTAGTTCTGTGTGAGCTATATGCCCAAATCTGTGTGAGCTAGATGGCTTCCTACTTTTGTGTGAGCTAGGTCCCTAGTTTTGTGTGAGCTAGACAAAATTCCCATATGACATAATGGGTGCTCCTGGCCTACTCTCACTAGTGAGATGTTGTGATCCTATGATCACATCCTAGATGCATGAGGTGACAAAAGGGATTGCTTGAATAGAACTTCTAGTGATGGATAGATTTATGAAAAGGTCAACAAGTGGTCAAGTACAAGATAACCGAAGCAGTGTTGAATATTGTGTCAGAAGAATACCTTCCTTGCTAAGAGGGAGTGTTAAAGTAAGAAGCATCTTTGGAATATATTCTTATTGTATCATATTGTATTTTTCATGTATTTTCTATGTAAAACCCTAAAAGAACAATGTTGTTTTGTACTTGTAAAATATGTAATGTCAAATCAAGAATATTCGAGAAAAAATGTAAGCTAAACAATATTATGTTGTCTCCTAGAGAGGTCAGCCCCAGTGATCTAGTGAGGTCTTCTCCATAAGGAAAATTCACCCAAAAGACTAGTATAAATAGGAGGGCCTCCCTCCTCATTTGGACATACACTCACAACAAGCAAATTCGCTCAAACAAAGAAGAAGAACACTATTTTGGATTATAGAAGACTCAGAGGACATCTATCTCTTGAGTTAGGGTTCGATCTATGCTTCTTGTTGATATTGTGACATTGTACTGGGTTGACAAATCTATACTAGATGTTCTACTGGCTTTTTCCCATGAAAGGGTTTTCCTAGGATAATCTTTGTGTCTTTGTATCTACTATTGAATGTCTTTCTTTCACTGATCATAATGTATGTAATTATTGTGGTATGATATGGTAAATGAGTAATAGTCTAACATACTTGCTTGAAAGCCAAAATTTCTAACATATCAATGGTATACTTCCATTGTCCAAGGAATATCTCATCTGGTCCCTGCCACACCTCTATGGCTAGGAAATAGTGCATCAATCCTAGGTCATTCATCTCAAACTCGTGGGATAACTCCCTCTTGCACCTATCAATCATAATCTCATCCCCTGTGAGAAAGATATCATCAACATAGAGTACCAGGATCAAGGTATGACCTTCAACAACCTTGTAGTAAAGGTTTTGATCTACTTCAATTTTGGTGAATCCTAACTCTTTCAAGTAACTATTGATCCTGGAATACTAGGCCCGGGGTTCCTGCTTAATCCCATAGAGATATTTCTTTAACCTGGTAATTGGTGTGAATGTCTCATCATAATCTATTCCCACTTTCCAAGAGAAGCCTCGGGCTACAAATTTGGCCTTGTGCTTTTCAATACTGCCATCTACAACATGCTTGATATTAAAGATCCATTTGGAAGTCACTATTGACTTCCCTTCGGGTCTACGAGCAATATCCCATACATCATTCTTTACAATGGATTGATACTCATCCATCATAGCATCTTTCCATACATGGTGTCCAACTGCTTCCTAAAAAATGGAAGGCTCTAAATCACTAATGTGACTCATCAAGGTTGAATATCTTAAGTATCTTTTAGGTCTCTTTCTCTCCCTAAATGTATATTTACGAGCTGCATGACCTTCTACATATTGCAAATTATCAAGAATCCATCATGGCATCTTCCGGGAAACAACTCTAGGAACATTTGTTTGCTCTACTGGATTAACATGATCAATCAGATCTACATAATCGACAGGATCTATAGACTCCCTCTAAATCTGAGCATCTTGATCCCACTCAAATATTGAGTATTAACGGGATCTTCACACCCATCACTTTTCCTCTTTCCGAACAAATATCACGTGTTCTTTGGAACAAGTCTCTTAAAGGTCATAGCACATTATCTCTCCCACAAGCCAAGATTAGTCAATTAGTTACCAACATTGCATAATCATGAAATTCAATCAAATCATATTTACATTTCAATACAATATTTGACAGAGTTTCTTATCCAATGCTTTAGCACAACATCCATCAATATCCCAAACACACAAGGGCTCATGGGTTGTTTTGCAACACTATAGGCTACTTACCCAACATATATATGCACTACATGATCCTATTCTTAGTCAGATATAAATGCATAAAAGAAAATTGTATCACATATCTACATATAAATGTTGCATGAACATTATCCTTTAAAAGAAACATTGAAGGATTTAAAGAATAACTCAAATGATAGTACAAATACTTATCTTTTTGTTTTGGCTCCCTCTTGATCTGTGCTTAATCTCTGCCTCCTTGCAGAAATCACAGGAGCCCTCATATCTTCAATTTCTTTTTGCATCCTGGATCTTCATACATCACCAATTACAGTCACATCATCTTGATATTGCAATCATTGGTGTACTCATAGAGTGTACTAGAGGAAGTATTCCTTTCAACGATTTTCGACAATTTCCCCAAGATCATCTTCTACATTCATTGACCTCTTTTGTGAAGAATATTCATGAGCATCATTATCCAAAATAGATCCTGAGAGAGTGGTAACAAGAAGGTATTCTTTTTGGATTTCTTCTTGTTGTTTTAATTTGTCTCAGGCTCTCTCTAACTCTGGAATATCTCTGAGTTCAACAACCATCTTGATAGATATGGTACAAAAACCCTAGTAGAAGAGGGTAAAAAATTGAAACTTAGACTTTGATAAAAATGAATCCACATGCTAATGCTCCCTCTCAAGGTGAGTTAGACATGCCTCCTTTTCTTCCAGATTTGAGGCCATAACAGTTCAAAATTGGAAACCCTAGTTCTGGGACCTATCAATAATTAGGTAAGAAATTTGAAATTTCTCTGAATGACGATCTGAATCCACATGAAGATGCGGCTCACTAGGGTGAGCTCAATGATATTGAGGGAGAGCTTGTTCTGTGGAAAGAAGAGATGGAAATAAGAAACCCTAGTCTCTGGTAATGGTCTCTTTCAACACTCCTCCGATACCATGTTTATTTTCATTATAGAAATATAATTTTCATCTCTTTCAAATTAATTGCCGCATAAACAAATATAGGATAACTGAAAGAATAACCATGCACATAAACAAAAATAGAGATGCAATAGTTTACCTTGGGAAAACCCAAACTCAGGAAAACCCATCAAACCTTTCTTACTCAGATATTCAGTACATAATGCAAGTACATCAGATATAAAATTCATGTATATCGATGACAAATACAGAAGTTACAAAAGAAAGAGCCCCAAAAATAAGTCTTCTACAACCCAAAGTGAACTTTTCCTTGCTTGAGCGAACTTGCTTGAGATGTGTCCAAATGAGGAGTTGTCCCTCCTATTTATACTTGTTTTTGGGTTACTTTTCCAACTGGGGCCGACTTGTCTATATTCCTGGGAAAAGTTCTCTTTTGCAATAATAAAATAAAATTTATGTCGAGTAAAATATATGCTAATATTTAGGACATTAAATTATCGAAAAGGGAGTCATAGAATTAGAGGTGTTGGAACTGTATGTGCAAGAACGAATCCTAAATTAACCTAGTCTAATCTAATGCTGGAAAACACACTAAAACTACTATAAAAGTAAACAACATGAATAGCCCAACACTTTAGGAAGAATCCCACTTCTGAGAGGTCATATCTCACAAGTTAAACCTTAAATATGTTTATTAATGACTGAGCTACCAGAAATTTAAAATGCAAGGAATCCTCGTACTAAATAACGCAAACTAGTACCGAGATAAAATAAAAAAACTAGTGCAAAAATCTACAATGCACAAGACTAAGGTAAAGAGGACAAATAAAACAAAGGAAAAAACAAACGAAATGAAAACAAACAACAATACAAACACTAACAGTATGGAACATCTACCCTACATTTACCAACACAATGATGTAAAATGAAAATTTAAGTAGCATTCGCCCCTTTAGGGACAAAAATATATGCTGCTATGAGAAGAGGAAAGTTAGAAGGAAGAAAAACATAAGTAGCAACACTACTTAGGTGAATTAACTAATTGAACGCAAATATACATTAAGGAATAAATGTCATTGTCATTCAATTAATCGATTAATGAAAATGCATGACATAATCTAAGCACAAATAATTCATTGACCAATAAAGTATCAACTAAGTGTAGCACCAAATTGCAAATAGATATAGCAAGTAGATATGCAAATATCATTCATCAAATAACAGTAGCCCTATTCAATATTTTATCAACATCAACATATAAATTTCAGATATGTATGTAATCCGAGTTGATTGATTTTATAGCAAAAGTAGAGAGAGAGCAAAAACTGAGATAACCAGTTCAAGTAGCTGAAGTAAATACTGGAAACCATCAATTTGATTTGGCATAAAATCTTTAAAAAGGAAGCTTTAAAACCAAAGAGAAATAACTTAAGATCTTGCAAATGTAAATAGTACTATATAAATATTTCTGGGTTGAGTCTAGGTTTCCAACTACCACAAAAATGCATTAATAGTGCATACAACATATCCTGACTGGTCCATAGAGTTTTTGTTTATTGGTCGCCAGAACCAACTGACATATCTCGACTAGTCCACAGAGCTTGTCAACTTACATTGCAAATTTTCGGCTGGAGGGCCTAGTCGATAGGTCGACCTCTCCTACTTCAAAATATTTCTTTTTGCTGAAGAAAGAAGGAGATGTGAAATAACTGAACAAAAGATGGATGACTATGCAAAATTTATAGATGTAGCTGGTACTGTTTATTTATGACTAGAACTGGCCGCTGCTTCTTGTTGTGCACAGACCTAAACAATTGTTTCAACCCAGATAGATAGATGGTGGTGGAAGTTTTCCCAATGGTGCAGTGATTTTTGGATGTCAATCATACGTGTTGTCAAGCTTGATAACTCAGTCATCTTTTCCTCTGTTGTCTTGCTCTACAGATGAATTAAGTCTGGACCAAATAGCTCAATTTTCTGATTGGTAGCTGTAAGCAGTGTTTGGAGATGTGGTTGAAGTTGTTCAACTTTAAAGAGGTTTTTTTGGGCTTGGCTCAACCATTTCTCTTCATTTTTTTCTAATTTATCCAATTTTCTATTTTCTATCAGAATTTGATCTTCGATGGTTCTGCTCATGGTGTCGTCAGCTACTCGGCGTTGCTGATGAAGTTTATCAATTAAGTCACTTGTGTTCCGCATTTCTGTGAATACATTGCCATAGTGTTTGTACCAATTTCGGAGAACATCAATGACACTAGATGCTTAGTCATTATACTGGTTGAGATGATCATATGCTGAATTAAATGCTTCATATTGTGTCGACATCAGGGATGTTGTTATTGTGGAATGTTCCTGTCGGTCACTGATGAGTTCTCCTCGCAATATTGACACGACTGTTTGGAATAACTGAAGATATTTATCAAGTGTGCTAGTCATGTCAGAGTTGGCTGGAAGAGAAATGACTTCTTGCGCTAAGGCCTGACACTTAGCCAAAAATACATTTTGGTCCTCTTGTAATCGGTGTATGCCATCTTCGGTTTCTAGTCGTCAATGTCGTTTCTCTCGACTAATTGCATCAGCCAGTAAGTTGATCTCTGCTTGTGTTGCTTCTTGTGGCTTGTATGTCGAGATGGACCCAAATTCGTCGAGATGTATAGATAATCGACCCATCTAAGAGATATGATCCAGATGCTACTGTTGCTGTTGCAGCTCTCTATTTTGGCGCTGTTTATCTTGGCGCTACTTTTTATTCGACTTTCGTTGAGATTTTGGAGGCTCTAGTTGCTGTTCTGAGTCTTTGTGTGTCTCAGCTGCTTCGCGTGAGACTTGTGTTTCCACTCGTGATTCGTCAATGTTTTGTTCTGCTTGTATTGAGATACTTGGTACGGCTTCTGTATTTGTTAGGAGTGCATCTCCGACCATTGGTTGATTGTCTTCTTGTTCGCGTTCCATGGCTGCTTCAGTGATTTGTGCTGTTGGCTCAGCTGCTAAAACCATGGTTACTTCAGTGATTTCTGTTGCTGGTTTGGCTGCTACTTCGAAGATTTCTTGAGCTGGTGCTTCTTGTTCTTGAATTACTTTAGATGGAGTAGTGGTTCCATCAACAGGGGAAGGGAATGACACATTAATATCTTGTGTGTCTTCGACTCGGGGAGCAGGGTTGGAAAGGGAGCTGCCAGATGGTTCTAGACTGGCGACAGGAGACAACACATCTGGTATCAATGGTTTGACTGAATTCAAAACATCGAGATTTGGGGATTGTTTTGGTATATTCATGACAGGTCGGGGAGGTGAATGGGCTTGCACCGATGGGTTGACTGGAAAAGGGATAAACTGTGAAGTTTACTCATAAGAAATCGAACTGGTAGGGTCCATATTACGTTGAATATGTCTATGATGTATACCAATTGCTTTTGGTGCTAAAGTATTCGAAGGGCTCAATAGTTTAGTTGGGTCAGCACCAAGAGAGGTGGAATTAGTTGATGGGTTATTGTCGATGAAGACAGGTTTCTTGGTCACTAAATCTTGCCAATTTGGGAACATATTGGGAATATTGGTTATGAACTACGTTAGGTATTGTTCAGTTCGAAATGTTTGATAAAAAGGGAGAGTAAGAGATTGTACAACATTTTAAAACTGAGTTAATGCTAAATGTGCAAGTGGAGTACTTACAAGTGTAGCGAAAACAGTGTCTTCCATCAAAATAGTCGAAGACATTGTGGGTGAACTTATAGTCCAGTCGATAGAATCCTTGATCATAAGCTGAGCTTTCGTTTTTGGTTGTGGTCGGATACAAGCTTCCTCAGCTTCCAAAAATCTCTTAAATTCCTCTTTGACTAGTACTTTATTTTTAGCGGCATCCTTGAGAATTTGTTTTGCACTGTTGAATAGTTCTACCTCGTCTTCCTCAGTCGGCTCCTGTATGATCATTTTTCTTTTTCCCTTGCCATGCAATTATACATTCCATGCTTGTCAAGCTTCTACTAAGTCGTCGACTAGCTGTTGAATGTTGTCACTCGTCAAAGCATATTCTGGGTTGTCGGAGTGACTTTGTTCATCTGAATGTTCGGCTGTATCCGGAGGGTCTTCATGTGGTGTAAGAGTAAGTGCTAGAGGTTCTTGTGCAACTGTAGGTTCAAATTCATATACAAAGCTGTGCATATATAGGAGGACTTCATACTCTTCTTCTTTTTCTTGATCTGTTATAGGTTCAACTACGGGGACGCTGACCTCTCGGGCCTTACCAGGAATTGTCAGTATTGTATTGCTTTGTCTGTTGAGCTCATTGAAGATTTCGTCAACAGAAGGGTAAAATTAGAGAGCTCTTGCGATGCCACCTATGCCTTGTAGGTGCCAGACCTTGGTGTGATATAGATCAAGTTGGATATGTGCCGACGGAGGTAGACTTCGTCGAACATTTTGAAGTACTCTCCATATGGTGGATACAGTTTTTAGTTTTTGAAACCAAACTTCGAGCCAAATTTTTATTGTGAAGGGGCCTAGCCGATTTTCCCCAAATGTAAAAGACTTGAAGTTTTGCATTAACATGGCTCTTTCTAGAGCAAAGTGTAGTGCCCCTAGACTACTGTAGACATTGGGAGAACCTGTTGAGTGACCCGACTGTTTGAAACATTAATAAAATAACCCTATGATTTTATTTTGAGTATATTGATGATTACGATTGATTGATATATGTAGTGCCCCTAGACTACTATAGACATTGAGAGCACCTGTTGAGTGACCCGACTGTTTGAAACATTAATAAAATAACCCTATGATTTTATTTTGAGTATATTGATGATTACGATTCATTGATATATGTGCATTTGGGTAGTTATTGTGAATGGACGATTTCATGTTGTTTAATGATTAACTTTGATATGAATGATGCTTAACGACTAGCTGTTCAATTGATTATGTGATTAGACAAATGAGTAATGATTGAGTAAATTATAGATGCTTAATGAAGCAGCAGATTTATAAATCAAATTGTGATTATTGAGGACAGTGCTACTAATTTACGTTTGTAAGAATAGTGTGTAGCGACAGGTGAAACAGTTCACCAACAGACACACAAAGGAATATAAAGGGTCGTAGAGTACGGGTAAATCACACACAGGGAGAGCGACGACGATGTCGACTTCCGACAAAATACCACGCTTGAGCAGATAAGCACTGATCCGCTTGCTGAAGAGGAAAGCGTGAGGGCATACGATGTGGGCCACGACGGAGCTGGTCACGTATGAGTTGGGGGGGCGCGCAGTGAGAATGGACTCACTCCTCAACGCCATTAGTCCGTAATAGCATGTAGACGGAGGATGGAAGGTAACGGCTCCTGAAATCCCTACATGAAGTTTCTGCAAGTCAAAACGGAAGGATTACGGCAGAAGAGCCCGACGGTGTGGTACCCTGCCGAGAACGGAAAAAGTGGACACAAGGACCCAACGATGTGGTACCTTGCCGAGGAATGGAAACTACGGATGACTGGACCCGATGGAGTGGTGCCATGTCAGGGAAATTAAATTAAGGAACAAGGAGGCCCAATGGTGTGGCACCGGAGTCCTAGTAAAAGTTGACTACTAAACTTAACTGCATTGAAAAGTATAAGTTTGCACCTAGAACATTACTTAGAAATGTATTTGAGTACTTTAGGCATTTGCACATAAATGATTAATTTGGCATTTAAATAATGTTAAGTGTTATTTAGGCATTTGCACATGAAAGGATACTTCTGATTATTTAAAAATATTATAAAGATTTATTTAGGAGCAAAATGGAATCCTAGGCATGGACACCTAGTCAACTCCACCTACACCACAAATCTAGGAGTTAAGTGAAATATCTAGGGGACAAACTTGAGCAAACATAGGGATGTTGGTGCATCTCCTAGAGAAACTGACACATGGATGGGTGAGTTTTATTAATTTATTGATTTAATAAAATGAATATTTTTGCATGAAGCGACATGTGTCGCATGAGATTTTCCTTTATAAGGAAGACATTGGGAATGGGTAAAGGACCCAGACCCTAGATGACTATCATAATTTTGAGTTACCTCATGACTTGTTGCTATTGAGGGTTTGGCTGGAAACCTTGGTGGAGGGGGAAACCCAAGCTGGGTTTCTGAATTATTGTGTATGAGCTCTACGACCCAAAGCTCGGGGGAGGCCATGCGACTGAAAGCATGAGCCTATGGTTGGGTGGCAAAGCTAACGGTTGCTTCGCCTATGGTTAAACAAGCTTTGCTGGAGGGATCCTACGGAAGACGCGGACGGCAGTGGACAAGATGGTATCAGAGACAGGTTATGGTTTGTTATAATTTGCATAAGTTATTCATTTATTTAGTTTATTTATCTAGTCATTATGTTTTCTAATCTCTTTTGTATCAAGTGGTTGTGTTTCAGGTTAAGCATGAAGGACCCTACAGGAGGGGCTCTACATTTGGTATCAGAGCCGGTCGAGCCTTGAGGGCACCGGGCTCATAATATTTAGGGTTCTTCGATGACCGTGGAAGTCGACAATGGAGTTAAGGCTGCACATTCGTGGATTTCATCCTCGATGGAGCTACTACTACAGGTTCTTCTACCGCTTATCTTTTTATAATTATTTCTTGTATTGGGATAAATTATGGTTCTCGGTTATCCTATGAAGTATTAAATCTATCTGCTGACCCTGTTTTCTAGAGGTCATTGAAAGAAATTATTAGATCGATTTATATTTCTGTGTAAATTCATTTAAAATGTATAAGTGGGTATGCTTACCCAAGAAACTGTTTACACATCTTAAATTATAAACTACAGAATAATGTTGGATCTATGCATTCTTTGATGTTTTACTTGTGCTTAGTGACAATATAGATTTCTGCCCTATACGTTTTGAATCTGCGATTACTTAAAAATCTCAAAATTTGTTAGTTACTTAGACACGGTGGTTGTCAAATTCCGTATCAAATCTTCTTTACGCTCCGTTTGATAGAGGAATAAAGACCTGCTCATAACCTAAAATACTTGAATTTTCAACTCTGTATATTCTTCTTTTATAATGCTGTGGTATACATCCATCTCCAATCGAAGATCCTTGACTATTTATAAATTCTGTAAATATCATGGATAATTCTGTAAAATGGTTATGTATCCCTATCCGATCGAGGATCCCCGTCCTATTCTAATTCTGTTATGTTTGAAAATTTCTGTAAATAACTTATATCCATTCTAGAGAGAGAGATCTCTGTTTCTTCGACTTTGTTTCACGCTGAGGTATACCTTTAACCTTTGTTTCTCCTCATCTGCGAGCCCACACATTCCCGCAGGATACTCTAATTATGTCGATCAGGAATTAGTTTAATCATAACCCTGTCACCTGGCAATAAAACTCACCCATCCATGTGTCAGTTTCTCTAGGAGATGCACCAACATCCCTAAGTTTGCTCAAGTTTGTCCCCTAGATATTTCACTTAACTCCTAGATTTGTGGTGTAGGTGGAGTTGACTAGGTGTCCATGCCTAGGATTCCATTTTGCTCCTAAATAAATCTTTATAATATTTTTAAATAACCAGAAGTATCCTTTCATGTGCAAATGCCTAAATAACACTTAATATTATTTAAACGCCAAATTAATCATTTATGTGCAAATGCCTAAAGTACTCAAATACATTTCTAAGTAATGTTCTAGGTGCAAACTTATACTTTTCAATGCAGTTAAGTTTAGCAGTCAACTTTTACTAGGACTCCGGTGCCACACCATTGGGCCTCCTTGTTCCTTAATTTAATTTCCCTGACATGGCACCACTCCATCGGGTCCAGTCATCCGTAGTTTCCATTCCTCGGCAAGGTACCACATCGTTGGGTCCTTGTGTCCACTTTTTCCGTTCTCGGCAGGGTACCGCACCGTCGGGCTCTTCTGCCGTCATCCTTCCGTTTTGACTTGCGGGAACTTCATGTAGGGATTTCAGGAGCCGTTACCTTCCATCCTCCCTCTACATGCTATTAGGGACTAATGGCGTTGAGGAGTGAGTCTGTTCTCACTGCGCGCCCCCCAACGCGTACGTGACCAGATCCGTCGTGGCCCACCTCATACACCCTCACACTTTCCTCTTGAGCAAGCGGATCAGTGCTTATCTGCTCAAGCGTGGTATTCTGTCGAAAGTCGACATCGTCGTCGCTCTCCCTGTGTGTGATTTACCCATACTCTACGACCCTTTATATTCCTTTGTGTGTTCGTCGGTGAACCGTTTCACCTGTCGCTACACACTATTCTTACAAACGTAAATTAGTAGCACTGTCCTCAATAATCACAATTTGATTTATAAATCTGTTGCTTCATTAAGCATCTATAATTTACTCAATCATTACTCATTCATCTAATCACATAATCAATTGAACAGCTAGTTGTTAAGCATCATTCATATCAAAGTTAAGCATTAAACAACATGAAATCGTCCATTCACAATAACTACCCAAATGCACATATATCAATCAATCGTAATCATCAATATACTCAAAATAAAATCATAGGGTTATTTTATTAATGTTTCAAACAGTCGGGTCACTCAACAGGTGCTCTCAATGTCTACAGTAGTCTAGGGGCACTACATACACCCCTACTTATTTAGAACTTTGTCTCGAAGTTCAGAATAAATGTAGAAGTCTATGACGCATCTCAGTTGCGTCCTCTCAAATCGTAAAGCTAGGACCCACTGCACTTTGACTTGATCAATTAAGGTTAATCATTAAGCAAGATGTAATCAATTAATTATCCCACTCTACATATAATTTAATTCATTTATCAATTATTGTCGTCAGTCACATCTTCAGGTTTTCCTCAAACATTTAAGACATAACAAGGCTCAAGAGACCACTATATCGAAGTTGTTCAGCCGAGTCACTTGACAGGTGCCCTTAAGGTCCATAGTCATTCTAGGGGCATTACACAAAGTCTTTATTTCCTGATGGTCCCAGATGCGTCATGGAAATCCATATAATTAGAGATGGGTACCGAATGGCCACTTTATCATTTTGACATTTGGAGCATATCATCCGGATAATGTCAACTAAGTAGTTTTCCCAGTTCTATTGTTTGCCACTTACTGCCATGTTCAGTACTTCCTATAGCATTTCAATTTTTAGATCCGAACTGCAACCCGAAGTTGATAAAGCGGTCGAAACGATTCGAGTAGCTATCTTATAATTTTCATATTTCATGTGACTTATCACTAACCCTCGATAAAAAAATTTCCATTCGGGTGCTCTGTAAATTCTTCAATCAACTCTAGCCTATGTCGAATGGGTACGTCTTCGCCTTTATTTGACAATCATGTAATCTTGTAAATAAGTGCACCATTTATCTCAACCGGGTTATCAAAATAAAATTTTCCATTATGATATTTGCTAACTATGAATTGAGCAATAATATACTTGATTCCGCTAAATGATTCAAGCAGAGGCGCTTGCATGTAATTCAGAACTGTAGCAGCGCGCAATTTTGCAGCTTCTTCTCTCCAATGTCCTTTTGAATCTTTTCCCCAAATTAGAATGTATTTCCATGTTCTTCGCCAATGTGACCCCTGTACCTTAGCATTTCGAACCTGCTGCAAGCAGGTTCGCAACGGTGATTGGGCTATTTCTAACTCGCGGACTTTAGCTGCGACTGAACGAGTGGTTGTCTGAACCCTCTTGGGTGCCATGGTTTCTATGCAATTATAAAGATCGTAGATGTTTTTTGGTATTTCTTAAGTCTGGTTTTCCAGTTCTTGTAGAAGAGTATCCAGGAATCCTCAACTTCGGGATTTAAAGAAGACAAGCTTGGCACGTGTCACTGTAAAGTAGATGGGTGTAATAAAGAGTGATTTAACGACGGAGTTAATTTTGATTGACAGGCTATCCGTGCCTCATTAAGTGGATGCTTTGCATTTATGTTGGAAGGTTGTCGCCTTCTATATTTTATCTAATCATGTCGGGCATGGCTAAGCTGTCAATTGTGATGAATATGGTGATTTCGACTTGTACGCGTGGTGACTTGGAAACTTCCATCTTGAAAGCCTTGGTGTTGTCGACGCATAGCGTTGATATAAAATTTGGTGGATCTTCGACGAGTTACACATGTGGTTTACCTTCGACGAGTTACAGATTTGGTCGACCTGATTTTACCTGATTTTCGACCATATATACTGCGATCATGAAGTTTGAAGTTATCTACAAAGTGGATGGTGACAAATAAATTATTTTTATATACATTTTTTCCGTTTCTGGTTGTATAGGTCAGAATACAATGTAAACTGGTTTTGTGGTTACGCCAATTTGGCCTCTCTGCAACTTTAAGTTACATTTTGGGTGCTCACATCCAAGAGGTGAAATTCGTCAAATCTAGAAACGGGTCGAAACAATATGCGACCAAAAGAGAGTTTTGATTAATACATTTGGCATAGTATATGTTAAAGTTGAGTCTGGTCGACTTTTAGAGTGTTTTGGCATACTCGACAGGAAACTGCACAAGTCGGTGAAGAGTGCTCGACTGCTTTGGCATAGCTGACAAGCGATTGCAAGAAGACGAGCTCGACACGTTTGACTATAAAGTAGATGGGTTTAATAAAGAGTGATTTAACGATAGAGTTAAGTTTGATTGGTAGGTTATCCGTGCCTCATTAAGTGGATGCTTTGCATTTATGTTGGAAAGTTGTCGCCTACTATCTTTTGTCTGATCTTGTTGGGTATGGCTAAGTTGTCGATTGTGATGAATATGGTGATTCCGAATTATACGCGTTTGACTTGGAAACTTCCATATTGAAATCCTTGGTATTTTCGACGCATATGGTTGATATAAAATTTGGTCGATCTCCAATGAGTTACACACGTGGTCAACCTTCGATGAGTTATAGATTTGGTCAACTTGATTTTACCTGATTTTCAACCATATATACTGCGATCATGAAGTTTGAAGTTCTCTACAAAGTGGATGGTGACAAATAAAAAAAATTTATATACATTTTTTCCGTTTCTGGTTGTATAGGTCAGAATACAATGTAAAGTGGTTTTGTGGTTACCCCAATTTGACCTCTCTGCAACTTTAAGTTACATTTTGGGTGTTGACATCCAGGAGGTGAAATCCGTCAAATCTATAAAAAGGTTGAAACAATATGCAACCAAAAGAGAGTTTTGATTAACAAATTTGGCATAGTATATGATAACGTTGAGTCTAGTCGACTTTTAGATTGTTTTGGCATAGTCGAGAGATGATTGTACAAGTCGGTGAAGAGTGCTCGACTGCTTTGGCATAGGTGATAGGGAATTGCACAAGTTAGTGAAGAGTGGTCGGAAGACTCTTTCCAAAGATCGATTGATTATGATGATGAAAGATGTTATGGTCGAGGTAACCAACAACTTCTGTAAAAATTTAGTCCCATGTTAAAGTATGGTCGAGATCTGTTGGTCGAACTCTCACATTATGGTCGATTTGGGTATTCGAGAAAAAAAAATGTCGGCTAGATTCCTCGGTCGAGTGCACTAGAAAGTGACTTTATCTATATTGTATTTGGTCGACCACTCCAGGTCAATACTTATTTTTGGTCGAATTGTAAAATATGATCAATGCCTATGAAGGGCATGTAATCAAGATGACTTATTCAGTCGCATCTGATGTTTATCTTAGACATTAATTATTTAAAAATATGGTTGATTTAGCATTGTCGGGACATGTAGTTTGAGTCTATACATCGTATGGTCGATACAAAAAAATATATGCTATTTGGTCAAGTGATAAGTCATTTTATTTGAGAATATTCGACCAAAAGAAAGTTTTCGTCGATACATGTGGCACAGTATATGTTAAAGTTGAGTCTGGTCGAATTTGAAAAATGGTCGCCAGATAAAGTGAATACAGATAAAGTCACTTTATAGTGGACTCGACCAAACTTGAGCATCGACCAAAGTCGCTCTGTCCATATCCTTCTGATAACTGCGGGAGCTCAAAAGGCCATAACGAGGCCCAGAAACATTTTGCAAATGGTATTAGAAAGAAAATGGAAGAATCTCTTTAGGAAATAAATTTATCAGCATATTGAAACGTTTCAGACAGACTATAAAAGAAACAATATGTGCAAATTGAAAAACTAATAATAAATTAGCACAGTAACATTTTAATCCTGCATTTGTTATGGGATGATTTAATTCAACTGAGGTGGTCATCAAACTACTTTGGTATTGTTGATAAGCAACTGCACAAGTCGATGAAGAGTGGTCGACTGCTTTGGCATACCCAACAAGCGATTGCACAAGTTGGTGAAGAGTGGTTGGGAGAATCTTGTCAAATATTGAGTGATTATGCTGATGAAAGATGTTATGGTCAATTTGTCTCGTTAGTGCCTAGGTCGCCTTCACGTTCAGGTCAACAAAAGCATGCATAATTTTATCAATGCTTTTCATTCGAGAAAAACAAATGTCAGCAAGATTCCTCGCTTATAGAGTGAATGGAAAACGACCATGTGTTTTGCGATGGTTCGTCAATTTAAGTTTCTCTTCATCGAGGTTTCCTGTCACTTCGTCGCATAGTATATGTTAAAGTTGAGTCTGGTCAACTTTAAAAAATGGTCGGTAGAGTGTTTTCATGGGCGTCTCAGTAATATATGGTTGATGAGAATTGTCAAATTTGGTCAAGTATAAGTGATGTATGTCGTCGACCACTTTGGTCGATCCTCAAGTTTGGTCAAAGCAAGTTTGGTTGAGTCCACTACAAAGTGAATTTATCTATATTGTATTTTTTCAACCACTACGGCTCAATACTTATTTATGGTCAAACTGTAAAATATGATCAATGGCTATGAAGGGCATGTAATCAAGATGACTAATTCAGTCGCATATGTTGTGCATCTTATGAACCATGTATTATCGATACGACCATGAAAACACTCTACCGACCATTTTTAAAAGTTGACCAGACTCAAATTTAACATATACTTTGCAACGAAGTGACAGGAAATCTCGATAAAGAGAAACTTAAATTGACGAACCATCGCAAAACATGCGGCAATTTTCCATTCGCTCTATGAGCGAGGAATCTAGCCGACATTTCTTTTTCTCGAATGAAAAACGTTGATAAACTTATGCATGCTTTTGTTGACCTGAACGTAAAGCTGACCTGGGCACTAACAAGAAAAATTGACCGTCTAAAGAATATGTTCTATCGGCCATAACATCTTTCATCAGCATAATCACTCGATATTCGACAAGAGTCTGCCAACCACTCTTCACCAACTTGTGCAATCGCCTGTTGGGTATTCCAAGGTAGTTGACCACTCTTCACCGAAAAAAATGACTTATTCTAACAAACATCGACCATATTTTTAAATAATTACCCGACTATCTGTGTTTATTTACCAGCCAAAGCGGTCGGCGTGAAGCGGTCAGCATGAACTCACAAAAATCTGCGACATTGTCGGCGCTCCACAGTGAGTGGGAAACGGCCAAAGAAACTCAAATAAACAAAAAAATAATTACCTGACTATCTATGCTAATTTACGAGCCAAAGCGGTCGGCGTGAACTCACCAAAACCTACGACACGGTCGACGGTCCACGGTCAGCGTGAAACGGCCAAAGAAACTCAAATAAACAAAAAAAAATGCAAAATGGTGCGATGGTCAGTGTGAATCGACCGTGTAAACATGAAGTCTCAAAATTGCTGCCACACGGTCGAGGGACTGCGTGAAAGGGGCAACGTAATTCAAATAATTTTGACAACATGGTCAACAAAGATGGTTGAAGATAAAATATGAGTTCTCTTGTAGAGAAAGCTATAACAGTCAGAAATATTTGGGGCAAAAGCGGAAAACACGTGGCTAGATTCCATTCACTCTATAAGGGAGGAATCTAGCAGACGTGGATGGCCATGCTTCTCGCTGGTGAAATGCCTTCGGCATAATTAAGACATGTAAAATATATTAAAAAAATATGAAATATTAAACTAAAATATGCACATTAAAAGTCAAACATAATTAAATACACTTTTTTTTTAATGAAACGTGACATCACATAAGACATGGGATTAATGAATATGACAAAGAGTAGATAAAGTAAACAATATTATATTGTAAATGAAAAACTTCACAGAGATATAAACATATAAACATTTGATAACATGACATACCTAAGATCTGGAAATTACCTTCAATTTCAATGCTTTACAACATTTTAAAAGGAATGAAGTAAACGAATTTAATGGATGGTTCGCAACAATAATACTTAGAAGATTATGGTGAGCTTGTAGCAAATTGAAGTGGATATGGTTGAAGAAGCAGTTTTGGAAAGGAATGCAATCAAGAAAAGAAAAGAACATATGGACAGAGATATAACCCAATTTGATGTGTTATGATCGTGATTTAGGGTGTTTTAGCACTTAGAAATTTTGTGTTCAATTTGCTTAACAAATGAATGGAAGTGCTGATGATAATTGTGAATTGAAATGGTGTAAGCATTAGACAAAACAATATTTACAACATAAGTAAAATTACATGATCAAACAGATTTTTTTTTGTACAAATGAGGCATGTGTTCTGAGGTTTTAGCAAACCAAATCCATAAATTTAACTTAGTTACAGGAATGATTTAAAAAGAATTCAATGGCCTAACTAAACAATTCGTATTCATAGTTTGAAATTGAACAAAACAAAATGAAAATGAAAGCATTCATCTTAAAACGATGGAAACAAACACATCAACTTCTATGAGATCTCGTTTACCAAACTAACAATACCGATTCAAAATTACGAAATTAAAAACAGAGCATATGAACATTGAAAACTTATTTGATGGATGCAAACACAAATTGATAGGAATGAAGTACAGATGCACGCAAACTACAAGTGCCCCCCTGCATATGTGGCGATATAGCTATACTACACTATCAACACAACCTTGAACGCATCAAGAGTTCCAAGAATCAATTCACCTACTATGAAATGGCCACAGAGCTATACTACGCTATCAACACAACCTTGAACACATCAAGAGTTGCAAGAATCAATTATTCTATTAAGAAAGTAACAAAGTTTACAAATATATAGGCAGTACCATGCTCATTCTTTTGGATCCTTCCTAACAGTTCTTTCTAAAAATAAAAGCAAGATCTGTCAATCCATATAGCACCACTTACATTATCAAATATCTATTGACATAACCTTAAACACGCCACCTTCCAGAACCGTCTGCCATTAAAACCTGGGAAATTCCATCTCAATCAGAGGAATATTCCCACAAATATGTTCAGTTTCTAGGAAAACGGCTTGTGTAATAGCTAAATGGGTCCGTTTTGGAAATGGGTTTTCGGTGGTTTTGAAAAATTCATTACCACTTGCTCCTAAAAGGAATCCGAAATTATCTTCTTAAAAAATGACAGGAAATATCAGCGATAGTCTTCATAACAAGAAGATCCTTATTGTATCCTTCATACGTAGCATGTAGGTGGAACTGTCCCTAGCTATTAATGCCAGAGGGTAAAATATAACGAAATATAAATGCCATCATTGATGCATGGTAACGATGGACAATCTTCCTTCTTTCATTTTACTCTAATCCACATTGTTATCACTTCTACGATCTGCATGGTATTCCCCCCGTTGCATTAACCATATTTGAGAGAGCACAATGTTAGTTTTTCATCATTTAATTCAATAGATCTAGGATCTTAACTGAAATAAAAACATGTACAGCATATCAAGCATAAGAGACAAGAGACACAAAACATTTCACCGGGGAAAACCAAGAAGGTGAAAAACCCCACAACTTCCTCAGAGATAGAATAAGCATCAATACAAGGATCACCATGATCAAACCCAAGAGATAGATATCTTCAGCAGCATGCTCCTCCACTTGTGTGCACTCCTCCTCTCTCTCACTAATGAGAAGTGAGTGAATAATGGAATGTATAAAATGAGAGAGACACGCTCTTTATTTATACACTAACTTTCACTTGACCTCTACTCAACTAGGTCGGCCTCAACTTAACCACTTAACATAATCCTGACTGGGCCGACCCTTACTAGGGTGGTCTAATAACCCTTTGACCCACATGAATCATACAGGTCTGACCCCATCAAGGTGGTCTAATAACCCATCAAGTATAAGTTACGACACTTACAATATAACTTGCGACACATGCAAGTAGAACTGACAACACATCCAATCAAAGGAATAATACATCTCCATTGGGGATACAATAAAGTACAAATACAATAAACAAGTGAATATCTTCTGAAGTTACAAATACATCAACACTCCCTCTTAACTAGGAAGGTATTCTCTTGACACAAGTCAACAATACATATAGGCACAAGTCTTTAATTCTGGAGCTGGATCATCATCATTGGATCATAGAGCATCATCATCATCACTGCTGTTGTACTCGACATCTCGATCACTGGGCTATCTCATAATTCTTCTTGTCATAGGAAGTTCTACAGAGCCATCCCTTTTTCATGCTATATGTAGGCCCACCTCCTGTAGGTCTTCATCAATACTGGCCATACTGTGGAATCCTCGGAACTTATTACGTGCGTCACAATGCCTCGAAAGAGTATCCTAGGATCCTTTATGTGCTGAAGCATGAATGGCAAGATCTCCCAGGTCAACTTACATGTGACTCCCACCACATTGCCATAAAAGAGTATCCCAAGATCCTTTATGTGTTGAAGCACAACCGACAAGATCTCCTAGGTCTACTTACATGTGGTCACCACAAAGCCTTCAAAGAGCATCGTAGGAATGATTGCAAGCGTACTGCTCAACCTATCGTATCTCCCAGGTCTAGTTATATGTGGTCATGGAAAAACCTCGAAAGAGCATCCCAGGACTGATTATGAGTGTATTGCTCAACCTATCGGATCTCCCAGGGTGCTATTATATGCCATAGGTCAAAGCCTTGAAAGAGTATCCCAGGATCCTTTATGTGCCGCAGCACGACTGGAAAGATCTCCTAGGTCTAGTTACATGTCCTCCTAGAGCAATGCCTCGAAAGAGTATCCCAGGATCCTTTATGTGCTGCAGCACAACTGGAAAGATCTCCCAGGTCAACTTACATGCTCATCTGCACAACTTGTCCACGGCCACATAGTATCAACCTGATACTCACCATACAGAATCCTGATGTACATGATCATCCTGATCATCATCATAGCATCATCCTGATACTCATCAAACATGATCATCCTGATCATCATCACTACATCATTATGATGCATGTCATCTAGTGCATCATCCTGATACTCACCACACATGATCATCCTGATCATCATCATTGCATCATCCTAATGCATGTCATATACATCATCCAACTGATCATACAAAGCATCCAATTGATCCATATCAATATACATGATCCAACTAATAATACAAAGCATCCAACTGATGCATATCAATATACATGATCCAACTAATCATACAAAGCATCCAACTAATGCATATCAATAGATATGATCCAACTGATCATACAAAGCATCCAACTGATGCATATCCAAAGCAGTAACTCGAGCATCATCCTAATTCTCATCACATAGCGCTTACATCCACATCCATAGGAAGGATCCTCCTCTCACCATGGTTGGAATGGATCCTGCAAATGTGTCCCATCACTTCTTCCTCGAAGTATCTCCAATCTTAAGAACACCAAGCCTCTCTCTGAAGTACTCAAACTTCACTCTGGTTAGTGGTTTCATCAACACATCTGTAACCAGCTCATCCGTCGCAACATACAGGAGCTTCACTGCTCCTCTTTGCACCATATCCCTGATATAGTGATATTTGATCTCAATGTGCTTCGACCTATCAAAGAACACCGAGTTCTCAGACAACTTCAGACAACTCTGGTTGTCACAAAAGATACCAGTAGCATTCAACGGGAGATCAAAAAACTCATACAGTAGCTTCCTAAGCCATACTGCTTCACAACTAGCCGAACAAGCTGTGACATACTTTGCTTCGTTTGTCCTCAGTGCTATGCAGGACTTCTTCTTGCTAAACCAAAAGATCACACCTGATCCCATATTGAAGCAACATCCAGAAGTGCTCTTCCTATTTGTAGCACTTCCTTCCCAATCTAAATCAACATAACCGTCTAGGTTAAACTTTTGATTCGCATCATACTTGAGCCCATAATCAATTTTACCCTTCAGGTACCTCAAAATATGCTCTACAGCAACTAGGTGAACACCTCTGGGATCCATCAGGAACTAGCTCAATGTGTTCACCGCAAAGAAAATATATGGTCTCATGTTCATCAGGTACATCAAGGACCCAATCATCTGACGATACACCGTGACATCAACCGGATCAGATGAAGCATCACACAGAAGCTTTAGGTTCGATGCCATAGGTGTGGCCATGGCCTTGCATTCCATCATCTCGAACCGCTTCAGGATCTCTACTGCATACTTCCCTTGTCCAAGGAAGATTCCATCTGCACTCTGCCACACCTCCATGCCTAGAAAGTAGTGCATCATCCCCAAGTCCTTCATCTCGAACTCAGCAGCAAGCTTCCTCTTTGTATCGACAATCAATCTATCCTCACCTCTAACAAATAGGTCATCCACATACAAAAGTAGTATCATTGGATTACCTTCCTCAACCTTGTAGTAAAGGTTGGAATCCACTTTACTCTTGGTAAAGACAAAACTGGAGAGAAAGCTTTCTATCCTACCATACCAAGTCCTAGGAGCTTGCTTCAAACCATACAAGGCTTTCTTCAATCTGCACACATATGACTCCCTGTCATGTGTCTCAAAATCGAGTGGCTTCTCCACGTACACTTCCTCTTCGACTACACCATTCAGGAAAGTTGTCTTGACATCCATCTGGTGTATCTTCCATTTCATCACTATAGCCAGAGCAAGTACTGTTCTGATGGAAGTGTATCTGGCTACAGAAGCAAAAGCCTCTTCATAATCTATTCCCTCTTTCTGGGAGAAGCCATGAGCCACAAATCTCGCCTTGTATTTCTCTATGCTACCTCTGCAGCATGCTTGATCTTATAGATCCACTTGGAAGTCACCACAGAATTCCCTTCTGGTCTTGGGACCACATCCTAAACATCATTCTTCATGATCGACTAGTATTCTTCAACTATTCTGGAACAAATGTTGTTGTCCTTCTTTTGTAGGTGATTGTACACAATCTTTCCTACAAGTCAAATTCAATTGCATGATTAGAAACTTCTCATAGTTTTTAGAACAAAATCTTACACATAAGAATATATGTCACACAGTCATGCAATTATCTTAGCCAATGCTTCAATACAACATTTATCCATATCCTGTCACTTTATAGATGCCTTCCATCTCTACCAAAACATTGTTAAGAGTGTGCACAACTCCCAACATGTCAGCAAAGAGGTTTCATTCTAGATAAGTAGCAATGGAATGTTGTACAGTACCATAGGCCACTTACCCATTACTTGTATATTAGTAGTATCTTGTTCATTAATGTAACTTTTCTAATATGCATCTAGGAACATAAGTATGTATGTGACTGGACAACATCATTTAAGTAATCATATAATAAATGACAATTCAAATACTTATCTTTGTTTAGATGTAGGGTGGACTCCCTATCAATCTTTGCTTCCTTGCAGGAACTACTGAAGTGTGCTCCCTCTTGATCTTTGCTTCTTGGATTATCTGTCCTTGAACTTATATCCATTTGGGACCACTATGCATTCTTAAGTGTGCACTAGTGTCATCATTGTGTTATCTTGAAGAACTCATACATAACCATATATACATTAGTATAATCTCAATACTATCAAAACATTATGATTCTAAATAATCTTAAATATGTATGGTCATGATCATTTCATACATAGGTAATAAGAGTTAGTATTCAAGGTTTCAGGGAAGACTTCTTTTACTCATGTATATTCTTATTTGACCATAGGACTCTTCTAGTTAGTCATATCATCAATCAAAGTAAGAAACATAATATGCATAAACCCTTGATTACTTAAACTTCTAACTTTCATTATCATTCATATAAAAGTATAATATCCTAACACAAGGTAGGATTCTGACTTGATATAGGAAAAACATACCTAGAATATCATGTTAGCTAGTTATGTCTAACATACCCAAACAATGTCTTCTTGTTCTCTTCAATGACTTGTGCTTAGTAACCTGTATAAATCATAAGTTAACCATTGTAGAACCAAATTATACATACCTCGTAAGTGGAGCTTCTATGTGATCCATGAGTCTTTGTCTTCATGTCACCATGGTCATATGTTCTTGATCGAGAACTTGATTTGTACTTTCTTAATGTACCTTTCATGTTAGCAGACAACATCAACCTCATACAACACCATAGTTTATTAGTACAATCATAAGTGCCATAACCCTAATCAATGAATGTCTTCTATCATTCACATGCATTCATACTTTTACTAGGGTGATAAGACAAGTCTAAAATTAATCAATATTGTACTTACCTCAATAATATGAAGACAAACATATCATAACCTTAATCATGAATAGATTTAAAAAAAAACATACCTGTATATCCTCAAGTCATACCTGTCGAGATTGCTTGTAGCATTCTTAGGTAAGGCCTTAGCCTCATCTCCCTCTGGAACTGGAACTTCTTCACTTATGCAAGTGTCCAATTCATTCTCCTCAAGGGTTAACCCAATCCACTTTGATTTGCTAAGACTAGATCTGGAGCTGGATTAGGGTTTGTTAGAGAAACCCTAAAAATTCACATTTTGAATTTCAAACTTTAGAATGGATGAGAAGATGTGCTTTGTTGAGCTGATAAAGCTGGTATACTTCAATTTTGAAATCTCCAAAATTTGACCCCTCAAAATTGCCTTTGAAACTTCCATATCTTCTAGACAGGGTCCCGAACTAGGGTTTGATAAAGCCCGGTCTTCTGCCCATCCAAAATGTTTGATCTTGTGTTCAAAAGTTTGATTTTTTTGAGGACCTTCCATCCATGGTCACATATTTCAAAACTTCCAATTTTTGCAGAAGCCCTAATTTTCCACCTTTCCAATCAAAATCCCGAACTAGGGTTTGATCAAGCCCGACCTTCTGCCCAACCAAAAAATTCAATCTTGGTCTCTAAATTTCGATTTTGATGAGGAGCATTCAGCTATGGTCTTTGATTCCAAATGTCCCAACTTTATCCGAAGCCCTAAATTCCCGCCACAGTGATAAGCCAAGAATGAAGGTGCTCAAAATCCAATTCTGTTTTAACATAAATATGCACCTTATTGTTTCTGGTGCATCTCTGAAATTACGAAACCAATGTTAGAAAAACAGGATCGCAGAGCAATAACAATAAACAAAAATGCAAATATAATCACACACACATTACAAGAGAGGCACAAATATATTGTGGTTCACCCCAACTTGGGCTATGTCCACACTGAAGTTGCTAGTCCTTATTATTATTCCATCCAGGAAAGTGAAGGTATACAACCTGCAGCACAACCGCTGCACTTCCTCTTCACTATCTCATAGTCTCTCTTCACAAATCTCAGAGATCTTTACAATGCATAAAATCTAATACATCATTCAACCCTAGCCGGGTTACAATGTCTTTCTTTTATAAGGGAAATACAATGGGAAAATACCACGGGTTACCCAAAACCATGGGCCCTAAGCATCAGGCCGGGATCATAACCAAACCTGGGGTATGGACACGGCTAAATCATCATCTATGAGACTGGAAGATCTAGCTCCACAACCAACAATCTCCCACTTGGATACTGATCACAACAACTCCACCGCTATTGTACTTGTTGGACCTTGGACTTGGCAACTTTCTCATCTTCACCTTCATGCTAGAAGGCCAAATGAAACCGAGCAGGAACTCAGTTTCTCTTTGCTCATTACCTTTGTGAACATGTCTGCAGGATTCTGGCTAGTATGTGTCTTTTCCAGCTTCAACAGTTCATATTCCAGAACAGAGCGTATGAAATGGTACTTGAGCTGTATATGTTTAGCCCTGGAATGGAACGCTGACTTCTTTGCAAGATGAATGGCACTTTGGCTATCACTATACAACCTGCTATCCTTCTGCTTCTTACCCACTTCCTCCATAAACCTCTGCAACTAAATCATCTCTTTACTAGCCTCTGTAACAACAACATACTCTGCTTCTGTTGTTGAAAGTGCAACAACCATCTGCAGTCTCGAAATCCAACTTACTATTGTTCCACCTACAGTAAACACATACCCTGTGGTGCTCCTCCTGCTATCCTTATCACCTACCATATCTGCATCAACATATCCCTATAGAACAATGTCTGAACCTCCAAAACATAATGCCTGAGTGGTGGTACCTCTCAAATACCTGAGAATCCAGTGTACTTCCTTCCAATGTTCTTTACCTGGATTGTTCATATATCTGCTCACAACTCCCACTGCTTGTGCAATATCTGGTCTTCTGCACACCATGGCATACATCAAGCTGCCAACTACTGATTGATAGGGAATATTGGACATGTAATATGTCTTTTCCTGTGTCTTGGGACACATTTCCTTACTTAAACTGAAATGGCTGGACAAAGGTGTACTTATTGGTTTTGCATTCTGCATTCTGAACCTCTCCAACACCTTTTGTATGTACTCACCCTAACACAATGTCAATTTGCGATTTTTCCTGTCTCTTGTTATTCTCATACCAAGGATTTGCTTTGCAGCACCCAAATCCTTCATCACAAATGAATTAGCTAGCTTCCTTTTGAGGACATTTATATCCTGCATGTTAGACCCTGCAACAAGCATGCCATCCACATACAATAACAAGATAATATATCTTTCATTGTCTAGCTTCTTGAAATAAACACAGTGGTCAGAATGACATCTACCATAACCTTGTTTTGTCATAAACCTGTCAAATTTTAAATACCACTACCTTGGAGCTTGCTTCAGGCCATACAAAATCTTTTTCAACCTGCATACCAATTTATCCTTACCTTTGACCTCATACCCTTGTGGCTGCTGCATATATATCTCTTCCTCCAAATCCCCATTGAGAAAGGTTGTTTTTACATCTAACTATTCAAGATGAAAATCTTCTACCACCACTAGACTTAAGATAGTCCTAATTGAAGTCATCTTAACAACATGAGAAAATATTTCATCAAAATCAATACCTTTCTTCTGTGCAAACCACTTTACAACAAGTCTAGCCTTGTACCGCTTCTTTCCTCCTTCTTCCTTCAACCTGTAAATCCATTTGTTCTGCAATGCTATTTTACCAGTAGGTAAGTGAACCAGATCCCAAGTATAGTTTCCTACCAATGAGTCCATCTCCTCATTCATGCCTTGCTCCCACTTCTTTCTAGTTTCCACCTACATTGCTTCTTCATAACATTCTGGTTCACCAGCATCAATCATCAACAAATAATACATTGAAGGAGAGTATCATTCAGGGAATCTACTTAACCTGGTAGATCTTCTTACAGTTGCAGGAGTTTCAGGCACTTGCTGCTGTTCTTGATTTTCTGGCACCTATGGAACTTAATTTTCTGTAATTTCATCAAGTACTGTGTACTCTATGTTTTCCTTTTCCTGTTTCTTTCCTTGCAACTGATCTTTATACATGACCTTTTCATTGAATATGACATTTCTACTTCTAATTATTTTGTGATTTTCATAATCCCATAAACGATAACCAAAATCATCAACCCCATATCCAATAAAGGTACATTTCTTGGATTTAGCTTCAAGCTTTGTTCTATTTTCTTTATCAATATGGACAAATGCTTCACAACCAAACGTTCTCAGAAATGAGTAGTTTACATTTTTATCTGTCCATGCCTCCTCTAGAATACCACCATCCAAAGCACTTGAAGGTCCTCTGTTTATTAAATAAACAATAGTATTTACAACATCTGCCCAAAACTGTAAGGGAAACCATGCATGCAGTCTCATACACCTTGCACGCTCCATGATCGTTCTGTTTATCCTTTCTGACAAACCATTTTCTTGTGGTGTTCCTGGGACTGTCTTCTCTCTATGAATCCCATGGTATGAATAGTAACTATCAAACTCCTTACCGCAGTACTCACCTCCATTATCATATCTGAGGCGCTTCAACCTTTTCCCTATCTCATTCTCAACCAAAGCTTTCCACTTCTTAAAAGTAGCAAACACATCTGATTTATGTCTAATGCAATAAACCCAAGTTTTCCTAGTTGCATCATCAATAAATGTAACATAATAATGAGAGCCACCAAGAGATTGTACCTGAGCCGGTTCCCATACATATGTATGTAGTAGCTCTAACTTTTCATTCTTCTTCTGTTTCCCAACCCTGAGAAATATGACTCTCTTTTGTTTTCCATAAACACAGTTTTCACAGAATTCCAAACTTACTTGCTTCAAATCCGGCAGCAACTTCCTTGAGTGGAGAATCTGCATCCCCTTCTCAGTCATGTGACCAAGTCTATGATGCCACAACGCTGTATCTATTCCTGTGGAAGCTAAAGAGATAGAATCGTCAATATTATGAGGACATAAATACAACGTACCTATTCTGCCTCCTTTTTCTATCACCATTGATCCTTTAGTGATCTTCCACCACTTTTCTCCAAATGTAGATAGACAGCCGCCATCTCCCAACTGCCCTGTCGAGATCAAATTTCTTTTCATAGCAAGAATATGCCTAACATCTTTTAATAGCCAGTCAATTCCATTCTTAAATTTTATCCATACCTTACCCATTCCAACAATTTTACATGGCTCATCATCACCTAATAAAATATGTCCAAAATCACCAGGAACATACTCATGAAAGTATTTCCTATGGGGAGTAGGATGACATGAAGCTCCTGGATTTACTACCCAATAATCACTAGTATTATCTAATGCAAGAATCAAAGCATCTTGTAACACATCACCTCCTACATTTGCTTCTTGGGTAGTTTCCTTCTGCGCATATCCTTTCTTCTTTAGAGATCTGCAGTCTTTCTTCAGATGTCCTTTCTTTCCATAGTTCCAGCACTCTATTTTTCCTAGTCTGGACTTGGATCTACCCGTTTTAGACTTGCCACGATTACCTTGGCTCTTTCCTCTCTTCTTTTGTCTTCCCCTGCTCTCCATGGTCAATGCATTACCTGATGTCTCATCTGTGCTTTTTCTTTGCATTTCTTCACTAAGAATAACACCAATAACATCATCAAATTTCAAGGTGTTTGAACCAGAGACAGAGTTACTTACAGCCATGACCAAGCTATTCCATCTTTTTGGCAATGAACACAAGATTAGAAGAGCCCTAACCTCATCATCAAAGTTCACACTTACAGAAATTAGATGATTTCTAACCATATTAAACTCATTTAAATGATCAGTAACAGATCCACATTTAGACATCTTCATATTAAATAAATGCTTCATTAGAAATACCTTGTTGGAGGCCGAGGGTTTTTCATATAGCTTACCCAGTGCACTCATCAAACCCTCCATTGTCATTTCTTTTGAGATATTGAAAGCCACCAATGAAGCCAGGCTCAGCCGTATTGTTCCCAGAGCCTTTCTATCAAGAACCTCCCATTCTTCGTCCTTCATGGCCGCCGGATGCTTTGCTCTTCCTCCCAACAGTAGGAATAGATCCTTCTGGTACAAATAGTCCTCTATTTGCATCTTCCATAACTGAAATTTTTGGCCATTAAAATTCTCAACTTTAAACTTTCCTTCTTCTGCCATTGCTCCCACTCGAACCAGAAACCCTAGCTTCCTACGGGTTTATCTGCCAAATAGACCTTTGGCTCCGATACCAATTGTTAGACAAACAGGATCGTAGAGCAATAATAATAAACAGAAATGAAAATATAATCACGCACACATTACAAGAGAGACACAGATATATCGTGGTTCACCCCAACTTGGGCTATGTCCACACTAAAGTTTCCAGTCCTTATTATTATTCCGTGCAGCAAAGTGAAGGGATACAACCTCCAGCACAACCGCTACACTTTCTCTTCACTCTCTCACAATCTCTCTTTGTAGCTAAGATTTTCACCCTAGCTTGTGCAAATGAGCACCTACTAAGGAGAATGGACTCCTTAGTAGCAGTTCAGTAAATGGAAATTATTATACTAAAACAGAAATATAAACTACTTTAAAACATGTGCATGAAACATAAACAACAATATGTAAAGAATGGCTTTTTGTATTAATTTTACCTCCAATGTGAAGGTTGGTGAAGCTCTTGCAATGTCCAAGAGAGTTGCTCCAAGCTCCAACTTGTTCCTTCTCTTTCTCCAATGGTGGGAATGGGCCAAAAGGGGCTCTCAAGGTGAAAGTAGTTCAAGGGTGAACTAGGGTTTCAAGAAAGATTTTGGCAGAGTAAGGGTATACTTGATTGTGGATATGGAATGAGGGATCTCCATCACCTATTTATAGTTTTTTGGTGGTGGAGTGCTGGCCCATGGTTTTGGGAACCATATGGTTTAGGGAAACTGTATAGGGTTTTTTCCTCCTTTTCCTCATTATTTTATATTTTTTATTCCCTTTTTAGAGGGATTTTGCTATTTTAGAGGAATTTTGGATATTTTTGGACGAAAAAGGGGTTTTTTAGCCCTTTTTAGACTTTTTTTATGGTTTTGTGGCCTTTTGGAGGCTTTTTTGTGGGTTTTTTAGGGTTTTTAAGGGAAATATGGTAGGAAAATGGACAAATGAGCCATGTAATGAGGTAGATGAGGTAGTGAACACTTTTTGGGTGTTAACACTCTTCACAGATCTCAGAGATCTTTACAATGCATAAAACCTAATACATCATTCAACCCTAGCCGTGTTACAATGTCTTTCTTTTATAAGGGAAATACAATGGGAAAATACCATGGGTTACCCAAAACCATGGACCCTGAGCGTCGGGCTGGGATCATAACCAAACTTGGGGTATGGACACGGCTGAATCATCATCTATGAGACTGGAAGAGCTGGCTCCACAACCAACAACCAAAGGGTCTAATACTTCAGCCTGTGGTAGCCTGACCTGTCATATTTCCAACCCCATAGGTCTGACCTCAATTGGATTCTATGAGAGAGAGTTATGCCAAGTGTCGTAACGTGACCTTTTTATGGGTTAAAACAGGAGAGCGAAATTGTACGGTGTGCCACGTGTCAATGGTTCAACTTCGGCCTCTGAAAAAATTACCTGAGAAACTACAATCCATGCTATTACTATCAACAGAATTTTATTTCGAGCTTCCTAGCCCAATTTGTGACCTTGTTTCCTACGTCACCTATTTATGACTGAGATCTGGAATAGGCAGAAACCCTAACTTGTACAGATCATAAATCCCAAAGTACAACGAATCCGATGCTGTGCTTTGGACACAAGGTACATGGGGATGTTATCTACGACCTATAGAAGTGTCAGATCTTGAACCTTATCCAAAACGGATTTATAGTGAAAGTGCTGCGATGACAGGTTTTTGATATATCAAGCCCTAGCTTGCAATTTGTCGCAAGTGCAACAAGTGTCATAAATGCCATATCATGCCTTCCTTCAGGCTAGCTCTGATACCATGTTAATTTTTCATCATTTCATTCAATAGATCTAGGATCTTAACTGAAAGAACAACCTGTACAACATATCAAGCATAAGAGACAAGAGACAAGAGACACAAAACATTTCACTAAGGAAAACCAAGAAGGTGAAAAACCCTGCAATTTCCTTAGAGATAGAATAAGAATCAATAAAAGTATCACCATGATCAAACCCAAGAGATATATATCTTCAGCAGCATACTCCTCCTCCACTTGTGCGCACTCCTTCTCTCTCTCACTAATGCGAAGTGAGTGAATAATGGAATGTGTAAAATGAGAGAGACACACTCTTTATTTATACACTAACTTTAACTTGACCTTTACTCAACTAGGTCGGCCTCAACTTAACCACTTATCATAATGCTGACTGGGCCAACCCCTACTAGGGTGGTCTAATAACCCTTTGAGCCACATGACTCATACAGGGCCGATCCCATCAAGGTGGTCTAATAACCCATCAAGTATAAGTTACGACACTTACAATATAACTTGTGACACATGCAAGTACAACTGATGACACTTCCAATCGGAGGAATAATACAACTCCATTGGGGATGCAATAAAGTACAAATACAATATACAAGTGAATATCTTCCGAAGTTACAAATACATCAACACACGAACCATCTTCAGATATATATGTGTGGAGCATGAGGTGTTGGTGAAAATCTTGGGGGATACTTTACAACGTGCAGACTATCCAACTGAAGCATTGGATCATTTAATGTGGAGCTGCGTTCTCATCTTTTGTTGAAGAGATGTGATAAGGAGTGGAGACTCCAGCTTTGAAGAAGTACATTGAACACTCTCTCATCCACAGTGTCGAAATCGATGGATAGACTCTTGGGTTGTATTGTGAAACTGTGCCCTTGCTCTTTGGGTGTGTGTGAACTCTCTCTTGAAGATCGGAGTTGTTGCGACCTCTCTCCTCTAGTTTATGGGTGTTGTGACCTCTCTCCAGAGCTGTGACCTGGAAAATTCAACCTCATCTAGTGATTTGTGACCTCATATGACAATGAGCAATACATTCCACGATCTCTTTGGATAGATGTGGTTCCAAGAGTTATCAATGGAATTCAAAAGAGAAAAGATCAATATGATGAATATTATGAATGTTATCAAAAGGAAATGCTCAATGTGCTGATATACCGAGAAGTCTATCCCCTCATACATTTGTGGTATGGATTATGCACCATAATGTTTGAGAATTGCGTTGAAGACCAGTTCCATGATTTTGTTGCGTTGAAGCTGCATATTGTATTGAAGGTTGTCGAGCTGGACTGAGACTTGGAACGTGAGATGGCATGTTCAAATACTTTGAAGCTGCTACTTCAAAGGGCCTCATAAAAAATCTAAGAAGTGACTGCAAACAACATCATGAAAATCTGAAGTGACTACACTTGACCTTCATCTGGCTCCCCATTCGGATAAATACGCTACCTTCTGGCCATCACAAGAGCTTCTCCGAGGTACAAATATGTGCCATTTCCCGTGAATTATTGATATTGTACCATTTATGACTGGTCTCCCAACACCAATGGCTGAATTTGGGTCCTCGACATAGCTAAGAGGGTTTTAAAATCTTTCCCTTTCACTTGTTGGTATCTTCCAAAGTTGCCTGTGCGGTTAGAATGTGTTTCAACTAAACCATTTTTACATGGTATATATATAATGTGTTTTGTGTGGTGGTTTGCAAACCCTAATCTGCCTCTCCATTGGAGTGTATTGGCGTAGTATCATGAGGTCACACTTGGTCATCTCGAGATCTTGTGCCAAGACTATACATGTCCAAAAGACACTATTGCAACTTCAAGACCTAATCAAAGAGTTTCATAAGCCCAAGTCAGAACAAGAATGTCTATTAGATATTAAGGAGATTAAACAAATGTTTGGACAATCTCTTTGGGACTACTATTATAGGTTCAAGGACTTGCTAGGAAATTTAACTTTATAAATACAATATATCTAGCATATGGAATGGACTATGATTTCATTTTGTAGTCTAGTATACATATCTCTTACAAAGCAGAGGATCACATATCAACAGAAGGCATTGGACATAGCTGTAAATATGCAATGCACACTTAGAAGAGGTGAGTAATCATTGGGAATGGCATAAGTTCAAAGTCAACCTATTTCACCAACTAATAATTTATAAGACCTATCTAATGGAAAATTAGTCCATGATAATGTTTGGTGCACTCTTTGTCTAATAAAGGGGCACCATAGAAATAATTCCCAATGATGAGTATTATAGTAGTACATGAGTGTCAAATCCATTCTTTGTGAGGTTTAAGTCAAACAGATGAAAAATATGCAAACAATGGGGACACAAGTCACCTCATTGTCCTATGATACCAAAAGTATCAGACTTTGACAAACATATCATTTTAAAAATTGAAATTCGATAGGACATTACGTGAAAAAATATAGGTCATTAAATTGTTGATTGAAGAAAACATATTACCTGCCTACCGAGTATAGGGGATGGAAGATAATGGAGGAAGAGGACAAGGATGATTTAGAGAAAGAGGATAAGGAAGATATGGAGGTGTGAGGAGACTAACTTGTTTTAACTATGGATAAATTTAGACACATCATGTGGCATTGTACAAAATACCACATGTCATGTTCCTACTTTCACAACACAAACCACAAGATGTAGGAGTGCCTAGATTTGATAAATAAATGGGAAGAGAAGGAGGTACACATTATGATAGAAAAGACACATATAGAATATTGGCACAATGTGAAAGTACATGTGGTAACATGAGGTGGAGTAAGGACCATCATGGATGCATAAATAATACTTATAGAGAATATTAATAAAGTTGTTTCTACCCCACCAAAGTTCAATGTAAATAGGAAAAAAAATTCATGTGTGATGTGATGGAGACATTTCATAATTCACCTAAGTATGAGAAGGAGGCATAGACTAGTAAAAGATCAAAGGATAAGTCTTCCAATCAAGTGAGTGACTTTTCAAATTTTTGTATCAAACTGTTAAATTATAAGAAGTTGTTTAAGGGATTAATAAATATCTTATTAAGATGTGTTGTCCCCCAAGTTGCACCCCTCACCTACACGACATTCTCTCTTTTTGATATGACACTTGTGAAGGAATGGGTCAGGAAGGGATACAATCCAAAGGCATAAAATAGCTTTAGGGAGATATCTAGTCATGCCTAGCTCATTGGTGAAATCCCAACTCTATTCAACCAACAAATTATATAAACGGAAACAAAAAAATTACCGTGGAAGAGAATCCAATCACAACCTTTGAATTTTTTTATATAAATCCATATATAAATGTGGCTTATTAGACACTCAATCGACGTTAGAGTGGCGTGGGTTGAACGCTGATACCATAATTGTTTTGTCAGTAGCATAAATTGTAGACATCTCTTTTCATTGTTGATGTATATGTAACTTCAGAATGTATTTCACCTATGTATTTCATCTATGTATATTGTACTCCTATAGAGATGTTATTATTCCTCTATACGGAAGTGTCCTCATTTGTATTGACAAGTGTCACAAGTGTCATAACTTGCCGATGGGTTATTAGACCACCATGTGTGGGGTCGGCCCTGAATAAGTTAACCATGGGTTATTATATTGAGTTAGACAAGTCGGCTCTGTTGGTTTATTTGGCAGGACAGGGTCTGTATAAATAGAGATCGGGAGATCTCTATTTGATCATCTCATTACTCACTCTTCCATCACTCGGAAAGTGGCGCACATGTGAGGAGGAGGATCAGCTGCTAGGAGAAGACTATCTCTTGTATTTTGGTTGTATCATTTCTCTTTCTATCTCTAAGGAAGTTGTGGGGTTTTTCACCTTTATGGTTTTTCACCTTTATGGTTTTTCCCAGTGAAACTCTATGTGCCTATTGTCTCATGTGATTGCTTGGTGTGATTGATATGCATCGTTATACTTGATATGCTTTACATGTTATTCTCTCAGTAAAGATCCTAGAGTATATTGAATTAATGCTCAAAAATTAACATGGTATCAGAGCTTCCCTAAGAAGATGACATTTTGTAGTGGCAGAAACTAGGGTTTCTCTCCATAGATTTTGGAAAAGCAGTACGGTAGATTGACTCTACTCATCAAGGAGAATCTTTCTGTCCAATCATAATTCAATTCTGGGCACTTTCAAGTTTGGCCCTAAAATTTAGGGTTTCCATAAAAATAGGAATTTCTGAATTCTGAGGACATAGCTAGAAGCTCCTTGGAAAAATCAAAGTTTAGAGCTTTGGATGGATATTTTGGGTTGGGTGAAGCTCCGGGAAACTCAAACCCTAATTCAAGGTCCTCCCTAGTGAATCCGAGAAGACTAAAAGGAATTTTTGAAGGGTGAAACTTTGCACATCTCAAATTCTGAATATACCATGTTGATCAGCTCATCAAGGCGCATCTTTCTATCCTTTTAGAAGTTTGAAATTCAAAGTTTGAATTTTTAGGGTTTCTGTCACAAACCCTAATGCAGGACGAGCAAATCAAGTGGTAAGACCTAAATATTTTCTATTTCCATTTGAAGTACTCTTTAAAGATGTCTCACCACACCAAGCTTGAGGATAAGCTTGAAGGGGCTGATAAATTCCGAGCATGGCAGTATAGGATTGGGTTAATACTGGAAGAAAATGAATTGGATACTTACATAAGGGAAGAGGTCCCTATCCCAGAGGAAGAAGAGGCTAAGGCCTTACATAAGAAGAACTTGGTAAAGGAAAAGACAATCATTTCTAATTCTATTAAAGACCATCTCATTCCACATGTGACATCTCTAAAGACACCCAAGGCAATGTTTGACTCTTTGACCAAGCTGTTTGAAGGGAAGAACATAGATCGGAAGATTACTCTGCGGAATCAATTGAAAGGGGTAAAGCTTCAGAATGGAGAGACCATTCAATCCTATTTATCCAAGGTCTCTCAAATCAAGGAACAACTTGAAGTTGTGGATGAAATGGTGAAATTGTCATGATCACTCTGAATGGGCTACCTAGGTCATGGGATTCCTTTAATCAAGGAATTTGTGCAAGAAGGAAGTTGATCTCCTTCAGTAGACTGTGGGAGGGATGTTCACAAGAAGAGGCTAGGCTTGTAGCCCGAGAATAAAAGATGGGAAGTGAAGATCAATCTCTCACAACTCACACCAAAATAAGCAAGCCTAAGAAGGACCACTCTCATTACAAGAAATCCTCTCACACCCATCAAAAGAATAGGAAAGATATGAGATGCTTCACATGTAATGAGAAGGGAAACTTTGCTGCAAATTATCCCAAGAAAAAAAGGGACAACAAATTCAACAACAAGAAGAAAGGAAACAAGAAGAGACATCATTCTCATGCGGCTAAGGATGATGAACCTCCCAAGAAGAAGACTAGAGCAGAAAGTGATGAATCATCTAGTGAAGATGAATATGTTCTAATCTCTGCTCTCATAGGTACCATCTATCATGGATGTAATGTTTGGCTCATTGATAGTGGGGCTTCCAAACACATGATTGGGTTTAAAGAATATTTTGTAAATCTATCTGAACATGACTCACCCCATAAAGTGAAGCTTGGGGATGACTATCAATATCCTATCAAGGGAAGTGGTGAAGCCTCCTACAACCTAGACTCTGGGAAGTCTTTGAAGATGAAAGATGTTCTATATCTACCTGGGCTCAAGAAGAACCTACTCTCCATATCTGCATTGGATTCCAAAGGCATGAGGGTTGCATTTGTAGATGGCCAAGTCCTAATGTGGCCAAAGGGTAAAACTATAGATGATGCAGTAGTGATTGGAGAGCAAGAGGGAGGATTGTACAAATTGAAGGGACAACGTGAACATGCTATGGTGACATGAAGACAAAGATTCATCCATAGTCATGGATCACATAGAGGTATGTATAATTTGGTTTTACAAAGGTTAACTTATGAGTTATGTAGGTCATTGAAGAGAACACGAAAACATTGCTAGACATAACAAGCAAATATGATGACCAGGTATGTTTTTCTTATATCAAAGGATCTTATATTTTTTTATGATTGATAATGATTACTCATGAAGTTACAAGTTTGAGTAATCTAGAGTTTATGCATATTATGTCTCTTACTTTGATTGATGATATGACTAACCATAAGAGTTCTATAGTAAAATATGAATATGCATGAGTAAGAGAAGTCTTCCCTGAAACCTTGAATGATAATGCTTATTATCTGTGTTTGAAATGATCATGACTATACATGTTTAAGATTATTTTGTGTTGATAGTATACTAATGAATGTATGATTTTGTATGAGATCTCGAGGATAACACATTGATGATACTCGTAATCATGCATAGTGATCGAGGATGGATATAAGTTCAAGGACAGGTAATCCAGGAAGCAAAGATCAACAGGGAGCACACTCCAGTAGTTCCTGCAAGGAAGCACAGATTGAGAGGGAGTCCACACAACAAACAATATAAGTATTTAAATTATCATTTCTTGTATATTTGATTGTTTAAACAATATTGTTCAATGATGTATGCACTTATGTTCCTAGACTTAGGTTATGTATTATGCATATTAGAATAATTGCATTAATGAACAGTATACTACTAATATGCATCTGATGGGTAAGTGGCCTATGGAACTGTACAACATTCCATTGCTACTTATTTAGAATGAAAACTCTTTGCTGACATGTTGGGAGTTTTGCACACTCTTAACAATGTTCTGGTAGAGATTGGAAGGCATCTAGAAAGTTACGAGATATGGATAAATGTTGTATTGAAGCATTGGCTAAGATAATTGCATGACTGTATGACATACTTATTTATGTGTAAGAATTTGTTCTGAAAACTATGAGAAGTTTTCTAATCATGCAATTTAACTTGTTTTGTAGGAAAGATCATATACCATCACCTACAAAAGAAGGACTACAACATTTGTTCAACAACAAAGTTATCTATTGAGGATATTGAAGTTCTCAGGATTCGGGAAGAATTCCATGATCGAGGAGTACCAGTCGATCATGAAAAATGATGTTTGCGATGCAGTCCCAAGACCTGAAGGGAAGTCTGTTGTGACTTCCAAGTGGATCTATAAGATCAAGCATGATGCAAATGGTAGCATAGAAAAATACAAAGCGAGGTTTGTAGCTCGTGGCTTCTCTTAGAAAGAGGCAATAGACTATGAAGAAACTTTTGCTCCTGTAGCCAAGTACACTTCCATCAGATCAGTACTTGCTCTGGCTGCAGTGATAAAAATGGAAGATACACTAGATGGATGTCAAGACAGCTTTCTTGAATGGTGTAGTCGAGAAGGAAGTATATGTGGAGCAGCCACTCGGGTTTGAGACACATGACAGAGGGACTCATGTGTGCAAACTGAAGAAAGCCTTGTATGGCTTGAAACAAGCTCCTAGAACTTGGTATGGTAGGATAGACAACTTTCTATCCAATTTGGGCTATACTAAGAGTAAAGCAGATTCCAACCTTTACTACAAGGTTGAGGAAGGAAATCCTGTGATACTACTCTTGTATGTGGATGACCTATTTGTAATACGAGAGGATGGATTGATTGTTGATACCAAGACGAAGCTTGCTACCGAGTTCGAGATGAAGGACTTGGGTATGATGCACTACTTTCTAGGCATGGAGGTGTGGCAGAGTGCAGATGAAATCTTCCTTGGACAAAGGAAGTATGCAGTAGAGATCCTGAAGAGGTTCAAGATTATGGATTGCAAGGCCATGGCCACACCTATGGCATCAAATTTGAAGCTTTTGTGTGATGGTTCATCTGATCCGGTTGATGTCACTGTGTATCGTCAGATGATTGGGTCCTTGATGTGCTTGACGAACACTAGACCAGATATTCGCTTTGCGGTGAACACATTGAGCCAGTTCCTAATGGAGCCCAAAGGTGTTCACCTGGTTGCTGTAAAGCATATTCTGAGGTACCTGAAGGGTACAATTGATTATGGGCTCAAGTATGATGCGAATCAAAAGTTTAACCTATAGGGTTATGTTGATTCAGATTGGGTAGGTAGTGCTGCAGATAGGAAGAGCACATCTGGGTGATGCTTTAGTATGGGATCAAGTGTGATCTCTTGGTTTAGCAGGAAGTAGTCCTGCGTAGAACTGAGTACAGCCGAGGCAGAGTATGTTGCAGCTTGTTCGGCTAGTTGTGAAGTAGTATGGCTCTAGAAGCTACTGTCTGAGTTATTTGATCTCCCGCTGGAGGCTACTGGTATCTTTTGTGACAACCAGAGTTGTGTGAAGTTGTCTGAGAACCCGGTGTTCCACGATAGGTCGAAACACATTGAGATCAAATATCACTATATCAGGGATATGGTACAGAGAGGAGCAGTGAAGCTCCTGTATGTTGCAATGGATGAGTAGGTTGCAGATGTGCTGACGAAACCACTAGCCAGAGTGAAGTTTGAGTACTTCAGGGAGAGTCTTGGTGTTCTTCAGATTGACGAAATTTCGAGGAAGAAGTGATGGACACATTTGCTGGAATCCATTCCAATCATGGTGAGAGGAGGATCCTTCCCATGACTGTGGATGCAAGCGCTGGATGATGAGCATTAGGACAATGCTCCAATTACTGCTCTATATATGAATCATGTTGGATGCTTGGTATGATCGGTTGGATCATGTATATGTACATGCATCATGTTGGATGCTTGTTATGATTGGTTGGATCATGTATATGTGTATGCATCATGTTGGATGCTTGTTATGATCAGTTGGATCATGTATATGTATATGCATCAAGTTGGATGCTTGTTATGATCAGTTGGATCATGTATATGTATATGCATCATGTTGGATGATTGTACCATGTATCTGTATATGTATCAGGTGGATACGTTGTATGATCAGGTAGATCATGTATGTTGATATATATCAGCTGGATACATTGTATGATCAGGTGGATCATGTATCTGTGTATGTATCAGGTGGATACATTGTTTGATTAGGTGGATCATGTATGACGATATGTATCAGGTAGATACTTGGTATGCATCAGATGGATGCATTGTATGATCAGGATGATCGTGGATGACAAGCTTCGGGATGTTGCTCCAGATGACATGCAACAGGACAATGCAGTGATGATGATCAGGATGATCATGTACATCAGGACGATGTATGGTGAGTATCAGGTTGATACTTTTTGGCTGTGGAAAGGCTTTGCAAGGGTAGCATGTAGTAGGTCCTGGAGTTTTGGACAGGTTGTGCTAGTCACATAAAAGGTCTCAGATTCTCTCTAGAGATCTTGCTTGGCAAGACACTCTTTTAAGGTTTTGTGGAGACCACATGTAATAAGTCTCGGAGATCTGGACAAGATGAAAAAGGCCTCAAATGCTCTTTAGAGATCTTGCTTGGCATGACACTATTTTAAGGTTTTGTGGTAGGGGTCACATGTAATAAGTCCTGGAGATTTGTACAAGATGAAAACGGCCTCAGATGCTCTTTAGAGATCTTTCTTGGCAAGACACTCTTTTAAGGTTTTGTGACAGTCACATGTAAAAGATCCTTAGAGATTTGATAGGTTGAGCTGTGTGCTCGTAAAATGCCTAGGATGCTCTTTCAAGGTTTTGTTGACACACGTAATCAGTCCTGAGTATTCCACAGTATGGCCAACGATGATGAAGACCTACAGGTGGTGGGCCTACATCCAGTATGAAAAAGGACTAGCTCTGTAGAAATTCCTATGATGAGTAGATCGGAGATTGATTGAGATAGCAATAGCAGTGACAATGTTGATGATTCGAGGATGATGATTCACTGATGATGATTGTCGAGCACTCTATATGTAGATAAATTATTACCAACACACAGAGCATACGAGATTTATTGTCAACCCGAGAAAGTCTTTTTATTTCAAAGGATAAATGCACAATCTATGCTTAAACACCAAATCACTATCATTGAATACTTTTATCTCCTAACAGCTATGCTCATCCCAAGGATCTGTGTAATCCCAGTTGCTGTTTAAATACTATAAATTCAATTCCTTTCTACCATGCATCAACAAGAAATAAAATAAGATTAAAAGACAATTGCAGATAAAAAAAAATCCCATTCACATCCTAGAACAAGTAACTCACTTCTTCAATCTGATCACTCTTGAAAACCATAAGCAGAAACTGAATATTAATCTAGAAATTCAATTGCAAAGGATTGAGTTCAGCTGTTCTAAGAAATTGAATTGCAGGAATGAAAATCAACAATCATAACAGGAAAGATAAATTGTAAAAGGGCTCATGGGATCACAACTTAACTGTAAGATGAACAAGGATGTGTACAACTGCCAAATGAAACGCATAAAGAAAGCCCTACTCAGTCGACTGTTACTCTGCACCATTTACCAATCTCAAGGAAATATAATCTTAACTATACTGAAAATCCACGTCACACTTACTACTGCTGTGTACAAAAGAAATATCATGAATAAAACATCACACAACAACAAATTCGAAATCCTATTTTAACTCAGCAATCTCTGTGGAAGACGGGCCCAGCCTTCACACAGAGACGTTGGTTGAACAACGCGAATTCCTTTAACTCAGAAGTAACCCCTTATATTAACAGAAGAATGACTACACAGTTTTCCTTGGCTGCTAATACAATGAATTAATTATCTGTTGTTCAACCCCCTGGGTTGAGGCATCTCCCCATATTTATACATAAAAATCATAACATCCAATCCTAATAACGGGCAGCCATGAAGATCTCTGATCTTCAGGCACCCTAAATAACTAGCTGTTACAATACGTGGCAGAGTAGAGACATAAAAATATGAGAAAGTTGTTGATTGGCCCAGGAGTGGCGATCCTTCCAAATCACAACTAGACTCGAGCAGCAACATACTCAAGATAGCGCATTCTGTTACAGTTGCCCTGTCACAGCTCCACCTAGGATGTTGTATTGGAACCATGTGCCTTAATTGAAGATTCGAGCCCCGAGGATCCTTTTTAAGAAACGAACATCCCTTCTTTAAAGACTTGTTCATCCCCACCTTCCTGTAGTCCACTTATCTCAAACTACCTTCATAAATAATAACATGTTAGCACAATTGACAGATACACAGCTTTAATTATCACAATCATAAGCATTAATAAGATAAAGCAATGATCATTCATACCTTGGCAGTTTGGGGGAATAAAGTGAGGATAACAGGTCTGATTATCATGCTAAATGGTGTAGGACAGAGGAAGGAAAGGTGATCAAGGATGATTAGAAGGGGCCAATTCTGGGCTCAACATCTCCCCCCAACTACCCTGTTGCATGTCCTCATGCAACAACCTACATCATTTGGAATCCGAGTCCTGTACTGAGCCCTATCCATGGAGAGAGGAAAAATTGTAGGGAAACTCAGGCATCCCATATGTCCTTCCAGTGCTACCTGCTGATGTCTGAAAATGTAATCGATACAAGTGGAAATCACTTCTTCCTGCAGTCTATTGTATGCTGTTCCTGGGGAGGACTTGAAAAGAAATCTTTAATCTGAATCCAAATCAATGACATTTCTAGGAGGTGGAAGCACTGGTTCTTGTTGGGCAGTGTCTTCCAGCACATCTAAGTTTAATAACAGAGTTGATGGTTCTTGTGTAACAGCAACATCCTTTAAACCTTCTTCAGCAGCTACCTTCATTACTTTTAGAGACACTGGTTCTTGTGTAATAGTGTCTTCTTTGTCCTTCTGCTGCTGAGATTGGATATCCTTCTCATTGTGCAACTCCTCCTCCAAGATTTTGGTGTCACCTGAGCATGGTGTCTATACCTGTTCATCTTCACTCCACTGTGTATTAGGAATAATATCCATTCCAGGGTTATCTTTCAAATGAAATTCAGGAATTCCTGCTGCAGCCTCCAAGGATGTTGGTTCTTGTGTAGCAACATCCTGGCTTGCCTCTTCATCCTCCTGTTGTTGCAACTCTTCTCCTATGAGCTCTGTGTCATGGGAACCCTCTGGGGTTACAACCCAGAGTTCATCATTAAATTCCAGAGTGTCCTCTATTCCAGGTTCTTCTCCCATCTGCTTGGCCGGTTGGATAGGTACACTCAGGGTTGCTGGTTCTTGTGTTACAGCACCCTGTTCAAGTTTATCAATGTCCTGCCCTTCTGGCTCATCTTCTAAAATTTATGTGTCATGGGAACATGCTGGGGTTACAGTACATAATTATTCATTAGACTCTCGAGTGTCCCCCATTCCCGGTTCTTCTCCCATCTCCTCTATAATCTTTGTGTCATGGGAGCATTCTGGGGTTACAGTCAATTCTTTATCCCCATCATCATACATGATTTCATCCCTTAGCTCCTCTGTTACAGGATTGGTGGAAGCTTCAGCAAGGATGTGTAAAGATGCTGGTTCTTGTGTGGCAGCATCTTCTTTTTCTGCAGCTTCCTTTATTGTGGCTGCAGGCTGTTGTGCTGAGCAGGTACGAAGTATAATCTTATGGCCTGCCTCCTTGAAGATTTCTCCACAAGTGGGACAGAGTATTCGTTCATCCTCCTATCCAGCTTCAGCAGAATCTGATCCCTCCAGTTGGTTTGTAGCCTCTACCAATGTATACATTTTTCTTTCTCCTTGTTTCCTGCAGGTTTCCTTCCATGTTTCCAACTCCCTTCAAAGTACTTGGAGGTATTCTTTTAATAGTGCATTCTCAGCCAGAAGTCCTTCAATTCCGGGTTCTTCCTCCACTGACCTTTGTGGAGCATCCATTGGTCTTGGTACAAGGATTGGGGGTTCAACCTGTGCCTCTAAGGTTGCCCATGTTTTTCTGGCTTCCTCTGCTGCTGTAGCTGATCTAGTTCTTTTCTTTCTGATAGGTGAGGTTATGTTAAATTCATTGATTGCTCTCTTTCTTTTCTTTTGTGGTGTTTTCTTGTGTGGAGCTGGGAAATAGGGAATCACAGCTGAGGTCGAAGGAATGTTTTCTTGCCTCTCATGTTGTTCTTCTTCAATTAAAGCTCCTCCTTCCCACTCAGGTGAGGATTCAATAGTTAGCAGCTCAATGTTTTCTTCTATTGCCCTAGCTCTGTCACCTTCAGGTTCACTTGTCGCAGCATTTAGTGCTGCTCCAATTTCACCTTCTGGTGTCAGAGCTACCCTATTGTCTGGATTTTACACAAGGTTTTTATCTACATCCTCCCCCAATGGCTCTGCTTGTGATGGAGTTTCATCCCCCAATTGTTCTTCTTTTAATGGAGTTTCATCCCCCCCAAATGGCTCTTCCTGTGCCCCCGATTGCTCTTCTTCTAATATAGTTTCATCCACCCCGGATGGTCCTGCTTGTGCCCCCGGTTGCTGTTCTTCTATTGTAGTTTCATCCACCCCTGATGGTCCTGCTTGTGCCCCCGATTGCTGTTCTTCTTCCATTTCATCCCCTCCCCAACTTCAATGGAGGGACTCCGGTCCTCCTGTTGTGGTGGAACCCGTATCTGCTGTAATGGGATGACCCGCAAGGGAACGGGTTGCTGAGCTCGGGTTATAAATTGTTCCCAAGTTATATGATGCTTAGCAGACTGGACAAATGCCGCCATATGACGCAAGTCATGTAGTAGATAATATGGAATGTTTAATAAAATGCCATGGCAGAGATGAGAAAGTAAAGGGAGTTCAGAATTATACACAGTTTGATATCTACCTTCACAAGTGATGTAGTTCTTGAGGAAGATAGCAACCTGGTCCCATGGCCACGACAATGAATGCAATGCAATCCCTCTTCTTGACGCTTCTACTTGCTCCCCCTCCATTAAAAATGCTTCTCGTGCAGTCGTCGCAGGGACTCGTTGGTTAAACCATGGCTTTCCCACCAGCGAGATGGCTGTAACCTCGGATATAATGGCCTCAAAGACCTCTATGCACAACCCCCACACCGTAGAGTGAGTTTTAGTGAGGTTTAGAGCAAACTGCAAGGCTGCTTCCCGATTGAATCCATCTAGTCGCTCAAAGAACTCGAGCCAGCCAGCGGCTTGAAAAATGGCAAGAACTTGAATATTTTTTCTGAGTTCCTGTGTATTCACAGGTTCATGACGAACTAGAATCCCCATGATCTTGGCTGCAGGCTGAAGTTGCTATCCCACAGATGGAAGAATCTGAGAATGGAAGTTGCAACACAGAGGATGCACAAATCGCTGAGTGAAGACGTTGAGAGAATAGGCAAATTCGGAAAGTTGAGCACAGAAAAATGTTCAAAATTTCCATGTCGAATTGGGGAAGGTGGCAGTTATTAGTGTTTACGTCGTACGAGGGAAAGGTTCAATCAGGTATAATGGTAATACGAGTAAAGGTACGACTGATATTGTTTAAATGATATCAACACTTAATCACGTGATAAATAAAAGCCATACCGCATGAGACCGTGCGTCGAATAACCTACGGAGAATGGTGGAGCATACAGTTGGTGACGTTGCGGAACCAGACTCATGCACAGTCATAAATAATGCAATAATTCCTTCCACCAATGAAAGACGAACCATCACGTCCTCGGGGTTGGAATGATGAATTCATCGGCAGGACTGGGATGAACTGGAGCCATAGTTTTAGCAAGCTTGGAGCAATTCTTCCGTTAACATAGGAGTTACCATTGCAAGTTGTTAGAAATGTTATCACAGCCGACGAAAAAGATGTTGCAGCCGCCAGAAAAGATTCACAGCCACCGGGAAAAAGATTTACGGGATCAGGAGAAATTGCGACTGTCAAGGAAAAGTTTTACGGTGGCAGGAAATATGTCACAGTTGCCAGGAAATATGTTGCAGCCGCCGGGAAAGATGTTGCAACCACCGAAAAATGGTTCACGGCAGCCGAGAAAAGAATTTATGGGATCACCAAAAATTGCGGCTATCAGGGAAAAGTTTTACGGCGGCGGGAAATATGTCACAGTCGCCAGGAAATATGTTGCAGCCGCTGGGGAGCTACCGGAAAATGGTTCACGGCAGCCGGGAAAGAGGTTTTACGACTGTCGGAAAAATGATATTGCAGCCGCTGGGAAATGGTTCGCGGTTGCCGGGAAAAGGTGTTGCAGCCGCTAGGACATGATGTTGCAGCCGCTGAGACATGATGTTGCAGCCACTGGGAATGGTTCACAGCTGCCGAGAAAAAGGGTTTACGGCTGCAGGGAAAATGATTTTATGGTTGACGGGAAACGATAATGCGGCCGCTGGAAAATGATGTTGCAGCCGCTGTGACATGATGTTGCAGCTGCCGGAAAAAGTTGTTGCAGCTACCGGGAAAAAAGATCACAGCTGCCGGGAAAAAGGGTTTACGGCCGCCGGGAAAACTATTTTAGGGTCGACAAAAAATGATATTGCGGCCGCTAGGAAATGATGTTGCAGCCGCTGTGACATGATGTTGCAGCTGCGGGGAAATATTGTTGCAGCTACCGGGAAAAAGAGTTTACGGCTGCCGGGAAAGCGATTTTAGGGTCGATGGGAAACGATAGTGCGACCGTTGGAAAATGATGTTGCAGCCGCTGTGACATGATGTTGCAGGTGCTGGGAAAATTTGTTGTAGCTGCCAGAAAATTTATTCACGGCTACTGGGAGAAAGGATTTTTACGTCTGCCGGGAAATCTATTGCGGTTGCCGGAAAAGAGATTGCAGCTGCCGGAAAGGATGTTGCAGCTGCCGGAAAATATATTGCAGCTGGCGAAAAATATGTCGCAGCTCCCGGTTTTTTATTTATTTATTTATTTTTAAGGGAAAAAGGGAAATACAGCACAGGGGGACTCTATTTTGACAGGCCCAATCTGGTCATTCTCCTGGTGCTTCCTTGGAAATTTTTGAAAAAAACAACAGCAAACGAAAAGATCAAATGCAAAAGGAAAACAATTAAATGCTACAGCAGAAAAGAAAGAAAATTATTTATGTACAGTAATTCAAAATGCGATTTTCAGTTTAAAGATTGGCAAAAGCAGAGAGAAATTCCTGCTCTGGTGCCAACTGATAATCCGAATCGGCGACAATTTGCGAAATGAATGCATCTTTTGAAATAGGTTTACGATACAGTCGTAGTCTGTGACCATTAGCAAGTAATGGTATGCGGTTTTCATCGATGGTCACTAGACGGATAGTGTCGTTGTCAAATACCCTGTCGACCAAATATGGACCCAGCCATCTTGTACGTAATTTACCTTAAAAATCCCTTTTGAACCTGGAGTCATATAATAGCGCCCAGTCTCCCTCACGAAAGATTTTCTTTTTAATGAATCGGTCATGTTAGTTAGATCTCTATTGCTGAAGCAACACAGTCTGGTCTACTGCAGCTAACCGTTTCTCATCCAATTAATTTAGTTGATTCAATCTTCTCTTCTGGGCTTCTGTTACATCCAGATTCATTTCAGTGGCTATTTTCAGGGTTTTGATCTCAAACTCAATTGGAAAGATGGCACTCTTCCCATACACTAGATCATAGGGAGAGAATCCTGCGGTTTTAAAAATCCCTTTTGAACCTGGAAAATGATGTTGCAGCCGCTGTGACATGATGTTGCAGCTGCCGAAAAAAGTTGTTGCAGCTACCGGGAAAAAAGATCACAGCTGCCGGGAAAAAGGGTTTACGGCCGCCGGGAAAACTATTTTAGGGTCGACAAAAAATGGTATTGCGGCCGCTGGGAAATGATGTTGTAGCCGCTGTGACATGATGTTGCAGCTGCAGGGAAATATTGTTGCAGCTACCGGGAAAAAGAGTTTACGGCTGCCGGGAAAGCGATTTTAGGGTCGATGGGAAACGATAGTGCGACCGCTGGAAAATGATGTTGCAGCCGCTGTGACATGATGTTGCAGGTGCTGGGAAAATTTGTTGTAGCTGCCAGAAAATTTATTCACGGCTACTGGGAGAAAGGATTTTTACGTCTGCCGGGAAATCTATCGCGGTTGCCGGAAAAGAGATTGCAGCTGCCGGAAAGGATGTTGCAGCTGCCGGAAAAGATATTGCAGCTGGCGAAAAATATGTCGCAGCTCCCGGATTTTTATTTTATTTTTTTTTTTTTAAGGGAAAAAGGGAAATATAGCACAGGGCGACTCTATTTTGACAGGCCCAATCTGGTCGTTCTCCTGGCGCTTCCCTGGAAATTTTTGAAAAAAACAACAGCAAACGAAAAGATCAAATGCAAAAGGAAAACAATTAAATGCTACAGCAGAAAAGAAAGAAAATTATTTATGTACAGTAATTCAAAATGCAATTTTCAGTTTAAAGATTGGCAAAAGCAGAAAGAAATTCCTGCTCTGGTGCCAACTGATAATCCGAATCGGCGACAATTTGCGAAATGAATGCATCTTTTGAAATAGCCTTACGATACAGTCGTAGTCTGTGACCATTAGCAAGTAATGGTATGCGATTTTCATCGATGGTCACTAGACGGACAGTGCTGTTGTCAAATACCCTGTCGACCAAATATGGACCCAGCCATCTTGTACGTAATTTACCTTAAAAATCCCTTTTGAACCTGGAGTCATATAATAGCGCCCAGTCTCCCTCACGAAAGATTTTCTTTTTAATGAATCGGTCATGTTAGTTAGATCTCTATTGCTGAAGCAACACAGTCTGGTCTACTGCAGCTAACCATTTCTCATCCAATTAATTTAGTTGATTCAATCTTCTCTTCTGGGCTTCTGTTACATCCAGATTCATTTTAGTGGCTGTTTTCAGGGTTTTGATCTCAAACTCAATTGGAAAGATGGCACTCTTACCATACACTAGATCATAGGGAGAGAATCCTGTGGTGTTGCGCCAAGTTGTGCGATATGCCCACATCGCTTCGGGAAGCCTGTCAGCCCAATCCTTTCGATGGCTCTTAACTGTTTTAGTAAGGATTGCTTCAATAACTTTATTAGTACTTTCCACCTGACCATTGGCCTGAGGGTGGTAAGGTGAAGCCACCCTATGCTGCACATGATACTTCCGGAGCAAGGATTCAAATTGGTGTGAGATGAATTATGGTCCTCCATCGGTAACTAATTCCTTCGGTACCCCAAAACGGGTAAAGACTTCACTGTACAGAAAATCAATCACCGCCTGGTCATTAGCCTTAGCCAAAGCTACAGCCTCTACCCACTTGGTCATGTAATCAGTACAAATCAGAATGTAAAATTTCTGTCTGGAGGGAGGGCTGATAGGGCCAACAAAATCCAATGCCCATCTATCAAATGGTTCAACTACTACTTGGGGTTGTAGAGGCATCTGATCTGTTTTATTAGGCTGGCCCATCCTTTGGCAGCTGTCACAGGACTGAACATATCTTTTAGCGTCCCTGAACAGAGTCGGCCAATAGTATCCCATCCGCAGCGCTTTATGCCCTGTTCTTTTGTCTACAAAGTGTCCCTCACAAGGTCCATCATGATAGGCTTTCAGTATGTGAAAGATCTCATCTTCCCTTACACATCTCCTAATCTCAAGATCGGGCCCTGTGTAGAAGAGATGACCATTGAGCCAACAATATCTGGCACTTTGATGGATAATTTTTCTCTTCTCTTGTTTAGACAAGTGTGGCGGGAGCTTTCCTGCAAACAAATAATTAGAAACGTCTGCATACCAGGGGGGATGAGATGAAAGTGCGAATAGATGTTCATCTAGAAAAGAATCCTCAACAGGCGAACTATCATCACTGTTAGTAAAACGAGATAAAAAATCAGCAACAACATTTTCTTTTCCAGGTTTATCTATAATGGTAATATCAAATTCCTACAATAATAAGAGCCACCTGGTCACTCTAGCATTGGTGACAGGTTTGTTCATTACATATTTAATGGAAGAGTGATCAATGTGCACAAACGTAGGATACCCAATAATGTAATGCCGAAATTTATTAATAGAGTAAACAATAGCAAGGAATTCTTTTTCAGTAACAGTATAATTAAGTTCAGCAGGGGCTAATTTTTTACTAACATAATAGATGGCATAAGGTACTTGACAATCCTGCTGTCCTAGTACTGCTCCAATGGTAGTATCAGAAGCATCTGAAGAAATGTGGAAGGGTATGGTCCAATTAGGTCCCCTTAGGATAGGAGTTGTGGACAGCTTCTCTTTAAGCTTATCAAACGTTGTCTGGAATGCTTCATTCCACACAAACTGTGCATCCTTCATTAATAAAGAAAACAAGGGAGAAGCAAGTTTGGAGAAGTTTTCTATAAACCTCCGATAATATCCAGCATGTCCCAGAAAACTTCGCACCTCTTTCTGAGTTGAAGGAGCCGGTATATTTTTTATCACCTTAATTTTTGAAGGATCCACCTGAATGCCATCGGTAGAGATGAAATGTCTTAATACCACTCCCTCACTCATCATCATATGGCATTTTTCAGTGCTTAATGAGAGGCGAGCCTGTTCACAGCGAATTAAAACCTTCTTTAAATTTTCCAGTGCTTCCTCAAAGTCCTTGCCATAGGGAGTAAAATCGTCCATAAAGACTTCCATACTATCATTAACTAATTCAGAAAATATGCCAATTACAACTCTTTGGAACATTGTTGGTGCATTACATAAACCAAAGGGAAGCACTCTATAGGCAAATGTTCCCCAGGGGCAAGTGAAGGTGGTCTTATCCTGGTCCTCAGGAGCGATCTGAATTTGGTTGTACCCGCTGAACCCATCTAAGAAGGAGAAGAACTTCTTCCCTGATAGGGTATCAAGTACCTGGTCAATAAAGGGCAGAGGGAAATTATCCTTTTGCGTAGCTTTGTTCAGCTCCCTATAATCAACATAGACTCTCCATTTACCATTTTTCTTGGGCACAATTACGAGTGGGGAAACCCACTCACTATCTGAAATAGGGTATATAAATCCTGTTTCCAAAAGTTTCTGGATTTCTTCCTCCACTATATCCCTCAGATTGGGGTTCATGCATCATTGAGGTTGACACACAGGCCGGGAGTCATTTTTAATGTAAATATGGTGGGTGCACAGATTAGAGGGGATACCCCTCATGTCTGTATACTCCCAGGCGAATGCCCCCTTATGTTCTTTCAAGAGACTGATTAGGCGCTTCTGTTCCTCTAAGGAGAGACCAGGGTTGATATTCAAAGTATTTCCAGGTTCTACCTCAATAGGAATACTTTTTGAATTTTTCAAAACTGGGATTATGTTTGTGTCACCGACTAGTGCTTCTTCCATAAGATTTTCTTGTTCTTCCTTACCAAGGGTAATGTTCAGGACTTGATAGACCTCTTTATCCACTGAAGCGGGTTCACTAATAAAATTACTAATAGCATCGTCTTCTATTTCATTTTTAAAAGTCAAGGCCTTCCCTATAGTTAATAGTGGTTGAACATCCTCCTCCTCCTCCTGCTCTATCCAAAGGGAAGTCTCAGCTTCTAGACTCGGCCGAGCTAGAGGATACAGGGTGAGGTTTTTAGTCTCAGTACCATCAGATATAGTCATGGACCCTAATCGACAGCTGATGCAAGCGTCAGCTGTAGCCAACCACGACCTCCCCAGGATCAATGGGTGTCCCCCCAACTATGATTTTGGTTTTAATATCAAAAAGTCAGCAGGGTACTCCCATGAATCTACTGAGATGACAAGGTCGTCCAGAATTCCTTCAAGTCTAATGGTGGATCTTTCTGCCAATTCTAAAATGGTAGGGGTTGGTCTAAAATTAGTGAGCCCAAGCCTCTTGATAGTATCAATTGTTATGACATTGATCGTTGCTCCTAAATCAACTAGCACGTTGGGTATCTGCGTCTGTTCTACATGTACAGTGACAGTAGGATTACCAAGGTCGTCATACTTGGTCACAGGGGTTTTTCCTGTTATCAAAGTGGATAAATTACCTATGACGTGAATAGTGGGAGGATCTCTAGGTTTCCTCCATGGTTTCTTAGTGCACAAGTCCTGAACAGTTTTGGCATAAATAGGCACATCTTGAAGAGCTTGCAGAAGGGGGATTTTGACATAAAGATTCTTTAACTCTCCTAGGAGGTTAAACTGAGGTTGCCCCCCTATTTTTGGTAGCATTAGTCTCTCGGGGTATGGTGGTTTCCTTATCAGCTGGGTAGGCTGCGTATTGTCCAATTTATTGTTTGATGTTTCAGCCGTCCCATCCAAGGGATGCTCAGCACCTTTAGTGATAGGAACTGTATCGGATGGATGCTGTGAACTCTCCCCTTCTTCATGCACAGAAGGTGGAGCATCTTCTGTAATTACGGGTTCTATTATCTTCCCAGATCATAGACGAATATCATTGCAAGGTACAGGGGAAAGAGAGTAGGCCGGCATATTGATAGTTTCCAATTGATGGATTGTTTTATTATTCGGGTTAGGATTAGGTTGGGCAGGCAGCTGAGGCCATATTGGTATATTAGGGACAGGATTATTCTGCAGCTGCAGCTGCGACTGCTGAGGTGGATATGGAGGGTATTGAGGAAATTGAGGGTATGGAGGAGAATATGGTAACTGCTGAGGTGGAGGTGGTTGAGGAAACTGGTTCCCAAGAGGGAAGTTCCTTCATCTAGGAGACCACGACGTAGGTTGATGTGGTGGCTGTGCCCAAGGACCCCATCAATTAAAACTTTGCATTGCAGGTTGGGTAGGATTCCACTGAGCATAATTTGAAGGGAATTGTGTATTCACATTTTGCATATTATTATTCCAATTGCTCATATTATTCAAAAATGGAAACGAGTCTAGAGGCATACCTTGATTTCGAGGCTGCCAAGGTTTCTTCTGTGCAATGAAATAGGCTGATTCCACTTCTGGAGTTGATGCCTGTAGAACAGCCTTCACTTGGGGAAGTGTGGGACACTCTTTCATGTCATGGTTCAGCTCACACAGCTGACATACTTCTACTTTGTCAAGAGGGCATTCTTTCAGTGGATGATTCTTTCTACATCAGGGACAGAACACACCTAGAGTGAGATCTTCCACTGCCTATTTTTGTTTTGCCTTCAGGACATCAATCTCTGAAGAGATGGAGCTCATCATTTCTATTTTAAAATTTTCAAGGAGATTTCCTATCTCTGCATGGGTAGCTCCTCCGTTGGATGACTTCTGGATTCTGTCGAAGACATCACGTTCCAACTTATCTCATTTGTCCTGCTTATTGCTCCTGGAAGATCCCCTGGAGTATCTCTTACATAATTCCACAATTGTCTCAAAAGGTTCTTTGGAGATATCTCCCTTTCCTAACAGATTTAACATATCTAAACAATCATCCCTGATCCCTCGAAGCAAGATTATCTTGAGCACATCCAGCCCCATGTTCGTCTGCCCGGCTCTTTGCACATTGTACAACAACCTTTCTACAAAATCCTCCAGACTTTCATCCTCCTTCTGCACCATCTTCAATAATTCCTCTCTTTTGTCCTTGGTGTTGCAATATTCTTGATATTTCTCCAGGAATACTTGTTTCATCTTATTCCAATTAGCAACAGTTCCTCCCCCAAGCCTCATGAACCATCGTAATGCATTGTCCTTCAGGGTGGCAGGAAAAAGTTTCAGCTTTTGGGCATCGGTGACATAATCATAGCTGCGACAAAGGATATCAAATTCAAAAAGGAATTCGTCTGGATCTTCTGCTGCCCTTCCATGGAAGTGAGGCAACACCGATGGTGAGATGTTCTTCATAGGGGTTGCCCCTTCTGGATGCTGAATCGGAAATTGTAGTGTAGCTGTCGTTCCTTCATGAAGAGAGTAATTTTCATGATGGTATTCCACCATTGCCTCTTCCTCTTCAGTCTCGTGTATTTTACTCATCTTCTCTTTTGTATCCTCTTCTTCGTTCGTTCCTGCGTTCTTTTCCTTGTTTGTAACAACTTCACCTTCCTTAGTTGTAACAACTGTGTATTCCTCAGTTGTAACAACTGTGTATTCCTCAGTTTTAACAGTTGTGTATTCCTCAGTTGTAACAGTTGCGTATTCCTCAGTTGTAATAGCTGCATCAGCTGTACCTTCCTTATTAGGGGTATATGAGGGAGTCACTGTTGCTCGTGTATTCTCCACCGTGGATCCTGACACTGGTGCCCCAGGATCAGCAGGGCTTCTTCTGATAGGATTTTCTTGATGACGAGCCCTGGTAGATGAATTAGTTCTGTCAACAAGATCGTCGATGAATGTCCTTCTGCCCAATGGTGGTCCTCGACCACGAACCGAACCACATACACTGTTAGTATTTTGTGGGGTTTTGGGAGTTGGGAGGTGATCGCGTTTTACCCTCCTCATATTCATGCGAACCGAATCATTTCAGCAAAGAAAAGACTGACTAGAAACAATTACCAGATGCAACTAATGATTAGTGTTTAACTTTTCTCCTTCCCCGGCAACAACGCCAAATTTTCGAGCACTCTATATGCAAAGAAATTATTACCAACACACAAAGCATACGAGATTTATTGTCAACCCAAGAAAGTCTTTTTATTTCAAAGGATAAATGCACAATCTATGCTTAAACACCAAATCACTATCATTGAATACTTTTATCTCCTAACAACTATGCTCATCCCAAGGATCTGCGTAATCCCAGTTGTTGTTTAAATACTATAAATTCAATTCCTTTCTGCCATGCATCAACAAGAAATAAAATAAGATTCAAAGACAATTGTAGATAAAAAGAAATCCCATTCACATCCTAGAACAAGTAACTCACTTCTTCAATCTGATCACTCTTGAAAACCATAAGCAGAAACTGAATATTAATTTAGAAATTCAATTGCAAAGGATTGAGTTCAGCTGTTCTAAGAAATTGAATTGCAGGAATGAAAATCAACAATCCTAACAGGAAAGATAAATTGTAAAAGGGCTCATGGGATCACAACTTAACTGTAAGATGAACAAGGCTGTGTACAACTGCCAAATGAAACGCATAAAGAAAGCCCTACTCAGTCGACTGTTACTCTGCACCATTTACCAATCTCAAGGAAATATAATATTAACTATACTGAAAATCCACGTCACACTTACTACTGTTGTGTACAAAAGAAATATCATGAATAAAACATCGCACAACAACAAATTCGAAATCCTATTTTAACTCAGCAATCTCTGTGGAAGACGGGCCCATCCTTCACACAGAGACACTGGCTAAACAACGCGAATTCCTTTAACTCAAAAGTAACCCCTTATATTAACAGAATAATGATTACACAGTTTGCCTTGGTTGCTAATACAATGAATTAATTATCTGTTGTTCAACCCCCTGGGTCGAGGTAGCTCCCCATATTTATACATACAAATATAAACATCCAATCCTAATAACGGGCAGCCATGAAGATATCTGATCTTCAAGCGCCCTAAATAACTAGCTGTTACAATACGTGGCAGAGTAGAGACATAAAAATATGAGAAAGCTGTCGATTGGCCCAGGAGTGGCGATCCTTCCAGATCACAACTAGACTCGAGCAACAACATACTCAAGATAGCGCATTCTGTTACAGCTGCCCTGTCACAGCTCCACCTAGGATGTTGTATTGGAACCATTTTCCTTAATTGAAGATTCGAGCCCCGAGGATCCTTTTTAAGCAACGAACATCCCTTCTTTCAAGACTTGTTCAGCCCCACCTTCCTGCAGTCCACTTATCTCAAACTACCTTCATAAATAATAACATGTTAGCACAATTGAGAGATACACAGCTTTAATTATCACAATCATAAGCATTAATAAGATAAAGCAATGATCAATCATACCTTGGAAGTTTGGGGGAATAAAGTGAGGATAACAGGTATGATTATCATGCTAAATGGTGTAGGACAGAGGAAGGAAAGGTGATCAAGGATGATTAGAAGGGGCCAATTCTGGGCTCAATAATGATCTAGAGAAGAAGACTTGTACTAGTAGATCTATGTCGAGAAATACCTTCCTAGTTAAGAGGGAGTGTTTATGTATATGTAACTTTGGAATGTATTTCACCTATGTATTTCATCTATGTATATGGTACTCCTATAGAGATGTTATTATTCCTCTATACGGAAGTGTCGTCATTTGTATTGACAAGTGTCGCAAGTGTCGTAACTTGCCGACGGGTTATTAGACCACCATGTGTGGGGTCGGCCCTGAATAAGTTAACCATGGGTTATTAGACTGAGTTAGACAAGTCGGCCCTTTTGGTTTATTTGGCAAGATAGGGTCTGTATAAATATAGATCGAGAGATCTCTATTTGATCATCTCATTAATCACTCTTCCTTCACTCAGAAAGTGGCGCACATGCGAGGAGGAGGATCAGCTGCTAGGAGAAGACTATCTCTTGTACTTTGGTTGTATCATTGCTCTTTCTATCTCTGAGGAAGTTGTGGGGTTTTTCACCTTTATGGTTTTCCCCAGTGAAACTTTATGTGTCTATTGTCTCATGTGATTGCTTGGTGTGATTGATATGCATTGTTATACTTGATATGTTGTACATGTTATTCTCTCAGTAAAGATCCTAGAGTATATTGAATTAATGCTCAAAAATTAACATTCGTATGTTAATTCGATGTGACATCCACTCCACAAATGTCTCTTTTTGGATGTTATACCAATGCCAACTTTAATCTATGAACGTCTCTTTTCAGACGTTAATCTGATGTCAAATCTACATTGAAGATGTTTATTTTTGGACATTATACTGACATGAGAGCTACTCTTTCAATGTCTCTTTTTCAACGATTGACTGACGTGAACTTTATTCTATCAACATCTCTATGCGTATGTCTATTCAACATCAAATCTAACATTGCAAATGTCTCTTTTAAGACATTGAACCGATGTGGAATCTACTGTTACAATGCCTCTTTTTGGACGTTATGCTAACGTGAAGTTTACTCTATCAATGTCTCTATTCAGACATCAATATGACATCAACTATACATAGCAAATGACTCTTTTCGTACATTTACCTGACGTACAAGGTGTGAAAATCCTCACAGCAGATCTAAGAGATGATGTATACCTCACAAGAGAATAGTGGATTAAGCAAGAAAATAGAAGAAGAGTGATACATGCAGTATAATGAGCAACAGAATAATATGGTACAGTAGAACTCAGATAGAAGCAATAATACTTCACACACACTAGATTATTAATCACAAATGGACATATAAATAATACAATGCATGAGGAATTCGAATGCCTAAGGTGGCAATTCGAATTAGCCTTCATGGAGTGATCAAAGGATCACTGGAGTGTCATCGGAGCACAACTAGGTGTCCTCATGATCATCGGAGCGCAACTGGAAGTCTTCATCATCATCAGTGGAGTCATCAATGCTCAAGTAACTGTCAACCATCAGTCAAACTAACTCTGGTAGGTGTAACTCAGTGTAACCAAGTGTAACTGAGTGTAACTGAGTGTAACTCAATGTAACTAAGTGTAACTGAATGTAACTGAATGTAACTGAGTGTAACTGAGTGTAACTCAATGTAACTGAGTGTAACTGACTGTAACTGAATGTAACTGAGTGTAACTGAGTGTAACTCAATGTAACTGAGTGTAACTGAACTGGTAGGTGAAGAAGGGTGAGTTGCTACCTAAAATCAAGGAAGAGGGGTGCACTAAGCAACTGGAGGGCTAAAACTGAATAGTGAGAAGCTCCTGGGGGCTGTCTAACTGAGGGCTAGGTGCTGGACTGATGACTGAAATGCATGCTCATGCATGCAAACCCTAGAATGCATGCAAACCCTAAAAGGTGCATGCATGACTGAAAATGTAAATGATCAAAATACTGGTGGGACTAGGATGGAGTATAGGAATATCCTAACACAAGGATGTTTGTTTTCAAACATTTGTTGGATGTTTGGCCGATGTTTGCAGTAGTCATTTAAGAGGGAGAAAAATTAATCATAGGCGTCACTTAAGAAACACCTCAGGATGTCGCTTAAGTGATGTCATCCTATCCACATTAGTAAAACGTAATCCCGACATCCATACCAACACATATTTGATGCTACATATCGCCTAACAAACGTTGAATTCCCCCACCAAATGTAGTAGTGAGGAATCATTTTTTACATACCTGCCACATTAGAGGAAATTTCAATTTAAAATGATTCTTCCAAAAATAATACAAATTCCATTTCATCATTTATTAGCCAATCAAAATGCTTTAAAATTCAAAAAGGGAGCACCTAAAAAACTTGGAGGGAAAAAATAAAAACTACTTTTTTGGATCGTATTTTCAACTTATCTCCTTGTAGGTTTACTCAAATTTCAAGCAAGAGGACTCGTTGGATGCATAATTAAATTATGCATCCAACGAGTACCCATGTTGCATACTTTTAACAACATCCACACCATGAAAAATCGAAAATACATTAAAACAACGTGTTTTCTCTCATTAGAAACACGTTTTTTAATGTATTTTCAATTTTTCATGGTGTGGATGTTGTTAAAAGTATTCAACATGGGTATGTGTTGGATGCATAATTTAATTATGCATCCAATGAGTCCTCCCGCTTGAAATTTGAGTAAACCTACAAGGAGATAAGTTGAAAATACAATCCAAAAAGTAGTTTTTTTACTCTCTCTCTACTATTATTTTATTATTATTTTCCTTAGGAGGCCCATTTTTTACCCAAATTTCCTCTAATGAAAGCCAATCCACTGGAAGAAAGAAGGCTAGTTTCTTTTACTGGGAAGCTCGAAACCGATAATTCAAACTGCAACACAAAGAAACCAGAATGCAAAGGGCCCACCTGAACAACAGAAACCACAGCCACGAATGATGATCACGCCACAACCGCACACCAGCATTGCACTATAAATCAAAGAAAAAAACTGTTACGAGGAAAAAAAAACCCAAATCAAATAACTAATTCATACATACATCCCACTAATGACGAACGAAAAATCTCCCTACAACCATGTCCAAACCAGACAACAACAACGAGAGATAAATTGTTACGAGGCATACAACACCCAAAATAGATAACTAATTTGTACATACATCCCACCAACGACGAAAGATGAAGCTTCCTACAACCGCCTCCGAAAAAGAAAACAACAATGGGAGATAAACAAATAAACCCCAAGACACAAATGCAGAGAATAAAACCCTTGCATCATTCAAAGCATGATTTAAGAACCTTGGGAAATTGCACAAGCCATACTAAACTGCCTGTTGAAGATACATTGCATCAACCAAGCACATCATAAACCCTATCCAAAGCATAAATGCAACATTAATTCGCACTCTGGAAAAACAAGTACCATGCTCACCATAATTCGGCACAACCCATCGTAAACCTTGGACTCGTATAACCCTCCGCAGAGGCCGCATCACAACCCACCACAAATCATAGAACCTAGAACACCAATCAATGGTCAGCCCATGTACAGTGAAACCTCGAGCTAGCTACCTAGACATTCTTTTCACTAACATGACATTTATTCTTGCTTACAGAAGCATGCTGCCCATGCCTCTAAAGTGATTCCCAAGGAATGAGGTCACCTCTTTCCAACCAATCAAACACAAACAAACATCCATTACTTAAAAAAACCACATTAATAAAAAAATTAAACATTGGTCTAACTATAACACACCATATGAAAATCAAAACAGATAATCCTGCATCTCGATTTATAAATGTCCTTTGTCAAGGACATAATAATAGTTAGAATATAGGTTGGCATAGATAAAACGACGAAGATAAAGCTTTTCTTTATAGCCTACATAACTTTCATTGAGGTGAGTTGGGTTGTGCTATTGGATTTCTCGTTCAAATGCGAGTGAGGTTGTGCATTCTTGGATTTCTTGTTTAATTGTGCATCTTCAATTATTTCAAAGAATAAGAAAATTAGCTTTTTATGTCCCTACCTGGAATGGATATATACTAATCATTTGATAGTTAAATATTTTGACTATACATTAGTTTGGTGAAAGACGATTTGGTTAAGACGTAAATCCATGGAGGAGGAAATAAAATTGTTAGAAAATAAAATAAAATTTAGTTTAATTTAAAATAAAAAATTCCACATTTTGACACATCACATGTTTCTAGTTTGCAATTGTCCTTTATGAGTATTGTTAGTCCAACTAGAAATCTCTACTCACATGAGGTAGGCCCTCTCTGGTGTTCTCCTTTTTCCATGAACGATAATATTGGATCTCTCAATGCGGTCGCAGCCTTCTTTTCCCAGAAACCCTTCCAGGTAGTCCGTTTTGTGGGATAAATGTATTTATGAGTTGAGCGCGTATCTAACTGCACCGGCTCTGTCAGTCACCCTATCAGTATTTTTGTGTCAGTGCGCAGAGTCTGTAATGTCAGTCAGACAGTTAGTTTGCAGCCAATTTGGCACACGTCAAGTTTGTATTTATGAAACCACGTTTGTAATCCGCATATCTAGAATCCTTAGGTAGAAATTAATTACAGTGTTTAATGCAGCCCAGTAGCTTCTAGGTGAAGCAATCTTAAGTCAGTGGTTGTGGATCTCCTATATATAGAACCAGATAATTGAAACTCAAATAGAGATGTGTGTGAGAAAAATAGTGTAGATAAAGATTTGTCGAAGATTATATCAAGAGCACAAGCTATGTGAAAGTAAAAGATCAAAGTAAAAACTCATTTCCATGTATTGAGGCAAGTTACGCAATTTCCTATGGTAATATATACAAGTCTATAGTTTTATGTTTCATTCTCAAGAATGTTGAATATTGCATGTTACACATCTTCTCCATATTTACTTGTGTGGATGTTGTTTACATTTACGCTCTGTAAAAGAAATCAAGATTTTCAAATAGTTCACAATGGTAAAATTTCTATTTTTACGAGGAGTAACTTCGCGTAAGTGTTTTGGTTCTTATGTCCTAACAAGATATATATTTCAAGATAAAGTTTGTTTAAAATATTTGCGAAGTTCAGTATTTACGCGAAGTATTTGAGAAGGACCCGCGAAGTAAAGTATTGCGAAGTTAATTGCGCAAGTTTATGCGAAGTTCAACTACGCATTAAAATTTGAAATACGTAGTTACTCTTTGCGTAGTTAACCTCTGCAAAGTTAATCTTCACGCAGTTAATATATGAAGTTAATTTTCGAGAAGCTCGTGTTCAAAGAAGTATTTGTTCGGCGCAGTCCAGAGCAAAGAAAAAGAAGTATGTTACTCACTGCACAGTTCAATCCTCTTGATAGCGCGATGTGATTTTCCCTTGATCTGGTATCAGAGCCTGGTTTATGGAAAGCAAAAATTGTATTTTACAAAAATGGAAAAGCGATTAAGAATGGCTTCCACTTCTGGTAATTTGCAAACTCCAATCTTTTCAGGAACAAATTATGAAAATTGGTCTCTAACATTGAAAAATTTGTTTAGAGGTCAAGATGTATGGGAAATAGTCCAGAATGGCTATATAGAACCAACGGATATGCTAGCATACAACAATCTCACACAAGCTGAGAAGGATGTCTTGAAGAAACCGAGGAAGAAAGATGGAAAGGCATTGTTCCACATACATCAAGCGACACATGAAACCATACTCCCAAGAGTAGCAGCAGCGACGTCAGTTAAGGAAGCGTGGGACACACTGTAAAATTCCTATCAAGGCTTGAACAAGGTAAGGACTGCAAAACTACAAATTCTTAGAAGAGATTTTGAATCTCTGCCAATGAAAGAAACATATTTAGTAGAATCATTCTATACTCGTTTTATTGGTCTGGTTAATCAAATAAAGTCTCATGGAGAAAATATAAGTGACCAAAGAGTTGTTGAAAAATTTCTTAGAGTTCTTCCAAAGAAATTTGAATCTTTAGTTGGGACCCTGGAGGAAAACAAAGATCTATCCCAATTTACTATTGATGAGTTGCAAGCCTCACTCCTCAATCATGAACATAGAATCAGTACTTCAGATACATCACTGGAAGGTGCATTTGCAGCACAGTCATCCATAAGTCGTGGAAGAGGCAGAGGAAGATCAAACTTGAGGTAGAGGAAGAAGTTATTTCATAGGAGGTCGTAGTAGCATCCCTATACATGTCGCTGGAAGAGGTCAAAATCAGATCCCCAGTCAACCAAGTGGACAAAGGTATGATAAATCAAAAATTCAATGACATTACTATAAGAAGTATGGACACTTCGCATATGAATGCAGGAAGAAGTAGTATGACCAAGGAAAGCAAGACCAAACACAGTCAAGCAACAAAAGCACTCTGAACAACTCACTATTCTTAGCATGTGCATCTCCACTTGAATGCAATGTTGTCCACGAAAGTCCAAATGACATGTGGTATTTAGACACAGGTTGTAGCAATCAAATGACTGGTAATTTAAATCTATTTTCTAGTTTAGATAAGTCAGTTCAAACTGATGTCACACTTGGAAATAATATTCAAATCATTGTTTTGGGTAAGGGTACTGTTGATATTCTAACCAAACAGGGGGAGCATAAATTTATGCCTGATGTTTATTATGTTCAAGGTTTGAAGCATAATTTGATGAGCATTGGACAGCTAATGGAAAAAGGTTATTGAGTTCATATGACAGGAAAGCATTGTCTGATCAATGACATATATCCAAGCAATCGCTTAATAGTTGAAGTACAGATGACAAGCAATCGCTTGTTTGCTTTGAGGATAAGACCAATCATAAAAGGAAAAATAACTCAAGTTGTTCATGAAAGTCAGAATGAAAATTCTGGAGCTGCATTCAAAGCAGAAAGAAAAGAAGCAGAAATTCACTGCGACAAGGAAGAAAAAGGAAGCAAAGAAATGCAAGCACCGTTTCAAACAGAAATAAAGGATGAATATTGGTTGTGGCACTTCAGATTTGGACATCTGAATTTTGGTGGGATGAAGCTACTGCATATGAAGGACATGGTGAAAGGATTTCCATTGATTGAAAAGCCAGAGAGAATTTGTGAAGGCTGTATTTTTGGAAAACAACACAGAGAGACTTTTCTAGTAGGAAAGTCATACAGAGCTTGCACATCACTTGAAATTGTGCACTCTGATATTTGTGGAATGATGTCCATGGGAGAATGCACTTACCTTATCACATTTATTGATGATTTCACAAGAAAAACCTGGGCATATTTTATAAAACATAAATCTGATGTGTTTAGTTGTTCTCAGCAGTTCGAGGCACTTGTGGAGTAGCAGAGTGGTTACAACAACAAGATCTTAAGAACAGACAGAGGTGGTGAATATGTTTCAAATGATTTCTTAAAGTTTTGTAAAAATCATGGCATACAGAAGCAATTCACTACGCGGTATACACCACAGCCGAATGGTATCACAGACAGGAAAAACATAACCATTATGGAGATGGCACACAGTATGTTGGTAGCCATGCATATGTCAAATGAATACTGGGCTGAAGTAGTGGAAACTGTTGTATACATCATGAATCGATGTCCGACAAAGAGTGTGAAGAACAAAGTTCCACAAGAAGCTTGTACAAGTATGAAACATATTGTTTCGCATTTAAAAGTTTTTGGTTGTGTAGCATACACACATGTTCCAGATCAGCAAAGAAGGAAATTAGAAAATAAAGGACATAAATTCATTTTTATTGGGTATTCTGAAGACACAAAATCATACAAGTTATATGACCTTGTCAGAAGAAAAGTATTTATCAGTCGAGATGTTCAGTTTGTAGAAAATGAAGCATGGGATGGAACCGTAGAGAAGAATGTTAAAATTGTGTCACATGTCAGTCATGATAACATCGCAGAAGATGTGGTTTAGACTCCGCATGTGAATCAGAACTTTGCAGCTCCGCCTACTCCCAGGACTGTGTAGCATGTTTTAGCATAAATAACTCCGACACAAGGCGCAATTCAAGCTACTCCGACAAGCACACCAAGTGTGCAACAAACTCCATCAAGCAGTTTGTCACGTCCCCTCCCATCAAATCTAATGCAAGGGAGGAAACATGACCAAACATACCGGGCTTATTTGATAAACTCAACCCCATACATTACTCAGAAATTCATAATAAATAAAAACTTCTATGTGCAAATTCATACTCAATATAAACACAGGGGAATTAAATCATATTTGCACACACACAATTGTAATACATCATCATATCTATCACAAGTGGATGATGACTCAATATGTAGAGAATCAATCCCCTCCTCATGCTATGCATAGACTTCATATCAATTCCATTAACATGATTAATTATCATTTAGAATTAACACATTGCAAAACACAGAATGCATATAATTTAAACACAGAGAACACTTATCTTTGAGATGAAGTTGTCCAAACAATTGGCTATGTCAGAGAAACGTTCCACCCAACCATAGATCTTTGTCCATCCTATATTCTTTCAACTGAGAGATCACCCTTGAGATGGGTTGGGCATCCAATATAGACGAACTAGATGCACTCACTCACAGCCATGGTTTCACTCAACAACTATGCTAAGCCAACACACAGTTGGGTTTATCAAGCATACAAAAGATAGAGGAAAATGCTAAGCCAGTGAGCTCAACCACAAAGCTACAGGCATCTCAAGATAATTCAAACAGTCAAGTCACCCACAGTACCTACCACACCCAACACAAGGAAGGTCCCCTTCTCTGCTGCACAGTCCCTCAAGCATCCCTTCCCTCCAGTGCTCTTCAGGATGGGCATAGAAAGGTCCACTAGTACAAAATGAGAGATAAGTGACTAGGCGACTAAAAAATTTAGTCACCACAGTTTTTTCAAGGGATAAATGACCAAAATTGAGCAATTTTAAGTGAGCCAACTATCAATGACTAAGATAAATGACTAATTTAGTCACTGGATATAATATATGACTAAATAACAAGTGACTAAAATAAAAATGACTAATGTAAATGACTAATTTAGTCACAAGAATACAAATATGACTAGCTAACAAAGACCAAGAATATGAATTAGTCGTTTATGTTAGTAATTTTTAGTTGTGTCACCTCGTTAATGGAAAATTGCAATTTTTACAATGAATTTTTACAATTTACTGAATTTTAACACCATGAATGGATTTGGAGACACCTTTTAGATGTTGATGGTCAACATCAACATGTTTTCAAAGTTGTCGGAACATGATGCCAAAGGTGAACCTATTAAACCTTTTTGCAAAATCATTTTGTTTGTACCGCCATGTCCAATTTGATGTGCTTGTCATGTCCATATCTTATTTTGCAATTTTTGTTATCATATCACTCTTTCGCTAGACTTACCAAGTCACATCATGTGCATCATCATAGTCTAGTCGGTGTCATCTTTTTGCAAATGGTCGTTTCTCACCAAATGATTCATCATGTCATGGGGTCTATGCCATTGTGTTCAACTCGTTTCTCTGATCATCTCCATATTTTGTTTTCTAAATTCCAATCCTGTTTGACCCTTTCGACGGTCAGTCAAATTTTTGGCAACTTAAAATCTATTGCATCTTGTGAGTCAAAATTCATAATTTGTGCATCCTCTGATTCACATCATTCGTCATTTTTTTCGCTATGCCTATATCCACAAAGTTTTAAATATTCCCCATAGGTACCTCTTTGCAAAAAAAATCAAATATCCTTTTATATTTCAAAATTTGAAAAGACCTATAAACACATCTCTTCTTCTAGGTTATCCTAAGCCCCTCCTTTTTATTTTTCCCAAGTTTAATGTAGATATTGGATTTAGAGACCCCCTCATGTGTCATAGCTCGACAATGGAAAATATTGCAATATTTTACAAGGGGTTCTAAATATATATAGATCAGTTTAGTGCTAGTGATTGTGATGTCCTAGCGAGACATCAAATTGATGATCCATCTAATGTCTAGTCTCCTTTCATGCAATAGTGACTCCATACTTCCCCTCATTCTGTCATCTCAACTTTAGAAGAACTCATATTTGGGAGTGATACATTATCGTTATCATGTGTACTTAATATAGACTCATAAATACATGGTCTTATATGGTTTAATGCATTACTAACCTAATAAAAATATCTATTACTAAAATTTGTCATTCTCATGGATACCATTTAAGTTCACCATCAAAAATTATTTTTCTCACCAATTTTCATTATTCCATCGCTAAATATATAATTTGAAATGGAATACCTTCGTTTTAATTGATTTTCTTATATATTTTTTATATGTGTTTGTGTTTGTGTTTTATTTTTTCGAATTTCTAAATTTCATTGATATATATATGCATAAAGCCACCAAAACCCAAAGAAATGTTGAGAAATCCTGCTCAGTCCAAGAAGTCACAGTTGAAGAAGAAGTAGTGCGAAACGTTTCCTCGCATATTGATGTGCCACCTGCCCATCTGATCCTCACATCCACTCATCCAGGTATTTTTCATGTTAATTACTAATTTGGGATTCTGCCATTGCAAATACTCACTCTGCAATTTGATAAAAAATGAAATGATTTTTGTGCACTTATGAGTTTTCAAGGGCATACACGAAAACTCGTACCATTGGAGAAGGATATTGAATTTTTGGGAGCTCATTGTGGAGAACAGGGTAGACAATCTGAAGGAGAATTAATTAAGGAGAATTAGTATCGCCAATATCTTCCATTTTGAAAAGAAAAATAAATCCTCCATTTTTATGTCCCCGACATTTAGTTTTCCGTCGGGGACATTAGTCGGTGTCGGTGGATGGCACGATTTTCTTTTGAAAAGGTTTTAGCAAAGGGTGTAATATTGGATATTAAAAAAAAATTAAAGTCAATTTTTTTGAACTGTTATTGGTTGATTTTGTGGTGACGTTGACCCGGGGTTGTGTGCCCCAGGCCTCGGCGGAGGGGTTTCATTGCCCATCATAAATGAGGTTGGTTGGTTGGTGTACTTCCACTTCTATCTGGTTTAATGCGCGAGTGTTGTTGTGGTATGGCGGAGTTATGGTTACTTTGGAAAAACCACTCCTTCTCGAATCTTCATGGAATTTTCCCACATTTTGCCTCCATTCTTGCTAGTGTAGGTCTTCATAAACATGAAGTGAAGCTTTGGATGTGAGCCAGGTATTCGTTTTTACAATACTCTCTCAATGCCCTAGTGCAGGGTAATTGTTTGCATCTGGTTGAATCCTTCTATGCATATCTAGATACATTTAGAATATATTTAAGGTATTTATCAAATCCTTCTATAAAGATCTAGATACAGTTAGAATATATTTAAGGTATTTATCAAATTTGTCCACAAATGAAGAACCTGTTCAATGAAGCAAGGAGCTTGTTAGTAGTTGTGGAGTGGGATTTTTTTCCAGGGTATTTTCAGTTGGATAATCGTTCAAATTTTGGGTTTTTTTTCCAAGGTCTTTTTAGTTGGATAATCATTCAAATTGTAAAGGAGTACCTTCTTGCATTACAGAACATGAGCTTATATCCAATGTACTATCTAATCCTCAGCAGTACATTAATTTTATTTTTCGTTATTTTATTTTTCTATTAATTTTTAGCATATTACTTTTGGGCCGAAGAAGCCCATGGGGGATTGTTATTTTATTTTTCTATTAATTTTTAGCATATTACTTTTTAGCCAATTTGTTTGGCATTATATTTTCCAATATTTTGGTCTTAGTTCTGGAATACTCCAGGTCATATTTTTGTGTTAGAAATACTTTTTATTTTTGTTTGAAGGCCTCAACTAATACTCATATTTTATATTATATGATTGTATAGTCCACATCTATTTTTCTAAATGTAAAAAAAACAACTTTATATTCAGTTAACCTCAATGGTTCTAGTTAACAAACGCTACAATTCCCATGCTAACAAGCCACATGATTATCTCTATAATGTCCAATCATATTATAATAAGGTAACCATAAAACAAATAAAAATAATATTATAATATGATAACCAAATAAAAAAATAAAACACATTAATAAAACATGTAATAGTTGACTTTCTTGGCCCATTACATAACCCTCACCTAAATCATCGACCCACCTCTGCTCTATGGCATTCATGGCCAATTATCCTGATTTCATGGAGATTTCATCCTCCATTCACAAATAACCAGTCAAGCATCCCATTGGATCCAATTAACTAGTCCAAGCAAACCGATGGCGCCAAAATTTTCCCATTGGCGGGAAGCGAGAAGCGAGGAGGGTTTGGTGGGTTCTAAGAAGCATTTTTTGGCATTTATTAGGCTATACCCATTGAGAAAATGTTGTTTCTTAACCATTGTGGAGGGTTCACAATTTGGGTATTTAATTGCCACTGCTGCCATGGATAAAAGAGCATTATAGAGAACTTGGAGGCTCTTGAAGAGGCAGGCTACGAATTCTGCAGCTCTGGAGTCAAGATCGCATTCTTCGCTTACAAATTCGCAGGTTTGTCAATAAGGGTCATACAATAAAGATCTCTTTTATTACCATTGTTAGTGACTGGTGAGATTGATATAGTTTTAAGCATCCATCAGGTTGATAGAGTAATAATTTTGTGAAATATATTTAGGGCTTGTTTACACTGAAATTTTAGTCTTGAGTTGCTGACCCAATTCTGATTCACACTGAGTCGTGACTAGCTGATAAAACAGTTTATATTTTCTCATTGAGGTTCTGCTGATAGTTATTGTACATGCAAATTTTTTTATGTTGTGAGGTGCATTTTACAGTCTAGTAAAGGGTGGCTTAATCCATCAACTCGTTGCGTGTATGCCTGTGTGTAACAGTGCATTGAGTCTTTATGGTGCATTGTGTACATTTATTAGGAACACTAGCACATGCACATCTAAATTTCAGTCTGTAATGTATCTTGATGTTGCGAAGTTTAAGAATGCATGTCTCGAGTTCACAAAAATGATGTACTTGAGCTTCCCAAGTTCACACAATTGACCTATGTATCAAATATTATGGCTTGACCTTCCCAAACTTTAGATGCATTTCAGACCTAGTTTTAGATGGTTTTGTGCTGGTTGCAAACAATTACAATGAGGCACAAGAGGTGAGCTGGGTTGGTGAAAGGTAGGTAACAAGTAACAACACAGGGTTTGATTCTCATCGGAAGTGGCTACTGTGCTATCCACAAGTGGGTCATTGTTTTGCCCAGGGGATGTTAAGTTGGGCTGTGTGATGTACAATATAAGCATTGTCCCACCTCTTGATAAATGGTGGCTGCTTTCCACTATGGCACATTAAGAAAGCATCTATAAAAAAGCAAAAATAAAACAATGACAAATGTCCTAAAAAAGATCAAGTTGTGCACTTTAAGTCAAGTACAAGTAGTTGTTTTAATTGAGATAATGCTATACATGTGCAAATCCAAGAAATTTACTATTGGCTATAGAATGGCGAATACATTGCCAGCTAATTTGGTGTAATATAAAAAATGTAATTCAATACACAACATGAAACCAAATGATCAAGATGTGTAAAAAATTTCTCTTTCCTTTAACAATCTTCGTCTACAAGGTCAAACATTGATGTTGGGTGTTATTGACCAGGAAAATCATTTGTGGAGACGATGTTGCTCTATTTAGTGTGGAATTTATTACAAACAATTAGATAGACAATGTTCAACGAAATAGGGTATTTATTGTTAATTCTTTGATACACAAAGCTGGGTGGTCCAAGAATAAGTCTATTAAGCAGTATATTTTTTGTGCGATCGTGCACAGTAAGGAACAATGTCCCGCACCCTTAGCCTCATCCATTTTCCAAGAGCAAGACGTCTTCAAAGAGGAGATTGCTTTGTCAAGAATTTTGTTGATTTGGACTGGCTTTTAATCTTCTTTAATGATGGCACAAGTTGGGTTTACCATAGTTGATTGCAATTGGATTGAACTAAAGTATGTGTTTTAATTTAGAAGAATATAACTGCAGAACTTACTTATAACAACATGGCTCCTTGTTGCTTCCTTTTTGTCTATATCACTGATTCACCCTCAAACTCAAAAGGTTGAAATATAGGCATATATATCTACACTCTCAGACTCAAAACTTAAAAGGTTCAAATATAGGCATATATACCTGCAATGGCTTCAATACTTCTAATATTGAGCACCTCAGTCTAGAGTTGAGATCTATCAACGGGAAAACACAAGGATTTATAATAGGCCGGGAACTTTTGATATGATTAGATATTTCAGTTTAAGAGTTCAGCTACTTGGATTCAACTGATGGATTATCGCACATGAGAGGTGGAGGCAAAATTTCACTCCATGGCCTAAACATTTTTATTTGACAATCATGGAAGAAATCTCTAGGAATTTTTTAGCCAAGTCAGAGAAGGAATAACTCTCTCTTTCAAGTGTTGTTTTACAACTAACTTGTCAAATCAAAGCTCTTAAGGAGTACTGACTCTTTTCATAAGGGAGTTTTAGGAAAACTAACATGGTTTCCTTGAAAAACCATAGTTTTATGCATAGAGATCTAATGGAGGATTCTCATCTTATGTTGCCAAGGAAAATTGCAGACCATAGCATGATGTGCATTTGTGACAAATCAATTTGTCTTGACCGAGAGTCCATTTGAAATTTCTAGGAAATTTTTAGCCAAGTCGGAGAAGGAATAGCTCTCTCTTTCAAGTGTTGTTTTACAACCGACTTGTCAAATCAAAGCTCTTAAGCAGTACTAAATTTTTTCATAAGGGAGTTTTAGGAAAACTGACATGGTTTCCTTGAGAAACCAGACTTTTATGCATAGAGATCTAATGGAGGATTCTCATCTTATGTTGCCAAGGAAAATAGTAGACCATAGCATGATGTGCATTTGTGACAAATCAATTCGTCTTGACCGAGAGTCCATTGTTCTCCATTGAAATTAAATGCATGATCACTCTTTCTCATTTTTCATGAAAGATGCTTCTCATATCCCAATGTGGCAAGCATGCACCTTTCAGATATGAAAATATATCTAATGAAGCAAAGTTGGATTACAAGTTACAACATTCAGCTATTCAACTTCCTTTGGCTAAGATGCCACGAGTCGGGGGCATCTATGTCTCCTAAGGACTTGCACCTAATCCCAACCCTAATAAGTGACTTGTTTGCATGGGAACATTGGCTTACGAGGGGGGAATATGTCTTTGGGGGAATTTCAACCTCAGTGGTGGGGAACATCACCACCCTTGCATTACCAGCCAACCAAGTTTCCATACAATTAGGATTCAAAGATTATGATGTACACGTCTACCATTCCTTAGCCAGTGGGGTATGGAACCGAAAAAACTCTCCTCAATTGCCAATCTAATTGTTCACTGTGAATGTCTCCTTATGAAACCTCCATGTGTAGGACACCTTGTTCATTGGAATTTGAGTCTCCATCTCTTTTCATCGTATATAATTTTATAAATGCTCCATATCAAGATGGAGTCTTACTATGACCTCATAAAATCAACACCCTAACTTGTCGAAAATAGTTTAAAAGGCAGCGCTCTCCTTAAGCATGAAATCATCCCTAAAATTAGTTCATAAAGGTCTCAAGGTTTGTGCCCTCATCTCTCGTTTCATGCTATGTTTAGGCACAGGATGACATTGTTGTTATCATGCATGAACATGGATGTTTTTGGGCATGAAGATAGCATCTAAATCAAACATCATATCTGTGCCTTATTCATGCAAAGGCTAATGATCAATTTGATATATATGCCCTCACAAAAGTGATGATTTTGTAGACTTAAATATCACAGGAATATCCCAAATGTAGCACTGCTTTTTTATATGTTTAGAACTTCCATTTTTTTCCAAACACCATCATAGTTTCCTAAGTTGATTTGTGCCTCTAAGAAGCATTTTTCCCGTCTCTGGTTTGTCTTTCACAAAAGAATTAGGCTGATTTAGAACCAAGTATACCGACTGGTTCTACTAAATTTGGCACAATGCATGCATTGGTTTTGACCTCTGAAACCACCAAATTTATCCTTCTTCCAGTGCTACTCCCTAGATAACTTTATCTCCTTGACAAGAGCTAAAAATATGTGTTTTTCGTCTTCCAAGAAAATTCAAACTTGGACCCCTAAAGAAAGCACTAGTCATTGCTTGACAAGCAAGTAACCTCTAGCTGTTAATTTTACACAGTTTGCAATTTGCATGCTATGAAACTTAGCTTAAAGATTAAGCTATGCTATCATGCACAAACAACAGCACTGGTGTTACTCAAAATAGCACTGATATGCTCAACACAACGCTGAGAAATTTGTAGAATTATATCTCAGAGGTAGCGAATGACTGGTGATTTTCCTTGGTAGTTGTATTATGAAAACCGAACACACAAAGAGAGAATTGAGAGAGGAAATGTTTCTTCTATATTCACAACTGAAGAGAACAATTGTTCAAAACCATAATGCACAAACCCTCATATTGACATATGAGGGTCAAATGCATGCAGCATTGTCTTAAAGTCAATACCATCAGCTACAAAAATTCAACTTATTACTTCAATTCCCCCTTCTTCCCTCATTGATTTGGTATTTTCAAGATTAAGAAAAATAAGATAGTAAGCACTAGAATCAAACTTAAAAGATTTGTAGGGACCATATATTCTTTTATGAAGCTATGCTGACTTACCTGTAGTTAGTGTGAGCGCCAGCACCATTCCAATCACCCTGGGGTGAGACATAAATGCAGACCAGTTAGTTTAAGAAGTGAAGAAACTAAGTCCAAGCATTATCAAGGGTAAGGAGGTGCAGTACCTATGTATATGCAATAAAAGTTAAATAGAAAACATCTTGAAGAATTGACAAATGTGATGCCTGAAAATCTAGTTGAAATCTTTGATCTCGAAACCCATTGCTTTGCTAGTTGATATTTATTCAAGTAATTTAAATATATATCCTAAATGGGTCCCAAAGAAAAGACCGTATTTTCAAAATATAAGTAATGGTCCATGGATCCGAAGTGATTCAGCTCGCTCAAGCAAAGGAAATCCACACATTAATAAACTATGAATTTTCATTAGGTGACATAAATGCCATGCTACTTCAAATGCATCATGAAAATGTTCCCAGAACTCTAAGAATATTCTGCTATAGAACTCTCAATAAGCTAGATCTCCTATTCAAACATTCCCCAAGGTTGATCATTCCATGATAGTATGCCCATGTATGATCAAATGGACCAAAAATCACACAGTGAACCCTCATTAGCATTAAGTTTCTATGAGATGAAAGCATTGGAGCAATCTGCTATAGAGAAAAGTGGAAGTGGGTTAGAAATAAATCAAACCTTCAACATATCCTCTTTCTAGAGTGAACAATCAAAACTATTCATGAAAGTTGAAACACAAGAGTAGAAACACAGATTTACCCTTCCGAATAACCCTAACACCACAACCTCTATGTACTTTGTTGTCAGTGACCATACATTAAGCAGCATGCCCACAACCACTCATGAAGACAACTCTAATAGGTATGGATTTCATCAACAAGCTCATAATGACTCTGTGTTACACCCACCCCCTAATTTTTGCAAGGGAGTGACAAGGAAAATTTCTTCATTCCCACTCTAGCAGATCGGGGTTTGTTTTGTCCTCTAACACAAAGAATTTTTGTTTGAGCTTCTGAAATAGATAATGAAAGCTACAGATAATAATGTAGAAGAGAAAATCTCTTTTTCATAATAAGAACAATCTTCACAGCAATAATGGAGGTTTAAACAGTCCCCTTCATCCATCATGTTGAAGATAGTAAAAAGTGCCCAGATTAATGCACCTTTGAAATATGCTTTTAAGTAGTGGGATATTTTGTAGTATCCAAGCCGGTTTCTAACCTTCTTACAGTGGTAAAAAATAGTAAAAATGTATTATTTCCAAGTCTGGGTGTTTCTAAGCAGAAAATATGGTGGCTACCTGTAGCAGTAGCCCTAAATGACTTGTTTCTTCTGTGTTGGAGGATGCCAAATAGTTGAATGAGTATTCCAAAAGTGAACTGTTCCTGTAGCAAACAGTTTTTGGAACATGTTGTCGACACTTTCACTGCTTCAGATGTATTGTCACTTTTCCAAGTCTGGGTGTTTCTAAGCAGCAAATATGGTGTCTACCTGTAGCAGCAGCCCTAAATGACTTGTTTCATCTGTGTTGGAGGATGCCAAACAGCTGAATGAGTATTCCAAAAGTGAACTGTTCCTGTAGCAAACAGTTTTTGGAACATGTTGTCGAGACTTTCACTGCTTCAGATGCATTGTCACTTTTCACACCTGATATCCAAGAACCTTAGCAGTCAAGAAATGCCCAAATCCTGTAGTATAAACCCAAGTCCCATATTGGCTGAAATTGATAACAAGAGTGATGTTGTTAAGAAAGGTATGAAACCAGAAATGCATCCTCATGTATTTGAGAAGCCCCAAATTTCTAAAGCCAACCTATTCTGGGATAAAAAGAGGGTAGGGCTGACTTATATTTATGAAACCGGGGATCGACTTAATTTTTTTTTTCATAACTACTATATATACCAGCTTTGAGGGCATCTGTTTGGCATCATTGTTGATGTTTAAGGACAACTTGATTAGTAGTTGTTGGGAAGTCAAAGGGTTGAAATTTTAGACCTAAAATATTCATAAACCAGAGTCAGAGATGGGTCAGTCCATGGGTGTTAATATACTCTGAAAATGCACTCACAACAACAATAAAACCCCCAGGTCACAACTACCATTACTGTGCCTTATTTCCATCTAGGGGAGTGATGTACCCAGTCATCATTTGAAGGATACAGAGGACCAATTCATCTTCAGAAACTCATGTAGACCTATAATTTCACCTGTAGCAGTCAACCTCTATCACGTGGAGGAATATTTTAGTCTTTTGCATAAGGTTTTATGCCCTAAATTCATGGCATTTGAGGGGCTTGTTACCACCCAGTTTGCACAAGTTGTTAAGCAGACAAAAGACACCAAAAATCCAGGGAGCCTTCAGTCCCTTCATCCAAGTTGTACATAACCTGCTTCTTTCATGTGCCACTATTTCTAGGACTTTGCCGATAATTCGGCATGATGTGTAGGTCCCCAATTTGATTACCACCAAGTCAAATGCGCTAATTCTATGGCACCAAGTCAAATGCCCAAAATCCTTGTTAATGTTGAAATAAAAATCCCAGGTTACTGGTTGGAGGTGGCACCTTTCTAATTGAAATAAGAAACAGGAACATGACACAATTATGGGACCTTTCTCCACTTCAAGAATGCTTTCCTTTCTTACTTTTCACTAGCTATGAAAAATATGGGACAAACTTGGGCCAAATATCACCTTAGAACCTTCTAAAATCTATCCTCAAAAATATCATTTCAGGTACACTTTCGATTTAATACACCCTTTATCTACTAAAGATCAAGTCCAAAAAATATACCAGGTTGGTAATGCAGAGTGTTTTAAGCTAAACCAGGGCATCCTCATACCCATAAATACTTCTTAGCAATGCTATTTGACAAATAATGTTGAATATGACATCTTAGTTTGTTTGGTAATTCCACTTACCCATTGCTAACATATTTCCCTTAGATAAACCCAATTTTTGCTTCTGCATGCATTTTTTTACATAAACTTGGGTGTATGTTAGGAGTCCTTAATGATTATGAAATTGTTGGGAAGAATATGATATTAGCCCTATTACACAAATTCACAATTTTTGGGTGACATTAAGTTGGAAAAATGTCATAAGTCTCACTAGGTTTTGGAATTCAACCCTTTCATTGGATATAGTATTGCTTGTTGTTGTTCTGCACTATGCCCATAATGCCTTCCTACTGCTATCACAGGTGGATATTGTTGATCCAATGCTTTTTTTCTCTATGAATTGGTTTTGATGCATTTCAATTCAAGATGAGATAGATGAAAAGAGTGAAAAGTAAGAGTTAACATATCATTTTCATAATTGAATGCAGAAAATTGAAGATGAGTCAACACCCAATTTTGACAACCTCTTAATACCATGCATACATTAATGAAATATAAGATGCATTTTTCAAAAAAGAAAAACAAAGAGTAGATAAGAGTTTAGGAACCGACAAACTAAGTCAAATGACAAGAAGCCAAATTGGGGGCACAAACTTGTAGGTCAAATTGTGATTATGTCACAAGGTCATAATATGTCATGAGGATATTGCAATTACTTGAGAATCATAATGAACAAGTAACTGTCAGTTACACTCAATTAAGTTGGCAAGTTGAATTCACAATTAGAGGAGGAGACCACCATTAGTTACCATCTCCCATCATCAGTTACCATCTCCCACCATCAGCTGCAAATTATTTGTGTTACAATGTGTGCCCTTAGTCCCTAGTAGATAAGGGGAGACCATGAATACCTGTTGTTGGAAGGGCGAATTCATATACAGATTTGATACTTTGGCTAGGGCATATCAGTGGAAAAGGTGGAGCAACAAACCCCTCTGTTAGAATTGTGGCCTTTTTAGGTAGCTACAAGCTAATATTTATACCAGAGATCTATTATGGAGAAAGGAAGGTTGTGTTCCACTTCTCAAGGATGCATTCTCTCAAGTTGGGCATGATTCTTCTCTCTTGGAAGCCACCAACCGCACACCTTCTTCATTGTTCCATGCATCCCTCTTTCTTGAAGATGCATCTACAAGCCTATGAATAATTTATAAATTGCTACCATTCCAATATTGCACCATTATTAATGTATAAGGCGTATTCACTATCTCATCATTCCACGCCATCCCCAAGGATTCACAAAGCTGCTACAGCCATCATCAAATCAACATTCTTACATAACAGGTCAGAATTCTTTAATGTCTAAGATTTAAGTCCTTATTGGACAGTTTGAAGCAACTTCCATTCGTTATTATTTGATAAACTCCACTATTGGTAACTTGGGGTGTTTACAAGATTGGTTGTTATTTTACATTTATGAGATTTAATTGTCACATTGTATGCAATTCTATGGGGTTAAAACAAATAATTAAGAACCATATTACACAAACCAAACCAGTCACATGAACTAGAGACTTGAGAGCACAGTCTAGGGTAGTTTCCACTATTTGGGATATTACAGAAGAGAACATAGGAAGAGTGATTCTATGGTAAAGCTCTTCACAATCTGGTGACAAGTTACAAATTTGAGATAAGATAAGATAATATAATTTTATTAATGACCAAGAAATGACGACAAAATTAGGTCAATGGGACTAATGGAGTACAACGAGTATGAGTACAATGTGGGAGTGCAAATGCAACTCCTATATAAAGCCAAAACCAAAGCTAAGATGAAATAAAAGAAAATAAAAGAAATAAGATCAGGTATAGTTACTCCAATATTTAGAGTCATTTGGAAAAATATAGAGAGAAATAAGAAAGTTTGGTGTTAGAGCATCGAATGAGGGTTGGTTTCTATTTTGCTAATTAATATTGTTGTGCACTCGAAGCAAAAAAAGCAAGATTCATTGTTTTGTTGTTTTTGTCATTTCTTTGTTAACTGTGGCAGTTTTGAGCATTAGGTGATGAATCATCTTTTGTTTTTCCAGATTAGACTAGTACAATGTCAGGGAGTGGCACACAACAGATCCTGAGGAAGGAATTGGGTGCACTGAAAGACACAACAATAGTCAGTCTCGCCAAAGTGAACAACGAATACAAGGTATGACCTTATCTACCACTGCAGTGTAAGGATATTGCATGTAGTGTTGATAGATTTTTATGCATCTAGCACAATCTAAATACAATGCATGAATTTGATTGTCTTGGTCATCAAATTTCCCGAGATTCATCGTTGTTTGTTTCCACAATTCTAACACTTACATATAAACTTGTAGGATCTGGATATTTCTATCGTGAAGGCCACAAATTATGTGGAGTAGCCAACAAAAGAAAAGCATATTTGAAGTAAGTGGATGTCCTCTTTTCTGCACTCAAAGAGTCAAACATCGTAACATCTCCCATCATTAGCTACAAATTATTTGTGTTACAATGTGTGCCCTTAGGCCCTAGAAGATAGGAGGAGACTACGAATACCTACTATTGGAAGGGCGCATTCATATACATATTTGAGACTTTGGCTAGGGAATATCAGTGGAATAAGTGGAGCAACAAACCCCTCTGTTAGAATTGTGGCATTTTATGGAAGCTACAAGATAATATTTATACCAGAAATCTATTATGGAGAAAGGAAGTTTGTGTTCCACTTCTCAAGGCTGCATTCTCTCAAGCTGGGCATGATTCTTCTCTCTTGGAAGCCACCAACAGCCCACCTTCTTCATTGTTCTATGCATCCCTCTTTCTTGAATATGCATCTACAAGCCTATTAATAATTTATAAACTTCTACCATTCCAATAGTGCACCATTATTACTGTATCAGGCATATTTACAGTCTCAACATTCCAAGTCCGCCCCAAGGATTCACAAAGCTGCTACAACCATCATCAAATCAACATTCTTACATAACAGGTCAGAATTCTTTAATGTCTGAGATTTAAGTCCTTATTGGACAGTTTGAAGCAACTTCCATTTGTTATTATTTGATAAACTCCATTACTGGTAACTTGGGGTGTTTACAAAATTGGTTTCTATTTTACATTTATGATATTTAATTGTCGCATTGTATGTAATTCTCTGGGGTTTAAATAAACAATTGAGAGCCATCTTACTCAAACCAAACCAATCACATGAACTAGAGACTTGAGATCACAGTCTAGGTCAGTTTCCATTATTTGGGATATTACAGAAGAGAACATAGGAAGAGTGATTCTATGGTAAATTTCTTCACAATCTGGTGACAAGTTACAAATTTGAGATAAGATAAGATAAGATAAGATAATTTTATTAATGACCAAGAAATGACCACAACATTAGGTCAATGGGACTAACAAAGTACAACCAGTATGAGTACAATGTGGGAGTGCAAATGCAACTCCTATATAAAGCCAGAACCAAAACTAAGATGAAATAAAAGAAAGAAAATCAAGTATAGCTGCTCCAATATTTAGGGTTGTTGATGTATATGTAACTTCGAAATGTATTTCACCCATGCATTTCATATAAGTATTTTATATTCTTATAGAGATGTTATTATTCCTCTATAAGGAAGTGTCATCTTTTATATTGTAAGTGTCGTAACTTATACTTGATGGGTTATTAGACCACCTTGTTGGGGTCGGCCCTGTATAAGTCATGTGGGTCCAAGGGTTGTTAGACCACCCTAGTGGGGGTCAGCCATGTGGGTCAAAGGGTTATTAGACCACCCTATTGGATTTCATCCCAGTCAGCATTGTGTTATGTGGTTAAGTTAAGGCCGACCTAGTAAAAGTTATTAGGAAAGTCAAGTCTAGTATAAATAGAGATTGGGAGATCTCTATTTGATCATTCTATTCTCTCACTCACACTTGGGAGAGTGGCGCACTTGTGGAGGAGGAGGCTCTACTGCTAGGAGAAGACTATCTCTTGTATTCTGGTTGTATCATTGATCTATCTATCTCTGAGGAAGTTATTGGGGTTTTTCACCTTTATGGTTTTCCCCAAGTAAACTCTGTGTCTCTTGTGTGCTTGCATTATTGTGTCCATGATTGATATGCTGTAGATTTGTTGTACATGTTGTTCTCTCAGTTAAGATCCTAGATTGGATTGAAGTAAATTCTAAAAATTTAACATGGTATCAGAGCTAGCCTGAAAGAAGGCATGATATGTCATGTATGACACTTGTTGCACTTACGATGCTAGGGCTTGATATAACAAAAACTGGTCATCGTAGCACTTTCGCTATAAATCCATTTTGGGGGTGTTTTCAAATCTAAAAATTTTACAGGTCGAAGATCAGTTCCCCATGTACCTTGTGTCCAAAGGAAAACCTCTAATTCATGGTACATTGTGATTTATGATCTGTACACTGTAGGGTTTCTGCCTCTTCCAGATCTGAGTCAAAATCAGGTGACCTTGGGAAAAAGGTCATAACTTGGGCTAGGAAGCTCCAAATGAAATTTAGTAAAACGTGACAGGTAGTACACAGACTGTAATATCTCAAAAACATTTTTTCAGAGGCCGAAGTTGAACCAGTGACACGTGGAATGTCGTACAAGTTCGCTCTCCTGTATTATCCCATAAACAGGTCACGTTGCGACACTTGGCATAACTCTCTTTCAGAGAATCCAATTTAGGTCAAAACTATCGGGATGGAAAGAAAACAGGTCAAGCTATCTCAGGAAACGTTTTGAAAGGTCGAAGTTGAACCAGTGATACGTGGCGGGCCGTACAAGTTAGCTCTCCTGTATTATCCCATAAACAGGTCATGTTGCGACACTTGGCATAACTCTCTCTCAAAGAATCCAATTGAGGCCAGACCGATCGGGATGGAAAGATAATAGGTCGGGCTATCTCAAAACAAATTTTCAGACCCTATGGATTGAAAAGTTCAGAGTTACACCAGAAACAATCAGGTACATATTTATGTCAAAACATAATTATTTTTGAGCACCTTCATTCATGGCTTCCAGAATTTAGGGCTTCAGAGAAAGTTGGAATTTTTGTAATCGGAGACCACGGCTGGATGCTACTCATAAAAATCAAAATTTAGAGACGAAGATCAGATTTTTTGGTTGGGCAGAAGGCCAGGCTCGATCAAACCCCAGTTCGGGACTTTGATTGGAAAGATGGAAAATTAGGGCTTCTCCAAAATCTGGAATTTTGGAAATCTGTGATCACGGCTGGAAGATCCTCAGAAAAATCAAATCTTAGAGCTTTGAATCAAATATTTTGGTTGGGTGAAGCTCCAGGAAACTCAAACCCTAATTCAGGGTCCTCCCCAGTGAATCCGAAAATCTAAAAGGCAATTTCGAGGGGTGAAACTTTGCAGGTTTCAAATTCTGAATATACCAACTTGATCATCTCATCAAGGCGCATATTTCTATCATTTCGGAAGTTTTAAATTCAAAGTTTGAAATTTTGGGGTTTCTTTGACAAACCTTAATCCAGCTCCAGGTCCAGTTCTTGCAAATCAAGTGGATTGGGTTAATCCTAGAAGAAGATGGATTGGTCACCTGCATAAGTGAAGAAGTTCGTGTCTCAGAGTGAGATGAGGCTAAGGCCTTCCATAAGAATATTACAAGCAATCTTGACAAGTATAGCTTACAGGTATGTTTCATGGTTAAGTTTATCATATGTTTGTCTTCATATCATTACAGTACAATCTTGATTAATTACTAGACTTGTCGTATCACCTTAATAGAAGATATTCATTGATTAAGGTTTTGACACTTATGAATGTACTAATGCATTGTGATGTTGTATGAGGTTTATGTTGTTCGCTAACATAAAAGGTACACCAAGAAAGACAAATCATGTTCTACTTCAAGAACATATGATCATGGTGACATGAAGACAAAGATTCATCCATTTTCATGGATCACATAGAATATCTACTTTCGATGTATGTATAACTTGGTCCTACAATGGTTAACCTATGAGACATGCAGGTTACTAGCACAACTCACTGAAGAGAACCATAAGACATTATGCAGGTATGTTAGACATAACTAGCTAGCATGCTAATCCAGGTATGTTTTGTTAAGATTTAATATGCTAAGACAGAAAATAGCAGCATTACATTCCATTTCACAATAATAGCATATACAGGATCACTGAAGAAACGACAAGCATAGCATAAACACAAGAGACACAGATTTATCCTCAGAAACCCTCATGGGGTAGAAAACCCAGTAAAGCTTCCTCAATATAGATGATCAGCAATATACAAAGATGCAAACCAAATACAAGATCTCCTCCTCCACCATAGCAGACCTCTCCTCCACAAGTGCGCCTTTTTCAAGTGAGTGAGTGTGTATAATGAGGAACACACCTACTCTATTTATACACTACTCTGATATGTATTTTACACAAGTACATGTAGGCTCGTATTTAACCATTAGGTTAAATACCCCATTATAACTAACTGGGCCGACCCCTCTAGGGTGGTCTAATAACCCTTTGACCCACATAACACATACAGGGCCAGCCCCCACTAGGGAAGTCTAATAACCCAAGTTACCACATTCCGATGGAGGAATAAACATCTCAGGATATACAATAAGATCTTCAAGGAGGAATGAAACATCTCCAGAATAATAAAGTACAAATATAATATTCTTTGAAGTTACAATATCTCAACACTCCCCCTTAACGAGAAGGATATTATAACAGCATCTGCACGAGCAAGGAGTCATCAACATCATACATGATACATCTATAAATCATTGGAAGCTTTCTCAACATCATCAGTAACTCAACCAGTTACTAGAACATCTTCAATACTGAAACATCAACATCTTCAGTATTGAGTCTTTATCTTCTGCAGCACCCAAACAGCTGCAGCAACATCAATATCTGAATCCTCACGATCGTCAGCATCGTCATCACGCGATCATCAGCATCGTCATCGCACGATCATCACCATCATCATCACACGATCATCAGCATCATCATCGCACAATCATCAGCATCGTCATCGCACGATCATCAGCATCGTCATCACACGATCATCTCGATCTACAGCATCTAGATCATCTTGATCTACAGCATCTGGATCATCGATCTACAGCATCTGGATCATCTTGATCTACAGTATCTGGATCATCTCGATCTATAGCATCTGGATCATCAGTATTAGTATCCACACCAATACACATATACATACAAGTATCCTCATTAATACAAGTATCATCAAAGTATGTATTCTCACCAGTACATCTATCAAAACATGTATTCTTACTAATACATATATCATCAAATGCATGTATTCTCACTAATAAATCTATCATCAAAAGCATGTATTCTTACTAATACATCTATCATCAAAAGCATGTATTCTCACTAATACATCTATCAAAACATGTATTCTTACTAATACATATATCATCAAATGCATGTATTCTCACTAATACATCTATCATCAAAAGCATGTATTCTCACTAATACATCTATCATCAAAAGCATGTATTCTCACTAATACATAGCAGCATACCCTGCAACACACACGATCATATTACAGGATGATCAATCCCGCTCTCTTTAGGACATAGGTCCATGGATGATACAATCCAAATCAAGTTCCAGGATGATCAATCCTTATCACTTTAAGACAAGTCTCATGTCTAGGGACGATGCAATCCCATCACGTACATTTTGAACCAAGGTCCAGGGACGATGCAGTCTTATCTTCAATTCTCGGAGACATCAGTCTACGGATCAATTATGGGACCTCAGTCCGGGGAAGATACAATCCCCTACCTGTTCATTCAGGACTTCATTATCGGAAACCCAGTCTACGGCTCTATTCTGGGACCTCATTCCGGGGACGATGCAATCCCCTACCTGTTAATTCAGGATTTCATTATCGGAGACATCATGTCTGCAACTCAATTCTGGGACCTCAGTCCAGGGACAATGCAATCCCCTACCTATTCATTCAGGACTTCATTATCAGAGACCCAGTCTACGACTCTATTCTGGGACCTCAGTCCGGGGACGATGCAATCCCCTACCTGTTAATTCAGGATTTCATTATCGAAGACATCATGTCTACGGCTCTATTTTGGGACCTCATTCTAGGGACGATGCAATCCCCTACCTATTAATTCAGGATTTCATTATCGAAGACATCATGTCTACGGCTCTATTCTGGGACCTCAGTCCGGGGACGATGCAATCCCCTACCTATTAATTCAGGATTTCATTATCGAAGACATACATCTACGGCTCTCTTTAGAACAGATGTTCAAGGATGATACAATCCCTCTTCTTTCTCGGAGACCTCTGTCTACGGCTCATTTTAGAACAAGTGTTCAAGGATGATACAATCCTCACATGTCCACCAAGGACTTCATTCTCGAAGACATGCATCTACGGCTCTCTTGAGGATGATGCAATCATATCATGTCCACTAAGGACTTCATTCTCGAAGACATACATCTACGGCTCTCTTGAGGATGATGCAATCCTATCATGTCCACTAAGGATTTCATTCTCGAAGACATACGTCTATGGCTCTCTTGAGGATGATGCAATCCTATCATGTCCACCAAGGACTTCATTCTCGAAGACATACGTCTACGGCTCTCTTTAGGATGATGCAATCCTGTCATGTCCACCTTAGACCCTGTCTAAGTATCATCCACCAACCTCTCTTTCGGCATCACCAATATAGGTATTCACATCATCGACCTCACTGTCGATGCAGGCAGTCTCATCATAAGTGATCACATCACTCCCCCTTTCGAGGAGGGTCCTTCTGAACTATATTAAGTTTGTCTCAGAAAATCTTTACTTGAGGTAGAGGTTTGGTTAGTACATTGGATCAGTAGAGGTTTGGTTAGTACATTGGTAACTTGTTACAAATTCGAACTTTAATTCCTTTCTGCACCATATCTTGTATATAGAAATGCCAGATCTCTATGTGCTTTTGACTTATCATGGAACAATGGATTCTCTGCCATTTTGGTACAACTCTGTTTGTAACATAGGATCATAGTTGGGTCCAACTCTAAGTCAAACAATTCTGAATCCATGCCGTTTCACAATTAGCAGAGCAAGTAGCCATATATTCTGCTTGTGCTGAGAGCCACACTAGACTGATTCCTGCTAAACCAGAAGATCATGGCTGATCCCAGACAATAACATCTTCTCGATGTGCTCTTCCTGTCTGGTACACTTTCTGCTCAATCAATATCTGTGTAGCCATTTGAATTCATGATCTCCATAGATCAAAGTCTATTGTATCCTTTAGGTACCTCATCACATGCTTTGCAACTAACAAGTGAACACTTCTAGTTTCCACTAGATACTGACTCAGGGTGTTTACAGCAAAGCATATATCTGACCTAGTATTCGTTAGACACATCAATGACTCAGTAATTTGTCTGTACAGAGTTATATCCACTAACTCTAATGAGTCATCTGCTAAGAATTTCAAGTTGGAATTCATGAGAGTGGCCATTCCAACACATCAATTCCTTTTAATATTTCTCAGCATACTTTCCCTGGTTGAGAAAGATTCCTTCTGAGCCTTGCCATACTTCCAGACTGAGATCTTTCATTTTTCATTTCTGTAGCCATCTTCTTCTTTCTTTTCATGATCTGTTTCTCATTCCCTATAAGAAAGATATCATAATAATAGTATGATCCATAGCCTTAAGGTAAAGGTTAGGAACAACTTTACTTTTGGTAAAGCCCAAGCTTATCAAGAAACTATCAATTCTCCCTTTGTGACTGAACATCATTCACACTCTGCATTGAATGATTTTCTGCATATCTATCTATGCCATCTCTCGTTAGACGGGTCTACTGATATGAGCCTCAATATTATTCGAACTCTGTGGTGAGTTCCTTCTTGCATCCATGTCATCTGTGTATATAAACCATATTCAACCTTGTAGCGAAGGTTGAGATCCACATCGCCCATGGTGATCATTAAGCTCATCAATTGATTACCGATCCTGGGTACCCATACAGAACCTGAATCACACTTCTTCTTTAATTACACCATTAAGAGAATGGTTTTATCTATCCACTTGGAACAAACATCTCATCATGATTCTCTTCCTCTTTTCTAAGAGAATCTTCTAGCCACAAGCCTTCTATAGTGTGTTTGATTTGTAAATCCTTTTGTTGAACATCCATCGCTTGTTCAGTGTTCATCATTCATCATGATTTTTCCTACAAATCAAAATTAGGTACATGATTAGTAATACTTCATAATCATCAAATCATATTGACAAGATAACCTATTATGCATACAGATGTCATTTACATAGTTATGCAACTATTTTGACCAATACTTTGGCACAACACTTTTCCATATCCTGTATGCATATAGTGGCTATCTAGATGCCTTCCATCTCTACCAGAACATACTATCGAGAGTGTGCACAACTCTCAGCATGTTAGCAAAGAGGTTTCATTCTAGACAAGCAACAATGGAATGTTTGTCCAACTTACCAATCATATGCATATTAGTAGTATACTGTTCAATGTTCTATGAATATTTACACTCAGCGTGATATATTATAGAAATACAAATATGCATACAACCTATTACAGGCAATATCATTTACTATTTCAAATAACAACTCAAATACTTATCTTTTATGTTTGTGTGGTTGCCTCCCGCTTCATCTTCTGTATGTCTTTTGAACTTCTATTCATTCTGTACCACTATGCATGTTCAAGTGTCAGCCTCATGATCTCATACACAAACATACACCCATTAGTATGTTCTAAATGTTATCAAAACATTATAGTTCTAAATAATCTTGAAAATGTATAGTCATGATTATAGTTAATAAACATTAGTATTCAAGATTTCAGGAAGTCTTCTTTTACTCATGCATATCATCAATCAAGATAAAAGACATAATATGCATAATCTCTTGATTACTAATTTTATGAATAAGCATAACCAATCATACCATGTATACTTATATAAGGGATCCTAACACAAGGTAAGATTCATGGGAAACATACCTAGATTAGTATACCTACTTAGTTATGTACAACATACCTAAACAATCTCTTCAATGATTTAGAGATCCTGAGCTAGAACCTGCATGTCTCATAGGTTAAGCATAATATAACAAAATCATACATACCTCGTAAGTAGAACAAAGATTATGGATGAGTCTTTGTCTTCATGTTTTCATGGTCATGGAACCTGATTTGACTTTTGTGATGTACCTGTATCTTGTTAGCAGACAACATCAACCTCACACAACATCATAATGCATTAGTACAATCATATAGCCCTAATAAATGAATGTCTTTGATCATTCACATGCATTCATTAATCAAGATTGTACTAATAAATAATATGAAGACAAACACATCATGAACTTAATCAAGAATTAGATTTCAAGACATACCTGGCCTCCTTAAGTCATACCTGTCGAGACTTCTTGTATTCTTCTTATGTAAGGCCTTAGCCTCAACTCCCCCTGAAACTTTATCTAGAGCTTGATTAGGGTTTGCTAGAGAAACCCTAAAAATTCAATCTTTGACTTTCACACTTCTGAATGGATGAAAGAATATGTCTTGTTGAGCTGATCAAACTAGCATACTTCAATTTTGGAATTTCCAAAATTTGACCCCTCAAAATTGCCTTTGAAACTTCTGGATCTTCTGGACAGGATCCTGAACTAGGGTTTGATGAAGCCCACCCTTATTCCCAAACAAAAGGTTCGATCCAAGGCTCTAAACTCTTATTTTTCTGAGGAGCTTCGAGCCGTGGTTACAAACTTCAAAAATTCCAACTTTTGTTGAAGCCCTAATTTTCCATCTTTCCGATCAAAATATCGAACTGGGGTTTGATCAAGCTCGGTCTTCCACCCAACCAAAAAATTCGATCTTGGTCTCTAAATTTTGATTTTCCTGAGTAGCATTCAGCCGTGGATTCCGATTCCAAAAATTCTAACTTTCTCCGAAACCCTAAATTCTAGAAGCCATGAATGAATGTGCTCCAAAAATAATTCTGTTTTGACAGAAATATGTACCTGATTGTTTCTGCTGTAAATTTGAACTTTTCGCTCCACAGGGTCTGAAAACTTTTTTGTAGTATCCTGACCTGTCATCTTCCATCATGACAGGTCTGACCTCAATTGGATTCTCTGAGAGAGAGTTATGCCAAATGTCGCAACGTGACCTGTTTTGGGATAATACAGGAGAGCGAACTTGTACGACGTGCCACGTGTCATTGTTTGAACTTCGGCCTCTGAAAATGTTTCCTGAGATATTCTGTCCTGTTATATTTCCATCTTGACAGGTCTGACCTCAATTGGACTCTCTGAGAGAGATTTATGCCAAGTGTTGCAACGTGACCTGTTTATGGGATAAAATAGGAGAGCGAACTTGTACGGCGTGCCACGTGTCACTGGTTGAACTTCGGCCTCTAAAAAAGTTTCCTGAGATATTACAATCTATGTAATACCTGTTACCTTTTACGAAATTTCATTTGGAGCTTCCTATCCCAAGTTATGACCTTTTTCCCTAGGTCACCTGATTTTGACTGAGATCTGGAAGAGGCAGAAACCCTAACTTGTACTGATCATAACTCACAAATTACAACGAATCTAAGGGTGCCCTTTGGACACAAGGTATCTGGGGATGTTATCTTAGACCTGTAAACTTTTCAGACCCTGAACCTTCGCAGAAATGGATTTATAGCGAAAGTTCCACGATGACTGGTTTTTTTTATGTAAAACCCTAACCTTCAAATTGTCGTAAGTAAAGCAAGTGTCGTAAGTGCCATACCTTGTCTTCCTTCAGGTTAGCTTTGATACCATGTTAAGATTTAATACGCTAAGATAGAAAATAGCAACATTACATTCCATTTCACAATAATAGCATATACAGGATCACTGAAGAAACGACAAGCATAGCATAAACACAAGAGACACAGATTTATCCTCGGAAACCCTCATGGGGTAGAAAACCCAGTAAAGCTTCCTCAATATAGATGATCAGAAATATACAAAGATGCAAACCAAAGACAAGATCTCCTCCTCCACCATAGCAGACCTCTCCTCCACAAGTGCGCCTTTTTCAAGTGAGTGAGTGTGTATAATGAGGAACACACCTCCTCTATTTATACACTACTCTGATATGTATTTTACACAAGTACATGTAAGCTCGTATTTAACCATTAGGTTAAATACCCCATTATAACTGACTAGGACGACCCCTCTAGGGTGGTCTAATAACCCTTTGACCCACATAACACATACAGGGAAGACCCCCACTAGGGAAGTCTAATAACCCAAGTTACCACATTCCGATGGAGGAATAAACATCTCCGGATATACAATAAGATCTTCAAGGAGGAATGAAACATCTCCAGAATAATAAAGTACAAATATAATATTCTTTGAAGTTACAATATCTCAACATGTTTTTCCTATATCAAGCTAGAATCCTACCTTGTGTTAGGATCTTATACGGTTGTGTTGTTGATAATGAGTATTCATGAAGTCATAGGTTTGAATAGTCATGGATGTATGCATATTATGTTTCTTACCATAATTGATGATATGACTAACTAGAAGAATCATGAAGGTATAGGTTTGAGTAATCACGAGTTTATGCATTGATGATTTAACTAATCAGAAGAGTCCTATGATCAAATAAGAATATGCATGAGTAAAAGAAGACTTCCCTGAAACCTGTAATACTAATGTTTATTATCTGTGAATGATCATGACTATACATGTTTAATATTATTGTGTTTTCATAGTATTAAGATTATACTAATAAATGTGTGATTATGTATGAGACCTCAAGGATAACACAATGATGATACTAATAAGCATGCATAGTGATTAAGGATGGATGTAAGTTCAAGGACAGTCAATCCAGGAAGCAAAGATCAAGAGGGAGCACACTCCAGTTGTTCCTGCAAGAAAGCAAAGGAGCACACTTCAGTAGTTTCTGCAAGGATGCAGATATTCAGAGGGAGTTGACCACTTCTCACAATCCACATCAGAATGGATTTTCAAAGATTCAGAGGGAGTCCACCCAGCAACCAAACAAAGATAAGTAATTGAATTGTCATTTCTTACATAATGTTATTCAATGATGTATATGCTTACGTTCCTAGAATTAGGTTGTGTATTATGCATATTAGAATAGTTGCATTGATGAACAGTATACTACTGATATACATGGGCAAGTGGCCTATGGAACTGTACAACATTCCATTGCTACTTATCTAGAATGAAACCTCTTTGCTGACATGTTAGGAGTTGTGCACACTCTTAACAATGTTCTGGTAGAGATTGGAAGGCCTCTAGAAAGTTACAGAATATGGATAAATGTTGTATTGAAGCATTGGCTAAGATAATTGCATGACTGTATGACATATTTCTTTATGTGTAAGAATTTGTTCTGAAAACTATGAGATGTTTTCTAATCATGCATTTTAACTTGTTGTGTAGGAAAGATCGTATACCATCACCTACAAAAGGACTACAACATTTGTTCAGCAATAAAGTTATCTATTGAAAATATTGAAGATATTGAAGTTCCCAGGATCTGAGAAGAATGCCATGATCGAGGAGTACCAGTCGATCACAAAGATGTTTGGGATGCAGTCCCAAGACCTGAAGGGGAGTCTGTAGTGACTTCCAAGAGAAGCTACAATATCAAGCATGCTGCAGGTGGTAGCATAGAGACTTTTGCTCCTGTAGCCAAATACACTTCCATTAGATCAGTACTTGCTCCGGCTGCAGTGATGATAGGGAAGATACACCATATGGATTTCAAGACAGCTTTCTTGAATGGTGTAGTTGAAGAAGAAGTGTACATGGAGCTGCCACTTGGTTCTAAGGCACATGACAGGGAGTCATATATGTGCAGAACTTGGTATGGTAGGATAGACAGCTTTCTATCCAGTTTGGGATTTACCAAGTGTAAAGCGGATTCCAACCTTCACTACAAGGTTGAGGAAGGAAATCCAGTGATACTACTATGTGGATGACCTGTTTGTAACAGGTGAGGATAGATTGATTACCGACACGCAGAGGAAGCTTGCTGCCGAATTCGATATGAAGAACTTGGAGATGATGCACTATTTGATTTTGGCATGGAGGTGTGACAGAGTGCATATGGAATCTCCCTTGGACAAGGGAAGTATGTAGTAGAAATCCTGAAGAGGTTTAGGATGATGGACTGCAACGATATGGCCACACCTATGGCATCGAACCTGAATCTTCTGTGTGATGCTTCATCTGATCCGGTTGATGTTACAATGTATCGTCAGATGATTGGGTCCTCTATGTACTTGATGAACACGAGACCATATATTTGCTTTGCGGTGAACACATTGAGCTAGTTCCTGATGGATCCGAGAGATGTTCACCTGGTTGCTGTAAAGCATATTCTGAGGTACTTGAAGGGTACGGTTGATTATGGGATCAAGTATGATGCGAATAAAAAGTTTAACCTGCAAGGTTATGCTAATTTAGATTGGGCAGGCAGTGTTGCAGATAGGAAGAGCACATCTAGGTGCTACTTCAGTATGGGATCAGGTGTGATCTCTTGGTTTAGGAGGAAGCAGTCCTGCATAGCACTGAGTACAGCCGAAGTAGAGTATGTTGCGATGAATGAGCAGGTTGCAGATGTATTGACCAAGCCGTTGGCCAGAGTGCAGTTTGAGTACTTCAGAGAGAGGCTTGGTGCACTTCAGATCAAGGTTCCTTCTAAAGGTAAGTGATGAGTCCAAAAGATGCAGATGCACATGAGATTTTCTGACATGGTTGATGTGTTCTCCCTTGGTCGTGATGTAATTGCTGAGCCCATTTTCCACATGGTGGTAGATGTGTTCTCCCATGGTGAAAAACTAAGGGCTGGAGCCTTCCCTGAATCGTGGTAGATGTGTTCTCCCATGTCAGTGGTGTAAGTGTTGGATAATGTGCATCTGGGATGTGCTTCATGGACGATGAGATGATCTAAAGAGGACGATGCTATGATGATCAGGAGGATCATGGATGATGAGCATCAGGACAATGCTCTAGTTACTACTCTGTATATGTATATGCATCATGTTGGATGCTTGTTATAATCAGTTGGATCATTTATGTATATATGCATCATGTTGGATGCTGGATATGATTAGTTGGATCATGTCTATGTATTTTGTATATGCATAATGTTGGATGCTTGGACCATGTATCTGTATATGTATCAGGTGGATACATTGTATGATCAAGTAGATGATGTATGATGATATGTATCAGGTAGATACTTGGTATGCATCAAGTAGATGCATTATATGATCAGGATGATCATGGATGACGAGCTTCAGGATGTTGCTCCAGATGACATGCAGCAAGATGTTGCAGTGATGATGATCAGGATGATCATCTGTACATCAGGATGATGTATGGTGAGTATCAGGTTGATACTATGTGGCCGTGGGTAGGTTGTGCAGATAAGCATATAATAGTGCCCTGGGAGGTTTGCAGATTCTCTTGCTAGCTTTTGTTGCTGGCATATAATAGCTCCCTAGGAGATTTGGCAAACACTCTTTCGAGGTTTTGCTTAAGGAGGACATATAATAGCACCCTGGGAGATATGCAGATAGTCTTGCAAGGATTTTCCGCTGGCATATAATAGCTCCCTAGGATATCTGGAAGATGCTCTTTCGAGGTTTTGTCATATGGCATATAATAGCACCCTGGAAGATCCGATAGGTTGAGCTGTGTGCTCGTAATAAGTCCTGGGATGCTCTTGCAAGGTTTTACCATGACCACATGTAATATCGCCCTAGGAGATCCGATAGGTTGGGATGTGTTCCCGTAATAAGTCCTGGGATGCTCTTGCAAGGTTTTGTGGTGACCACATATATTAGCGCCCTGGGAGATCCGATAGGTTGAGCTGTGTGCTCGTAATCAGTCCTGGGATTCTCTTTCAAGGTTGTGTGGTAGGGTCACATGTAATAGCTCCCTGGGAGATCCGATAGGTTGGGCTGTGTGCCCATAATAAGTCTTGGGATGCTCTTGCAAGTTTTTGTGACGCATGTAATAAGTCCCAAGGATTCCATAGTATGGCTAGTGATGACGAAGACCTGTAGGTGGTGGGCCTACATTCAGTATGAAAAAGGACTGGCTCTATAGAACTTCCTATGATGATTAGATTCATAGATTGATTGAGATAGCAGCAGCAGTGACGATGACGATGATTCGAGGATGATGATTCGCTGATGATGATCCAAAGAAGAAGACTTGTGCTAGTAGATCTGTGTCGAGAAATACCTTCCTAGTTAAGAGGGAGTGTTGATGTATATATAACTTCAGAATGTATTTCACCCATGTATTTCATATATGTATTTTATATTCCTATAGAGATGTTATTATTCCTCTATACGGAAGTGTCATCTTTTATATTGTAAGTGTCGTAACTTATACATGATGAGTTATTAGACCACCTTGTTGGGGTCGGCCCTGTATAAGTCATGTGGGTCGAAGGGTTGTTAGACCACCCTAGTGGGGGTCAACCATGCGGGTCAAAGGGTTATTAAACCACCCTATTGGGTGTCGGCCCAGTCAGCATTGTGTTATGTGGTTAAGTTAAGGCCGACCTAGTAAAGGTTATTAGGCAAGTCAAGTCTAGCAAAAATAGAGATCGGGATATCTCTATTTGATCATTCTATTCTCTCACTCACACTTGGGAGAGTGGCGCACTTGTGGAGGAGGAGGCTCTGCTACTAGGAGAAGACTATCTCTTGTATTCTGGTTGTATCATTGCTCTATCTATCTCTGAGGAAGTTATTGGGGTTTTTCACCTTTATGGTTTTCCCCAAGTAAACTATGTGTCTCTTGTGTGCTTGCATTATTGTGTCCCTGATTGATATGTTGTAGATTTGCTGTACATGTTGTTCTCTCAGTTAAGATCCTAGATCAGATTGAAGTAAATTCTGAAAATTTAACAAGGGTCATTTGGAAAAATATAGGGAGAAATAAGAAATTTTGGTGTTAGAGCGTCGAATGAGGGTTGGTTTCTATTTTGCTAATTAATATTGTTGTTCACTCGAAGGAAAAAAAGAAAGATTCATTGTTTTGTTGTTTTTGTCATTTCTTCGCTAACTGTAGCAGTTTTGAGCATCAGGTGATGAATCATATTTTGTTTTGCCAGATTAGACTAGTACAAAGTGAGAGCGTGGCACACAACAGAGCCTGAGGAAGGCATTGGGTATGCTGAAAGACACAACAATAATCAGTCTCGCCAAAGTGAACAGTGAATACAAGGTATCAACTTATCTACCAGTGTAGTGTAAATTTATTGCATGTAGTGTTGATAGATTTTTATGCATCTAGCACAATCTAAATACATTGCATGAATTTGATTGTACTGGTCATCAAATTTACTGATATTCATTGTTGTTTGTTTCCACAATTCTAACACTTACATATAAACTTGTAGGATCTGGATATTGCTATCGTGAAGGCCACAAATCATGTGGAGCAGCCAGCAAAAGAAAAGCATATTCGAAGTAAGTAGATGCCTTCTTTTCTGCATTCAAAGAATCAAACACCGTACCATCTCCCACCATTAGCTGCAAATTATTTGTGTTACAATGTGTGCCCTTAGGCCCTAGCAGATAGGAGGAGACCACGAATACCTACTGATGGAAGGGCACATTCATATACAGATTTGAGACTTTGGCTAGGGCATATCAATGGAATAAGTGGAACAAAAAACCCCTCTGTTAGAATTGTTGCCTTTTTAGGCAGCTACAAGATAATTTTATACCATAAATCTATTATAGGGAAAGGAAGCTTGTGTTCCACTTCTCAAGGTTGCATTCTCTCAAGCTGGGCATGATTCTTCTCTCTTGGCAGCCACCAACCGCACACCTTCTTCATTGTTCCATGCATCCCTCTTTCTTGAAGATGCATCTACAAGCCTATGAATAATTTATAAACTGCTACCATTCCAATAGTGCACCATTATTACTGTATAAGGCATATTCACAATCTCAACATTCCATGTCAGCCCCAAGGATTCACAAAGCTACTATAGCCATCATCAATCAACATTCTTACATAATAGGTCAGAATTCTTTAATGGCTGAGATTTAAGTCCTTATTGGACAGTTTGAAGCAACTTCCATTTGTTATTATTTGATAAACTCCACTATTGGTAACTTGGGGTGTTTACAAGATTGGTTGCTATTTTACATTTATGAGATTTAATTGTCACATTGTATGCAATTATCTGGGGTTAAAACAAACAATTAGGAGCAATATTACTCAAACCAAACCAGTCACATGAACTAGAGACTTGAGAGCATAGTATAGGGCAACTTCCACTATTTGGGATATTACAGAAGAGAAAATAGGAAGAGTGATTCTATGGTAAATCTCTTCACAATCTGGTGACAAGTTACAAATTTGAGATAAGATAAGATAAGATAATTTTATTAATAACCAAGAAATGGCCACAAAATTAGGTCAATGGGACTAACATAGTACAACCAATATGAGTACAATGTGGGAGTGCAAATTCAACTCGTATAGAAATCTAGAACCAAAACTAAGATGAAATAAAATAAAGAAAATCAGGTATAGCTGATCCAATATTTAGGGTCATTTGGAAAAATATAGCGATAAATAATAAATTTTGGTGTTAGAGTGTCGAATGAGGGTTGGTTTCTATTTTGCTAATTAATATTGTTGTGCACTCGAAGGAAAAAAAGAAAGATTCATTATTTTGTTGTTTTTGTCATTTCTTCGTTAACTGTGGCAGTTTTGAGCATCAGGTGATGAATCCTCTTTTGTTTTGCCAAATTATACTAGTACAATGTCAGGGGGTGGCACACAACAGAGCCCGAGGAAGTCATTGGGTGCGCTGAAAGACACAACAACAGTCAGTCTCGTCAAAGTGAACAGTGAATACAAGGTATGAACTTATCTACCAGTGCAGTGTAAGGATATTGCATGTAGTGTTGACATATTTTTATGCATCTATCACAATCTAAATACATTGCATGAATTTGATTGTTTTGGTCATCAAATTTCTTGAGATTCATCGTTGTTTGTTTCCACAATTCTAACACTTAACATATAAACTTGTAGGATCTGGATATTGCTATCATGAAGGACACAAATCATATGGAGCAGCCAGCAAAAGAAAAGCATATTCCAAGTAAGTAGATGTCCTCTTTTCTGCACTCAAAGAGTCAAACACCATTTTGTTTTCTTGGAGTATAGCTCAATACTCATTTTTACGTCAATGGGCAGTTCGCTGCTAGACATTGCACTGTGATTTTTTATGGATTTTTAAACTCTGCAATTTGATTTAGAAGCAAGATGTATAGGTCTAATATCTCATGATCTTTATCTTTTGGGAAATTATTTTTGTAGCCACGTCGGCTACAAGGCCTCGGGCAGATGTAGCATATTGCATCCATGCTCTTGCAAGACATCTTGCCAAGACACACAACTGGGCGGTAATGTGCAATCCTTGCCTTAATTGGTATTTGGGAAATGGAATTTAGACTAGAACAATTGCCTTCTTTGTAGCAATATCTTTATCGCCTAATGGCATGCCAGGTATTTACATCCGAGTCACTATTGTGAAATATATAGTAACTCTGTAATTTTGGAGGCTGGCTACTTGTATTATGTGCTTTTGAGTTATATGTCCTTTCAGTGTGATTTTGGATTGAAAGAACTACATACTGTTGTGTATGGTTGCTAATTTAATAATCTAAATATGAGCAGTCAGAAGGGGCAGCTATATCCAATCATGTGATACAGTATGCACCCATAGCGGTTTGTGGCATCTTCACTCTTTTGTGGTAAAAATCTATTTGTTGTCTTGTATAAAGAAAGTAGTTTCACTTGCTAAAGTTGATGTCGTACTTTATGATGGGTATACTTATTTTCCTTTTGCACAATGTTGCAGGTTTCTAGAGAGATCATTAAACTTTACACTGCAATTAATGATGCCACCATCAACCTTGTTGACAAGCTAGGAAATGTTATGGTTTAAATGTTTAAATAGCATCGCATCTTAATTATAATTGATCTATAGCTCTGATAACTGCAATTGTCTACTTGCAGTTCTTTGAAATGCAATGCCATGATGCTATTAAAACACTTGATATCTATAGGCAAGCAGGTAAATAGGTATGGTTGGAAATTTCCTATTCCAAAAGTGTTCTAATTGATGTCTTTAGTTTCAAACCATGTAAAAACAGTCCCATATACCTCCTACTATTTTGTTCTCTAGGATGATTGTGATCCAACATTACTTTTTTTAAAACCATTTGCTTCAGTGGCATTCCCTCTGAACATATTTGAAGTGTTTAATTTTATCATCATTACCTTCTCTCGCTGTATACACCTACCATTCCTATTCTTTTCCAGCATGTTTAATTTAAAAAACAAATTTTCCAGCATCATTTCTGAAATGTGGAATGAATATCACTTTGTGTCACCCGTGACGAATAAAATAACTTTATTGTAATTATTTGTTCCACTGGCATGGTCGGCTGAAAATTATCAGAGTTCTACAAAGTTTGCAAAGGTCTTGACCTTGGATGTGAATTTAAATTTCATACACTTGAACAGGTACAGATAATTTGTGAACTTTGTCATCATGTTCAGTGCAACATTTTAGTGTAATGGCATGTAGCTAGTCATTACAGATGTGCATGGTTCTGTGTGATACTTACTTTGCTTCTTGTGAATCAAATTACTGAATGAACAACCACCAACATCATTCATTTCTGCAATGGAAGAGTATGTTAAAGATGCCCCAAGATCATCATCTGTCCGTAGAGAGTTGGTATGAACATCTATCCTTAAGAGAGTATATAGTATTATAGTGTTTTGAGGACGTCCAAATTGCATGTTGTTTGTTATTTACAAAGTTCTAGTAGGTAAAAATGAATAGTAGCAGACCTGCTACTGTACAAATGAAAGGGCACCCTGTTGTTTAAAAAATTGGTTGTTGCTCATAAGACAATTCCTAGAATAATTTTTACCGCAACTGGTTTTGAAGAAGTGAAGTTGAAGATAATTGTATGTATTTTGGATCTCAGACAGGAAAACGTCTCTAGCTGTCGAGAGATCAACAATTGATAGACAATTAAAACAAATTTATTGCAAGTTAGATCTTGTATTCTTTGATGTCTATGAAGGGCCGCAACTTGCTTTTGTTCCTGATAATTTGTACAGCCATGGGTTATTGTACTCATGCGTAGTTTGTAAGATCATTCTTCTTTGAATTTTCATCATTGTCAAAGTTGAACTGCTATATCTTAGAATTCTTTTAGTACTTGAAGCATTTTTCTTGAATATGTTTGACATTCATTTTGTTCCCATGCAAAATTTGTTTGAATATCATCATTGTCAATAAATAACAACTTCTTAAAGGGTGCTAGCTCAATGGTAGAGCACCTGCCTAATTATAGGCAGGAGATTGGTGGTTCGATTCCTCCGTACCCTATCATAAATTAGTGACTAAGAAAACGACTAAATTCGCATATATATGACTATTAGTAGATAATTTCCAGTATCTTATAGCGCGACTAACGTTTACTCATATTTAGATTAGTCATTAATATGTTATCATCTAGTAGTTTATTTAGTCGTATATTTGGTCATTAATTGTGACAATCAATGACTAAATCAATGACTAAATCAGTGACTAAATTAGTGAGTATCGATGACTAAATCAGTGAGTATCAATGACTAAATCAATGACTTAATCAGTGACTATCAATGACTAAATCAATGACTAATAAGTCAACCAATTAATGACTAGAGATAAGATAGTGGAAATCAGATACTATTAGTCACCGACTCAAAAATAGTCGTTTATAGTCGAATTCTAGTCATTTTTTTAGTCATTAATTTCTCATTTTATATTAGTGGTCCAAGCTGCTAAATCCTTGATATTCCGTCCTTCACTAGGTTTATCAAGCATTCCCAACCTCTGTTCTGGAATTCACACTTGGAATTTCTCAATTCGGTGATCAAATAACTCAATCCCATCACTGGAATTATGGGCTATAAAAATTGGGTTTTTCTATGGATTTCGAGGTATCTAATACTCTCAAATTCGACCCAAGTTTCATATCTAGGGATCCTCCATTGGATTTTACTGTCAATACCAAATTCTGGGCATTTATGGCTCTTCAAAACGTGGGTTCTTGCAAAGTTGCGATTTCTGGTTTTTCTCACTGTTGGGCATTCGTAATGGATAAAAAATGATGCTTGGATCTTCAACCATGGAATGGGAATGAGGAAGAAACAATTCCCATGAGGTAGATTGACTTGTGGTACAAGAAAAACAGAGCCCATACCTGCCATACGAATTTTTGGGATGCCCATGCTCCATTGAAGCCATGGACTGAATTCTTCAACAACTTCCTTACAACATAATTAAATTTCGGCAAGGAAATTCAAATGGGTTCACAAGATGACATTTGGAAGCATATGGTTCATCCCTACAACCCCCTCACCACTGCCTATTGGAACACACATGGCCCCTTCTGATTCGTTGCTTCCATAGCCAGTTTTGGTATTTTATTGCAATATCAAATATTTACATCATTTACAATATTCCATGGCTGAATAGCTCATGGGTAATAAAATATCAAATACTTGTCCATTTTAAATAAAATCCGAGCATACAGTAATGGGGCCTTGTCCTTGAGCTCCATTCTAGGAAAACATACATCGCATGTATACAATATTTACATTAAAAGACAATTTTTCATAAGGGTCAAAATGGGGTATTATGATAGTTCATGAAGTTCGACACCAACAACTCCGCCAAAGACAAGAAGTCTGCGTGAGATATATGAGACTGGTACACCTAATTCATTCTCATTTTTTGCATTATTTTCTCAAGTTAATGATCCTCTAACATTTGAAGAACTTGTTGAAGATAAAATTCGGTCACAAGCCATGGATGAAGAAATAGAATGCATTGAAAAGAATCAAACATGGGAATTAGTTGATGTTCCTAAGGACAAGGATGTGATAAGCGTGAAATGGATTTATAAGACCAAGCAAGATGTTTATGGAAATGTGTAGAAGCACAAGGCAATATTGGTAGCAAGAGGGTTCACACAGCAACCTGGCATAGACTTCAATGAAACCTTTGCACCTGTAGCACGAATGGACACTATCAGAATAGTTTTGGCCATCGCAGCACATAAGACATGGCCTGTTTACCAAATGGATGTTAAGTCTGCATTTTTAAATGGTTATTTGGAGGAGGAAGTATATGTGGAACAACCACAAGCCTATGAAGTTCCAGGACAAGGACACAAAGTTTACAAGATCAAAAAGGCTCTTTATGGTTTGAAACAAGCTTTTGGAGCTTGGTACAGTCGCATTGACTCTTACCTCATTTAGAATGGATTTCATAGAAGTGAATGTGAGCCAACACTGTACACAAAAATCAACAAGCAAGGTAACAAGCTAATTGTCTTCCTGCATGTAGATGATTTAATATTGGCTGGCGATTTTGGCATAGAGGAATTTAGGTCAGTCATGGAAAGTGAATTTGAAATGACAAATTTGCGGCTTATGAAGTATTTTCTGGGTATTGAAGTCCAACAGACTGAAAAGGGTATATTTATATCTCAATCCAAGTATGCAAGTGATGTCTTGAATAGATTTAAGATGTGAAATTGAAAGACAGCTCCAACACCAGTGATAACAGGTTTGAAATTGAGCAAGGATGATGATAGATCCAATGTAGATCATACACTATTGAAAAGGCTTGTTGGCAGCCTTATGTATCTTATAGTGACAAGGCCAGATTTAATGTATGGAGTCAGCTTAATCTCAAGATTCATGGAGTCACCAAAAGAAGTACATTAGCAAGCAAGTAAAAGAATTATGAGGTATGTAAGTGGAACAAAAGACTTTGGTATTTTGTATTCAACCTCAGAAAATTTCAAACTCATTGTATACACTGACAGTGACAATGGAGGCAGCATAGATGAAGTGATTCCCAAGGAATGAGGTCACCTCTTTCCAACCAATCAAACACAAACAAATATCCATTACTTTAAAAAACCACATTAATAAAAAAATTAAACATTAGTCTAACTATAACACACCATAAAAAAATCAAAACAGATAATCCTGGGTCTCAATTTACAAATGTCCTCCGTCGGGGACATAATAATAGTTAGAATATAGGTTAGCATAGATAAAACGATGGATATCAAGCTTTTCTTTATACCCTACATAATTTTCATTGAGGTGAGTTGGGTTGTGCTATTGGATTTCTCGTTCAAATGCGAGTGAGGTTGTGCATTCTTGGATTTCTCGTTTAATTGTGCATCTTCAATTATTTCAAAGAATAAGAAAATAAGCCTTTTACGTCCCTAACTGGGAAGGGATATATACTAATCATTTGATAGTCAAATATTTTGACTATACATTAGTTTGGAAGTGTTAATGCAATGTTTAAAAAAAACATATTAAACTGATTTTTTTATAATGAAAAATATATTTTATATTTTTAGAAAATTAAAATTATTCTTATCTCATTGGTGAACGAAGATTTGGTTAAGATGTAAATCCTTGGAGAAGGAAATAAAATTGTCAAAAAATAAATTTTATTTTATTTTAATTTAAAATAAAAAATTCCACATTTTGACACATCACATGTTTCCAGTTTGCAACTGTCCTTTATGTGTATTGTTAGTCCAACCAGAAATCGCTACTCACCTGAGGCATGCCCTCTCTGTTGTTCTCATTTCTCCATGATTGATAATACTGGATCTCTCAATGCAGTCGCAACCTTCTTTGCCCAGAAACCCTTTCAGGTAGTCTGTTTTATTGGGAAAATGTATTTATGAGCTAATCATGTATCTAACTGCGTCGGCTCTGTTAGTCACCCTGTCAGTCTTTTTGTGTCAGTGCGCAGAGTCTGTAATGTCAATTAGATAATCAGTTTGCAGCCAATCCGGCACATGTCAAGTTTGTAGTTATGAAACTGCGTTTGTAATCCGCATATCTAGAATCCTTAGGTAGAAATTAATTACAGTGTTTACTGCAACCCAGTAGCGTCCAGGTGAAGCGATCTTAAGTCGGTGGTTATGAATCTCCTAAAGATAGAACCAAATAATTGAAACTCAAATAGAGATGTGTGTGAGATAAACAATGCAGAGAAAGATTGGTCAAAGATTGTATCAAGAGCCCAAGCTCTGTGAAAGTAAAAGATCAAAGTAAAAATTCATTTCCATGTATTGAGACAAGTTGCACAATTTACTATGGTAATATATACAATTCTATATTTTTATGTTTCATTATCAAGAATGTTGAATATTGCATGTCGCACATCTTCTCCAGATTTACTTGTGTGAATGTTGTTTACATTTACACTTTGTAAAAGAAATCAAGATTTTCAAATAGTTCACAGTGGTAAAAGTTCTATTTTTATGAGGAGTAACTTTGCGTAAGTGTTTTGTTTCTTATGTCCCAACAAGATATATATTTCAAGATAAAGTTTGTTTAAGAGATTTGCTAAGTTAAGTATTCACGCGAAGTATTTGAAAAGGACCCGCGAAGTAAATTATTGCGAAGTTAACTGTGCATTTATGCGAAGTTCAACTACGCAGTAAAAGTTGAAATGCACAGTTACTCTTTGCGCAGTTAACCTTCGCCCAGTTAATTTGTGAAGTTAATTTTTAAGAAGCTAGTGTTCAGATAAGTATTTGTTTGGCGTAGTCCAGAGCAAAGAAAAAGAAGTCTGTCACTCACTACATAGTTCAATCCTCTTGACAGTGCAGTGTGATTTTCCGTTGACGTTTTCATATGACGACAATGATAATAATACATTTCCAACACGTTGTGAGAATCTGCAAGCTCCGGCAAGAGACACGGCGAAGAAGACTAGGCACTTGATTGTGCATTGTAATGCCATTTGTAATAATTTCCAAATCCAACGAAGTAAATTATCCAACTCTCTATTTGAGTTTAACAATAATCCAGCGAAAGTGCCATTCAAACCTCCATTGCAATATTCCCACCAAATCGTTCACTTGATCTATGAATTAGATGTTCTAAGAATAATCTGAATGCTTTCTTTTCCTACTCTTAAAACTCCTTTGATCGATTTCCTATTGGGGAAATGCAATCATGTTTAGTGAGTGGGTAATGTAGCCTTCTATTCATGCCTGCAAGAGAAATTTAGTTTCCCATGATGCTTTACGCATTAGCACTTAAACTTTGAAATCGAAACACAACACTGAGAAAAGAAGAACAATTTGGCCAAATGGAACCATAATGTAATATTGAGCGAGATTGGGCATCCATAGCCTTGGTTCTTTCTTGGCACTCTTCACATTTTGTCCTTCAAATGTCGGCCCTCTATTTCTTCCTTTTTCAGAGAGGCGATAATTGTTATTCTTTGTGGCTTGAAAGGCTATTTATGGGAGAGGAAGAAGAAGGGTCAAGAGGATTTTGGCTTGAATAGGACGGGAGGTGATGGAACCAGATTCTCTGGTTACTTGACGCTAGGATCGCTCTCATTTGGGAAGATGTATTTTTTTTCTAACATATAACCAGCAACACTGTGGAGATGTGCTATCTTTACTCCAACTTCTCAAGCCTCTGCAAGATCTACTGATATTTGCTTTCAAAATTTTGACTCTGTTTACCTTGTAGCATGAGAGGAAACTGAGATTCATTCATGAGAGGCATTGGTAGAGGTTGATTCAAACCCCATAACATAGGCGTTGTTCAAGTGTTCTTAATCACGAACGGTTAGTCAATATTTTACTTGATTTGTTTAGTGTGGATGCATTTTAAATGCAACACAAATATTCGATTTTCCTTCAATACCATGCAAACACAAGTAGCGATTAAACCCACAAAAAAATAGCTGCTGAGAGTTGTAAGGGACATTGACAGATTGAAGAATTTCATGGAGAAAATACTCATTGAGGCATTTTTTATTATGAAAACTATATCATTTATAGCAATTCGAAAGAATACACCATGTCGTTAATATGAAATTCAAAGTTTCATGCGAGGCCTCGTTTCATAGAAAAAGGACTTGGAAAATTGTTGGAGCGCAATGATTTTATCCCTAAATATGACATAATATGACAAAGCAAGGCAATAAAACTAAAATGGAGAACACATATTTAGTTGGAGTTGATTTAACCCTCATTTCAATGTTGGAATGCCTCTGTCTATCGAGCTATAGTAGATTAAAGAGGATTTCAGGGATGTACGATCTGGAAAAGATTAAATAGTTGGCAATAAGTGGGTGTTGCGAGCTAGAAGAGTTTCCTTGTCTTGCACATCTCAAGCCTCGTATTCCTCTAGTCCTCGGTGGCTTTTACAAGAGTCATTACATTGAATTTCTCTATTTATTGGCAGCTTTTACAATAGTCGTTATGGTATATTCCTTATCGGGTATTCGTATTCTTCGGCCAGTTTTACAATAGTCATCTAAGGATTTTACATTATTGCCTCGTCGCTTATGAACTTTGCCTCTCGCTACCCTACCTATTCCTAAGGCAGGGACATTGCTACACCGCAACTTTTTCTCTTATTTATATATCTTATAAAAAAGAATTTTTTTTTTATCTTCCATAATTTTTCTTGAAAATTAATGAGGATGTGTTGTTGCATTTTTTATTCAACTACGCATGCATCTTCACTAGTTCCAAGAAGTGAAAATATATATATATATATATATATATATATATGAATTTGTTTATCAATGTTAAACATATATCTCAAATATATATATATATATATATATATATATATATATGAATTTGTTTATTGATGTTAAACATATATCTCAAATATATATATATATATATATATATATATATATATGAATTTTTTTATCAATGTTAAACATATAGTTTATGATAGCATATATCTCAAATATATATATATATGAATTTGTTTATCAATATTAAACATATAGTTTATGATAGCAAAATTAAATTAAATTTATGGTATTTAAATTAGAGTAGTCTTACTTCAAGTAGGAAAGCGTCTTACTTGTGTGGAAAAGCATCCTTATGCATAGAAAGATTTACAATTACATCAACTCTAATCTCGGTTTCACAATTGGAAATAAACAATTATAAAAACAAAATTTTAAAAAATAACTTGTAGTTGATGCATGGATAACTCTTAGTTCATGTATGAATAACAGGTAGTGACAAACAATCTATTTAACTAAAGAAGGTAACAAGTAGTTCACGTTTGAATCACAGGTAGTGACAAACAACCCATTTAACTTAAGAAGGTAACAAGTAGCTAAGGCATAAATAATAGGTAATTACAATTAAGCATAGAGAACAAGTAACATATAACTTGATTATGACACTTAGATTTTGACATATAGATATTCACCAACCACAAATTAAGTGATTGTGCTACTACATATATATTAACATTAAATTTCTAGATTTGTATCAAGTTTTATTCTCTCATGGCTCAACATTAAATATTAACATTAAATTTCTAGATTTGTATCGAGTTTTATGCATAGGTCAATGTGCTCTCGTGGTGCCACCTGTGGATAAAAACACCAACTCCTTCTCTTAGCGAAGATCCCTGGCCTCGGTAGCAACCCAGGTGCAGGGGTACCTCGTCTACTTCTTCATGGACTAAGACATCATTTTGTAGTCCCCCATGCTCTGCACCCTCGGGAAATCTTTTCTCGCTTTACTTTCTCTTGGAGGCGATGTTCGTCTGGTGTGTCATCTTAGGAGAGCCACCCATGTTCCTCAACTAGATGCTCGGATCACCACGGCAGTGTTGGCCATGACTCTATTGCCGTGCTTTGAATCCTCTTCCGGGAGGTATTTTCTTTGCTTTTACTCTTGGCGACGCCCTTCAGCTGGTGCGTCGTTTACTAAAAGTTACTCATGGGATTCTATAGGGAACGCTGTTGCAACCCCCATAAGAACTTCGCGGCCTTCATGCATCCCTTTTCCCACAACGCCTCCAAAGTTACCTATGTTTCCATCCTTGGAAGCTCTTCTAACATAGAGCACCCACTAACATCTAACCATTGAAGCTTTGTTGCTTGATCCAACCCTCGTATGTTCTTTAGCTTCATGCATCCCTCTGTTTGCAACCCTTACGAAGATACCAGTGTTTCCATACTTGGAATTTTTTCTAACTCGATGCACTTACTAACATCTAGCCAATGAAGCTTTGTCAACTGGGCCAAACTATGTACACTCTTCAACTGCTGACATCCATCTACCTGCAACTCCTCCAAACATACAGGAAATTCATCTACCAGCAACTCTTATAAACATACAGGCAACTGCAACGGTGCCTGCAAAATGGTCATGTGTTTTAACTGTAAGAAATATATTTATAGAATTCCTTAAAAACATTCTGCTGATATTAATAGCACTGAACACACTTTTATACACAACAAATTTCAATATACCTGATTCTAATGTGTTTCCTGAAACTCAAATAACCCTTAACCTTTTCACTGGAATTGAAGAAGGAAAGGAAGAGTATGGACTCTTTCCAGTAGAGTAATATGATATTTGGGCATTTCACTCTCAGAATACCTTCCGAGAGAACTTCAATATCAACAAGTTGCAATGGACCAGATTTCTCACGGTGAAGTGCCTCCTCCTACCGTGAGCGTTGTGATCTAATCAAAACAAATATGTTATCAACACAGTTAAAACCATAAAATTATTTCACAAATTTGTATTATTTATTACTATCCGTAGAGCCCGTACCTTGTGACTTCTCTGACTCTCGTTCCATTTATTTACCATGTCGTAACTACCAGTATGTACACTCCTTATCCCAATTGATCACATGCCATTATATGCACAAATTTGGGTCAAGTGGATTAGTTCATGTTGTAGATACATTGCGCAATATTCTTCTAAATTTCACTAGTTTAACGATCATCACTACCTTTAACTGCAATGTGAACCTAAACATTTATAAATATTTTTTTTAAAATCATTGAATTGTTCATCACCACCTCTTAACTGTGGCTATGAAGAGTCGAAGCTCGTCTATTGTTCCGAACATGTCTTACATATCATCCAGAATTGTGATGAGATGACACGTTTTGACAAAAACCTAGTCTGAATGTCAATGCCAGACACCAAAGTGTAAAATTCCACGTAACGATGTAGAATAAAGTTTAGTTCTGGTAAACCTAATTATTTCCACCATTTACACATACAAATGACATAGATTTTACTTTATTGATCACTCAAATCCATTTAGGCAATGAAAATATATATAAAATTGTTGGAAATATTTTATTTATGAGCTGATAGCGTATTTGATATGTGTCGGCTCTGTAAGACACAACCAATCAGCAATGTCAGAAGTCAGTCAGACAGTTTGCAGCCAACCGGCTCACAACAAGTTAGTATTTATGTAGCCGTGTTTGTATTTCGCAAGCCCAAAACTTCTTAGGTAGAAATTTATTACAGTCTTTAATGAAACCCTGTAGGTTCTAGGAGAATCCAAACCAAGTTTGTGTATAAATGAAAATCACTCACGGAAGATTAAATAGAGATAGAGATAGAGATGTATGTAAGGTAAGAAGAGTAAAAGGAGGAGAAGCTCATCCCGTGAAATGTATGAAGAGCCCAAGCTTTGTAAAATTGTGAAAGATTGAAGTAAAAATCATCTCTTTGTAAGTGTGGCAAAGTTTCCATGTTTTACTGTGGTAATATATATAAGTTTTTAGTATTATGTATTCATTCTCAAGAATGTTGGTTTAAACATCCTACACATCTTCTTCATATTGACCTGCGTAAATATTGTTTACATTTACGGTCTGTAAATCAAATCAATATTTGTAAGTATTTCTCAGTGGTAAATGTCCTAGTTTAACGCACAGTAACTTCAACATATGTTTCGGTTCTTATGTTTTAGCATGAAATATATTTATGCAAATCTTGTTTAAGATTGGGTTATGCACAGCTAAATAGGTATGTGAAGTTAACTTGTGTGCAGTTAACCTTCGTAAAGTTAAAAGAAGTTTGCAAAAGTAAATTTGTGTGAAGTGCGAAGTTCATACAAAGTCAAGTTCCGCGAGGTTAGAGAACTGCGCAGCAAAGTTCACCTGCGCAGTAAAAAGTCGAAATGCGCAGTTAATCTCTGCACAGTAAAAAGTGGAATCACGTAGGTAATTTCCGAGCAATTAATTTGTGAATAAAAGTGTTCAAAAAAATAATTAGAGCAAAGTATTTGCTAAGTGAACCACAACTATAAAACAAAGAAAATAAAAATATTCATTTACTGCGCAGGTCAAATCTTTTGACTACACAGTGGGCTTTTCCCTTGATCTAGTATTAGAGTTTGGTTTACGGAAAGTAAGAATTGTATTTACAAAGGGGGAAAAGCAATTAAAGCTAAGAATGTCTTCCACTTCGGGTAATTTGCATACTCCAATATTTTTTGGTAAAAATTATGAATATTGGTCTCTAACTATGAAAGCTTTGTTTAAAGGTCAAGATGTATGAGAAATAGTCCAGAATGGTTATGTAGAACTAGCAGATCTAGCTGCATACAATAATCTCACACAAGCTGAGAAGGATGTCTTGAAGGAACAAAAGAAGAAAGATGGAAAGGAATTGTTCCACATACATCAAGCAACACATGAATAGATACTCCCAAGAATAGAAACAACGAAGTCAGGTAAGGAAGCGTGGGATACACTGGAAACTTCCTATCAAGGCTTGAACAAGGTAAAGACTGCCAAACTTCTAATTCTTAGAAGAGATTTTGAATCTCTTTCAATTAAAAATACAAAGTCAGTAGAATCATTATATACTCGTGTTATTGGCCTGGTTAATCAAATAAGGTCTCATGTAGAAACTCTAGGTGGCCAAAGGGTTGTTGAAAAAGTTCTTAGAGTTCTTCCAAATAAATTTGAATCTTTAGTTGTGACCCTAGAGGGAAACAAAGATTTGTTCCAATTTACTATTGATGAGTTGAAATCCTCATTACTCAATCATGAACATAGAATCAGCGGTTCAGAAACATCACTGGAAGGTGCATTCGCAGCACAGTCATCCATATGTTGTGGAAGAGGCAGAGGAAGATGAAATTCTAGAGGCAGAGGAAGAAGTTCTTTTAGAGGAGGTCATAGGAGCAGCCCTGCGCATGTCGCTGGTAGATGCTAGAATCAGATCCCCAATTAGCCAAGTGGGCAAAGGTATAATAAATCAAAAATTCAATGTCATTACTGTAAGAAGTATGGACACTTCGCATATGAATGCAAGAAGAAGCAGTATGATCAAGTAAAGCAAGACCAAACATAGTCAAGCAACAAAGGCACTCCGAACAGCTCACTCTTCTTAGCATGTGCATCTCCACTGGAATGCAATGTTGTCCAAGAAAGTCCAAATGACATGTGGTATTTAGACTCAGATTGTAGCAATCATATGACTGATAATTTAAATCTATTTTCTGGTGTAGATAAATCAGTTCAAACTGATGTCACACTTGGAAACAATATTCAAGTCACTGTTTTGGGTAAGGGTACTATTGATATCCTAACCAAACAAGGCAAGTAGAAATTTATGCCTAATGTTTATTATGTCCAAGGTTTGAAGCATAATTTGAGAAGCATTGGACAGCTGATGGAAAAAGGTTACAAAGTTCATATGGTAGGAAAGCGTTGTGTGATCAAAGACATATATCCAAGCAATCAATTAATAGCCAATGTGCAGATGACAAGCAATCGCTTGTTTCCTTTAAGGATAAGGCCAAACATAAAAGGAAAAATAACTCAAGTTGTTCATGAAATACCGAATGAAAATTTTGGATATGCGTTCAAAGCAGAAATTCACTACAATAAGGAAGAAAAAGACAGCGAAATGCAAGTTGCGTTTCAAACAAAAATAAAGGATGAATCCTAGTTATGGCACTTCAGATTTGGACATCTGAATTTTGGTGGGCTGAAGCTACTGCATATGAAGAACATGGTGAAAGGATTTCATTGATTGAAAAGCCAGAGAGAATTTGTGAACGTTGTATTTTTGGAAAACAACACAGAGAGACTTTTCCAGTCGAAAAGTTATACAGAACTCACACACGACTTGAAATTGTGCACTTTGATATTTGTGGACTGATGCAAACACCGTCCATGGGAGGATGCACTTATCTTCTCACATTTATTGATGATTTCACAAGAAAAACATGGTTCTATTTTCTAAAACATAAATCTGATGCAATTGGTTGTTTTCAGCAGTTCAAGGCACTTGTGGAGAAGTAGAGTGGTTACAACATCAAGATATTAAGAATAGATAGAGGTGGTGAGTATTTTTCAAATGATTTCTTAAAATTTTGCAAAAATCATGGCATACAGAAGCAATTCACTGCGTGGTATACACTGCAGCAGAATGGTATCACAAAGAGGAATAACAGAACCATTATGGATATGGTATGCAATATGTTGGCATCCATGCATCTATCAAATGAATACTGGGCTGAAGCAGTGGCAACTGCTGTATACATCATGAATCGATGTCCGACGAAGAGCGTGAAGAAAAAAGTTCCACAGGAAGTATGGATAGGTATGAACCATAGTGTTTTTGATTTAAAAGTTTTTGGTTGTGTAGCATACGCACATGTTCCAGATGAGTTGAGAAGGAAATTAGACAATAAAGGACATAAATGCATTTTTATTGGGTATTCTGAAGACACAAAAGCATACAAATTGTATGATCCTATTGCAAGAAAATTTAGTATCAGTTGAGATTTCCAGCTTGTAGAAAATGAAGCATGGGATGGAACTGTAGAGAAGAATGTTAAAATCATGTCGAATGTTGAACATCATGACATCGCAGAAGATGTGGTTGAGACTCCACATGTGAATCAGAACTGCGCAGCTCCGTCTAATCCCAGGACTGCGCAGCATGTTTCAGTACAAGCAACTCTGACACAAGTCGCAGTTCAAGCAACTCCGACAAGCACACCAATTGCACAACAAACTCTAGCAAGCAGTTTGCGCAGCTCCCGTAGTTTGACACCAGCAACTCTAACAAAGACAAGAAAATTACGTGAGATATATGAGACTGGTACACCTAATTCATTCTCAATTTTTGCATTATTTTCTCAAGTTAATGATCCTCTAACATTTGAAGAAGCTGTTGAAGATAAAGTTTGGGCTCAAGCCATGGATGAAGAAATAGAATGCATTGAGAATAATAAAAAATGGGAACTAGTTGATGTTCCTAAAGACAACAATGTTATAAGTGTGAAATGGATTTATAAGCCCAAGCAAGATGCTAATGGAAATGTGCAGAAGCACAACGCAAAATTGGTAGCAAGAGGGTTCACAAAGCAGCCTGGCATAGACTTCAATAAAATGTTTGCACCTATAGCTCGAATGGACACTGTCATAACAGTCTTGGCCATCACAGCACATAAAACATGGCATGTTTATCAAATGGATGTTAAGCCTGCATTTTTAAATGGTTATTTGGAAGAAGAAGTATATGTAGAGCAACCACAAGGCTATGAATTTCTAGTATAAGGAAACATAGTATACAGACTAAAAAAGGCACTCTATGGTTTGAAGCAAGCTCCTAGAGCTTGGTACAGTCGCATTGACTCATACCTCATTCAGAATGGATTTCACAGAAGTGAATGTGAGCAAACACTGTACACAAAAACCAACAAGCAAGGTAATAAGCTAATTGTCTGCCTGTATGTAGATGATTTAATATTTACTGGTGATTTTGGCATAGAAGAATTTAGATCAGTCATGGAAAGTGAATTTGAAACGACTAATTTGGGGCTTATGAAGTATTTTCTGGGCATAGAAGTCCAACAGACTGAAAATGGAATATTTATATCTCAGTCAAAGTATGCAAGTGATGTCTTGAACATATTTAAGCTGTTAAATGGTAAGATAGCCCAACACCAGTAATAATAGGTTTGAAATTGAGCAAGGATGATGGTGGATCCAATGTGGATCCTACATTGTTTAAAATGCTTGTTGGCATCCTTATGTATCTTATAGCAACAAGGCCAGACATCATGTATGGAGTCAGCTTAATTTCAAGATTCATGGAGTCACCAAAAGAATCTCATTTGCAAGCAGGTAAAAGAATTCTGAGGTATGTAAGTGGAACAAAAGACTTTGGTATTTTGTATTCAACCTCAGAAAATTTCAAACTCATTGGATACACTTGATAGCAATAATGGAGGCAGCATAGATGACATAAAAAGCACATCTGGAAATACATTTCATGTACGAACAGGTGTTGTATCATGAGCTTCAAAGAAACAACCCATAGTAACTCTTTCTTCAGCAGAAGCAGAGTATGTCGTAGCTACAAGCGCTACATGTCAAGCCATTTGGATGTGGAGGATGTTAAGTGATCTATCGCAAAACCAGCAAGAGCCCACAGTCATTTACTGTGACAACAATTCAATTATCGCACTGTCAAAGAATCATGTGTACCACAAGAGAACCAAGCACACCGACACAAGGTATCATTCTATCAGAGAATTGATAAACAACAAAGAAATTTGTTTAGAATTTTGTAGGTTTGAAGATCAGGTAGCAAACATATTTACAAAACCATTGGCAAGGGACACATTTCACTTTCTACGAAGTTGTTTTGGAGTGAAAAGTTCTGCGTAGTGAATTTCGTCATGAACAGAGCATGTTTCAACTCTGAAATATTTTGTAATATTTTATTTTTGTTTAATGATCCCCGGCCGCTCATAATTAAGGGGGAGTGTTGGAAATATTGTATTTATGAGCTGATAGCGTATCTGATATGCGCCGGCTCTGTCAGACACTCAATCAGTCTGCAATGTCAGAAGTCAGTCAGTGAGTTTGCAGTCAATCCGGCTCATAACAAGTTAGTATTTATGTAGCCATGTTTGTATTTCACAGGCCCAAAACTTCTTAAGTAGAAATTTATTATAGTCTTTAAGGAAACCCTGTAGCTTCCAGTAGAAGCCAAACCAAGTTTGTGTATAAATGAAAATCACTCACAGAAGATTAAATAGAGATAGAGATAGAGATGTATGTAAGGGGAGAAGAGTAAAAGGAGGAGAAGCTCATCCATGAAATGTATGAAGAGCCCAAGCTCTGTAAAATTGTGAAAGATTGAAGTAAAACTCATCTCTCGGCAAAGTTGCATTGTTTTACTGTGGTAATATATCTAATTTTTTAGTCTTATGTATTCATTCTCAAGAATGTTGGTTTATGCATCCCACACATCTTCTTCATATTGACCTGCATAAATATTGTTTACATTTACGGTGTGTAAATCAAATCAAGATTTCCAAGTATTTCTCAGTGGTAAATGTTCTAGTTTAACAAGCAGTAACTTCAACATATGTTTCGGTTCTTATGTTTTAGCATGAAATATATTTATACAAAGTTTGTTTAAGATTGGGTTATGCGCTAAATATTGTGTGTAGTTAAGATTCGTAAAGTTAAAAGGAATTTTCAAAAGTAAATTTGTGTGAATTGCAAAGTTCATACAAAGTCAAGTTCCGGGAGGTTAGAGAAGTGCGCATCAAAGTATGGCACGTGTTCTAATTAGTTAAAAAAATGAGGAGAAAATAATTTTGGAAACAATTGCTACATGATATATTTTGAAAAAAAAATTGTTAAAATAAATGAGTTTTTTTCTTATATAGGAACTTTATTCTCATGATAGGTATAATTGTCAATACTACTAGTACATTACTTGTTCTTCATGCTTAGTGGTAATATCGTATAGCCTTGTTAAACATAAAGAAAATTATTTAAAAACATTTGGAAAAATTAATTATGTTAATTAGTTGTATCTTGCGATTTTGTTGTTGTTCACATAATTGATTTCGGGTTATGTGAAGAGATTAGACTTTCCATTTCTATTTAAAGTTTTGTGCAGAAAAGACTTTAAACAATACTTGTAAATGATAAAAATAGATATATATATACAAAAGTCAAAATCATCTAATAATTAGATGATATTTTCATAATGATAAATTCGGAAAAAAATCAGAAAATGCAGTCAAATTTTAGAAACATAACTTAAACCATACTTGTAAATGTTAAAAATAGATATAACAAAGACAAAATTATGTAATGACTCCTTAAAAAAATCCGTCGGTGATTAATATCTTTTTACTCAAATATAAAAAAAATATACTAAATAAATAAAATAAAATAAAATTTCCATAAATAAAATATACTAAAATATATTGTCCTTACAAATCTAACAAGAAATTTTCTCTAATATGTGATCTAGTATTCTATTTATTCTACTTCACATTGATAAAATTATTCTATTTACTTCTATTAAATTTCAACACAATGGAACTAAGAATATGTGACACAAAATAATGCGCCTACCCATTGACGGTATTCGCTGCTGCAAGTATGTCGATGTAAGTCCTAGCTTCCAATCTCGGCAAATTTGAATGCCAACGATATTCGAGAACGTACTCTATCTGCCAACTCAAAATTGCAACATTAACACAGATTGAAACAAACATGATCGGATAGAAACAAACACGATATGATGCAAATAAGCAAATGTGGTTCGTTCTTTTTATCGTTTAATAATTTTTCAAAACGATCATCCCTGTGTAGTTGTATTTCAACACAACTTTATTAAAAAAAACGTTGTTAGATATGATATAAGTATTGTTGCGTAACCTCTCGTGAGAGACTGGAGACTGGAATCGTTTGAAGGATTTCTTTTAAATATGTCGCAGAAAATATTTCAGCATCTTCCATAACCTTTTCCCTGGGAAATGCAATGAGGGAGGCCCGAAAGAACAATCTGAATCTGCTCGAGTTTCAAGTATTCTTCTCAAACTTGCCTTCCAACGATTTCAACACGTTGTTTCAGCTTCTATCGCCAATTCAGGGAGCTGGTGTCAACATGGACTGCGTGAGCGAGGCAAAGTCATAAATGTCCCGACACCCCCGCACATGTGAATGTGTATCGTCTTTAGATCACAGATGAGGAAAAGAAGCATGTATTAAATTAAATTATTACTAGCAGACGCCGTGAGTGGGGAAATGAAACGTCTAAAATAACTTTGTTATGTTGCAAAATGAGAGAAAATTGTGTTTATAGATAATATAATTTATGTGTTGAAAGCAAGTCTAGCGAATCTATGGTAGGCATAGTAGTCAATGAAATTGAAAGGAAAATTTTGTTGTAGGTACTAATAAGCAATAAGTAGAAACTCATGCAATCGATGGCAAATGAAATGTACATTAATTTATAATACGAGAAAGTATACATATGTGAGTCAAACAATAAAGGGCTAGGTAGTGATCAAGTTTGACTCTAATTATATTGGCAATCAACATTGGTATTTTCATTTGGTGGGGGAGTGTAGGGATTGGGGGTTGCAATTTTAAGTGTGAAGGGATAGGGCATTTCACATCATCCAACGTGTATGCTTTGAGATATATTCCAACTAAACACTGAATCTTTAAATAATATGTAGCCAATCTTTATATTCCAAAGTCAACTGACTACTAGAAGAGGATGAAGACATACATGAGTTTGGGCACATTGTTTGTCTATGCTAAGTCACACAATGTTTTGATCTGAGGATGGAGACAAACATGAGTTTGGGCACATTGTTTGTCTATGCTAAGTCACATAATGTTTTCATCTTCACAAAGAAAGTAACTGTCTCAAGAGTGGAAGTACTAAGGTATGGTAAAGGCATGCCCAAGACTTTGTGGAAATGATTCAATTTACTCTCACTTTGATAAGCATGTGTGTATAATGCACTTGTGTATGTTTTTGTCAAGACAAAAGTATTGGTATGATATAAATTTAATAGACAATGTGTGGCATATGATTACTGTAGGTGCCAATATGCATAGCTTAAATAGATCCCAAGCACTTGTGCGAAAGCCTAGGACCAGTCATGCAAGTGATATTGTAATGCATATTACTATATTACAAGAAGGATCATTGAAAATAAATTGTGAATGTCATTCATGAGTGATTAGGTTTTTTCGAGAACATCTCTCTGTCACTATTGTTATTATGATGGCATATTTATGTGGCATATTCCTTTCATGGAGGCCTTTTGTGAATGGTTTGTATGCATTATTGTTATTATGATGGCATATTTATGTGGGATATTCCTATCCTGGAGGCCTTTTGTGTATGGTTGGTATGCAGGCTTGGAAAGGAAGCTTTCAGAGTCTACTCATTTGCCCAATTTTTATGCATTTGATTCATCTCTATTGTTATTGTTTCCTAGTTGTGTAGGTGTAATCCCTTGCACATTCTTGTTCTTGGATAATCTTTACTTGTAATTTGTTCCTTTTCTTTTACATGAACTTTTACTTAATTTTGAATCACAGTTTTGCATTGAAATGCTTGAGGAAATTTCAAATTTCACTGGTAAAATCAAGAGTATATATGGAAAAATGACCAATATCACTACACTACCACTAAATTTGATAACGTCCATCAAAACATTATAAAATGGTATCTACTAGGCACTATTGAAACCATTAATACCTAAAATCAACACAATTACATTTGCAATGTTGTGCAGACATAAGGAAGCTATTAATGATGTTTGGATAATTTGTGTGAGAACATAAAAACACACGAATCCATTTAAACCACGTCACAATATGAATTCAAGATGACTCTGAAAGACAAATTATATATTGTTAACAAATGGAAAGAGCAACAAAATAATGGTAGTTCCTACATCACAAGTCAAATTATACCATAAATTCCTACATCTAAGAATTCAACTAATATTCCATTCAATTTAGAGTGATGGATGATGAAGCAATGATTGTCACCCAATTCATTGATTGGTTGTATTGATCCCTAAACAATCACATGCCAGAAAAAACATGAGACCCCCTTTTGTTTTTTAATTTTTGTATGTAGGCATGCCCTATAGGATTTGGCGAACCATACAACATCCTAGTGCAATTAGACCTTGAAAGATAATTTTATCGTTCTTAGATACGTCAAGATAATCCTTAGAGTGTTTTTTTTATGTAGGTTTTAGCACATGATTTTTTGTCATTTGTGAAGCAACATACTATTACTTCGTATGCATTCCACACATCATTGATAATTATGAGAGTTCTTTTGTGTGCAAGCTTGATAATTTATTTGCTTAGTTATGTCACTAACCACGTATTCATCTTTTGAAAACAATAAAAGTCCAATGTTAGAGCCCATGCTTAAAGTTTGTCAATGGATCCTTTAATGTATAATCCCAAACAGATGTGACTCAATCTTTTATGTAACTAATGTAGCAATGTTTTGATGTGAGCAAAAATGCCCTTTATCAACTACATATATTTACCTAGGAAAAATGCCCAATTAGACTTAGACCTTTCTAAGCTATTCTATTTTGACACCATCCTAAATATGAATTAATAGATAATTTTAAGGATATGAAATGAAAGCAAAATTAGGTAAGATTTAGTTTATCAAATTTAATTTACATGATCAAACCAAAAATGCTTTCTCTTTAAATTTGGTTTCAACTTTATTACCCTCCCGAGCAGGCCTAGAATTTCAGATCTCTACTCCCTCCCTTTCAAATGAAAAATCTATGAAGGTTTGGTGTTTTCCATCCCCTTCATATTAAGTTCTGATCAATTTCATGAGTGTCGAATTTTAATATAATAATTTATTTTTTATTTTTACTAAATTTTAATTATATAATTTTTTAAAATTAATTTTAATATGACAATGTATTTTTTTATTTTCTCTAAATTTTAATTATATAATTTTTTAAAACTAAAACAGAATATAAAAATTAAATGAAATTAAAAGATTCACTTAATATGTCAAAAGTGTTGTGAATTTTTAAATTAAATAGAAAAATCTGTAAAATTGACAAAAATATTTCATTGATGACCTAACTTGGTGGGCATAATTCATTTTGATACAAATTTCTATTATAATGCACAAACTTCATATACAATTGTAGGGCCCTCCCACAAAGAATGGTTTGGGGAAAAATACTATCACAAGGAGAATATATGGAAAAATCTTCCATGTCCAACCACAAAGCAACCTTGCTTGCTCCTCAAGTTGGAAGGGGATTTCGAGAAAGCTTCCAAATCCAGCCACACAGTAGCCTTGCTGCTCAAATTGCTGCTAAAGTTCGAAGGGGATTTCGAAAAAGTTTTCAAACCCAACCACAAATCAGCAGCCTTACTGCTTAAGTTGGAAGTGGATTTCACTAAAGAAGAGCTCCAGGATGCTTACTGCTTAGGTTGGAAGGGGATTTCACTGAAGAAGAGCTCCAGGCTGCTCTCAATTCAATGTATAACGGAAAATGTCATAAATAAATTTATCACTTTTTTAAAAAAAAGATTTGAAACTTTAATATTTGTACACATTAAAAATATATTAAAAAATTTAATATTTGTACACATTAAAAATATATTAAAAAACTTACTTAAGTTAATTTATAAAATGATTTCATTAAAATAATAAAAAAAATAACTACAAAATTTGCATTCATTCAACTAATCTTTAAAAGGAAAAAAAAACAACAGGCTGAATCATATCTACCTAATGCAAAAGACAATTTATGCTGAATCATATTTACCTAATCTGTGGATCCATGGGAGCCAATATCGGACATTACCATGCTCGATCTTCAGTGCATCCAGAAGACTGAATTAGCTGCTAAACTTGAACTTACATTTGAATTTTCTTCGTTCTATTAGGAGCAAAGTTGAACTTTGAGACTGAGTTGGCATGAATGATTCGAATGATTCTTCTTTTACTTTTATTCATAAAATTACAAAGAGGGCTGGTCCCTGGCTTTGCTCCGCTAGTCCAATATAAAAAAATTTCCTCCGTAGTGATGTTGAATCAAAAATCCCTTGCTCTGCTTTGCTAGTCCATTATAAAAAAGAGGAGCAAATTTGAACTTCGAAAGTTACAATGAGCTTAATATTTACCACTCAAATTCTAGCTCCATTAATGTACAACAAAGCCCCTTTCGGCTCGAGTGTCTTGACTCTGCCCACCGCCATAGCACATTGAAATGGATCCATCTCTGGTGCATTAGAATTAGAATTATCCTCTCTCGGCTTGCCGCAGATAGGATTCACTTGGAAATGAAATGATACTGTGGGGTTGAGCATCGGGTATGGGGCAACAGGAAGGAGTTGAAAGCGGGAAAATTTGATTCGAAAAAAGTGAAATTTTGTATAATAATGATAAGACCCAGAACATATGTTCACAAAAAGGTCTGCCAGACTTGAACCGATAAACAGGATGAAATCGTACATTTGTGTAGGTTTAGCCACCAGGCAGAGTCCATTTTTGGGTATTACAGCAAATCAATACTTGTGAGGGTATTACAGCAGATCAATACTCAGCTTCCCTTTGCGCTCGTAGGAAGCAAGAAAGTAGCGCCTCTGTTTTATGTTTCAAATAAATGCAAAACACTGTTATGTGTAGCCCACCATCTAGTGGGGTCCATGCCAGAGAGATCCACTCATCAACACTTATTAATATTTATGACAGGTATTGTAATTGGTAAACGTCAAATATACAGTTTGAAATTTTTCATAGACGTAGCAGCTGACGTGCCATTTTTTTTTTAATCCTTCAAATACGTTTAAAACATGAAAAAACGTTCCACAAACTGTCCATTTCCAGGCCTTCGCCCGAGACTTGACTTTAGCTTGTTTATTTTCTTTTACTTGAACTTTTACATAATTTTGCTAAGTTTTTACATAATTTATGAGCCATTTTTAGAAACCATGTGGCAACATCCTCGAGTTCAATTTGTAAAAGTAATTGTTCCTTTGGTTACTTGTTCGTGTATCCATTGTGGCTCTCATCCAGAAGACTAGTTCTCTACATGCCTTATCCCGGATTCAAAGATAATTGTATTTGTTTTGTTTTATATGAAGTTAATTTTTTTAACATCTCGAAACGTTTATATTGACTTATCTACCTTCTCCCGGATTAGAAGACAAGTGTATTAATCCTTTACTTATTTTTCTACTTATTTGCTTATTTTTCTCCCAGAGTAAATATAAGTATTGGCTACCATCCTCCTGAACATTTTCTCATCACCTTTTCTCACCTCTGAAATTGGATGCAGATGGAACCCACGGAAAAATTTCACACTCCCCGCAATCTCGAAAGAGTTCTCCATCTTCACTATGCTTTCCAATTCCTCAACATTTGGGCAGAAGAGTGGCAAGTTGAACGAGTCCACTTTCTCCTTCTCAATAACGCCCTGCACCTCTTCAATCCATCAGATTCCTGCATGTAACCATAATAATATTGACAGTGCAGTGGATTCAATAGATAAAAACATAAACGTCGGGATTTTTTTTACTTATGTTGCCTCTGTATTCACACCATTCAAACTTGAACGCGTAAACAACATCCTCAGTGAGCAAACTGTAGAGAAGAAACAAGCTATTGGAGGAAATGAGCTGAATGGGTATGACGTGAATGTGAATTATGTCGCACATATAACGTTTTTGCATTTTATGGGCTGTCGGTTACTAATAAGACCTCCAACTAATAGTCCCACAAGGAACAGGACATGCATTTGAAAGAAGCAGGCAGAGGAGAGATTTGAATTGAAGAAATGTAAAGAATGGGACAACACTCTGCTCATGATCCTTAAGCGGTAAAGGAAGAATTTTGTATTTAGCCGCGTGTAATAAGAGATCAACACCTCCAGCCTATCTATCCAGAAACAGTGGGTGGGTTTGGCATGCCTTCCATAAAGAAAGCATTATGTTTACATACTAGATTATACAAATAAGGTCGATGGTAGGCCTGTAACGGGTGGAAGAATGAATTCAAGACTCTTACAAGCAAATAAGTAAAAAAATCCATAGTCAAATTGTGAGAAAGAAAGAATAAAATATTTGTGTGCATGATATCTGGAAAAAGTACAAGCAGAAATAAAATCCATAAGAATTCGTTCAAACATAAATCTATGAAGAAGAGTTAACAGTGATGAAGTCAGTGCACAATACTGTGATACGTTAACTGATAATTTGCAGCGGTACAGAGAGCCTGTGGAACTGTAAGGTGTGAGTGACCAACGACAGGCGCGTGTTCGATTCCTATTAATCTAGTCGTGCCCTCCTATAATGCTTCTGATATGGGTATTCCTTATCCTGCAGTTTCAATTCCACACCCTCTGTGACAACAAGCAGCACCAACACCAGCAGCAGGTTCCCATTGGTTTTCAATGGGATGTTAGTAGCCATTGCCTTCCATTCTTGCCCTTAAACAGTCCTTATAGCTATAATGATAACAAAAACATGAACAACACTAGCGTTTCTGCTCGCAGTGGCAGCCATGTCGTGGGTTTGAGTCTAGGCCGAGATGTTTATCCATTAGGTCGAGAACATGCATATCAAGCGTTGCTTTTAAGTTTTTACTTGTTGTTCATATTTTTTGTTTTGAAGGTTCCGTGAAGGAGATCGGTGAGACTCCGACTAAGCTCCAGCACAAGTTCGTAGAGTTTTTTTATGTTCTCTACATGCGGTTGCTCTTCATAATCTTCATGCTCTGAACTATAACCTTATTCTCTATCACGGTCATCACGAACTGGATCCACCACTGTTGAAGGCTTAGATGCTTACTCGGATGCCTTTACCTTTGCTCGTGCTTCCTGCTCCTGCTCCTTCTCCTGCTGCGGGCAGTGAAAATTAATTTGTTGCTTCCACTTCTTGCCAGCCGCGATAACAACAAGAGTCTGAATAGTGGTCATCTTTGCCACAGGGAGAAACAGAACAGAAGGGCACGCTAAACTATGGCATATTTAAACCAGTTTAGGAAATTTGCATAACTTGACTGACCTAGCGCGTCGGCGTAATTAACGTATGGGGTGGCTCCTGATTAGCCATCGACAGACGTTGAAGGATGGAGAGGAGCCATCCCCTTAAATAACCCCTTTCTTCGGCGTAATTATTTATACTTTATTTAAATTTGTGCAAAATTAAACGGAAAAGGCTTGTCTTTGCACGTTTTGTCTCTCTCATACAAACCAAATTGGTTTGGCCTTTAATAAATTTGATTGATTGATGGGGCCCCAAATTCTTCAATGGTTTACAAAAGAAAGGATATGCTTATTCACTCTTCCATTTCCTTTTAGACTCTATTTTTTTCATAACATCACATTGATGGTAGGGTGAAGCAACCATGCAATTTCTTCTCTTTCATTATGTTTTTTTTATATACAATATTTCGGTTTTGACAATAATGGTGAAGTTTAAGAATTTTGATTTTGGAAAAAAAAAATAGTGGGATATTTATGTTATTTCAATGGTGGTATAGGTTTATGGGTTTGTAACATTTTTATGGGTATATTAACTTGCATACACACATGTCACATGGATTGGATACATTCCACATGGATTGGATAGAAGCACACCCATTTTACCCTATGAATAATACACAAACTTCCTTCATTCTCTTTTGGGTTTTCTTTATGCTTTCTACTTTTCGTTCTACTTTAGCTTAGTAACTTTGATTGTGACTAGTAAGGCACTTCTATACAATCTCTAGGAATGAACTAGTAATGGGATCTCTACTAAACGTAGCTTGGTTTTCTCTATACAATACAGGGAGGAAGGGATCTAAACATCTACACACTGATCTAAATAGAGCATTGATGTATAAGTTCCAAAGTTTCAAATTAAAAGTGCATCTTCCTGAACTATAACGATCGAGGGGAAGCCCCATGGAGCCGCATTTATGTTTATCTGCATCAGCTAATCAGGGACTCAATTTAATTGAAAATGTTTTGTAATAGATAACCTTAAATAAAGTGGAATATACTTTATCAAATCCTCTTTTTAAAAATTGGGTTTCCTTCCATCAAGATCTAGGTTATCATGAGTTACATAATGTATATGCATAAATTAATTAACCTAAAGAATGAAAAGCTTCCTATCATTGTTTCAAACATCAAAGAAAGTCACTCAAGCCTCTAAAGAGGTTGGACTAGAGATGTAATATCTTGGTTAAATCATTGGGCGATAATGGAGGAGGATGCACTCTAGGATATCAACATTGTTAAAAGCACTATCATAACTAAGTTTAAAGATGCCATGGGTAGTACAATGACAGGTTGAATGACTAAGGTATAAAGGCTTTGTTAGCACCTATATAGTTTTTTTGCTCTTATACAGCATAAAAACCTGTTTATTAAAGATGGAGGGTCAGACAACTACCTGATGGAAGCTTGAAGTAATCTCCATCCTTGATGGCCAGGTGCTAGGACAGGAGAAAGAATGGTCTAGAAAAGGTCGAACGAAATAAAAATGGACTAATGTCAAAAGCTAGGTATTAATAGGCAAATAAAATGACTAAAGGAAAGCGGAGAATACCCTAAAACTTATAGTCCGTGGGCGAATCATGAAAGACTAAGCGTCACAGAGGTCGGCACCATTGATCAAGAGCGGGAGCAAGATCTACGGTTTTCAATGGACCGTCGCATGGCCAAGTAGTGAGGAAGAAAGGGAATATGTGGATGTGATGGGCCTAGTCCCACCGGACAGGTGCCGGCTTAAGAGGGTGTCACAAGGAGAAAGGAGCAGTGAGCAATGCCATATTATGCGCATGTGATGGTGGGGACAGGTGAAAGGATCTACGACGGAGGTTATCCTTTTGAGATCTAAGGGTTCGGGTTCACTTACCATAGAAAGGGCCTAAGTCTATGGTAGATCTACGGTTCAGATGGCAAGGAGAGCCGCATCAACAGCTGGTGGAAATCAGAAACGCACAGGATATAATAGGGAGGACCCCATCAACAGACGGATAATCTAAGAGTTAAATGGAGCATGAGACCTCACCGTGGATACACGCTTGAGAAGAAATGGATGGTTCTCATAGATAGTCACATCAAGAAGTTGCACGTTGGATAGCGTCAGGGAAGATGTGATGGACTTTTCCCACCCGACAGGTTTCAACTCCAAAGCCTGTTGCATGGAGAAAAGGTGATATAGGAAAACTTTTTGGGTGCATGCGATACTACCCCGTAGATGCATACGGATGAGATGAATGGCCCAAATGAGAAATAGCAAGATGATCCAATAGTGGAAATAGATGGGTTTTCAAATCAGTGGGTAAAGGGAAAGTCAGATCTGACGACGGAAAGTGAACACGTGAGAGTTCAAACGATTGAGATCAAAGGACGTCTGGCCAAAGAAGCCGGAGGTTATGGAAACACGGTTATATATATAAGAACAACCATGAAGGTTGACATTTGTTTCGAAGCCTGTCAAAGTCAGAAAGTCTCTCAGCATGTGGCAGACGACGAAGGCGATAGAACCTTCGATAAGGTGCATGCAAGGCTTCCAAAGTGATAGGTAGGATCTGTAACCACCACTCTCTAAAAATCTAAGTCTTTTACAGTCATAAGATGGGGGAAGAGAAAGTTTCTACTAGTTGTATGGTTAAGGTTTCCCTGGAAGATAGAGACGCCGATGTATTTGACACATGCATTCGGCTCACGGTTCCAGAAATTAAGAAGAGATTGGAGGCCTTGCATGAACAGGGACTGGACATACATGGAATCTTTAGCTCCTCGTTCATTTTCTTTTTCCTTGACCAAGTGTCCTCTTTCCCTGAGTTTGTAACATGGTGTTCTTCGAATTAATCAGAACCCCAAAGAGTGATTAAAGACGCCCCTAAGCCCAGAGTCATCTGTAATGTAGATGCATCAGTTGTTAGGAATTCCTTTTTCATTCCTGAGTCTCAATACCAGTAGTTGGAGGGTTTTTCTGAAGAGTCCGTGGTTTCCCTATATCGCCAAATCAACCCCGAAAGCCATCCATCTTTCTTAGTTTAGTGTTTGAAACCCGGCTAAGAAATCACCGAAGAACCCTACCCCTTAAATGTCAGCCTTTTTTATGACAATTCCCAGTTGGTTTTTTCTTTGTTAGCTCAGTTTTTTGGATTGGATACAGATTTGTGGGTGATTGAAGTCCAATTAAGTTTACTTTTTAGGATTAGCATCAGTTTGGCCAGGTCCGAAAGTGGGCTCATCCCATCCCTAAGGTTTGATGAATTTTTGGCGAAAAAGATACATGCACAATTGAGCAATTTCCCTAGTACTAGGTTTTTTTAGATATCAGGCGCGGTTGATGAAAATGATTATGTACAATAGCGCCAAAAGCCCACATTTCTCCTCACTGCTTGAAACAGATGTTTTGATAGACAATGTTTTCAATTATTTGAACTATGTTTTGCCCCCTGTTTATAAAATCATCTTTGGGGAAGAATTGCCTAGAGTGTTGCCCGAGATGAAAACAATGATGCAGTTGAAGTACGAGCTAGCTTTCGGTGACTGGTTTCTATTAAAGGATACTACATTCATTAGGTTGTATGGTTTTGTACAGGAGCCCTATGTTTTACCAGCTTTTCTAACATTGCGGATCTTTGCTCCTGAATTTATCAGACAGAAATTGGCCCTGGAAGAAGTGCAGTTCCTAAAACATAAAAAGAGCACGGATGTGAAATACCCTTGGAAGGTAGGTCCTTTCATCGTGAAGAATAAAGAAGCTTTGTCAGATGTAGAATAATTATTGAAGCCGCTAGGGTTCAAGAAAGATGTGGCCATCGGATATGACCCCTTGCACAATATTTCCAAGAGAAGGAAACACTGTAATTTAAGCGCTTTTGAACATAAAGAGTCGGAAGGGGTGCTAAAGGGGAGAAATTTGTTGCACTGGGAATCTGAGGCAGAGGGAGATGTAGAGTCATAAGAAGGAGATATAATGTTGTCCGATTTAATAATGGATTTAGATCAAGTGTCGGACACCATGGAGGTGGGAGGGAAAAGAGACTTAGAAGAAGTCAGAGATATGGATACTGAAGAAGGTAATGGAGACAAGCAACCTAAATTAGAAACACAATATGAGTTAATTGTTGCGGCTACTCAAGTCGATTCAATTGCTTCTCCCACTGAAGAGGAGCTAGTTGTTGCAGCGACTCAAGAAGAATTGACTATTCCAATGGATAGTGGAGACGCAAATAGTAAGGAATCTTCGGCTCCTGAAATCTAGATTATAGAATATAAGTTTCAAGATGTTAAGGAGGGTGATATTGGTAATAAATTTCGGTCCAAGGCCGACCTCTGTAAACAATTCGATCAAAACAAATAGGCCTCATCCCAGAGGCTGTTTGATTTGATGCCTATAGCCAGGGGTTTGTCTAATACCAAAACTTCCTTGATGACCAGCAGAGATATGAAAGATAACACCTTAAACCTGGCAGTATTGACAGAAGATGAAGTGACCGAGATGAGGCTCAATTGGAAAAAGATACCAGTGCTCGATAAAATCCAGTTTCACAAGCAGATCAGTGATCTTGTATATGATTATTTTGTGAAAGCAACATTGAAAAGCGACAATTTGCAGGTCACCGTAAGAAAGTTAGAAAGCCAGTTAAAGCAAGAGAAAAGTGAAAACCAAGCTCTTTAACAGTAGGTCAAGAAGATACAATTTGACCTAGTTGTAAGTGACGGTGGAGGCAAAACCATGAGCAAGCTATTGACAGAGAAAGATAAGCTATTTTTGAAGCTACAGAAGAAGGAGAAAGTTCCAAATATCAGGCTAATCGAAGCTCCCAAAGAAACAGACTTTGAGATACAAAAGGAAGCCTTATTTAAAGAATTAAGTGATTGTAAAGCAGAGTTGATGAAATTCGCAAGGAAGGAAGATAGATGGAAAAAAGAGAGAATAAGCTTAGAAAAACAGCTTGATGACTTGAAAAGTAACTTGTCCAAATTGGACATGCGGCCCACCAATATGAACTAAAATGGGGATAGCAGTGGTATCAACGGTCTTATGCAGGCTATGTCTCACTCCAAAAGTTGGAAGAAGAGAGTAAAAGAAGGGAAGAAGAAGCAAAAGTCCTCCAAGAGAAACACAAAGAATTAATTGAAATCAATAAAAAGCTCACTCATCAGGTTACTGGGCAGGCAGCATTACAAGGTTGCAAACATTTAGTGTGGGGCCAGATCATCAAAGAAGGTGAGAAATTTAGACCCTACTTAGAGTTTATAAGAATAAAAAAGAAGACTATCAATGATGTTCTCAGAAGTTGTGGAGTTGCAAGGGAGACCCTAGTCCAAAGACCTAAGGAAACGGCACTAAATGCTATCACTTTCGTAAATGATCTATTAGAAGAGGAAAGGATGAAGCTGAATATTGGGAACCGTATCACAAATCTTGTGGCAGCATGAAGGGTCCTGGGGAAATATGCACAGATTGAAAGTGTTGAAGCTAAAGTCGAAGACATGAAGATGCAAGTGGTGGAGTTCAACGGATTGTTTGATAAGCTGGTTGAAATGGGGTTAGCTTCATTCTGGAATAATAATTAGGAACTGATCTCTCAAAATGTTAAATTTTCAAAATTTACTTCAATCTGAACTAGGATCTTAACTGAGAGAACATGTATAGCAACCCTACAGCATATCAATCATGGACACAATAATGCAAGCACACAAGAGACACAGATTTTACTTGGGGAAAACCATAAAGGTGAAAAACCCCAATAACTTCCTCAGAGATAGATAGAGCAATGATACAACCAGAATACAAGAGATAGTCTTCTCCTAGCAGTAGAGCCTCCTACTCCACAAGTGTGCCACTCTCCAAAGTGTGAGTGAGAGAATAGAATGTGTAAAATGTGAGAGACACACTCTCTATTTATACACTAACTTGACTTGACCTTTACTCAACTAGGTCGGCCTCAACTTAACCACTTAACATAATGCTGACTGGGCCGACCCCCACTAGGGTGGTATAATAACCCTTTGACCCACATGGCCGACCCCCAATAGGGTGGTCTAATAACCCTTTGACCCACATGACTTATACAGGGCTGAACCCAACAAGGTGGTCTAATAACCCATCAAGTATAAGTTACGACACTTACAATATAAATGATGACACTTCCGTATAGAGGAATAATAACATCTCTATAGGAATACAACATACATATATGTGAAATACATTCTGAAGTTACATATACATCAACACTCCCTCTTAACTAGGAAGGTATTTCTCGACACAGGTCTGCTAGCACAAGTCATCTTCTCTGGATCATCGTGACTAGATGATCGTCATCAAGTCATCATCATCGTCACTGCTGCTACTATTTCAATCAATCTCTGAATCTACTCATCATAGGAAGTTCTACAGAGCCAGTCCTTTTTCATACTGGATGTAGGCCCACCACCTGCAGGTCTTCATCATCACTGGCCATACTATGGAAATCTCAGGACTTATTACGTGCGTCACAAAACCTTAAAAGAGTCTCTTGACTAGCAAGAACCCTAAAGAGCATCTGAGGCCTTTTTCATCCTGTCCAGATCTCCATGACTTATTACATGTGACCCCATCACAAAACCTCGAAAGAGAATCCCAGGACTGATTACGAGCACAAGTCTCAACCTATCGGATCTCCCAGGGCACAAATTACATGTGGTCACCACAAAACCTTGAAAGAGCATCCCAAGATTGATTACGAGCACAAGGCTCAACCTATCGTATCTCCCAGGGCACAAATTACATGTGGTCATGGAAAAACCTCGAAAGAGCATCCCAGGATTGATTACGAGCACACGACTCAACCTATCGGATCTCCCAGGGCACAAATTATATGTCCTCCCAAGCAAAACCTCGAAAGAGCATTTGCCAGATATCCCAGGGTACAAATTACATGCCATAGGCAAAACCTTGAAAGACTATCTGTGAATCTTCTAGGGCACAAATTACATGCTTATATGCACAACCTGTTCCACGGCCATAGAGTATCAACTTGATACTTACCATACATCATCCTGATGTACTCATGATCATCCTGATCAACATCACTGCAACATCCTGCTGCATGTCATCTAGAGCAACATCCTGAAGCTCGTCATCCATGATCATCCTGATCATACAATGCATCTACCTGATGCATACCAAGTATCTACCTGATACATATCATCATACATGATCCACCTGATCATACAATGCATCCACCTGATACAAATACAAATACATGATCCACCTGATCATACATGATACATATCAACATACATGATCTACCTGATCATACAATGTATCCACCTGATACATATATAGATACATGGTCCAAGCATCCAACATGATGCATACATACATATAAATGATCCAACTAATCATATCCAGCATCCAACATGATGCGTACATACATATAAATATAAATGATCCAACTGATCATATCCAGCATCCAACATGATGCGTACATACATATACATATAAATGATCCAACTGATCATATCCAACATCTAACATGATGCATACACAGAGCAGTAATTGGAGCATCGTCCTGATGCTCATAATCCATGATCCTCCTGATCATCATAGCATCGTCCTCTTCAGATCATCTCATCGTCCACGAAGCACAGCCCTGATGCACATCATCCAACACTTACACCACCGACATGGGAGAAAACATCTACCACCATTCGGGGAAGGCTCCAGCCCTTACTTTTTCACAATGGGAGAACACATATACCACCATGTGAAAAATGGCTCAGCAATTACATCACGACCAAGAGAGAACACATCAACCATGTCAGGAAAGCTCATGTGCATCTGCATCTTTCAGACTCATCACTTCCCTTTGGAAAAAACCTCGATCTGAAGTGCACCAAGCCTCTCTCTAAAGTACTCAAACTGCACTCTGGCCAATGGCTTGGTCAGTACATCTGCAACCTGCTCATCCATCGCAATATACTCTGCTTCGGCTATACTCAGTGCTATGCAGGACTGCTTCCTACTAAACCAAGAGATCACACCTGATCCCATACTGAAGCAGCACCCATATGTGCTCTTCCTATCTATAGCACTGCCTGCCCAATCTGAATCAACATAACCCTGCAGGTTAAACTTTTGATTCACATCATACTTAATCCCATAATCAACCGTACCCTTTAGGTACCTCAAAATATGCTTTACAGCAACCAGGTGAACATCTCTCGGATCCGTTAGGAACTGGCTCAATGTGTTCACCACAAAGAAAATATCTCGTCTCATGTTCGTCACGTACATAGAGGACCTAATCATCTGACGATACATCGTGACATCAACCGGATTAGATGAAGCATCACACAGAAGCTTCAGGTTCGATGCCATAGGTGTGTCCATATCCTTGCATTCCATCATCCTGAACCTCTTTAGGATCTCTACTGCATACTTCCCTTGTCCAAGGAAGATTCCATCTGCACTCTGCCACACCTCCATGCCAAAATCAAATAGTGCATCATCCCCAAGTTCTTCATCTCGAACTCAGCAGCAAGCTTCCTCTGCTTGTCGAAAATCAAACTATCCTCACCTGTTACAAACATGTCATCCACATAGTAGTATCACTGGATTTTCTTCCTCAACCTTGTAGTGAAGTTTGGAATCCGCTTTACTCTTGGTAAAGCCCAAACTAGATGGAAAGTTGTCTATCCTACCATACCAAGTTCTGCACATATATGACTCCCTGTCATGTGTCTCAGAACCAAGTGGCTGCTCCACGTACATTTCTTCTTCAACTACAGAAAGCTGTCTTGAAATCCATCTAGTGTATCTTCCACTTCATCACTGCAGCCAAAGCAAGTACTGATCTAATGGAAGTGTATATGGATACAAGAGAAAATGTCTCGATGCTACCACCTGCAGCATGCTTGATCTTGTAGATCCTCTTGGAAGTCACTACAGACTCCCCTTCAGGTCTTGGGACTACATCCTAAACATCTTCATGATCGACTGGTACTCCTCGATCATGGAAATCTTCCCAGATCCTGGGAACTTCAATATCTTCAATATTTTCAAGAGATAACTTTGTTGCTGAACAAATGTTGTAGTCCTTTTGTAGGTGACAGTATACGATCTTTCCTACACAACAAGTTAAATTGCATGATTAAAAAATAGCTCATAGTTTTCAGAACAAATTCTTACACATTAAGAAATATGTCATACAGTCATGCAGTTATCTTAGCCAATGCTTCAATACAACATTTATCCATATCCCGTAACTTTCTAGATGCCTTCCAATCTCTACCAGAACATTGTTAAGAGTGTGCACAACTCTCAACATGTTAGCAAAGAGGTTTCATTCTAGATAAGTAGCAATGGAATGTTGTACAATGCCATAGGCCACTTACCCATGTATATTAGTAGTATATTATTCATCAATGCAACTATTCTAAGATGCATAATACACAACCTAATTCTAGGAACATCAGTATATACATTATTGAACAGTATTATTTAAACAATAAAATATGCAAGTAATGACAATTCAAATACTTATTTTTGTTTGTTTGTTGGGTGGACTCCCTCTGAATCTTTGCAATTCCATTCTGATGTGGATTGTGAGAAGTGGTCAACTCTCTCTGAATATCTGCATCCTTGTAGAAACTACTGGAGTGTGCTCCCTCTTGATCTTTGCTTCCTGGATTACCTGTCCTTGAACTTATATACATTCTCGATCCCTATGCATGCTTGTTAGTATCATCATTGTGTTATTCATACATAATCTTACATTCATTAGTATAATCTTAATATTATCAAAACACAATAATCTCAAGCATGTATAGTCAGGATCAATTCAAACACATATAATAAACATTAGTATTCAAGGTTTCAAGGAAGTATTCTTTTATTCATACATATTCTTATTTGATCATAGGACTCTTCTGGCTAGTTAAATCATTAATCAAGATAAGAGATATAATATGCGTAAAACCCGTGATTACTCAAACCTATACCTTCATGATTCTTCTGGTTAGTCATATCATCAATTATGGTAAGAAACATAATATGCATACAACCATGACTATTCAAACCTATGACTTCATGAATAATCATTATCAACAACACAAAAGTATAAGATCCTAACACAAGGTAGGATTCTAGCTTGATATAGGAAAAACATACTTGGATTAGCATGCTAGCTAGTTATGTCTAACATACCCGCATAATGTCTTCTGGTTCTCTTCAGTGACTTGTGCTAGTAACCTGCATATCTCATAGGTTAACCATTATAGAACCAAGTTATACATACCTCGTAAATGGATCTTCTATGTGATCCATGACAATGGATGAATCTTTGTCTTCATGTCATCATGATCTTGAACTAGAACATGATTTGTCTTTCTTGGTGCACCTTTCATGCTAGCGGACAACATAAAACTCATACAACACCATAATGCATTAGTACAATCATAAGTGTCAACACCCTAATGAATGCATTCATAATTTTGTTAAGGTGATACGACAAGTCTAAAATCAATATTATTTTAACCGTAATAACATGAAGACAAACATATCATAAACTTAATCATGAACAAATCTCGAGACATAACTAGATGAGTCATACCTGTCGAGATTGCTTGAAATATTCTTATGTAAGGCCTTAGCCTCGTCTCCCTCTGAAACAGGAACTTCTTCACTTATGCAGGTGACCAATCCATCCTCTTCTAGGATTAAACCAATCCACTTGATTTGCAGGAACTGGATCTGGAGCTGTATTAGGGTTTGTCAGAGAAACCCCCAAAATTAAAACTTTGAATTTAAAACTTCCGAAAGGATAGAAATATGCGCCTTGATGAGCTGATCAAGTTGGTGTATTCAGAATTTGAAAACTACAAAGTTTCACCCCTTGAAATTGCCTTTTAGATTTCCGGATTCACCAGGGAGGACCCTGAATTCGGGTTTGAGTTTCCCGGAGATTCACCCAACCAAAAGATTTGATTCAAAGCCCTAAGCTTCAATTTTTCTGAGGAGCTTCTAGCCGTGGTCACAGATTTCCAAATTTCCAATTTTTGCAGAAGCCCTAATTTTCCATCTTTTCGATCAAAGTCTCGAACTAGGGTTTGATCAATCCCGGCCTTCTGCCCAACCAAAAAATATGATGTTCGGCTCTAAATTTTGATTTTTATGAGTATCATCCATTCGTGGACTCCGATTACAAAAATTCCAACTTTCTCCGAAGCCCTAAATTCCGGAAGCCATGAATGGAGGTGCTAAAAAATAATTCTGTTTTGACATAAATATGTACCTGATTGTTTCTAGTGTAACTCCAAAGTTTTCAATCCACAAGGTCTGAAATTTTTTCTTGAGATAGCCCGACCTATTATCTTTCCATCCCAACAGGTCTGACCTCAATTGGATTCTCTGAGAGAGAGATATGCCAAGTGTCACAACATGACTTGTTTATGGGATAATACAGGAGAGCAAACTTGTACAGCGTGCCACGTGTCACTGGTTCAACTTCAGCCTCTGAAACGTTTCCTGAGATAACCCGACCTGTTATCTTTCCATCCTGATAGGTCTAATCTCAATTGCATTCTCTGAGAGAGACTTATGCCAAGTGTCGCAACGTGACCTATTTATGGGATAATATAGGATATCTAACTTGTATAGTGTGCCACGTGTCACTGGTTAACCTTCGGCCTCTGAAAACGTTTCCTAAGATAGTACCGTCTGTGTACTACCTGTCACTTTTTATGAAATTTCATTTGGAGCTTCCTAGCCCATGTTATGACCTTTTTCCCAAGGTCACCTGATTTTGACTCAGATCTGGAAGAGGTCGAAACCCTATATTGTACAGATCATAAATCACAAAGTACAAAGAAGTAGAGGTTTTCCTTTGGACACAAGGTACATGGGGATCTGATCTTCGACCTGTAAAAGTTTCAGATCCAAAAACTTCGCCAAAATGGATTTATAGCGAACGTTCTATGATGACTGGTTTTTGCTATATCAAGCCCTAGCATCGTAAGTGCAACAAGTGTCATACATGCCATATCATGCCTTCTTTCAGTCTAGATCTGATACCATGTTAAATTTTCAGAATTTACTTCAATCTGAACTAGGATCTTAACTGAGAGAAAAACATGTACAACAACCCTACAACATATCAATCATGCACACAATAATGCAAGCACACAAGAGACACAGAGTTTACTTGGAGAAAACCATAAAGGTGAAAAACCCCAATAACTTCCTCAGAGATAGATAGAGCAATGATACAACCAGAATACAAGAGATAGTATTCTCCTAGCAACAGAGCCTCCCCCTCCACAAGTGCGCCACTCTCCAAAGTGTGAGTGAGAGAATAGAATGTGTAAAATGAGAGAGACACACTCTCTATTTATACACTAACTTGACTTGACCTTTACTCAAATAGGTTGGCCTCAACTTAACCACTTAACATAATGCTGACTGGGCTGACCCCCACTAGGGTGGTCTAATAACCCTTTGACCCACATGAATTATACAGGGCCGACCCCAACAAGGTGGTCTAATAACCCATCAAGTATAAGTTACGACACTTACAATATAAATGACGACACTTCCGTATAGAGGAATAATAACATCTCTATAGGAATACAATATACATATATGTGAAATACATTCCGAAGTTACATATACATCAACATGCTTATAAAACTTACTCTGGGCAATAAGGATGGATCATACAAAGTTCAAGCGACTGAACCAGCTGCTCATAGGAAGAACTCTGATGGAGAAGATCGAAGATGACTTTGAAGTTTTGAACTAGTTGATCGCCATTGGTGAAAGGCTTCCTCCATTTTCCTACGCAGAGCACATTGAGATACGAGTTATGGAAAAAGAGATGGTGGATTGCGATCTCTCGCCTGCAGACCAATGGGCCAATGTAGAAAAATATGGCAAAGCATTATACACTCTCCATCCTCCATACTGATATTTGACTTTTTAGTAATTGTTGTTTATGTGGTAAAATACCGTTATATATGAGAAGCAGTTAGAATGGTTCTACCTGTTTTTGTTTTGTAGAGATAAGTGACGAATAAATCCTGATGAGGTGTCACTCAGTTGAAACAGTTTTCAGTTTTGGTGGATCGAGCCTAAGCCTCAGGTCATCTATATATGTGGTGTAAAAACAGATGAAAAAGGGTTGAAAAATCTTGTTGAAAACTTTTATGGGAATTTTGTGTATTGTTCTGTAAGACACTTTTGAGCTATATTTTGAATAAAAATTGCAGAGTCGAGCTGATGTTTTCGAGGGATTCTTATGTAACTGGTCTTGTAGTCTGTTTTTCCTTTTCTATGTTAAATGTGTATCTCTCATTGTTAATTCTAGTTTGTAACATTCCTCCATGCTTGGTGCAGTGTGATAGTTACATAGAATTCATAGAAATTATGCTCTACTTATATTTTTCCAAGTATTTCACCATTACTTCTCTGCTAAAGTTGATGTAGAATTCATTATTGTATGCCTTACATCAATGGGTTGTTTATTTCACCAATTAAATTCACTTTGACTACTAGTTGTTTTCTATCTTGCCCCTATGTTAATGCATTTGTGAAGCCCTTGTGAACAAATTTACAAATTTTGTCTAATGTGACGCCATTGCCCAAAAATAGAGATTCATATGTTTCAGCCAAACGACGCTTAAACCATTTTGTTCCAACAGAAATCTGATTTTCTGTATTGTTGTAATTGAATATCTTGAATGATGAATGCTGGTGTATGTTTTCATTGTTGAATCCTTTGATTATTCCAGTTCTTCATGAGCTTATAGAGAGATCCCTCTCTGTTTGTGTTGGGTCAATAGCACAAGACAAAGATTGTTTAGTGGTTACCCCAGATTTCCCTCTCCCACAACCTAGGGGGTCATTTTAGGTGTTAACAAATTGGCGCCGCTGCCGGGGACGTGATTGTTTTATTATCCCTGGGAGAATGAAAAAGGATTCTAAATATTCAAAGAAAGGAGAGATCCCTACAGGCGAACAAAGGTTTCCATATGTTTAGAAGGTTGTGCATTTTTTCCCCGGCGACTCCACTCGCAAAGATCCACATTCAAGAAAGACTCCACTGGGGAAGATTGGCGAGCCAAGTTCATTTCTGAAGAAATCTCAAAGAAAGGGCATCCTGGCCTCAAGAAAGATCCATACAAGAGGTAATCCTGTTTCCAAAATTTTGCAAAGTGTGGAAAATCCATAAATATTACTTAGACATAAGACTGGAAAGGATAAAGCTACTTCTTCTACCATTAAAAGAATTGGGTCTAAAGGAGAACTCCTTGTTCTTCAAGAATTGGCTATAGAGATAGATATTGGGAATCCCTTTCCAAGAACAAGATCCGAGTCTTATCTAAGCCTAGGGGGGAAGGTATGAATGCCCCTAAATCCTATTTGTTAGATCCTGTCTGGCTTTAGTTGCAGAATATTATCAAAGCAGAAAGAGATATACCTGGTTCTCAGATCACTCAATCCCATACCACAATTCCTGCAGGTAATTCTTCCCAGAGTATCCGTCCCCAAGCTCAAAATCCACCTAGACCCATGGTTACTAGATCGCACCATTGGCCCTGCCAGCCGTTTTGCATGACCTCCCTCAGAACTATGCCCATAGAATTGTCTCTTATGATGGAGAGGGAGGTTTTTCTGCCAAGCAGCATGTAGATAGATTTGAGGATTTTATTCATTTGGAGGAGGTAGACCATGATGATGTTAAGATGAGGTTGTTTGTTGAATGCTTCTATCAACGATTTTGTAGCCTTTAAGACACTGTTCTTAGAGAGGTGGGAAATGATAGGGAGCCCCGCTCTAGTCTTGTCCTAGTATAACCAACTGAAGAAAGGAGGTTTTGAATCAGTTCATGAGTTTTCTGCTAGGTTTATGAAAGCCTATAATTCTATCCTAGATGATCTCATACCCTTAGTAGGTGGTACAAAGCTCCATTATGTAGATGCCTTTGATGGAGATTTCTCATGTACGTCAAGGGAGAGAAAATATGCTACCCTTCCCGCTATGCTAAAGGATGCCATGGAGGTGGAAGACAACATGATGGCCTTAGGAAAAATAAAGGGAAAAACATAAGCAGATAAAAAGAAGCAAGAAACCCAAGCCTCTACCTCCTCATCTTCTAGTGATGCCAAGTTTGATACTATGATGAAAACTATGGAAAAGCTGATGGATAGGTTAGCCATGGAAAATAAACCTCCTGCTAGAGAGAAGCCTAAAAATCAAATAAGAAATCCTAACTTTAGAAGGCCACCCCCTCCAAGAAATCCAAGAAATCAAGAAGACCACCATATGAGACCTCCCTTCCCTAAAAATCCGGTGGATGAGGAATGGTCTGAAGAGCCTGCTGGAGACAAAATCCATCTCTTTGACAACCTAGACCATGAACTACATTTAACCCAAAGGGAGCATGGCTTTTTCACCATAGGGAATGCTGGTAAAGTTGCTGAATTTGATTTTGAGCAGTACCAAATGGGTTACATGAATGTTGTAGATGACATCCAAATAAAGATGAAGTTAAGGAGCAGGGAGATACCAATAAGTGAAGGGAATTCTTCCCATATTCATCTATCCAAGACTCGGAAAAATATGGAGAAGCTAAAGGAAAAACAACCAGACGCTGCTACGCAGAAAGCCTCAGAAGATAAGGGGCAGCATTCTAAAGAGGGTAGGCAGCCATAGGTCACCGAAGTAGGGAAGCCAGCTTCAACATTCAGTCTAAAGGATGAACTATTTAAGGTGAAGATATCTATCCCCTTAAATGAGCTGTTAAGAAACAATGAATATAGGGAAGAGATAACTAGCCTGGTAAAGGGGAAGGCAAAGAATACGCAGGACATGTTAGAAGTAACAGATGATGCCCCCACTATAATCTTTGGTTCCAAGATGGAAGAACTGTATGATGAAGAATTCCCTCCCTTTTATTTGAGTTTGAATATCCATGGTAAGTTATTACACAACGCCCTGATAGATTCTAGGGCTTCATACAACTTGATGCTAAAATCAGTGGTGGACTAGTTGGGATTAGAAGTCACCAGACCCTACAAAGATCTATATTCTTTTGATTCCATAAAGGTACCATGTTTGGGTTTAATTAAATATGTGGTAGTAACCCTTTCCCAGATCCTAGCGAAGAGCGTCATGATGGACATAATAGTGGTTGATTTTCCTGCTAAGTTCGAGATGTTGTTATCAAGGTCCTAGGTAAAAAAGTTGAAGGGAACCATGCAGATGGACTTATCTTACGCCACTATACCACTTTTTGGAAGCAATAGAAAGCTGCACAGAGAGAAAACAATGGCTTATGTGGTCAGTAGTGACGACAAACCTGAAAATCACCCCATATACGCTGTAGACACAGGCATAGGTTCCTCTATTTGTCTCAATAATGGTCCGCATACTAATCCTGTACCCCCATTTTTCCACGAAGTCGAGGAAGACAAGGAGTTTACGGCAAGGCATGAGGCATCAGAGAGGTAGAAAATTGAGGAAGGACTATGGAAGATGTACTTTGATGGATCACTAAGCAAGAATGGTGTTGGTGCCGGAGTTTGGATCATACCTCCCGACCAAGAGTCGAGAGCCTTATCGGACAAGCTAACTTTCGAGTGTACTAATAATGTGGCTGAGTATGAGGCTTTGCTCCTGGGACTAAGAGCTTTGAAATATTTGGGAGCAAAAAGGATACATGTTTTTGGAGATTCAGAATTGGTGGTCAATCAAGTAAATGACAGATATCAGGGAAAACACCCCAGGATGAGGGCCTATAGAAATGAAGTCTGGGATATGTTCGGGAACTTTTTCACCGAACACAATATCTGGTTGATCCCGAGATTTGAAAATCGGGTGGTAGAATCTTTGGCCACCACTGCTGGTGACTTTAAAACTCTTATTTTCTCTCAAGAAAAATACGAGGTAGAGGTGGTAAATAGGCCTTCTATTCCAGACAATGCTAAGTATTGGCAAGTATTTGAAGATTATTTACAAATTAAAATATTTTTGGAATTATCTGATGAGTTTGCCAATGTTCATATTGATGTTGAAAATGAGAACATAGAAGGATTGATAGACCAATAACAATCAGAAAATGAAGAGAATGAAAGTAGAGGGTGGAAAAACATGCTGGGTGGCAAGGATATCGTTCAATTAAAGGGTAATTATATCCCCAAGGGATTGATACCTCTGGAGAGGCTATTTGACCAGAATGATGTAGCGAAAAAACTGAAGTTTGAACCCCCCAAAGAGGTAGTAGAAGACCAAAACTTGGGTACTAAAAAAGAACCTCGGATGGTAAACATGTCTAAGAAGCTACCTACTAACAAGAAGGAGCAATATGTAGAGTTGATGAAGAAATATGTTGTTGCGTTTGCATGGATTTATGAAGAACTAAAGGAGTATGATACCTCTATAATACAACATTCCATTCCAATCAGACCAGGAGAGAAACCTTTCAAGCAAAAGTTAAGGCGGATAAACCCTAAACTAGTGCCTATGATAGAAAAAGAGATCAGAACATTATTTAATGCAAAAATCATTGTCACTTTGAGATTCTCTCAGTGGATAGCAAATCTGGTTCCTATAAGGAAGAAGAATGGTGAAATTAGAATCTGTATAGATTTCAGGAACTTGAACAGGGCTTCACTAAAGGATAATTACCCCCTGCCTAAAACAGAGCATATATTAAAAAAGGTAGTAGGGGCAAAAAGGATCTCTACTATGGATGGTTTCTATGGATACAATCAAATCAAGGTCTACCCTGAAGACCAAGAGAAGACCGCTTTTACTACTCCTTGGGGTACTTTCATGTATGATAAGATTCCGTTTGGGCTAATGAATGCGGGAGCTACCTTCCAGCGGGTGATGGACATAGCATTCACTGAATAAAAGGATAAGTTTGTGGTTGTATATATGGATGACATAACTATGCATTCAAAATCGGATGAAGAGCACCTGAAGCATTTGGAACAAGTTTTCAAGAAATGTATAAAATACGGTATTTCCCTTAACCCTAAGAAATCACATTTCGCATTAGAAGAAGCTAAGCTCTTGGGTCATATTATATCCAAGGGTGGTATCAAGATTGACCCTGAGAGGGTTAGTGCCATTCAAGAAAGTTGGAGAGCCAGGAAGCAAAAAGGAGGTGCAGTCCTTCATTAGAAAAATGGGTTTTCTGAGAAGGTTCATTCCCAGTTTTGTGAAAATTATGATGAATATTACCAATATGTTAAGAAAGGAGAATCAGGTGAAGTGGACTGAGGAGGCACCTTTCCAGCAGTGGGGTTTAGACTTCATCGGAGAGATAAATCATAACTCCTCAGGGAAGCATAGATGGATATTGACAGCCACTAATTATTTCACTAAGTGGATAGAGGTCATAACAACTAGGAAATAAATAGAAGATGTTATCATGCATTTTCTGGAAGATAATATCCTGTCAAGATTTGGGTGCCCTAAAAGGATAGTGACAGAAAAGGCACCTGCATTATGTTCCCAGAAAATGATAAATTTTTGTCGCAAATACCATATTAGTCTGAATCATTCCACTGCATACTACCCTCAAGGAAATGGACCAGCAGAGTTATCCAACAAAAGCTTAGTAAGAATCATAAAGAAGTTGTTAGAGGACAACAAGAGAGATTGGAACACAAAGCTGAAATATGCTCTATGGGCTAATAGAATAAGTACAAAAAGGGCCATCGGGATGTCTCCTTTCCAAGTAGTATACGGAGCTGAGGTGGTTTTTTCGGCATCTCTAGGGTTACCAGTTATGAGGTTGTTGCAGGGGATGGAAGAAGAACCGAATCACATGCAGAGAAGGGTAGGTCAGATAATCGAGCTGAACGAGCTAAGAACCAAGGCATATGACAGAGTACAGGGGCATCAGGAGAGGATAAAAGAAGCTTTCCGCAAGAAAGCCAAAGAAGATGAATTTCAGGTGAATGATTTGGTCTTAAAGTGGAACGCTCCTAGGGAGGATAAACATGGGAAATTCGACCATATGTGGATGGGGCCATATATTATTGCAGCAAATAGAGGAATAAATTCCTTTATCCTGGAACACCAAGATGGATCTGCCTAGTCAGGAGGTCCAGTCAATGGGAGGTTTGTAAAGCATTAACTGTCCTAAAGGAAACAGGTAACTCATGTACCATAGCCTGTATATATTTTCATTTTCCACATTTTGTTTTGAGGTTTTAACGGCGAACCAGAAAGAATTGAAGGCCGAAGCGAAGGCCCTAAGGTCTGGAAGGGGAAACCATGTTTTTATTTTTGAATTTACAACCTGGATATGAAAGCAAGTGCCCGTTCAGTTTCAGTTTCTAGAGAAATTTGTCAGTTTAGGGTTTGGAAGGTCTGCCCAATGGATCGGGCATTTAGTCTACGGAGTTCTTTGCTACCTCAATGGGAGGATAGCATCCCTGGTTGGAGCCAGTTATTAGCACCTATATATCTTTTTTGCTCTTCTACAACATCAAAACCTGTATATGAAAGATGGAGGGTCAGACAACTACCTGATGGAAGCTTGAAGTAATCTCTATCCTCGATGGCCAGGTGCTAGGACATGAGAAAGAATGGTCTAGAAAACGTCCAACGCAATAAAAATGGACTAATGTCAAAAGCTAGGTATTAATAGGAAAATAAAATGACTAAAGGCAAGCGAATAATACCCTAAAACCTATAGTCCGTGGGTGAATCATGAAAGACTAAGTGTCGCACAGGTCGGCACTGTTGATCAAGAGTGGGAGAAAGATCTACGGTTTTCAATGGACCGTTGCATGGTCAAGTTGCAAGGAATAAAGGGAATATGTGGATGCGATGGGATTGGTCCCGTTGGACAGGTGTCAGCTTAAGAGGGCGTCGCAAGGAGAAAGGAGCAATGAGCAATGCCATATTAGGTGCATACGACGGTGGGGATAGGTGCAAGGATCTACGACGAAGGTTATCCTTTTGAGATCTGAGGGTTTGGGTTCATTTACCACAGAAAGGGCCTAATTCTCCGGCAGATCTACGGTTCGGATGGCAAGGAGAGCCGCATCAACGGCTGGTGGAAGGTGGAAACACACAGGATATAATAGGGAGGACCCCACCAACAAATGGATGATCTAAAAGTTAAATGGAACATGAGACCTCACCGTGGATACACGCTTGAGAAGAGATGGAGGATTCTCATAGATAGTTACATCAAGAAGTAGCACACTGGATAGCGGTAGGGCAGATGTGATGGACTTTTCCCACTCGACAGGTGTCAACTCCAAAGCTTGTCGCATGGAGAAAAGGCGATATAGCAAAACGTTTTGGGTGCATGCGATACTACCCCATAGAAGCATACGGATGAGATGAATGGACCAGATGATAACTAGTAAGATGATCCGATGGTGGAAATAGATGTGTTGTCAAATCAGTGGGTAAAGGGAAAGTCAAATCCGACGACAGAAAGTGAGCACGTGAGAGTTCAAACGGTTGAGATCAAAGGACAGCTGGCCAAAGAAGCCGGAGGTTATGGAAACACGGTTATATATATAAGAATGCCCGTAAAGGTTGACATTTGTTTCAAAGCCTGTCGAAGTCAGAAAGTCTCTTGGCGTGTGGCAGATGACGAAGGCAACAGAACCTTCGACAGGGCGCGTGTAGGGCTTCCAAAGTGACAGGTAGGATCTGTAATCGCCATTCTCTAAAAATATAAGTCTTTTACAGTCATAATATAGGAGAAGAGCAAGATTCTACCAGTTATAGGGTTAAGGTTTCCCTGGAATATAGAGACGCCGATGTATTTGACACATGCATTCGTCTCCTGGTTCCGGAAATTAAGAAGAGAATGGAAGCCTTTCATGAACAGGGACTGGATACACATGGAATCTTTAGGTCCTCGTTCATTTTCTTTTGCCTTGACCAAGTGTCCTCTTTCCCTGAGTTTGTAACATGGTGTTCTTCAAATTACTTAGAACCCCAAAGAGTAATTATGGATGCCCCTAAGTCCAGAGTCATCTGTAATGTAGATGCGTCAGTTGTTAGGAATTCCTTTTTCATTCCAGAGTTTCAGTACCAGGAGATGGAGGGTTTTTCTGAAGAGTTTGTGGTTTCCCTGTATCGCCAAATCAAACCCGACAGCTGTCAAGCTTTCTTAGCTACGTGTCTGAAACCCGGCTCAGAAATCACCGAAGAACCCTACCCCTTAAATGTCATCCCTTTTTATGACAATTCCAAGTTGGTTTTTTCTTTGTTAGCTCAGTTTTTAGGATTGGATACGGATTTGTGGGTGATTGAAGTACAATTAAGTTTACTTTTTAGGATTAGCATCAGTTTGGACAGGTCTGAAAGTAGGCTCATCCCATCCCTGAGGTTTGATGAATTTTTGGCGGAAACAATACATGTACAATTGAGAAATTTCCCGAGTACTAGGTTTTTTTAGATATTTGGCGCAGTTGATGAAAACGATTATGTACAGCAGCGCCGAAAGCCCACATTTCTCCTCACTGCTTGAAACAAATGTTTTAATAGACAATGTTTTCAATTATTTGAACTATGTTTTGCCCCCTATTTATAAAATCATATTTGGGGAAGAATTGCCTAGAGTATTGCCCGAGATGAAAACAATGATGCAGTTGAAGGACGAACTGGCTGTCAGTGACTGGTTTCTATTAAAGGATACTACAGTCATTAGGCTGTATGGTTTTGTACAAGAGCCCTATGTTTTACTCACTTTTCTAACATTGCGGATCTTTGCTCTTGAATTTATCAGACATAAATTGGGCCTGGAAGTAGTGCAGTTCCTAAAACATAAGAAGAGCACGGATGTGAAATACCCTTGGAAGGTAGGTCCTTTCATCATGAAGAATAAATAATCTTTGTCAGATGTAGAAGAATGATTGAAGCCGCTAGGGTTCAAGAAAGATGTGGCCATCGAATACGACTCCTTGCACAATATTTCCAAGAGTAGTAAAGACTGAAATTTAAGCACTTTTGAACATAAAGAGCCAGAAGGGGTGCTAAAGGGGAAAAATTTGTTGGGCTGGGAACCCGAGGTGGAGGGAGCTGTAGAGTCATAAGAAGGAGATCTAATGCTGTCCAATTTAATAATGGATTTAGATCAAGTGTCAGACACCATGGAGGTGGGCCGGAAAAGAGACTTAGAAGAAGTCAGAGATATGGATACTGAAGAAGGTAATGGAGATAAGCGGCCTAAATTGGAAACACAAGATGAGTTAATTGTTGCGGCTACTCAAGCTGAGTCAATTACTTCTCCCGCTGAAGAGGAGCTAGTTGTTGCAGCAACTCAAGAAGAATTGACTGCTCCAATGGATAATGGAGAGGAAGATAATGAGGAGTCTTCGGCTCCTGAAATCTAGATTATAGAATATAAGTTTCAAGATGTTAAGGAATAAATTTCAGTCCAAGGCCGACCTCTGTAAACAATACGATCAAAACAAACAGGCCTCAGCCTAGAGGCTGTTTGATTTGATGCCTATATCCAGGGGTTTGTCTAATACCAAAACTTCCTTGATGACCAGCAGAGATATGAAGGATAACACCTTAAACCTGGCAATATTGACAGAAGATGAAGTGACTGAGACGAGGCTCAACTAGAAAAAGATACCAGTGCCCGATAAAATCTAGTTTCATAAGCAGATCAGTGATCTTGTATATGATGATTTTGTTAAAGTAGCATTGAAAAGCGACAATTTGTAGGTCACCGTAAGAAAGCTAGAAAGCCAGTTAAAGCAAGAGAAAAGTGAAAATTGAGCTCTTCAATAGCAGGACAAGAAGATACAATATGACCTAGTTGTAAGTGACGGTGGAGGCAAAACCATGAGGAAGCTATTGGAAGAGAAAGATAAGCTGATTCTGAAGCTACAAAACAAGGAGAAAGTTCCAAATATTAGGCTAATCGAAGCTCCCGAAGAAACAGAATTTGAGATACAAAAGGAAGCCTTGTCTAAAGAATTAAGTGATTGTAAAGCAAAGTTGCTGAAATTCACAGGGAAGGAAGATAGCTAGAAAAAAGAGAGAATAAGCTTAAAAAAACAACTTGATGACTTGAAAAGTAACTTTTCCAAATTGGACATGCGGCCTACCAATATTAACCAAAATGGGGATAGTAGTGGTACCGACGGTCTTGTGCAGGCTATGTCTCACATTAGCTTGAAAGATGTGCAAATTAAGGAGCTGAAGGAAAAGGCTCAAAAGTTGGAAGAAGAGAGTAAAAGAAGGGAAGAAGAAGCAAAATTCCTCCAAGAGAAACACAAAGAATTAATTGAAATCAATAAAAATCTCACTCATCAGGTTACCGGGAAGGGAGCATTACAAGGGTGCAAACATTTAGTGTGGGACCAGATCATCAAAGAAGCTGAGAACTTTAGACCCTACTTAGATTTTATAAGAATAAAAGAGAAGACTATCAGTGATGTTCTCACAAGTTGTGGAGTTGCAAGGGGGACCCTAGTCCAAAGACCTAAGGAAACGACCTAAATGCTATCACTTTCCTAAATGATCTATCAGAAGAGGAAAGGATGAAGCTGAATATTGGGAACCGGATCACAACTCTTGCGGCAGCACAGAGGTTCCTGGGGAAATATGCGCAGATTGAAAGTGTGGAAGCTAAAGTCGAAGAGATGAAGATGCAAGTGGTGGAGTTCAAAGGATTGTTTGATAAGCTGGTTGAAATGGGGTTACCTTCATTCTAGAATAATAATCAGGAATTGATCTCTCAAAATTCTTATAAAAACTTACTCTAGGCAATAAGGATGGATCATACAAAGTTCAAGCGACTGAACCAGCTGCTAATAGGCAGAAATCTGATGGAGAAGATCGAATATGACTTTGAAGTTTTGAACCGGTTATCGCCATTGGTGAAAGGCTTCCTCCATTTTCCTACACAGAGCATATCGAGATACGAGTTATGGAAAATGAGATGGTGGACTGCAATCTCCCACCTGCAGACCAATGGGCCAATGTAGAAAAATATGGCAAAGCATTATACACTCTCCATCCTCCACGCTGATATTTGACTTTTTAGTAATTGTTGTTTATTTGAGAAACAAAGACTTCTGGGATACTTTTATTTTTAAACTACAATTTGTAATATTTTTTGAGGCAACTATGAAAATAGTCAGCTGGAACAATTACTTCATTATTTTTATATTTGTAGTAGAAAGTAAATATCATGTGGTAAAATACTGTTAGATATGAGAAGCAGTTAGAATGGTTCTACCTGTTTTTGTTTTGTAGAGATAAGTGACGAATAAATCCTAATGAGGTGTCACTCAGTTGCAACAGTTTTCAGTTTTGGTGGATCAAGCCTAAGGCTCAGGTCATCTATATATGTGGTGTAAAAATGGATGAAAAAGGGTTGAAAAATATTGTTGAAAACTTTTATGGGAATGTTGTGTATTGTTTTGTAAGACACTTTTGAGCTATATTTTGAATAAAAATTGCAGAGCCGAGCTGATGTTTTTGAGGGATTCTTGTGTAACTGGTCTTATGGTCTGTTTTTCTTTTTCTATGTTAAATGTGTATCTCTCATTGTTAATTCTAGTCTGTAACATTCCTCCACGCTTGGTGCAGTGTGATAGTTAAGTAGAATTCATACAAATTATGCTCTGCTTATCTTTTTCCAAGTATTTCACGATTACTTCTCTGCTAAAGTTGATGTGGGGTTCATTATTGTATGCCTTACATCAAGGGGTTGTTTCTTTCTCTTCGGTTTCACCAATTAAATTCACTTTGACTACTAGTTGTTTACTATCTCGCCCCTGTGTTAATGCATTTGTGAAGCCCTTATGAACAAATTTACAAAGTTTGTCTAACGTGACTCCATTGCCCAAAAATAGAGATTCATATGTTTCATCCAAACGACGTTTAAACCATTTTGTTCCAACGAAAATCTGATCTTCTGTATTGTTGTAATTGAATATCTTGAATGATGAATGCTGGTGTATGTTTTCATTGTTGACACCTCTGATTATTCTAGTTCTTCATGAGCTTATAGAGAGAGCCCTCTCTTTTTGTGTTGGGTCAGTATCACAAGCCAAAGATTGGTTAGTGGTTACCCCAAATTGCCCTCTCCCACAACCTAAGGGGTCATTTTGGGTGTTAACAGGCTTAATTGTTCAATGAAGACTTGATGGATCTAGAGCATGACAAAGTGGACTATGGAGTGGATGATTGTACTCCAACTCCTCAGTGCATTTGTTGGTCTAGGGAGGAACTTTTGGAAGTTTAGAGGAGTGTAAGGACTTACCAATCGAAACTAGCTCCGGCTTTTAATATGTTTGGAACTCAATTCTTAGTACAATGTAACAAAGAGGAGGAGATATATGTTGTCATGCAATGGCATAAGCGTAGGAGGAATCTAATATGCCCTTAGAAAAAAATTTATGCCATTAGGTAAGGATGACATATTCATTGAAAGAGAATAACCAAGATGATAAGTTTGAAGTAGACAACAACATGTTGCAGTTGCAACCTGATCCCCAAATTTTTTATAAAATTGTAAGGCCCCTCCTTTTATTTTTGGATTTCACTCAGAGTTTATTTTCATCCTGGATATACTTACCCCTAACACTTAGATTTTTATTGAAAAAACCAAAGAAAATCATTCCCTCATGTTAAATTGCAGGTTGTGGAAGTGCGGATTACCTTTCTGACTATTTGAAATTATTTTCGCAATCCCGCAATTCCGCAATTCCACATACTCACATGTCCAAGTGCAGTTGCGAATTGTGGACTGCATTTCAGTTTTTTGAAATTGTCTCTCGCATTCCTGCATTCTGCATGTCCGCAATCCCACAGTCCCACATCTAGCACTTCTGCATTCCACATCCCACATTGTCGAACTCCCGCATTCCCAATTGTGGATTGAATTTCCAACTTTCTAAAACTAATTCCGCAGTCCCGCAATTCCGCATCCCGCATTCCCATATTTTTGCATCCCGCATCTCCGCGTTCCCACATTTTTGATTGCATATTGCGGAATGTGGATTGATTTTCTCTTTTTTTGAATTCCTGCTTTTCCGCATCCCGGTTTTCCACATTCCGCAGTTTCGCATTCTCGTCGTTCCGATTGTGGATTGCGGGTGGATATTTTGACTTGCTGGAATTGTAATCCACAATTCCGCACTCACGCAATCCCGCTTTCCCGCATTGCAGAAGTGCGGATTTCCGAATGCGGAAAGATGATTTGGTCATTTTCGAAGGCCTTTTCCGACCTTCTGCCTCTACGTGAGTTATCATTTTCACACTGAAACATGATCGTGGAATGATGAATCTTATGTTTTGTAAATAATATGGATAAATCATACCTCTGAAATTTGTATTATGTTCATTATCACTCCGTTTAACAGTGAATTGTTCTTATGCATTGATCTTTTTGTTTCCCCATGACGCAGAGGAAGCTGAAAGGCTACGAGCAAAAGGAGCGACGGGAACAAAAGACAAATTGGGAAATCCAAAGGACGCAGAGGAAGCCGGAGTGACCATTCATAAAGCCGAGGTATTTGAAATACCATGCGCAGAAGAAACGATAGCCATAAAATCCAAATTTGGCAAGCCAAAGGATGCAGAGGGAGCCGAAAGGATGAGTTATTCAAGACAAATTATCTTGTAATATAAATATGGGGAAAGACAGCTAGGAAAAAGGACTTTGGCCAGTGAAATAGAGACTGGATACATTTTTGTAACATCCCAAAATCCTATACACTTTTAAGAGGAAATAGGGAGAAATTATTATTTTTATTTTTTATTTATTTTTATTTTTTATTTTATGTTTTTAAAACAACGTACTATCAATATCCATACAATCATCAATTCACCTACCGAGGTGAATAACATATAGAAAATCATACACATAGCTTTACTGCAATATGGAAAGTCTTTCCAAGCATAGAGGTACGCAAACCAAGTTCCTCTTTATAACATTATAAAGCAGATCCTAAGTAGAAAATCACTTTCAACTTTGTGTATAAACTGGGAAATAAATACCACACACTTTCGAACTTGGTGAGACATAGAAGAACCCTCCTTCTATGAAATAAGTTAGCTTCATAAATCCATGTTAAATTTAACACAACACTCTCAGCTAGACTCATTTCATATCAGAAGCATGCCTATGTACCATACGTCTCATATAATTATAAACCAAGATATGCACCTATCTTTCCATATGATGACATGCAATACATTAAATCAATAATGAAAGATATATCACGGTGTAACTACTGGTAGAATAACAACTCAATTCAATTCTCAAGCAAACTTGGTAAATTATAACATTAATTACAATGGTGCAAAAACAGACCTTCATGTGCTAGGTTCGAATTCATACAAAGATACTCATTCAATAATTCACATACATAATCGATCTCTTGAAAACTTGTCGACACATCAATAATTCCTAAAGGAAACCTTTTCGAGCACATGAGTATGCCAACCCAATAATGTTCCACATCATGGTGTCGTAATTTCATTAATAAGAAGTTCATCTAGCCATGAGATGTAAATGCACCATAAATATCATCGTAAGTAAATGAAGACAAAGTCATACATCTATATAACAGTATGAGAACATATCCAGTCTTTCTCTTACACCCAAAGCATACTAAGCCAACCATAGATCATGTCGAAAGGTCTAATTCTAACCTTAAGAAGGTTGGTTAGGTTATGTTGACTAGTCTCCTTTTACACATTCACAAGAACCATACAAGCATGTTATTTTCACACATACCCTTACATAGATTATTATCAAATGAAATATGATCAAGGGTAATGTATCATTCATAGTCCACATAGTATTTTACAAAGTTATTCCAATGCACCAAAAGCTCATTCCTTCTTCTATGCATTCACAATCACATGCTTTCCAATGAAATAAAATGTCTAATATGTGTTCTCACATCAATGACATATAATGGTAAAACTCTAAGCATGTGTATGACACTAAATTCCCTAGGGTTAGCAGCCTATTGAAATCTATTTTCAAACAAAGGTAGCCTCCTTATTGTGACCATCCAACAATCAGCTTTACATGAATGCATGAATAAGTAAACACAATCTTTACTTACATTCATCGAACACAAATAGGGACATAATCAGACGAGCCAATATATATATATATATATATATATATATATATCAATGCATATGATAATTTCACAAACCTACTTTTCTTACCCCCTTGGTAAAATAGAGGAGTGGTTATTCTTTTTGTCATCTTATTCCTGTATTCATTATTTATACTGACAACATACATTAGTACAATAAAGCATACTACAACAACTGTAATTGGGTGTGTGCAAGAAGATGAGGGTCACTTTAGATGCAATGCTACTTTTTTCAAATCTCGTTCCTGATACCTAAAACATAACGCGTTTATGATATTTACCACCTGCCATGGTAAGACCCGAGCCTAACATGTCATTGGACATGTAGGCTAGGTAACAATAACGCGTACGCGTTATGTAGTTAAAAAACGCGTACGCGTTATTTATTTACAAATCGCGTACGCGATATGTAAAACTAAAAATGAATTTAAAAACACAGTCGGCCGATTGCCGACCACCCGCGACACTCACGCATCAGAAACGCGAATAGAGGCGAAATTGACCCTGGACGAGGACGCTTTGTGGCCCACTCAACTATCCGTGTTGCTCGATTTAGCTGGAGAGGAGACAAATTCACCGGTGCATTCTCATCTAGTCAGGTAATTTATTCACCCAAACAATTTTTTTGTGATTTTTTAATCCCAATTACTATTTTTTTATTGTTTAACCTAGTTTTGTAATATTGATCAAATTGGGAATAACCCAATTTGTAATTAAATTCACACCTCAAAATGAAACCCTTTTCAAAAAACTCAAAACTTCATAATCAAACCAAAAATTGAAAAAATTAAAACTCCCCCCTTTCTACAATGTATTCATCTAAGTCACCCGACACGAGGACACGGGACACGAGTGTCCCCACCAGGCTTCAAATTTGAAGCCTTCAGGCCACTTCAAATTTTACCCACACGTCATAGAAGGCCACTTCAAATTTTACCATGCAAAAAAAATTCAATTTCATGGTAAGCCCTTCAATAATTAAATTAACCACTACTGTTTAAAATTGCAACAGAAGGGTAGCTTCAAATTTCACCCATCAACAATTTTTAGTGGGAAATTGGGAATGCGGCTACTAGCTAGGTGACTTGGGAGTGGGACTCGCTTACTCTCCAATATCCACGTGTTCGATCATCCATGGATCATGGACCATTGGGCCTCTAATAATATCATTGAGCAACTTACGTGGACGGGCTTACACTGAGTAGCCCATGGCTTGAACGCTTCGAAGTTCTCGTGTTTGTAGCGAGCGCTTACGTGTTTAACACATTTAATGGCATCAACAAAATTATTAAACCTGGAAGGTGGCGCATACGTGTTGTTGCTAGCGGGCTTACCAAGTTACAAGTTATCACATACCAATTCGTGAATGCTGACTCCGTGAGTTAATTGAGTATTCAATGTATAATATATTATGTTAATATGCCCACGCGAATTTGGCATTTCAGACAAAATCCACAATCCATAAACTTCTTGTAATGTTGCAGGTTGTTGCTCCTGCCCGTGGCCCCTACCTATAGACCTGTGTTTTCTTTGTTGTATCAACTTAATCCTACCATCTACGGCTCCCAGCCTCACACCCTGTGTTTTCTTTGTTGTATCAAGTCAATGCTGGAATTCCATGCTTCCATGGCTCCGACCATATTGCATGAATAGAAACAAGCTTTTTCTTATACCCCTATTCCACTGTGGTTGAGCTACTTCCAAGTTCCACCTACCCTATCTCCTCCAGTCCTCCAGGATAGTTTGCGGAGCGAAGCTGGCAATGCCAGCCTACCATAAACATATTTAAAGAAATTCGTTTTCTTTGAGGAGCTCAACTTCAAGGCTGACTAGATTTTTGACATCCTATGAATTTACAGGTCTGCTATATCCACTGAAAAATAAAGCCTCTCAACTTTACTACATTAGTAAACATTGAAATTTTGATGTACTATTACATTTTCAAATGAAAAGAATAACTTATTATTAATAAAAAAATCAAATCATATTAATATATTAATGAATTTGAATTTAGCTTCCCAATTATATTAAAATAAATTATACATTTTAAATGATCCACAACCAAATATTATACTGAGAAGGAAATGGAAAAAAAGGAATTTCCTCAACACAACATTCTATTTCCTTATGATGATGCTTTTACGTTTATGATTACCAACCTTGGAATCAGGTTTGGTTATCCGAAGGTGTAATATCTTCTAAGCTAAGTCAATAGGTAGGGATGTTGGTATTGATATAATTATGACAAAGTTTTATAAAGGATTAGGAACAATTCCGTTGGCTTGTAGATGACATATTTATGGATAAAAAGCTTGTTGTTATGAGATAATGACATCATGCCTCAAAAACATGTCCCATACAATCTAATGTTAATGGGCGCTCTACATAGAAATTGGAATGTCAACATTTGTGAGTACAATAAATATGTGGATGATTTTGGCCTACTACAACTTTAATATATTGAGTGGATTGATAACCTTCACAATTATATAAGAGATTGTAGCTATGACTAGGAGGAGAGTTAACAATGCAACAAAATCAAGTAATCAAATTTTGTGCATAAAATGAACATAAGACTCCCACCAAATTTCATTGAATCTACGTCTTAACAAAAGAACTCATCGTTTCACGGGATTCCACCCCATCAATCCTTTTAACAGTAATGGCCATAACAGTTGCTACAACCCTAGCGCGAGAAAAATCAATCGAGCTACGCATGACAATACTTGAAACCAGACTTTTTGAACTCCCTATTACGTCATAGGAATCAATACTACTTTCTCCACAACATGTGGCACCCTCAATATCTTCCATCACCGCAATTTACATTTGATAAAAAACTTGTTCCCAAATAGTAATTACCCCATTCTTTGCTCTAAAAAGGCCTCGGTTAACCTAGAATCCAATCCATACAACATGAACACATCCATATATACACATAGAATAAATATTAATAAATTTCTCATAGCCCTTCAATAGTGTTCAATATCTCATAGCCCTTCATAGTGAAATGGGACCCCACCCTTCAAATTTGATCCCTGGTCCCCACTAGACACGGTGACCCCCGGAATTATGACACGTAGGACACGGTGACCCCCGGAATTAATATATTTTTAAAATATATTAAAATTTAAAAATATAGACATATAGATCATCCAATAAAATTTAACATTTACAATTACAAATATTCAATAGAAATTACATTTACAATTACAAATATGAAATATTCAATAGAAATTAGATCATTCACAAATCACAACACATTTGTCATTCACAATCACAAAACACAATGAGACATTGAGACACATAGATGCAAACTCATCACTGCCTTGATCCTCCTCCTCCATGCCTGAATCAACAAACTCATCACTGCCTTGATCCTCCTCCTCCTCCTCTCTGCCAATCTGACTAACTTACTTTTTAATTGTCAAATGTTTAATTTTAAGTTTTAAATGTATGTAAGTAAATGCCATTAAATTGCTTATGTGAGTTTGATTTAATACATGTTCAATTTTGAAGAGACGTCATTATATACCATGTATATGTTTCTAATGATTTTCGTATTAATGTCTTTATTGCAGTTGCGGCTATGGATGCCAATGCCGAAATATTGATTGAGCTTGCCCAATTGAGGGGCATAAGTGAAGCTTTTAGTGGTGGCGACAGGATTCGCCGTTCACTTGCATCAACCTTGGATGCAATTGTGGACACAATTTCACAATCTACGAATGTCCTGTATGATATTGCATCTTACAGAGAAAGAAAAAGACAACAATATGCTGATGGACTAGATTACAATGCAGTAAAAAAGCTAAAAATATCCAAAGAGGTTATATTTGCATTGTTTAGGGACCCTCGGACGGGGGAAATCCCTAATGCAAGCAAGCCGCATATCTCCATTGAGTGGTGCACGTTTCAACCATTTGTTGATAACTGGATGGACAGATGGTACATGGTTTTTGATATGCCACCACACAACAACAGGGAAATTCCCTTATATTTCCTTCGAAAGATGTATGCAGAGTTCGTGTTGCATAAACACGTTAACTATTTTGACATCTTACAGTTCCAGGGGATCGGTGGGGGGATTCCCCAAAACCGACCCAATGCCAGGCTTCGAGACCAGGATCGCCCTATCCCTGCACCTCGCAGGCAGTTGCCTGGGCCAGATGTCCCACCAGCACATCGCATTATTCCGCAGACACGGGATGCATTTTTGAGTTTGGCACGGACGGTTGTTCGCCATGGCAGGATGGTTCAACATATGGGTGAGGAAGGGACATCTGTCCCTGGTGTGGTACATACACCAGCTCGTCACCATGCAGGACCATCAGCTACTGCAGGACCATCAGGACCATCCACTACTGCAGGACCATCAGGACCATCCACTAGTGGAGGACCATCAGCTATTCCCCATCCTAGTACTGATCCTCACGAGTGCACGTCATGTGGTCGTCCCTGCTATGGTATTGCATCAGATGTTGCCTTTAGTGGCTTTTTGAGAGAGGTATCTTGATGGTTAATTGTAATAAATTCTTCATTTATTTTCGTCTTTGTACACATATATATAGTTTGAGCTAATATATTAATTTTGTGAACTTGCAGTTGATGATGATTACCGGCAGTGACGCCCCAGAGCCGGATGTTCCAGACTCGACAGGGGGGCATGATGCTACCCATTCGGCAGGCCCATCTTATATACCACCTATTGCCGTATCTCACACCGAGGTAAACATTTTAAAATTTCAGTTTTTTAATACTTGTTAATTTGTTAATTTCCACATACTTTACATTTTAGTTCATTAATGCTATATACGGTCTAATATTTACAATTATTAAACTTGCAGATGGCAGATCCTTCACAGGGGCAAGGTAATGTGGAGGTAGTGCCCATGGTCATACCGTCCCCTGAAACGTCTGGGCTCCAGGTAAACAATTAAAAATGACATTTTTTAAATACATGTTTGTTTGTTGAATCATGCATGTCTAACTACATGAACACTTGTTGACTGTAGGCACCATCCGACACATCTGGCCCATTGCCTGTATTTGCATCTCCCTCCAGGCCATTCGTGAACAAGGGTCGTGTGTATGTGAGGCGTTCTACTCCGAGAAAGACTCCAGATGCCCACGACCATGGGCTTACTCACACCACGGTAATGTATATCCTTCGATGATATTTGTTGTTTAACTTGAAATCCAGTGCATAAATCGTTTTTGTTAATGTTTGAATTGCATGTTTACTGCAACAGGAACCCGAGTTGTCTGCTGAGAACCTTGCATCAATGGTTGATACAGCAGTTAGTGCCGCATCTGCAGTGGCGACTGATCACACACAGGTATGTAACTATTTCAACATTATCTTTACATAGTTTATTATTGTTGGACCTATTGTTTATTCATGCATTTCTAACTATTTCAACATTTTTTCATTGTAGCCACCACCAGCAGGAGCAGTGCCTGGCCCCCCTGGTTCAACCATCCTGGATGTTCAACCGACGGCTCCATCTGCTACACAAGCAACACAATCTCCTTTGTCAGTTGAGGTGAGATGTCCTTCAGTGACCAAGTGTTTCATGCACTTTCCATGCACCAGTTGATAATTGTTGAGATAATGTATTAGTGTACATAGTTAGTTGAATTTAACAATTGATATTTAATTTGCAGGATCCAGGGATGCACATTGATCCTAGGGATGTGCCTAGAGGATCAACGTCGGGAAAGAACAAGAGAAAGCTTGAGTTTTGATAGTTTTGGATAGTTTTGGACACATGTGCTTTTGGATACTTTTGTATATATATGTACTTTTCGATACATTCAGTTTTGGAGACATGTACATTGACTTTATTGTGCATGTACTTTTGGAGACATGTACATTGACTTCATTGGATACATGTACTTTTCGATACTTTTGGATATACATGTACTTTTGGAGACATGCACTTTTGGAGACTTTTGGATATACATGTACTTTTGGAGACATGCACTTTTGGATATATATGTACTTTTGGATACATGTACTTGTGTCATTCTAATGTGTTGATTTGTGTGGATTATCTATTACTCATGAATGCACTATGTCAAAAGAACAAACTATTATATTCAAAGGTTTCAACGAATTCACTACATGCATGCACTAATTGGTATCTAATTAAAATTTGTGATTTTGGATGATCATTACAAGTTATGTCAAAGTTCTTGCTCGTGTAATTTAATCAAACTAAATGCAATACAATGTTTTCAAGGTTTCAACGAACTCACTCATGCACACCCATTGCCATCAACTACCAATGAAAGTCTAACATTATGAGGTTCTTCTTAAAAAATGGGTAATATTTCCTTGATGATCGTAAATTGAGAACCATTTGTAGCCACTCATATAATACCATCTTCACTTATCTTTGTACATGATAATCCATATAATGTGCTATGTTTTTTAACCTAAACAATCATCAAAAACCTAGAATTATAGGGATATGACAAAGAACCTTATGGGGCACCTTATATATTAACCTTGTGTATACATTAGGATCTTTGTCATACCATTGTTTGAAATGTCATTCAATACCTTCAATTTTATCAACATCAAATTAGTAGACAAAGTGACCCATCTTTGATCTCTTCTATAGGCCTTTGTGTGCCTTATCAATAAGATGTACATCATGAATATTATCATAGGTCTCATACATAGGTGCATCCTCATCCATGCAAACAAAGGTGTCATGGATCAACCTATTATCCCTTTATTCTCAATAATATTAGTATCATTATCTTCCATAGGATCAAATTCAACTCCATCACCCCCCATTATTACTACTCTAAATTACAGCCTTAGGAGTTTTGATCATGTGTTTTTGTCTCTTTAGGAGTTTTGAAATATTATACTCTTTCAAAAATAATATGGAAGTTCAAATATTTAAAAGTGGCTTAAATTATAAAATGGGCGGAAATTCACCAAGTGTCCCTGAACGGCATTTTCATGCGACTTGCAACTCGACATAACTCAGAAACTGGACGTCGGACCGACGAACCGTCGACTCCGTTGGTCTCCTGGCGTGCGATTACCTCTAGGGGGCCCTCTCCCTCGTCTCCCCATGGCCCAGTGGCTTCATTGTGCATTCATTTCGTAAACTAGGGTTTTGCTCAGTGTAATTGCATGCAATCTCGCATTGGTGGGTCAACTCTGCAAAAACATCCCCCGAGCCAGTGTTGGCAGTGTTCCCACGTCGGCATTTCCCACACACACTTGCGGGAGCCAACGGCACGCAATCTTCTTGCTCCATTTGCTTTTTGGCTCCCGGACGGAAATTCACCAAGTGTCCCTGAACGGCATTTTCATGCGACTTGCAACTCCACATAACTCGGAAACCGGACGTCGGATCGAATCCGTTGGTCTCCTGGTGTGCGATTACCTCTAGGGGGCCCTCTCCCCCGTCTCCCCATGGCCCAGTGGCTTCATTGTGCATTCATTTCGTAAACTAGGGTTTTGCTCAGTTTAATTGCATGCAATCTCGCATTGGTGGGTCAACTCTGCAAAAACCTCCCCCGAGCCAGTGTTGACAGTGTTCCCACGTCGGCATTGCCCACACACACTTGCGGGAGCCAACGGCACGCAATCTTCTTGCTCCGTTTGCTTTTTGGCTCCCGGATGGAAATTCACCAAGTGTCCCTGAACGGCATTTTCATGCGACTTGCAACTCCACATAACTCGGAAACCGGACGTCGGACCGACGAACCGTCGACTCCGTTGGTCTCCTGGCGTGCGATTACCTCTTTGGGGACCTCTCCCTCGTCTCCCCATGGCCCAGTGGCTTCATTGTGCATTCATTTCGTAAACTAGGGTTTTGCTCAGTTTAATTGCATGCAATCTCGCATTGGTGGGTCAACTCTGCAAAACCCTCCCCCGAGCCAGTGTTGACAGTGTTCCCACGTCGGCATTTCCCACACACACTTGCGAGATCCAACGACACGCAATCTTCTTGCTCCGTTTGCTTTTTGGCTCCCGGACGGAAATTCACCAAGTGTCCCTGAACGGCATTTTCATGCGACTTGCAACTCGACATAACTCGGAAACCGGACGTCGGACCGACGAACCGTCGACTCCTTTGGTCTCCTGGCGTGCGATTACCTCTAGGGGACCCTCTCCCTCGTCTCCCCATGGCCCAGTGGCTTCATTGTGCATTCATTTCGTAAACTAGGGTTTTGCTCAGTGTAATTGCATGCAATCTCGCATTGGTAGGTAAACTCTGCAAAAACCTCCCCCGAGCCAGTGTTGGCAGTGTTCCCACGTCGGCATTGCCCACACACACTTGCGGGAGCCAACGGCACGCAATCTTCCTGCTCCGTTTGCTTTTTGGCTCCCGGACGGAAATTCACCAAGTGTCCCTGAACGGCATTTTCATGCGACTTGCAACTCGACATAACTCGGAAACCGGACGTCGGACCGACGAACCGTCGACTCCGTTGGTCTCCTGGCATGCGATTACCTCTAGGGGGCCCTCTCCCTCGTCTCCCCATGGCCCAGTGGCTTCATTGTGCATTCATTTCGTAAACTAGGGTTTTGCTCAGTGTAATTGCATGCAATCTCGCATTGGTGGGTTAAACTTGCTCACCTTGCAAACATCATCCATCAAACAGAAATTTGATGGAGTTGAAATCAATGGATTGCTTGTCACAATAGGCATTCATAAGTTTGCGTAATTGAATACTCCTCTTAATCCCTAAAAAATACTTCATTCCCATCCTGCAGATCCCAAACAATGTCAAAGGTAAGAAGGATTTCCATATAATCCAAATATATGTTTTTTTTCAAATATATTTTACATGGAAACATAGCAAAATGGAATCTAATATTTCGTTTGCATTCGTAAGAAAAGATTGGCAAGGCCAACATTGGCTTCCTTTTGGATTAATATCTCCATTTATAATTCCATAGATTTATACAGTTGTCTTAATCCTAACTGTATACATTGCATGAGAATAAACACCATCAATCTCATTTTTGAGACTTGGTTGTCATGTTAATGCAAATGTAAATGTAAAGGTTTCCTTTACAGCACTTTTGAAACTGAGTGTGGGAAAGGGGATCATGATCGAGATGTTGTGTAGGTAAACATTATATTCTGCAGGTAAAAATGGAAGTTTACGAGAAATTCTCTCATTAGTTACACAAAATCTATTGTTGAATGGTGTTCTTCAATAATTGTAGATGGAACAAGAAGACGAGATATTTTTGGGAGGTGGTTGATGTAGATCAATCACATAGAATAATGCATGGAATTTGTGGATTTCATTTAGTTTGAAACTCAAACAATGTTATAGTAGAAATATGAACAAGAAAATTCTATCACTCGCCATTATTCTAGGTATAAATATTGAATTATCCTAGTTGGATGAGGACTAATCAACCATTTCACCACATTATGATCATGTCTCAAATCTTGTACAACCAAGTTTTCTGAATATGAGATTAAATCTTATCAACTAGCATGAATACATTACATTTTGTCTATTTAGTGGACTCACACGTTGGAACTGATGTTTTTTAAAATGAACATATATGCAATGGTTTCCCTGAAAGATAATTAATGGGGCACTCACTATTTGTTGGCATGTTCCTTAAAGGCGAACCAAACCCTCATGTCTCACTAATAGATGACAATGGTGATCAACTTGTAATCAGTTTGATGGTTATTAAAGGATAATATCTAACACTGGATGACCAAACATGGAAGAAGGTTGGTTATGTATTTCAAGATTAGACTAGGTGAATCTATATACCACTTTACAAACTTAGTTTTCGATACAAACCTCAAACTACAAACAATGCCAAGGAAGCACCCATCAAAGGTATGATACTTCAAGCCTCATTGTGAACATGAAAAGTTAATGGAGATCATTAGTAATAGACATGATCCAAATGGTCTACTTAGATGACCATAGGTAAGTAGATAAGTAAGATTGCCTAACATTGTCACTCTTGTGTTATATTCCAAGGTATATGGGTTGTTTGTTATTTTTGTTAATTTTTCAATTCATTTATGTAGATTACTCATATTAAATTGTTTATAATGAATTAGTCTAATAATGGTGTCCTTGTATGTGTCCAGATTATCCAAAGAATCATAAGCACATGAAATCCCATCAATAAGAACAATGGTCTTTTTCAACACCACCAAAGAAAAAATCAGAAAAATGAAATGACCTACTTCAAAAATTATTTTATTACTTATTGTGCATGGTCCATCAAACAAAAGGTAAACAAACACAATTATATGGCCTACAATGTAGGTCTTTTGATGCTCTATTTCACAAGGTTTTAACAAACACACTTGTTGTGATCATCATTAAAGTCTACAATTTCTTTCAATGAATGTGCCAAATTGACCTAACAACATAGGAAATTGAAAACCACATCCATTGAAAGGAATAATTCAGTTTTTTTTGTCATGAATTAATTTACTATCATGGATTTATGGCTCCCGACAGTGTTCCCACGTCGGCATTGCCCACACACACTTGTGGGAGCCAACGGCACGGAATTTTCCTGCTCCGTTTGCTTTTTGGCTCCCGGACGGAAATTCACCAAGTGTCCCTGAACGGCATTTTCATGCGACTTGCAACTCGACATAACTCGGAAACCGGACGTCGGACCGACGAACCGTCGACTCCATTGGTCTCCTGGCGTGCGATTACCTCTAGGGGGCCCTCTCCCTCGTCTCCCCATGGCCCAGTGGCTTCATTGTGCATTCATTTCGTAAACTAGGGTTTTGCTCAGTGTGGGAGTGTGCAATTTTTGCACACAGGGGTCAACTTTGGAAAATCATCCACCGGGCAAGTATGGCTAGTGTTCCTAGCCCGAACCTATCTAGACACACCTGCAGGACTCCTCGGAACCCGGTTTTGTTGCATGGTTGGAGTTCTATGCCCCCGGTAGGTATCCAGCAGGTGTCCCTGAAGGCCTTCTGGTAGTGAGACGGGACGAGCCATAGAATGAAGACTGTGGCTCGGATCGACGAACCGTCGACTCTGTTGGATTCAGCACACCGAGATAGTGCCAGGGATGCCCCTCCCCTCCTACCCGGTGGCCCATGTGTCACCTTGCAGGTCCATCTTGGAAACTAGGGTTTTGCTCAGTGTGGGAGTGTGCAATTTTTGCACACGGGGGTCAACTTTGGAAAATCATCCACCGGGCAAGTATGGCTAGTGTTCCTAGCCCGAACCTGTCTAGACACACCTGTAGGTCTCCCCGGAACCCGGTTTTGTTGCATGGTTGGAGTTCTATGCCCCCGGTAGGTATCCAGCAAGTGTCCCTGAAGGCCTTCTGGTAGTGAGACGGGACGAGCCATAGAATGAAGACCGTGGCTCGGATCGACGAACCGTCGACTCCGTTGGATTCAGCACACCGGGATAGTGCCAGGGGTGCCCCTCCCCTCCTACCCGGTGGCCCATGTGTCACCTTGCAGGTCCATCTTTGAAACTAGGGTTTTGCTCAGTGTGGGAGTGTGCAATTTTTGCACACGGGGGTCAACTTTGGAAAATCATCCACCGGGCGGGTATGGCTAGTGTTCCTAGCCCGAACCTGCCTAGACACTTTGGAAACTAGGGTTTTGCAGGTCCATGATGATGATGAAGATGTTGATGATGATGGCTTGGTCTAAGGTGGTGCTCTCAACTAGCTAATTCATTATGAAATATTTAACAAGACATGAATTAAATTTAATATAAGTGTATTGTTTAATATAGTGAGCATGAATTGAATTAATTTTGTTGGGTGAAGCCAATAACCAACATGATGAACATAATATAATTTTAGGGTTTACTGATCATATGTAAAAAATGGATTAAAAAACACAATTATTATAATTTTAGTTTAATGTTTATCCACTTTAATCCATATATTTTTTAGTTTTGACTATGAATACACAATAATTATTATATATATATGTGTGTGTTTTTGTGTGGATAACTTAGAGATGTATAATAAAAATGGGTAAAAGGTGGTTGTCACTAGAGACTTTCATAGTTGTATAGTGAAAATGTAATAGCTATTAAAATTTGGATTAGAAAATTATTAAAGAAAATAAATTCTATAGAAATGGGTAAAAGGTGGTTGTCGCTAGATTAAGAGAGACTTTCATAGTTGTATAGTGTACAATTGTCTAGTGGTTACGGCAGTGATGTGTAAAATCTTATGATCACATGAAAGAGATCACAAATAGGTTCATAAAACTAAGAACAACAATACTTTGAGCAATTTTTCAAAGGAAACTAGAATAGAGCCAGTAAAGACAAAAAAATACTAAAAACTTGATTTCATACTAAAATGAATGAAAAATGGTTTTACATAAAGAAATTTGAATTACTCAAGGAACCAATTCGATTGTCTAGTGATTCATAAGGATTTAGTTGGGCTTAACATAGAGCTTAAATGCCCTTAAAGTTAGCTAAGCAACCTCTCAAACATGATTAATATATGGTTTACTGATCATATGAACATAATATAATTTTAATCCATCTCTTGTAAATTTGGCATATCAAGAACGCAAAATTGACATATTCATATGAAACATACATGTGAAAATTGAGCATATATCAATATTCAATTACAAATAGTGAAAATAGTATAGTATTAAAAGTATGTAACGTACCTCATCATGCTAGATCCCACCTATTATCATACAACCAAGCCCTCCGGATCATCTCTTATACTGATGGTATCCATTAGTCTCTCGTGCTCTGTATCCGGTAAGAAGTAGCGTACCTTCGATGTATTTCGACTAGGCATTGTTCGTACCTGAAGGTTTGTGCCAATGATTAAGTTGGTAAAGTGATATACACTTGAACCTGGTTTGTAATCCCTGTAAACATATCCACCCTTCTTTCTTCCATTGTTGTCCCGTGTCAAGTATTCACCTTTAACAACCATAGAACCAGTTGGAAAGTGGTTGTTTTCATCGTCAGTCATGGACACAATGAGGGTTTGCTTTCCATCTATACAGCGTGCCAACCAGTATTCATCACCCCATTCAGTATCTTTTGAGGCAACCACTGCGTATATGTGCCCTGCATTATATGATTGTAGGTATATGATCAAAATATTTTTCGTGCGATACAAGGCCATTAATGTGCATTTGAAGACTACGTAAACAAACAAAAAATGTTAAGGAAATGCATCATACCGGGTTGTACAAGGTCTGAGACATGATCAAAATCTGCAGAAATAGATGATTGGTCTTCTTCCAACGGAGTTAACTCAACAATTGCACGCTGATCAAGTGGAAGTGATATGCGATCCCATCCATCAACCCAATCCAATGATTCACACCCATCCCAGTCACCATCACAACAAGGCGGGCAAAAACAAGCAAGTTTTCTGGTCCAAATTTCAAATACTGGGTTATCAGAGCTTCGAACCGAATGAAAGCCACGAGTCCCAGGCACAGTCTTGCATTCCCATGCATGTGAACGATCTATGTCTACCACCTCCCAAAAAAATCTCTCCACATGTCTCTTTCTTGTGGATTCTACTCGCATAGTTGATTCCTCTCCCATTACTGACGTGCACCACCTGACTATAGATTGAGCATTTAGAATAGTAGATTCTGTAGATACTTTCAATTCCTCTCTTCGTAGGGCTGTTTTGACACATGCTCCGGCTCCATCATGCTCTCCTTTACCATGCCCAGTCTCAAAATAGTTCCACATATGTGGCACTTTGTAGTTTTTATGCAATGAACACAACCACTGAAATATGCGTGCATTTTTGAACTGACCAGCACACCCATCAGACCAAATCCAGTGTCGGTCCATCTGTATGTTCCTTCCCTTCAAATGATCATAGAACATGATGAAGCAATGACGTACATAGTGGAAGTCGTGGCACCTATCATCACTTATGTAGAAGTGATATTCCTTCAGAATTTCTCTTTGCTCTTCAGTGCTATTTGGGCCATGCCTGTATGTGATATGGACCATCAAGGAAACCTGCTCAGAGTGATAATACTGACTTTGGATCTCATTTTGAGGTTGCAGAGTGTAGTTCTCGGCAAAATCAACAACTGAAAGTATAGTACCAAGGGGAAATGTATCTCTGCATATTCTAAACTTCTCATCCTGCCATCGTGCCACGTGGACATGCTGAACATATTGATGTGTCTTTTCAATAAATTCCTTGATGAAGTCACTAACTTGTACCTGGTGACACAAAATGATCTCAATGTCAGTTTTTTGTTGTAAGTAAGGATTGAAATGTAACCGTTACAACATAATTTTATAGATATAAATGCATACCTGAGATGTCACCAATTGTATTTTTTTGCTTTCTTTCCCTGGGACTATTTCATAGTTGATATATTTGAAACTTTTCATGTCTGTAACCATTTTCCCAAATTCACTGTCTCCATTCTCGTGCATACATTGGCTCAATAATGCCATTCCAGCACAGTTGGAGCATGTTCCATCCAAACAAGATTTTGCATAGTATGTTTGCCCCTCGGGCCTATTGCACATGATGCTATGAATGAATTCTCTTGATGAAGTCGGTGGTATTGTCATGGAGAAATCCTGCACAATGTTAGTATGCAACACACGACGAATGTACAAAAATGTTTCATAGTAATATTCATATTCTACATGGTATCTACAACAACAAGTGTTACGAAGAGTATTTATTCTAACATACCATGGCTTACATTTCTCAAAAGATCTTTGCCCCAAGTTCAATTGTCTATGCTCAATCTTAAATTTTTCGTAAAGCTCTGTCTGTGTTATATCAAGAAGATGCTTAGTATGTGGCTCACGATCCTTTGAACCCCTTCTTAGTTTTAGTACATCCTTTCGGTTTGAAGAAGGCCTTGTGTGATCATGCCAAAAACTATGCACTAGTCCCTTTACTGCATCAACTAGCTTCATGTCACGACGTGGCAACCGACCAACAAAGGCCCAAAAATCTGTCTGATCGGTTGTGTCAAGATGTTCTCTTCTAATAGAATACCTACGGAGGGTTTTTACATTCAAATTAACTAGTTTCGATGTAGGCCTGAGAATACGAAGGGCCCTGGTGTTCTTATCTGCAATTGATTGTGACAACACACGACGAGCAGCATTGCGGTCCTTTGAACGTGTGTTCTTACCAATTTTACCAAATGCATCTACTAGGCTTTTAACTATATGAGAACTTGGTTCAGAATTCTTTATCATCTTTATCCCTAAATTTTTCCTAACAACATTCATGCTCCTAGATTTTAACAATGATAAAAATAATCTACATTTATCTCCATCACATTTAGAAACAAAATATTTATCAAGTATCTGTTGAGTTTGATAAGCAATACTACGTTTAGATAGCGTACCTTCAATGGAATTCATAAGTCTTTCATCAACTTGTATACGCTTCGGAGTTCTTCGACGTGTGCTTGCTAATGGAGGTAAGGGGGTTGGAATTGTACCATGTAGCGCATCACCAAGACGCTCTGGCGTTTCAGTAGTAGCTTGGTGTCCTTCATTCTCTTCCTGGTAGTTGGATGGTGGAAGTCCAACATCCTCATCCATGGTCTGTGGAAGTCCAACATCCCCTTGTGGAAGTCCAACATCCTCATCGATGGTGTGGATAACATTCTCTTCTTCAACAGTAGGCAAAATGTCCAACGCCTCTCTGACTTCATCGCTTGTATAACCACATCCGGATAGCAAATTGAGTGTTTCTTCGTGAGCTTCATCTTGAGATGGTAACTTATCACTTTGACTGGAAGTGGGAATTGAAACATCCCCTAATGAGCACCTACGTTTTGCTTCTTGATTACTTCCATGGGGTGCTTGTTCAACAACTATTGTGGAAATTGAAGGTCCCTCTTGTCGTGGATTAATAGGATGAACCATGGTATCCTCTACAATTGGATTTGGATTAGTTTCCAAAGAAAGCCTCCGATTCATCATGTATATTCTTTTCTTTTCTTTCTCTTCTTCAATGACTTCTTGAGGTCTCTTCTTCCTTGTTGATTTGTTTACTCGGTTACGTGCATTCCCCATCACCACAATGATCAATTCAATATAGTTTGTTTTTGTTGCTCCTCAATTACAAGCTCTTCAATAATAAGCAAATGGAAGTTCTTCCTTGTTGGTCTTGAAGCTTGATATCTTACCTTGTGTGCTCCTCAAATATAGGCAAAATGAATCTTTCAAAGGCCTTATCTTTGGTGTTCTTCAATTGGAGATTCTTCAAGCTTGCTAATTATTTTCTTCAAATATGGCCATATAACCCAACACCACAGTGAGCAACCATGAAAGATGTCCTCAATGCTGCACCTGCATAAAAAAAAATGATGGAGTTGGTGTAGAATGTGAAAATTTTCAGACGCGGGCTCGTGCTGTTCGAAAAATCGCGGGATTGTTGCTTTCATTCGGACAGAGTGAAGTTGCTCTCGGACAGAAACAGTCCATTATTTCTGGAGTTCCAAAACGCGTACGCGTTATATAAATATAAAACGCGTGCGCGATATGTAGTGAAAAAACGCGAACGCGATATAGTCAAGCACAATAAATAGGTTAGGTGCACGGCTAGGGCAACGAACAAAATCAAAGATCACTAATAATTTATATGATTGCATACAAAACAAATGTTTTGTATGGTTTAATACCCCCTAGCTCTCTCCCAATAATCCCTAGATACCCCCTATCTCTTTCTAAATATCTGTCCCTCATTCTCCCTACATGTTTCTTTCATGTTTCTTTCTCTCCCTTCAGCCATGTCTCTACCACCCCACTCTCCATCTCTCCACCTTCTCTTTATCTTCGTCATTATCCCTCCCTATAGCACTCTCTCCCTTCTTTTCCCTTAATCACTAACCCTCTACGCCTTTATCCCTCCCCCCTGCCCTCTCTGTCTTACCTTGTTCCTAGAGCCCCTCCCCCATAAAGGCCTTGAGACCCTCTTCTAAATATTAATCCCTAAGTGCATAAGTGCACAAGATGATGAGGAGGAGGAGGGTGATGACAATGAAGATGATCATGATGTAGATGAAGATGATAAAGATGATGAGGAGGAGGAGGGTGATGACAATGAAGATGATCATGATGCAGATGAAGATGATAAAGATGATAATGTTGATGAAGATGATGGTGATGATGATGAAGATGTTGATGATGATGGTGATGAAGATGTTGATGATGATGGTGATGATGATGGTGATGAAGATGATGGTGACATGATGGAGATGTTGATCTGATGAGGAAGATGATGATGATGATGGTGATGATGGTGATGATGATGAAGATGTTGATGAGGACGATGATGGAGATGAAGATGATGATGATGAAGAAGATGATGATGATGGAGATGTTGTGTTGATGGGGAACCTAGAGATGACAATGATGATGAAGATGGTGATGGTGATGGTGATGGTGATGGTGATGACGATGAAGATTTTGATGATGATGCTGATGGCGATGATGATGAAGATGTTGACGATGATGGTGATGGTGATGTTGAGATGATGATCATGATGATGTTCAGAAGATCATGATGGTGATGATGGTGATGATGATGGAGAAAATGACAATGATGGATATGTTGATGAGGAACCTACAGATGCCAATGATGATGATGATGGAGATGTTGATGAGGAACCTACAGATGCCAATGATGATGGTGATGATGATGAAGATGTTGATGATGATGGTGCTGGTAATGATGATGATGATGATGATGACGAAGATGATGGTGACATGATGGAGATGTTGATCTGATGAGGAAGATGATGATGATGATGATGGTGATGATGATGAAGATGTTGATGACGATGATGATGGTGATGAAGATGATGATGATGAAGAAGATGATGATGATGGAGATGTGTTGATGGGGAACCTAGAGATGACAATGATGATGAAGATGGTGACGGTGATGACGATGAATATTTTGATGATGATGCTGATGGCGATGATGATGAAGATGTTGACGATGATGGTGATGGTGATGTTTAGATGATGATCATGATGATGTTCAGAAGATCATGATGGTGATGATGGTGATGATGATGGAGAAAATGACGATGATGGATATGTTGATGAGGAACCTGCAGATGCCAATGATGACGATGATGGAGATGTTGATGAGGAACCTACAGATGCCAATGATGATGGTGATGACGATGAAGATGTTGATGATGATGGTGTTGGTAATGATGATGATGATGATGATGATGATGATGAAGATGAAGATGATGGTGACATGATGGAGATGTTGATCTGATGAGGAAGATGATGATGATGATGGTGGTGATGATGATGAAGATGTTGATGACGATGATGATGGTGATGAAGATGATGATGATGAAGAAGATGACGATGATGATGGTGATGAAGATGATGATGATGAAGAAGATGACGATGATGGAGATGTGTTGATGGGGAACCTAGAGATGACAATGATGATGAAGATGGTGATGGTGATGACGATGAAGATTTTGATGATGATGCTGATGCTGATGATGATGCTGATGATGATGATGATGATGATGAAGATGTTGACGATGATGGTGATGGTGATGTTCAGATGGTGATGATGATGATGATGATGATGATGATGGAGATGTTGATGAGGAAGGGGGAGATGACAATGATGATGAAGATGTTTATGGTCATGAAGATGATGATGATGGTGATGGTGATGATGATGGAGATGATGGAGATGATGGAGATGGCGATGAAGATGATGATGATGATGATGATGGTGAAGATGATGAAGAAGATGATGACGATGGAGATGTTGACCTGATGACGATGAAGATGATGATTATGGTGATGATGATGAAGATGTTTTAGCTGATGATGATGGTGATGAAGATGATGATGATGGAGAAGATGATAATGATGGAGATGTTGATGAGGAACCTACAAATGCCAATGATGATGATGATGATGATGGTGATGACAATGAAGATGTTGATGATGATGGTGATGGTAATGATGATGAAGATGATGATGATGATGGTGATGGTGATGGTGATGTTTAGATGATGATGTTCAGAAGATGATGGTGACATGATGGATATGTTGATCTGATTCAAGGAAGATAATGATGATGATGATGATGGTGATGATGATGAAGATGTTGATGATGATGATGATGGTGATGAAGATGATGATGATGAAGAAGATGATGATGATGGAGATGTTGATGTTGATGGGGAACCTAGAGATGACAATGATGATGAATATGGTGATGGTGATGGTGATGGTGATGACGATGAAGATTTTGATGATGATGATGAAGATGTTGATGATGATGGTGATGGTGATGTTTAGATGATGATCATGATGATGATAATGATGATGGAGATTTTGATTTGATGAGGAATATGATGATGATGATGATGATGGTGATGATGATGAAGATGTTGATGATGACGATGATGGTCATGAAGATGATGATGATGAAGAATATGATGCTGATGGAGAATATGATGCTCACAACTCCCTCTAGTCTCTCTCTCCCCAACCATCAATCTCTCTCTCTCTCTCTCTCTCTCTCTCTCTCAAACACACACACATACACACACATTATGTCACTTTCCATTCTCAAACCCATACCCCCTCCATCCATATCTATCTCCAACTTTCTCCCTCCATCCCTCACCCTACCTTCTCTCCCTCCCTCTCTCATCGCCTGTCTCTCACCTTCTATCCCTCCCTCATCTTTCCCTCAACCTATCCCAATCTCTCCATCACTCCCTCTCTCTCCATCGCCACCACTCTCTGCATGTCTCCCACCAACACTTTCTGTCCCTCCCTTCCTATCTCTTATTTCGTTCTATCCCCATCTATCTCTCACTCCCTCCAAATCCATTCCTCCCCATTGTCCCTCTCCCTCCCTCGCTCTATGTCTCTCCCCCCCTTGTATTCTTTATTTCTCTCTCACATCCCCCTTGCCTCCATCCATTCCCCCTTGTCACTCAAGTCTCACTTTCAACTTCTAACCCTATACCTCTTCAGAACCTATTCTACTCCTAATAGTGCTCTCAAGCTCCACTTCCCTTCACCCCCTGTAGCCCATCATGTTCTCATTCCCTTCATCTCTCCCCACTCAAGCTTCCAACATCCTTCTAAGCCCTTGACCCTTTCCCACCCCTATTAAATATTAACCATAGATTCCCTTGACCCTTCCCCACCCCTTCTCAAATATTAAACAAAATTTCCCTTGACTTCTACACCCCCTCTTTCTCAAGTATTAAACATGTATTTTATGATTTGAATAACGCGAGCGCGTTTTGTAACTATATAACGCGTACGTGTTATGTAGTTATATAACGCGTACGCGTTAATTATTGATATAACGCGCACGCGTTATTTAGTTATATAACGCGTACGCGTTATTTAAATCTAAAAGCGCGGCAATATTTTTGAATTTAAACAGGCCGAGTCACATGCTCACATGTCAACAATAATCCTATGTGTATGCTTTGGAGTTTGTTTCGGTAATTCCAAACCTGTGCTATGTTAATGAAAAACCAAAGCTAATTGGGTATTTCTTCCAGTTTCTGGAGAAGCCTGTGCTTAGCCACTCGTTACAATATGCTACACAGAGTCATTTTTGACGAAATCTTAGACACAAATAGCATTTTTTCTGCAGATTCCAAATATGTAACTTTTATTTTGAAATATTAATTTTTCCTATTTTCTTTCAATTTCTTTTCTGTCCTACCTCCTTAACTCGTGAAACACATTGTTAGTGTTTCTTCCATAACTTTTTCAATTCTCAATCATTTCAAAAAAAAATTGTATGGTGCACAAGAGGACACTAACCTCCACGTTCTATGAAAAACCCATTTCAAGAATTTTGCATTAAGACCTTCAAAGGCTCTACCCACAAAAGATGTACTATTTTTGAGGTTTGATCACTTAGACAATTATAAAAAAATTATAAAATTACTAATTTAATTTTCGAAAAATAATGGCGCACAAGTGCTATGTGTTCTCTACATGCATGCCGATTTTTGTAGCTTGATTCCATCATTTAGGCCCTCAAAGGCTCTACCCACAAAAACATATACCTTATCATTTGCCTGAAAAATAAAAAGTGTCTGTTAGGAAAACTGAAACTTGACATAGCTATGCAAATTTTCAATACATAAAAGTTATATATTCAGAAACGTGATTCAATTTCCTACATTTCATCTTTTTTACTCAATGCAAGATATTTTCCGTAAGTAAATCAAAAAATCCAAGTAAGTTGAGGGATGCCTGCTTTTTCAGTTTTCTATTGCATCTAACGTGCCAAAAGTGACCCTCATTAGCTTGCACTGACCCAATTGCCATTTCATTAATCAAGACACATAAAATTAATTTACAAAACTTAATCATTTTAATAAGGGGAAATAATGTGGGCAATGCAATTCTCCACCCAACCGTAGGCTCTTCGATGGCATATACTCAGTCCATCCAAAGGCCACCCCTGAGCTGGGCATGGTGATCCACAAATAGGATAAAGAGTCTCGAGTCTCATCGCCCTAGAACTAATCACAAACAGCTCTAGAGGTTAATGTAGTACTCTTGCAAGTCAAAGGTAGTGCCCCTACCTAGACACTTCTGGTGTCCTAGCCTCGTGCGTAGTTGTGGTGTTGTTCTCGGCGGGCCCAAGTCTATAATCCAAACATGGCCTTCAGTGCCTCATGACATAATACATGTATAATAAACCTGAGAAACGCATTTGTCATGCAACAATGCATTTGACCTGCGATCACCCAAAGCCAAGCATCATAAAAAGTATGGAAACATAAGAGGTACTGTCGAGACGCAATAATCCATTCAACAAGCCATCCAAGTACAATGTACTACTAATATCATGAAATGTATAAAGACATACGAAACGCATTCGACATGCAAGAGATGCATTCGACATGCGACCACAAAATACCAAGCGTCGTAAATATGTGTATATAACGTTTCCCATGCATCCGACATAATGTAATTCAACGTAGCTTGAATATGTATATGCATCGTTACCAAAGCATTCGACATGCACAATCATGCATTCCACATGCAAACCACAGGCAGCATGCAACACAACCTTATAATCATATATATGAAATGCTTAGTCAATGCATATAATGCATTCGACATGTAACACAGGCATAATGTAATCCAAATGCCATGGATAAGTAAAAAATTGTCTCGATATATGAATGCATACCACATTCCTTTAAAATAATCAATGCATATAACATATACAATCTGACCATTTTCCATAATTCACATAATTTATGACCATGGTATAAAATACATAGGAATTAACCGCCTTTCACCGTATGTATATATCTATAAAGCATCACCACTTTAAAATCTATACACATTAAAAAAATCATTGCATAAATATATGTCGCTATAACCATTTATACAATTTATATAAAAAGAACAACTTTCATATAACCTACATATAAAGCATATCCAATTTATACTACGTATATAAAAGGTGACCTTTGTACAAAGTAGGGGCATAATAACCCTATGCAGCACCATTGGTTGCACACACTACCCTTCATACTATTTCAAACAATGTATGCGAATCATAACCATGGTATAGTATATATAGGTATGTAATCCACTTTATACAAAGCATATAAACATAAACAAATATTTATGCAATATAGATGGCGATTTGTACACTACATACATAGATATATAGCCATCACCATTTTATACAATCGATGTACAACAAAATCATGGTATAACCATATATAGGTATGTAGTCCACTTTATACAAAGCATATAAACATAAACAATTATTTATGCAATATATATGGCCTACCCGTATTTATACAAGGTATTCCAAGCATCATGATTCTCTTGTCATGCACTATATTTACATATGTAAAGATATTTTACCATATGCATGTATTTAAAGTGAACGTTGTATAATATAAATATATATTAACCATTATATAATATATATATTTATATATTAAATGCAAAACAATCATCTCCCACTCTACGCCGATGTCGAGACAGGTATGGCATTCAACAATTATTACAGGTAAGCAAATAGTTACATACAAGTGATGCACATATATAGAAACTTAGAAAACAATGCATCTATGTCTCCTTGGCATCCAATGCATCCGACATAATGTAATTCAACGTAGCTTTAATATGTATATGTATCGTTACCAAAGCATTCGACAGGCACAATCATGCATTCCACATGCAAATCACAGGCAGCATGCAAATCATAACGTAATCCCAATGTTATGGATAAGTAAAAAATTGTCTTGATATATGAATGCATACTACATTCCTTTAAAATAATCAATGCATATAACATATACAATCTGACCATTTTACATAATTCAGATAATTTATGACCATGGTATAAAATATATAGAAATTAACCACCTTTCACCGTATGTGTATATCTATAAAGCATCACCCCTTTAAAATCTATACACTAAAAAAATCATTGCATAAATGTATGTCGCTATAACCATTTATACAATTTATATAAAGAAGAACAACTTTCATGTAACCTACATATAAAGCATATCCAATTTATGCTACGTATATAAAAGGTGACCTTTGTACAAAGTAGGGGTATAATAACCCTCTACAACACCATTGGTTGCACACACTACCCTTCATACTATTTCAAACAATGTATGCGAATCATAGCCATGGTATAGTATATATAGGTATGTAATCCACTTTATACAAAGCATATAAACATAAACAAATATTTATGCAATATATATGGCGATTTGTACACTACATACATAGATATATAGCCATCACCATTTTATACAATGGATGTACAACAAAATCATGGTATAACCATATATAGGTATGTAGTCCACTTTAAACAAAGCACATAAACATAAACAATTCTTTATGCAATATATATGGCCTACCCGTATTTATACAAGGTATTCCAAGCATCATGATTCTCTTGTCATGCACTATATTTACATATGCAAAGATATTTTACCATATGCATGTATTTAAAGTGAACGTTGTATAATATAAATATATATTAACCATTATATAATATATATATATTTATATATTAAATGCAAAACAATCATCTCCCACTCTACGCCGATGTCGAGACAGGTATGGCATTCAACAATTATTACAGGTAAGCAAAGAGTTACATACAAGTAATGCACATATATAGAAACTTAGAAAACAATGCATCTATGTCTCCTTGGCATCCACGCAGGACCAGGTTAGCTCAGCCATCACACAAGGGAAATACCCACTACGCTCAGGCCATCTTGGCATCCACACAGCACTTAGGGTCAACTTAACGAAAATGCCATAACAACGAAGCTGATCATCTCGCCCGAAATTGAACCCTGGCAGTTTAGTGGTAAATAGAGACTAAGGTGCTCTGTTTCAGCTACCTTCCTCGACCATCAGTTTCTTAGCCATAATCAAAAGAAATACATGCCAGAAAAAGGGATATAATCGAATAGCAACACCTACCGAGATTCTTCCTCGAAAATAAAGTAATGAAACTCATTACCAAACGCTCCCCTCGTGGTGCCAAATGCACTCACGCAGAGGACCTTTCATTGTTAACTAAGGGACGGAAAAATACAAGCTTCCATACAAAACAAAGCAGAGGTTCCACAAGTCGATAAAGCAGTCGGATAGGTTCTATAATGGCATCCTTCTAACACCGTGTCCACTCAACGATGGCTGTGTAATAGCAGTATAACAAAAACATACAAACGCCCTGCCACCCAAAATGGTTGTCAGCATCAAGCATATGCAGTGGTGCGTAGCCGACATAATATACACACCTATATAGAATGCATCTGCAACATAAATGCCTACAGAAATCCAAGATACGATCCTCACGATCCTCCGGGATTGTATGCATCGACTTCCACTAAAGTCGCCCTGCCCATCCTAGGAACATATGATTTCACCCATTGGTCGAGCCAGCATTAAATAACATATAACATTTTCATTCCACGGGCGGAGCCCCAAAACGCTTTCAACAGCATACAGAGGTAAATCGTTTTCCTTCCATAAATACAAACAAGCATCAACGAAAGACAGAGCCTACAACTCTTCCAACCGTCCACCAGTGTTCTTTCTCAGCCAGAGCACCAAAATGTTTCCAGTCAGCAGAGGAAAGTAACATACAACATTTTATCCTTCCATGAGGAAAACGCAGAGCATAACAAAACGAAAATTGCAGAGCTCTCAAACAAAAAGCATTCGGCCAGACATAAAACATCAACAAGGATTTTTTTACTCTTCCAAGAGAAATAGCAGCCAGCATCAATAAGGTAAAAACATCCATGCAATAACCAACATTATCATCCTTCCACTGGCAGGAGCAATGCTGGGAAATGAACCCATTTTCATATCCAAAAGGAAACTAAAGATGGCCTCATGAGCTCCTGCCCTCTCCTCGGCGTGAAGTTCCCTCCAAACGTAGAGCTCTGTTTCCCCAACAATGGCAATGCACTCCCCTTCTCTGTGTGAAGGCTAGGAGGTGAAGGAGTCGCCGCCAAAATTTGGTTAACCCCCAAAATGTCATAAGAAAATATATTTATATAAAAATATACCATAATTTTTCTTTTTCCTATGTAATCAAAACACAGCCTAAATAACTGTATGCAATTTTCTCTCAAACCTTTTTCCCATATATCATATATATATAAATATATTTGCACCGCCAAATATACACTATATTCGATTTCTACTTAACTAGATAAAGCACCAATCTATATATAGGTATTGTTAAATTATGTGCTTTTTAACATACAATAGCACAGCCTTAACAAGCCATGCCAAAATCTTTTCTTCCCAATGTATTAAATACATTCCACAATAAAAAAAAATACATTTGGCATAATACATTTTGTATATAAAATACTTTATATCACAACAAAATGCATTTTACAACCATATAAAAGGTATTGAAAATGTATCCCATAATATATATCTATATATATATATATATTTGGCATAATACATTTTGTATATAAAATATATAAAATATTTTGTATCACAACCATATGTATATTACAACAATATAAAAAGGTATTAAAATGTATCCCATCTATGTTTTTATAGAAACACATATAACTTCAACATAAGACACATAAATAGATATGTGCAATAAATAGTAAAGAAATTAGTACTTAAATTGTTCACATCTTAATTAAAATAATCTAACCTACATTATTAAGGTTTGTCATTGGGTTGATGCTTAATGCTAATAATCATATAATGAAAATCTAAGCTTCTCCACTTAAATACATATGAGCATAAGCGTACCAATGAAATATCAAGCATAAATTCACTTAACTTGAATTAGAAAATTACTTAAAGCCAAAGACTACAACGACACTTACGACTTTAAGAGTCTCCCCCTTGTGGTTCACCATGCCCTTTTTCACTCTTGGTTGCATTACGGGAAAATATTTTAGGCTCTAATTCATGTCATCATGTAGATAGAAAAAATTAAATAATTAAAAGCTTTTACCCAAGATGGAGACATGACAAAACTCTCCCTCTTGGAATAACACCGTCCTTGGTGTTGTGTCACTTTTTTCACTATTTCCCTTGTGCATCTTTCTTTCCTACACTTCTATCGCATGCAACCCAATTCTCTTTCCAATATATGTTAGCGATACAACAATCGTATAACAAAAACATCATAAAGATATGGTTTTTATACCTGCAATGCTTATTTCCCGCATCGCTATGCTCCCTATATTGGGAAATTGCAAACACGTTGCAATGTCGGTACCAGTTCCACCTGGTTCACATCTTAGTCTCATAATATAAAACATAAAACTACGGAGCCGCTCCCCTGCGTAATCATTTATTGTTTTACCGTGCATGTTTATTTAGCTTGCACCATCTTGTTGGCATTTCTCCATGTTAGTTTACAATGTACACATATTAATTTTCGCAATGTGATATTAAAGTTGTTCCAATTTGGCTTGAAACTGTATTCGCCAAAACACAAAGATAATTAGCACCCCTAAGTGCTTTCATTTTATCATGCAACAACAACAACTATCACACCAAGTGACCATATCACCTCCAATGTGTCAGAAAACAATATACATGCATAATGCTATCAGTACACCAAGTACAATGTTAAGCCAAAACATTACATGTACTTCAATCTTTTACATTTAACAGTAGCATTTTTACTTGAGAAACCACTCTACAACACATTCAAGTATCTCAACAATACAAAATACATCACACTATTTTCATTTCAACTTAGCCATTCATTTATTCACATATACATGAATTTAAATAAACATATTTTGGATGCAAAATTTTCCATTTTCGTACCTGTGGTATAACCATACCGGTCATAGAATCGTTGAGTGTATCAACATGTGATCTCAAGATTTTCCATTCAATCCCTCTTGCTTGAATCTCGGAAAATTTTATTTCCCCTCAATCCCTCTCGCTTGAGTCCAGGACAACTCTACTTCCCCTCAAGCCTTCCCACTTGAGTCCAAGAACTCTTTTCCCCTCAATCCTCCTCGCTTGAGTCTAGGAACTCTATTTTCCCTTCAAGCCCCCTAGCTTGAGTCCAGGAACTCTGTTTCCCCTCAATCCCTCTCGCTTGAGTCCATGAACTCTCTTTCCCCCCTCAATCCTCCTCGCTTGAGTCCAGGAACTTTTTTGCCCCTCAAGCCTCCTCGCTTGAGTCTAGGACAACCCTTTTCCCCTCAAGACCCCTTGCTTGAGTCCAGGAAAATATTTTTCCACTCACGCCCCCTCGGTCGAGCCCAGGAAATCTCATGCCTTCTTGGTGTGTACCAAGCACACCATGGTACTCGACACCTCCTCAGTGTCATGCCTCTCAGGGAGTGCATCACGCACATGAATATTCCCAACACTCACCTAGTACTCCTAAGTTCCAGAGTGCTCCAGGGATTTTGACAATGCCAAACACTCACCCAATATTCTTGAGTTCCAAAGTGCTCTAGGGATTTTGACGATGCCTAACACTCACCTAGTACTCCTGAGTTCCAGAGTGCTCAAGGACTTATTCATCACTAAAATCATGGAACCAAGTCTAACAACTATTAAGGGTAACGTGATGCTTCTGCAAACTTGGGGTAGTTCTCCTACCTACACACAATCAAGTGGCCAAGCCATACCCAATTGTAGTTGTTCCCCATGATCTGGACCAGTTTGGTACTCCCAAATATGTCCTCCATCACATGTCTTTAGGACTAGTTTGGTTCTCCCAAATCTGTCTTCATTTGTCTCAGGTTGTTGTTCATGTGAAGGTGAGGGTGTTGTTTTAATTTTTAAGTTAGTGTGTCATTTTAATTTGTCTCTTGATACTCTCAAGATTTCTACTTTCCATTCATAAGGTCTCAGTTGCATGCAACAATGTCTCATAATATTGCATTAAGGAACCCCTTGGTTCTCATTGTGGCTCTCATTCAACTATCATGGCTAATCGGCTAGACATCACAAGCTGCAAGTTAGGCCCATTGCACATAACCATATTTGAAATGTAACAACCATAAAGACGCATTCACTTACAGTGATTTTTTTTTTGCGAATCTCTTTTGATCTAGTGATTCTCTCGCCATTTATTTGCTTTGGCTCTTAACTGCCAAGCCCTTGCCTCGTGTGATCAATTCCTCGCACACAACAACCAAATTTGCATATTAGTTTAAAGCCTCATGGATGTCCATAGTCAACCACAAAAACATAATCATAATAAAATTTTTTATGATTCATATTTCATTGCAACTCAAAGTATATGTCGCAGCATAAAACATAAATGAGCCTATAGGTCCTAGAGTAGGAACCATCGCTCTGATACCATGTGTAACATCCCAAAATCCTATACACTTTTAAGAGGAAATGGAGAGAATTTTTTTTTTTTTTTTTTTTTTTTTTAAAACAACATACTATCAATATCCATACAATCATCAATTCACCTACCAAGGTGAATAACATATATACAATCATATACATAGCTTTACTGCAATATATAAAGTGTTTCCAAGCATAAAGGTACGCAAACCAAGTTCCTATTTATAACATTATAAAGTATATCCTAAGTAGAAAATCACTTTCAACTTCGTGTATAAACTGGGTAAGAAATACCACACACTTTTGAACTTGGTGAGACACAGAAGAACACTCCTTCTATGAAATAAGTTAGCTTCATAACTCGATGTTAACTTTAATACAACATTCTCACCTAGAGTCATTTCATATCAGAAGCATGCCTATGTACTATATGTCTCATATAATTATAAAACAAGATATGCACCTATCTTTCCATATGATGACATGCAATATATTAAATCAATAATGAAAGATATATCATGGTGCGGCTACTCGTAGAGTAATAACTCAATTCAATTCTCAAACATTCTTGGCAAATTATAACATTAATTACAACGATGCACAAACAAACCTTCATGTGCTAGGTTCCAATTTATACAAAGATACTCATTCAATAATTCACATACTTAATCGACCTCTTGAAAATTTGTCTACACATCATTAATGCCTAATGGAAACCTTTTCTAGCACATGAATATGCCAACCCAATAATATTCCACATCATACTGTCGTAATTTCATTAATAAGAAGTTCATCTAACCATGAGATGTAAATGCACCATAAATATCATCGTAAGTAAATGAAGACAAAGTCATACGTCTATATAATAGTATGAGAACATATCCAGTCTTTCTCTTACACCCAAAGCATACTAATCCAACCATAGATCATGTCGAAAGGTCTAATTCTAACCTTAAGAAGGTTGGTTAGGTTATGTTGACTAGTATCCTTTTACACATTCACAAGAAGCATACAATCACGTTATTTTAACACATACCTTTACATAGACTATTATCAAATGCAATTTTATCAAGTGTAATGTATCATTCATAGTCCACATATTATTTTACAAATTTATTCCAATGCACCAGAAGCTCATTCCTTCTTCTATGTATTCACAATCACATTCTTTCCCATGAAATAAAACGTCTAATATGTGTTCTCACATCAATGACATAGAATGGTAAAACTCTAAGCATGTGTATGACACTAACATCCCTAGGGTTATCATCCTATTGAATTCTATTTTCAAACAAAGGTAGCCTCCTTCTTGTGACCATCCAACAATCAGCTTTACATGAATGCATGAATAAGTAAACCTAATCTTTACTTACATTCATCGAATACAAATAGGGACACAATCAAATGAGCCAATATATATATATATATATCAATGTGTATGATAATTTCAAAGACCTACTTTTCTTACCCCCTTGGTAAAACTAAGGAGTGGTCATTCTTGTTGTTGTCTTATTCCTGTATTCATCATTTATACTCACAACATACATTAGTACAATAAAGCATACTACAACAACTGTAATTGTCATTTCATTAATCAAGACATTTCAAATTAATTTACAAAACATAATCATTTTAATAAGGGGAAATAATGTGGGCAATGCAATGCTCCACCCAACTGTAGGATCTTCGACTGCATATACTCAGTCCGTCTGAAGGCCACCCCTGATCTCGGCATGGTGATCCAAAAATAGGATAAAGAGTCTCAAGTCTCGTCACCCTAGAACTAATCACACACAACTCTAAAGGTTAATGCAGTACTCCTACAAGTAAACTGTAGTACTCCTACCTAGACACTTCTCATGTCCTAGCCTCGTGCATAGTTGTTATGTTGTTCTCGGTGGGCCCAAGTCTATACTCCAGACATGGCCTTCAATGCCTCATGACATAATACATGTATAAGAAACCTGAGAAATGCATTCGTCATGCAACAATGCATTCGACATGCGATCACCCAAAGCCAAGCATCATAAAAAGTATGGAAACATAAGAGCTACCGTCAACATGCAATAATGCATTCGACAAGCTATCCAAGTATAATGTATTACTAATATCATGAAATGTATAAAGACAGACGAAACGCATTCAACATGCAAGAGATGCATTTGACATGCAACCACAAAATACCAAGTGTCGTAAATATGTGTACGTAACGTTGCCCATGCAACCGACATAATGTAATTCAACATAGCTTGAATATGTATATGCATCGTTACCAAAGCATTCAACATGCACAATCATGCATTTGACATGCAAACCACAGGAATCATGCAACACAACCTTATAATCATATATATAAAATGCTTAGTCAATGCATATAATGCATTCGACATGTAACACAAGCATAATGTAATCCAAATGCCATGGATAAGTACAAAATTTTCTCGATTTGTGAATGCATACAACATTCCTTTAAAATCATCAATGCATATAACATATACAATCTATCCATTTTACATAATTCACATAATTTATGACCATGGTATAAAATACATAGGAATTAACCACCTTTCACCGTATTTGTATAATCATATATATGAAATGCTTAGTCAATGCATATAATGCATTCCACATGTAACACAAGCATAATATAATCCAAATTCTATGGATAAATACAAAACTGTCTTGATGTGTGAATGCATACCACATTCCTTTAAAATCATCAATGCATATAACATATACAATCTGGCCATTTTACATAATTCACATAATTTATGACCATGGTATAAAATACATAGGAATTAACCACCTTTCACCGTATATGTATATCTATAAAGCATCACCACTTTAAACTCTATACACAATAAAAAATAATTGCATAAATATATCTCAGTGTAACCATGTATACAAGTTATATAAAGAAGAACAACTTTCATATAACCTACATAAAAAGCATAACGAATTTATGCTACGTATATAAAAGATGACCTTTGTACAAAGTAGGGGTATAATAACCCTATGCAACAGAGTTGGTTGCACACACTACCCTTCACATAACTATTTCAAACAATGTATGCGAATCATAAGCATGGGATAGTATATATAGGTATGTAATCCACTTTATACAAATCATTAAAACATAAACAAATATTTATGCAATATATATGGCCATTTGTACACTACATACATAGATATATAAACATCACCATTTTATAAAATCGATGTACAACAAAGTCATGTTATAACCATATATAGGTATGTAGTCCACTTTATACAAAGCATATGAACATAAACAATTCTTTATGCAATATATATGGCCTAGACCCCTTTTTATATATTCCAAGCATCACAATTCTCTTGTCATGCACTATATTTACATATGTAAATATAGTTTACCATATGCATGTATTTAAAGTGATCGTTGTATAATATAAATATATATTAACCATTATTTAATATATATATTGATATATTACATGCAAAACAATCATCTCCCACTCTACGTCGATGTCGAGACAGGTAAGGCATTCAACGATTATTACAGGTAAGCAAAGAGTTACATACAAGCAATGCACATGTATAGAAACTCAGAAAACAGTGCGTCTATGTCTCCTTGGCATCCACGCAGGACCATGTTAGCTCAGCCATCATGCAAGGGAAATACCCACTACACTCAGGCCATCTCGGCATCCACGCAGCACTCAGGGTCAACTTAACGAAAATGCCATAACAACAAAGCTGAGCATCTTGCCCGAAAGTGAACCCTGGAAGTTTAGTGGTAAATAGAGAGTAAGGTGCTATGTTTCAGCTACCTTCCGCGACCACGAGTTTCTCGGCTATAATCAAAAGAAATACATGCCAGAAAAAGGGATACAATGGAATAGCAACACCTACCGAGATTCTTCCTAAAAAATAAAGTAATGAGACTCATTACCAAATGCTCCCCTCATTGTGCCAAATACACTCACGCAGAGGACCTTTCACTGTTAACTAAGGGACGGAAAAAATACAAGCTTCCATACAAAACAAAGCAGAGGTTCCACAAGTCGATAAAGCAGTTGGATAGGTTCTATAATGGCATCCTTATAACACCGTGTTCCACTCGACGATGGCTGTGTAATAGCAGTATAACAAAAACATACAAACGTCGAGCCACCCAAAATGGTTGTCATTATCAAGCATATGCAGTGGTGTGTAGCCGATGTAATATACACACCTATATAGAATGCATCTGCAACATAAATTCCTACAGAAATCCAAGAGCCGATCCCTCGAGCTTGTATGGGTCAACTTCCACTGAAGTCGCCCTGCCCATCCCAGGAACACATGCTTTCACCCATTGGTGCAGCCAACATTAAATAACATATAACATTTTCATTCCACGGGCACAGCCCCAAAACGATTTCAACAACATACAAAGGTAAATGATTTTCCGTCCATAAATACAAACAGGCAGCAACGAAAGACAGAGCCTGTAGCTCTTCCAACCGTCCACCGGTGTTCTTTCTCAGCCAGAGCACCAAAATGTTTCCAGTCTGCAGAGGAAAGTAACGTACAACATTTTATCCTTCCATGAGGAAAATGCAGAGCACAACAAAAGGAAAATTGCAGAGCTCTCAAACAAAAAGCATTCAGCTAGACATAAAACATCAACAACGATTTTTTTACTCTTCCAAGAGAAAATGCAGCCAACATCAATAAGGTAAAAAAATCCATGCAATAAGCAGGGTTATCCTCCTTCCTCTGGCAAGAGCAATGCTGGGAAACGGACCCATTTTCATATCCGAAAGGAAACTAAAGATGGCCTCAAGAGCTCCTGCCCTCTCCTCGGCGTGAAGCTCCCTCCAAATGCAGAGCTCTGTTTCCCCAACAATGGAAGCGATCTCCCCTTCTCTGCGTGAAGGCCAGGAGGTGAAGGAGCCACTGCCAAAATTAGGTTAACCCCCAAAATGTCATAAGAAAATATATTTATATAAAAATATACCATAATTTTTCTTTTTCCTATGTAGTCGAAACATAGCTTAAATAACTGTACGCAATTTTCTCTCGAACCTTTTTCCCATATATCATATATATATATATATATAAATATATTTGCACCACCAAATATACACTATATGCGATTTCTACTTAACTAGATAAAGCACCAATCTATATATAGATGTATAATTAAATTATGTTCTTTTTAACATACTCTGACAATAGCATAGCCTTAACAAGTCATGCCAAAATCTTTTCTTCCCAATGTATTAAATACATTCCGCAATAAAAAAAAAACATTTGGCATAGTAAATTTTGTATATAAAATATACAAAATACTTTATATCACAACAAAATGCATTTTACAACCATATAAAAGGTATTGAAAATGTATCCCATAAAATATAATATATATATAAATATAATATATATCATAATACATTTTGTATATAAAATATTTTATATCATAACCATATGTATATTACAACAATATAAAAGGTATTAAAATGTATCCCATCTATATATTTATAGGAACACATATAACTTCAGCATAAGACACATAAATAGAGATGTGCAATAAATACTAAAGAAATTAGTACTTAAACTATTCACATCTTAATTAAAACAATCTAACCTACATTATTAAGGTTTATCATTGGGTTGATGCTTAATGCTAATAATATAATTAAAATGTAAGCTTCTCCACTTAAATACATATGAGCATAAGCGTACCAATGAAATATCAAACATAAATTCACTTAACTCGAATTATAAAATTACTTAAAGCCAAAGACTACGGCGACACTTACGACTTTAAGACTCTCCCCCTTGTGGTTCACCATGCCCTTTTTCACTCTTGGTTGCATTGCGAGAAAATAGTTGAGGCTCTAATTAGTGTCGTCATGTAAATAGACAAAATTAAATAATTAAAAGATTTTACCCGAGATAGAGATATGACAATTTTGTAAGAGAACTATTTTTCTGCTAATGAGGAAGGACATGCTCGCTAGGAAAATCTTGCACAGATTTTTGTGTGGAATGTGTGACTAACATATCAAAACTATTTCTTCTTATGTTCATGTTCATGTTGTGAGATATTTCTTATTTGTTGAACTATTTCAATGGTGTGAAGGATTTCTCTTATCTATGTAAATATATGTGTGATAAAAGAGTAATAAAGTGGTTTAATTATAATGAAAGTTGTCTTTGTAACTTTCTACTGTGAGTGTGCATACTTTATCTTAATAGCTATTTGTTAGGATTGCATGAGCATTTTCAGTTTAGTAATCTTATTTAAATTCGCAAGGATAGATTATATCAGTGTAGACTAGGGTTAGATAATTGATAAGGTAGAAGTGATAAGATAGGAGGTAGGAACCTACGCATCACTTGTGAGGCTTCTTCCTGTCAATTATAGGTTAAATGCATTAGTTAGATTAGAGACACTTACATAATCGTACTTTAAACATAAAACATAAAAGGTGGGATGGGCCGCAACCGATACATAATTCAAACATACATACCTATGGTAGCTGGACCGTTAACCAGACGGATTCCCTATACCAAATAGTGATGATCTAATTGGGATTATTCATTGTGGAGAATCACTACTATCATTGCTAGGATTTTTCGGGCATCAAGAGTTTTGGTGGTAGAAGGAGGGCCAGATGACAAGCCAGCTTATGTGAAGCCATTTTTGCTTAAGTTGACAGATTATTAATGGCTTCTTCCCATATCCTTGTATTGGAACATGATTTTAGCTCAGCGAGACCATCCAGAAGTATTTCCAAGAAGACAGTTGATCTCTTGTCACAATATAAATTTCATGGTGAAGGAAACACCTCTGCATTTATGCATATTGTTCATTTTGATGTCACTCATTGAAATCTCAAAATTGAGCAATATGCTGAAATATGCAGGTTGTTTACCCCCAGTTTCGAAGCACGAATTAGGTCTTGGTTCAAAATGCTACTGCCTAAGTCTATTCCCAGTTGGAAACAATTCATGGAATTTTTATCACTTCCCATGAATACTATGACTATGAGGAATTATGTGTTGAGATTGAATGGATTCGAAGAAATAAAGGTGAGTCAGATGGCGATTTCATTTTAAGAATGGCTCAAATTTATCATAGGTTTCGTGAAGAAGACAAGGCCAATGAGAAAGAATTAATTGAATAGGTTTTGCACCTCCTTGATTTGACTAAATATGATGAAGTTTCACTTGATGATGAAGGAAATTGTAATTTCTTGAATGATACTAACTTGGGACCTTTGGACCAAGGGATGTTAAATTCTAGTGGGAATAAAATTATAGAAGAGATTCATTTTCCAAACAACCTTCTTAAAAGGTCTTATATACATAATGATTGCCCATTCTCTATTGTAGGTGCACATGAAGAAATTTCTACTCCATCAAAAAGTGAGTGGAATGGAAAATTTTGTGAGGAATCTTTGAGACATGTGGATAAATTAGGTTATTTAAATTTATTTCATGACGATTTGGAAGTACTGTGTCCTCACATCCCATGTGAAATAATAGAAGAAAACGTTGAAGATGAAGCTCCAGCTAGAGGGATGGATGTCCCATATTTTCAAATAACACCTCTGTCTGAAATTGTAAAAGAAGACAAATCAGTGTTTGCTGAGAAAATGGATGATCCAATTGTTGCAATTGTGCTTGATGGTAATGACAATTTTTTTGCTAAAACACACCGAAATCATGTTGATTTGATTGATAATTTGTTAACTTACGATTCTCTAGAACATGCAAGTGTTGAAGTAAATGTGTTTAACCATGAGGAAACAATGATGGATTCACATTCTGAATATTTTTACTTTAGGTATTCAGACTTGTTTCCTAATATTGTAAAAGAATATGAATCAATATTTGATCAGAGAATGGATTATCCAATTGTGGAAAATATGATTATTGTTGATTATTCTATTGTTGAAACACATATTGAACAAAATCATAATGCTTTGACTGATAATTTATTATTGGAGCAGCAAGTGATTGATGATTTCTTTGAAGATGAAAAAGTTAAAAGAAGCTTTTTCAACTCGGACATATTTTCAAATTGTACAACTAAAACAAAAGCCAAAAATATGCTAGGACTGAATAACCTTGAGTCTGAATTTTGCATGTCAAAAAATATTGACAAGGGTGAATATGTAGAGATTTCTAATGTTCACTTTGAAGGTTGCATTGAAGAAGAATTTTTTTTTACAAATGTTTTCAATGAAACTCAAGCTAATAGTTATCGTACTAATGATGTGGAACAACAGGAGGTTATCTATGATACTCCATTGTATCCTAATGAAGATGACATTTTTGATATTGAAGAGTTTCATGGTAAGGAAGAATGCATTGATGATAATGATAAGGCACTTAACCTTCCGGTGATGGTTATGACGGGTTCTCTCATCATTAATCCACACTCTGAATCCAATAAGGAGACGATATCTATGAAAACTGACTTTGGATTTTCATCACATGGTCCTATGGATATACATTATTCATATTCAACATTTTCACTTGAATCACATAACTTATATTATGATTTTCATTATTATGTTGATATATGGCTCGAATTGTCATTTTATGAAAAGTTCCCTCAATGCAACATGTACTTGATTTTTCTGTTGTCAATGGATTTAGGACTAGTGCTACTTTTCTGAAGTTCCTTCGATGGTTGCATTGGCTCTATAATTTTACTTAACTCTGTTGAACCAGTGAAGATAGGTTAGGAGTAGTGTAACTTTTATTTTTCTAAGCTTCCAGAATAAGAGTTTCACTCACATAGTTTTCTTTGTATAAGCCATCTACTAGTTAGTCATTAGGTTTCCCCCTCTACTATTATTCTGTCTATTCGGAGATTCGGAAATGACGATGATACTCTTTTGAGATGTGGTGTAATGTCCCTTAAAAACAGTAGAATAAAAAAATATTTCTATTACCGTTTCAGAAATGATGAAAGTAAAATAACTTTAGCACGGCTAAGAATGTACTATATCGATGCTTCTTTTATGACACTTAATAGAATCTCAGTTTCCTAATTATCATGGCTTTATTGGTTGTGAATTCTACAGCTTTGCGGAAGCATTTGTAATGGATAGGAGTATAAAATTGCCGCAAGGATATAATTAATTAGAGGATAATAATGCAATCTTTTTCTTACAATTTTAAGAGCTTGTGTGCATTTTTATTAAAGTCTCACATATAATTCAGGTGTGATGGACCTTTATTGGTGGCGGTTGGGGCCCATGATGTGATGCTTGGTATTTTCCAAAGGGAAAAATACCCCGACAGAGATACCGAGAGGTAGGGGTAAGAAAATTGAGACTCTTGACTTACTTAGCGATTTCGCTAATGCATCCAGTTCTTTTCCTGGTTTGCAGGTCTACTTGTGGTGTTCATTTCGCAAGCTCCACACTTAATTAATACTATTGTGTATAATGTGTGGTGGTTTTCACTTTGAAATGCTTTGTTGGAAGTTTTGAAGTTTTTATTGAGCTTTCATAACATAATGACCTTGCCATTACTTGCTGACTTTACACACTGTTAGCACCCCAAAATTTTTTGTGATTAATTGTCTTCTGATAGCATTAATCGTCTTCGGGCAACATCAACAGTGCAAAATAGAACATTTTTCATGGTGGAGGCTTCAAGCTTAGCCAAGAAGAGGTGTTTTTCCTTGGGCATAGGTACCAAGGTTGCAAAAGGCAAATACCTCCAATCTGGTAATTCTTGGGCTTACAAATCTATTTTTACCTTGTGAAGCTAGAGCAAAGGCTTTTTAATTTTAAAGGAGTACTAAGGCTTTTGATTTTTTATAAAAGCTTTGGTTTTTTATAATTTTTGGCCAAAGCCAAACTTGATGAGGGTTTTTTATAAAGCCTAAGTCAAAATGGAGCAAAGGGTTTTTGTTTTTATAATGAAGCCAAAGTTTGAGTATCGACTTTATGAAGAAAGGGGCACTAAGCTTTAATTAAGTTTTTTATGAAGAAAGGATTTAATGTTTTTATATTGGGCCCAAGCTTCAATTAAAAATGGAGCAAAAGGTATTATCCCCTTTGTTTTTATAATGAAGCCAAAGTTTGAGTATCGACTTTATGAAGAAAGGGGCACTAAGCTTTAATTAAGTTTTTTATGAAGAAAGGATTTAATGTTTTTATATTGGGCCCAAGCTTCAATTAAAAATGGAGCAAAAGGTATTATCCCCTTTGTTTTTATAATGAAGCCAAAGTTTGAGTATCGACTTTATGAAGAAAGGGGCACTAAGCTTTAATTAAGTTTTTTTATGAAGAAAGGATTTAATGTTTTTATATTGGGCCCAAGCTTCAATTAAAAATGGAGCAAAAGGTATTATCAGGGCACTAAGCTTTAATTAAGTTTTTTTTATGAAGAAAGGATTTAATGTTTTTATATTGGGCCAAGCTTCAATTAAAAATGGAGCAAAAGGTATTATCACCCAAAACGGAGGGTTCAACCATGAAACCAAGAGCCCAGTCAAAGGGGCTCCACATAGCCTCCACACTCCAAGCGCTATGGACGAGAGCCTTCCTCTCTTTCGTCATATATGTTGAAAGCTAAGGGATATATACAGAATGAATGGAGTTTTTTGCTTTACATGTGGGATTAATGCCAAAGCTAAAAGCAACGATATCGCCAGCCAAATCTTGAATGCTCATCTATTAAGCCATGGAATGAGTGAAAAGACGCGCAGCAGTATAGGGGGCACCATCATCTATTATTGCTCGTGGTTGTTTTGAATATGGCAAACGAAACTCCGAGGACCACTATTGTCATTCGCAGCGACCGATCCAACTCTTTCATCATATCAATACCCTTACCTTTTTTTTTCGTATGGCACATGATGATTCTTCCCAGATGACAGCCATCACAGCTATCATTGACCACTATGACCGAGGATAGGTTGTGGGTATGCATATAGATGATGACTATGGAATATCAGGGTTTGAATGTGGGAGGAAAGATTGTTCATAAAGCCATGTTTTCAACCTGGAGCAAGCAGGATGAAAACTGTCAGTGTCTTGATGTAATCGGCTTTGGTAGGGTCATGCGTTTCTTTTTGTTCATGATACAGTTTTAAAACTCTTTCTGAAGCAAAACGCCTACGTCAAATTTAAAGGGAGAATATCAAGCCGGTTTACAAAGGAATTTGATATCGTTTTGGCAATGGAGGACGACGGCTGAATAAATTGCACCATTTGGAAAGCATGTGGTTCTGTTATCGATCGAATACTTCAAAATCTGATTGCCAGCCTACACAACCCAGAAGTCACACGTACCAAATGCCAAGAGCGAATTGGAGAGGGAAGATCGATTGTCCACATCGACAAAATGCCCGGGATATAGAAGATAGGGCCGGCTGCGATGAGAAAACCGCTATCACATGCATCAATCTCCTGGCATATCGCATGTGTATATAATGGTATTTGAAACAGCTTAAAGTCCGTGCAAGACCACCATTTAGTAATAAAGTTACTTTCGGGACTATAAAAGGTAAAGTTACCCCATTATTGGCAGTTTGTTATTATTTGACTAAGTGTCTAGTTCTCGAAACCCTAAACACTTTTCTCCTAGATCCTTGAAGTTTATTACGATTCCAGGGATCGGAATTCAAGCTGCCACCATTTTTCTGAAGCAGATTTGACAGAATGTCTTCTTTGTTCTCCTCCATGACGAGTTTGCTACATGAGATACATACTCAGACATTACAGTTTTTTTAGGGTGATGCAAGTTGCTCGGGGTTGTGCCAGAGTTGAAGCAAAACTCTATCCCAAAGCTATTCATGGCACAGCGGTAGCTCGCTTCTCTCATACTCATGCTCAGTGGCACTAGATTTGGTGATGTTTCATTGGACGAAGGAGGAGGACATGCCTAGGGTTTTGTTAGAACAGTAATCCACACTTAGTACCATAGTCCATAAATTTTTATTGCTCATGTGCTTAATTAAACCATAGTTTGGACTAGGTGACTATAGTTGGTCAAATACCCACTTTTGAGAGTGTTCACACCCACTTCCAAGAAAACCAGTTCACCCAGCCTCCTATTTTGTCCACATGTGCGCCCTCATTAATTGCTAGAGCGCCCTCTCTCCTTGATTTGGGGAATTTCAGTTGACTAGGGTCGCTAGGGTGGATTTTGCCCAATTTTGGCTAGATTTGGAGCATTTAATGCTCCCTTGGTCCCCCCAAACTCCTCTACTTACTCACCCACGCCTGCCTTGGCCTCATTAATGACCCATCATGCTTCAGCAACCTTCACACCAGAATTCGTGACTGTTTGGGGTGATTGGGATTGAGTTGGACCCACCTAGGGGGGATTGAGGCCCATTTGGCATTTTTGACTTGTACACTCAACTTGAACTCACTAATGCTCTCAAATTTCTCATGGATGTAATAAAAACCTGTTACTAACATTTTCACATGTTAGACAGTCAGTTAATGAAAATATTCAGCTCACATTGTGTGTAAAATTATCTCCTTTTTCAAGTTTTTCCACTAGTTTTGCAAATTAATTCGATTTTGTGAGGTTCTCCATAGCTCTTAGATCTTCTGTGATCAAAATAGTCACATGGTATCAGAGCCATCGTGGAGTTAGTGAGTTGCAGGTCAATATTGAGCATTGAACTGCATTCTAGAGAGGATTTCCAGATAAAAATTGAGTGTTTTTTGCAGGTGTTTCAGTAGTTTTCTCACCATTAACGCAGCAGTCATGGAAGCAAACCAAATGTTTCTCACACCCTTCAATTTTTTCGATTGGAAGGCTGAGATGGTTATCAAGATGAGATCTAAGGGTCTCTGTAGAGTAACCATGGGGACAGAAGTGGAGCCAAATTCTGCTGTGGAGAAAGCAAAGTACTACAATCGACTTGATGAAGCTTATGGATTGCTATGCCTGAGCATTTCAAGGGAAATCTTGTTTCATACAGACAGTTTGACAACCCCCAATGAAGTATGGGTGAAGCTAGAATCACTCTTTGGGAAAACTGATGAATTGAGAGGCCACCAGCTTGAAAACGAGCTCATTAGCTTGAGCCCAGCGCATTTTGAAACCATCGAGGAGTTCTTCACGAAGTTCAAGTCACTAGTGCTTCAACTGCAACAATGTGGAAATGTTAAGAAGGAGGAACAACTGATTCTGTCCATCCTTTCGAAGCTAGGCCCAGAATTCTCTGTATTTGTTAGCACATTTCACTCAGCCAAAATGACCCTTCGAAATTGGCAAATGCCATCACTAACTACCTTCATGGAGTGTCTCACTCAGGAGTAGGACAAACTAGTTCAGATGGGCACCATAAAATCAAAGGACCAAGCATTGGCAATGGGTGTTTCAAATGCCAACAAAGGCAAGCAGAAAGCCAAGAATTCGAAGCAGCAAGAGAAGAGGAAGTTTGACAAGACCAAGTCTGCAGATGGGGGTTCGAATCTGTCAAAGGAGAAGGACAAGAAGGGAAAGGAAAAGACAAAATGCACCTATTGTCATAGGGGATGGCATCCAGAGAGCTCATGCATGAAGAAAACCATTGATTCAATGGCACAGCTACTGGAGAAGAACAACATCCCAGTCCCTGAGGGTGCAAGGAAGAAAGAGAGCACCTCAAATCCTGACAATAAGGAGAAGTGTCATGCTTTGGTAGCAGGTATTTCGAATCCCTCATCCTTTATCATTGATTCAGGAGCTTCCAGACATATGGTTTCATCCAGAGAACTCTTCTCCTCTATGCATTCGAATCGTGGCCCAACAGTTCGAATGGGAGATGATTCAGAAATCCAGACCAAGGGGATTGGTAGGATTGACATGGAGCATGGCTATTTCAGTGATGTGCTCTATGTACCTTCATTGGCTGCAAATTTGCTATCAGTTTATCAAATGACCCATACAGGAGAAGCCAAGAGAGTAACATTTACTCCAGATTTGGTAGAAATCTCAGAAATTTCTTCAAATCAAGTTGTGGTTGTGGGGTATGCTAATCATGATGAGAGAATGTACAAGTTCTCCAATTTCATTCCACACTCTAGTGACCATGCTCTTGTCTCTCATGCCAACGAGACCTCCAAGTTGTGGCATGAAAGATTTGGCCACATGAACTACAAATATCTCCATACATTGCACAAGGACGAGAAGGTGGAAGGGCTTCCAGAAATCAGATCTTCAAATGGTGCATGCATTGGGTGTGTAGTTGGAAAGCATCCTGAGTGCAGCTATGAGAAGGGAATGGAAAGGAGAGCCACTCAACCACTTGGATTGGTACATTTAGACCTCATTGGTCCTCTTCCCACTCCATCATATGGTGGATCAAGGTATGTACTTACATTCATAGATGACTACTCTCGATTCTGCTGGGTTTACTTCCTTAAATTGAAGTCAGAAGTGTTTGAGAAATTGAAGATTTGGAAAGCCCTAGTGGAGAATCATAGTGGTCATAAGATAAAGATCCTTAGGACTGATAATGGAAAGGAATATGTGAATAATAACATTCAACATCTTTGTGAGGAATGTGGCATCCAAATGCAACATTCAATCCCCTACACACCTCAGCAAAATGGTGTGGCAGAGAGGAAAAATAGATCTCTCAAAGAGATGGCTACTTGCATGATTGAAGCTAGGGATCTAAGACCTAAGCTATGGGCTGAAGCCATCAATTGTGCTGCTCATATTCATAACAGAGCCTTTCACAAATCAGTCAAAGGAAAACCCCCCTATGAGGCATGGTTTGGCCAAAAGCCAAATGTGTCAAATTTCAGGATTTTTGGGTCTAGAGCATGGGCTCGAATTCCATCAGAAAAGAGGAAGGATTTGGAGCCACAGAGCAGAGAATGTATCATGGTTGGATATGGTGAGGACACAAAGGGCTACAAGCTCTTTGACACATCCACACTCAAAACTTTCATTGAGAGAAGTGTGCAATTCGAAGAAGAACCAATTCCATATTTTGAGCTTGCACCGGGGAAAAGCTCTTCTCCTCCTCACCTTAATGAAATTAGTGATGATTCCACTTCTGATTTTTCTGATATTGCTGAAGATGACATTGCTGTACATGAGTCACCATCAAGGACCAAGTGGGCTGAAAAAATCATACAAGCTGTAGGTGAATTGGCAGGAAATCCCCAAGAGCCTAGGAATACTAGATCTCAAACAATCAATGCTTCCTTTGCAAATGAAAGTGAACTTGCTGATCACTGTTATATGATGATTGGATCTGATCCAACATCATATCAGGAAGCTCATCATGATCCAAGGTGGTGAGCAGCAATGCAAGAAGAATTCCAATCTCTCCAAGAGAACAAAACATGGGATTTGGTGCCTCTTCCTCCCAAGAGGAAACTTGTGCAATGTAAGTGGATTTTCCGAACCAAACCTGTTGCTGATGGTTCTGATCTAAAGTACAAGGCTAGTTTAGTGGCTAAGGGATACTCACAAATCCATGGTGTGGATTGTACAGATACCTTTGCACCGGTTGCAAAGATGGACTCAATTAGACTAGCTCTAGCCATGGCAGCTAGTAAAGGTTGGGAAGTTCACCACATGGATGTCAAAAGTGCATTCTTGCATGGTGAGCTACAGGAAGAGATATATATGCAGCAACCTGAAGGATTCCAAGAGGATCCCACACTTGTAGGCAGGTTGAAGAAGTCACTCTATGGGCTCAAGCAAGCCCCCAGGGCTTTGTATGCCAAAATGGATGCTTTTGTGCACTCAATTGGTTTCTGTCGATGCAAGTCTGATCCAAATGTTTATTTGCAGCAATGTGATGATAATTTGTAGGTCATTGTACTGTATGTTGATGATCTTTTAATTACAGGGATCTGCAACAAACAAATTGGCTCAATTAAAGCTTCTTTGCACAGTGAATTTGCCATGAGCGACCTAGGATTGCTAAGGCAATTTTTGGGTTTGGAAATTGAGCAATCTGAGAGAGGTATATTGCTGAGTCAACCTAAGTATGCTTCAGACCTGTTATTCAAGTTTAAAATGGCTGAATGTAAGGCAGCCAAGTTCCCATTCCTTTCAGGCATAAAACTAAGTGAATTTGAAGACTCTCCATTGGTGGATTGCACACTCTACAGGCAGCTAGTCGAAAGTTTGTTGTATCTTACACATACAAGACCTGATTTGTCTTATGCTGTAAGTGTTGTAGAAAGGTATATGCAGCATCCACATGAGATCCATTGGAAGGAAGCCAAAAGGATCCTTCAATATGTCCAAGGAACAAAGAGCTTTGGGGTACACTATGTAGCCGGTTCTTCACTTCAACTAGCTGGATTTTCTGATTCCGATTGGGCGGGAGATCCCATCGATAGAAAGTCCACTTTAGGTTTTGTGTTTATGTTTGCTGAAGGTCCCATTTGCTGGTCAAGTAAGAAACAACATACCATTTCTCTTTCATCAGCAGAGGCCGAGTACAGGGCAGCAGTGAACGCAGCCACACAGTGTGTTTGGTTGCAAGGCATTCTTCGGAAGTTTGGTGTTGCTATTGATTCTCCAACCAATATTTGGGTCGATAATCAAAGTTCCATCAAGATATATACTGATCCAGTATAGAGGAAAAGAACAAAGCACATTGAAATCCACATGCATTACATTTGGGGCTTGGTGCATGATAGGGTGATTTCATTGCAGTATTGACCATCCACCGAGCAAACTGCAGATATTTTCACCAAGTGCTTTACTGAGAAGACCTTCACTCACTTGAGAGCTTTGCTTGGAGTGAGTGATGGATGGTGATTGCTGCAATTTAATTTCAGGTTTAGCCCCATGTCCATTTTAGAGGGAAGTTTTTATCCCATGAGGTTTTACTTCTTTTCCTCGGTTCATATGGACAAATAAATTTTCTGTTTGTAATGAGGTGACTTGAGCCTTTGTTGCCAAGGCCTCCCACTTATCTTTCATGAGCTGTACTAAGTTCTGGTTAAGGGGGGGTATTAGAACAGTAATCCACACCTAGTACCATAGTCCATAAATTTTTATTGCTCATGTGCTTAATTAAACCATAGTTTGGACTAGGTGACTATAGTTGGTCAAATACACACTTTTGAGAGTGTTCACACCCACTTCCAAGCAAACCAGTTCACCCAGCCTCCTGTTTTTTCCACATGTGCGCCCTCATTAATTGTTGGAGTGCTCTCTCTCCTTGATTTGGGGAATTTCAGTTGACTAGGGGCGCTAGGGTGGATTTTGCCCAATTTTGGCTAGGTTTGGAGCATTTAATGCTCCCTTGGTCCCCCCAAACTCCTCTACTTGCTCACCCACGCCTTCCTTGGCCTCATTAATGACCCATCATGCTTCAGCCACCTTCACACCAGAATTCGTGACTGTTTGGGGTGATTGGGATTGAGTTGGACCCACCTAGGGGGGATTGAGGCCCATTTGGCATTTTTGACTTGTACACTCAGCTTGAGCTCACTAATGCTCTCGAATTTCTCATGGATGTAATAAAAACCTGTTACTAATATTTTCACATGTTAGACAGTCAGTTAATGAAAATATTCAGCTCACATTGTGTGTAAAATTATCTCCTTTTTCAAGTTTTTCCACTAGTTTTGCAAATTAATTCGATTTTGTGAGGTTCTCCATAGCTCCTATATCTTCTGTGATCAAAATACTCACAGGTTTGGGCTCCAATCTATGCCCAAAGAAAGGTACCATTTGACCATTTATCCAAGACCCATTGCAGCTCGGTGGATAAACTAGAAGAGGGAGATATAGTCGGCGATGGTTGTGGGAAGAACAAGGAGGCAACGATAAGTATTCAACAAATTTGCAAATGTCACCAAATATTACCATAGTCTTAGAGGCCGGGGCCTGTACTTGGCCAAATCAAATTGTCAAAGGTATGAAGAGGTTGCCTTCATTCCTTGTGATCCCACTTCCCAAACTCTCTTTCGGCTCATGCTGCGATAAGTATTACAATGATGGAATAATGGGGCACTGAAATTGCAAATGTCGGATTACATATTTTTATGAGGGTCGAAGAACTCGACTGCCCATCCTAGTTAAGCTCCGAAATCGATGGCCAAACATGCAGAGAAAGCTTTGAGGTTTTTTTTTTCGATCAACTATTTCCCACACAAAGGAAGGTTTTGAGATATGTCACGATTATCAAATTTTCTAGAAAAAGCACTAAGCTCATAATCTCTGTGGTTGTCAGACTCCCTCGAGCTCCTGATTATTGGCAAATAAATATGAGAGAGCAAAGTTATTTCTCGATCCATATTTGAATATAGCGAAACATCCCCAGGATTTTCTGACGTAGGGAAGCAATTTCTTGGCACGATACCTCAAATAAAAAATAGATGTTATGCCTGATATGAGGCTGAGAAAGACATTCGAGGAGGAGACATTGTTGCAGTGCAAGCCCAGTTTCCATTTGAGATACATAATCGTCCTTACTTCCCATTTCTATAAAGCAGAAAATTATTGGTTGTTACCTGGATGATCTTGTCCCTAAATAGTGTGGGGGTTTGGTGAGGAGATAATGCCGTGAATGGGGCTATTGTAGCCACTTCTATTTTCAAGACCCTTCGAAATGTCTTTGGTGCAAATGCTCAGCAGCCACTATTACTTATCTTGTCACCGAAAGGCTTGGAGAACAATATTAAGTGGTGGAGCACCTAGCATTGGAAAGATAAACAAAAATGAAGATTTCAAAGCCTAGTGGTGTTGAATATTGTAACTTCTAAGAATATTATATTTGTACATTATTATTCCGAAGATGTTCCATCCCTCCGAGGTTACTCTATTATGTATCCGGAGATGTTTATTCCTCTGAGGATTTGTGGTAACTAGGGTTATTAGACCCACCATGTGGGGGTCGGCCCTGATATTATATTTTAGGGGTTATTAGACTTCTCCAGGAGAGGTTGGCCCCATTAGGGATTTTAGTCAGTCGGGAACTAGTATAAATAGAGGAGGAGAGCTCCTCATTTGATACACACTCACAACTCAGAAAAGTAGCGCACTTGTCTGGGAGGTCTACACAGGAGGTGGAGAAGGAGGTCAAGTCTTGGAGCACATCTTGTATTTTGGTTGATCATCTTATTAAGGAAAGCTTTGCTGGGTTTCCCAGGGTAAATTCTGTGTCTATCTTGTGATTATGTTTCTTTTAGTGATCTTGCTAGTCTATTTGGTTTAAACTTAACAAGTGGGAGGCAGTCAGTTAGAAGGACAGCCACCTAGAAGGAATATATGAAATATATTTTGTCTTTTATTTGAAATAAATTCTGTCATTTAGTGCAATTACTGTCGGATGTAAAACGCAGTTAGGATATCTCTTAATTTCTGTTTTGAAAAGATAGAGGCACATCTGTATTAATGATGTGTCAGTAGCTTGTAACTATTTTCTGTTAAGAGTTAGGTCGAATAGGAGGCTCCAAAGAGCTATATAATCTTTGTAATAGAAGAACTAAAGGGTGAGTGAATCATTTGGCTGAAGCCTAGGAGAGTTCAACTCTGTTTCTTTGAGATTTATTTGTTAATACATCAGTAGTGTTTGAGGTTGGGTTATTTGTAGAGAATTCCTTTGTTATCTTTCTTGCAGTCTGTTTCCTTCTTTTCCAATGTGCATGTGTTTCTTTCATTGTAATTCCATTATGTGATATTCTTTTCGTACTTGGTTTCAGAGTATTGGTTAAGTGGAATTCATAGAGATTATGCTCTGCTTAGCTTATTCCAAGTATTTCACCCTAATTTCTGCTAAAGTTAGCATAGGATTCATCCTTGTTAGATGCTCTATGCTGATGGATTGTTCATTCCTCTTCTGTTTCACCCCTTAAAGCTCTATGACTGTGCGTGGTTTGATACCTTGCCTCTGTTTAGATATCTTATGCAGATGCACTGTTATGTGTTCTATGATTCATCTTTTGACTCCATTGCCCAATAGTTCTCCTCCTGATTCTCTTACCAAGGTTTTAAACAATTTGTTCTAGCAGAAATCTGATCTTCTGCACATGTTTTTCAATGAATATCTTAAATGTTGAATGCTGGTCTGTTTCTTCATTATTGACAATCTTGATGATTTCCAGCTTTCTGTGAGTTAAAGAGAGAGCCCTCTCTATTTTTGTTAGTTCAGAAACGCAAGCCAAAGACTGGTTAGTGGTTACCTAGAATTATCCTCTCTACAACCTAGGGGGTCAATTTTGGTATTAACACACACTACTTGGGGTCTTTGTAACACCCTTGTGTTTTAATTACTTCTTCGTCGTGAATTCCCTCACCACTATAGATCACAACTTGTAGAAAATGTTTGGGGTTGGTGGCGGCATTTAAAGAAACCCTACGATAACACATGCCAACATATACCAGCGAAGCTAAGGTTTTGTTCTTGGTTACTACACCATCGAGGGTTTCAATCTCATAGTTCGTTTGCCTCTATCTGTATGTTGGATGCGTCTGAGGGTTTGGTGTTCTGAACTGAGCTTGGATCATGGTCATCCCACCACGAATGTTTCGTTATGCAGACATGGTGATAGATGAAGGTAATATCATCCCTGTTCTACTTGCAAATTTTACATTGATAGAGATGATAATGAAACAATTTCTGACTTATATGTTTACTTGCTTGACAAGTAAGTGGTTTGGTTTCCTTCGTCTGCGTGGGTACTGGTTGATTATCAAGACTTAGAGTTGGAGTTGTTTTCAACTGGTATGTCCAGAGTCCACATTAACTTATCTCCTCCTCTCACCTCTGTGGAGTGTCTTGCGTTTGATATGAGGAACTTTGTGAGCTCGATTGGGTTCACTGCGATAAGTTTTGAGTTGCTGGAAGTGATCACTGTTAGCTGGACTATTGTGAAAAGATGTATCTATTGTCATTTGCAGGTCCTAGAGGGTTTTAGTGGGAGGTTTTGGCCATCCGGCTCTATGTATGAATTTTGTTGAACTCTCGATGTTAGCAATAATGCCCAAAATGAAATGGGGTTTACATTAGAGACCTACATTTGCGTAATGTATTTGTATGGGCTGTGGAATGTCCTTCTGTGTAATATTTATAAGGGTTTGGTACCCTATTTAATCTCTGCATTTTAATTTATATGACTGATGTCTGTATCTAAGGTTTTTCGAAAGATGTTGGTTGCTATTATGAATGTTTTGATGGCACGAATCGTAACCTTGAGGTTAAATTAATATGCATGCCATGTTCTAAGATTTGGATCTTTACTGCTATGTTTCTAGTTATTTGAAGTAGGTAGAAATCAAAAGGGTCTCAAATGAAATGGTAGTGGGAATCGATCCCTGTACCATCGTTTATGAATAACGCTTCTCTGTATCTTATCGTGTAATGTTTGGTTGAAGAATGTTGTGTAACCCTTCTGCGTTTTAATTAAGATTCGTAGCCCTAGCTACTATTTTGATTGACCTTTGAGAGGGCATGGGTTGTTTTACTATTGCTATACTGTGGCGTCTAGTAGGATAGTAGAGCCTTGGGTGGGGTTTGATCTCCTAACCCTTAGGTTGATATGTTAACGATTTTATATGCTGTGGACAGTTGATTTATGAAATGATAATCGTTGAGTTTCTTTTCAAAAGTTTAGGTTGCAAAAATGTCTAAGACTAAGTTTATAAATCGTAATGCCTGGAAGATGCGTTAACTCTTTGTGATGAGTTTGACTCTTGCTGATAATCGATACTAGTTTTTCAGTAGCTATCGGTCAAATTGATGATGTGTAAGTTCTACGTTTTGATTGTAATGGTAGAAGGTAATAACTGTGTTTAACTTGAGTCTCCAAAACTTGATGCATGAATTACTTGGTGTTTTCGAAGTCTAAGCTCATTTTCCTGTAAGGGTTAGTAGTTTTGAAATAATATTAGCCAATTTTGAGATACGATGATGTTTTAAACCTGAGAGAGGGTTTTAGTATAAATAAATATAAACATTAATGTGAATAGCTCCTATCCTAGCAATACGAAGATTAAGAAAATAAAACATAAAAATCAAACACTGTTTCAGAAATGGGAGAATATATATGTAAATATAATAATTCTTCCTTGAAGGAGCGATCTAAGTTTATTTAAATTATCAAGAACATATTTCTAGGTTGTGGATTTGTTAGGATGTTTAGCACATGATAGCTTGGCTAGACCTGCTAGACATTTTGCTGATCAAAGCTTCTAAAGTTACGTAATCCTAGTTTACAATGTTTTTGTTCCTATCATAAATCTATATTTAAACGATTCAGGATAAAAGAGAAAGGACCAAAGGTGCTAGGGTAGCATCTTGTGTTAATTACTGAACCTCTATTATAACTTGAAATGGAATATTTAGGATTCATACCTGGTTACTTTGTAACTTGCTCCCTTCCTATAGTAACCTGCACACTCAAACAATAATTAGTATAGAGACTTCTGAGCTTAACTGACCTGTTAGAAAGACTCCTTAGCTGGATAACTTTGGGACTACCATGTTCCTCTCAACCTTGACCCTTGAGTCGTTTCCTGGTTTTATCTGGATCCCCCCGAGCTTGGTTCCAACCTGTAATGAGAGATAGAGTCCCTAGGTCCACTGCTAGTTCAGATCTGAGAATTATTAGGTGAGGCTGCTTCAGTTTCTTGGAGCAGAATACTTTTCTTGGATTACCATAAGGAATGATAATAACCAAGAAATGATAGATGATCCCCCAACTTAGTATTTTCCCTCTTTAAGTAGAGTATTCTTTAATTATGACTGTTGGAATAATTTGTTTCTTTAAATTAATAAATAATATTTATAAGATATTATTTAATAAGTATTTAGTCTTTTTTTCACTAAGACTTTTTCAATGGCTTAATCTATAAGTGATTTCTGATTTAAGCTCTTCATAATAATTATGGTAACAATAATTATAATAATAGTAATTCTAACCTAGGTATTAATACATTATTACTATTATTTACAATCATGGCTGTCCACTAAATATTAATACTTTTATTAATATTATTAAATAATGTGGCATCCCACTATGCATAACCTATATGCAATAAATGTCTTTTATAGATACATAATCACATCATTATTTATTACAATTCTTAATACCAATATTTACCCTTATATGATACTTTGGTTTAACAAATTAGCGTTAAGGTCCACTTCTTTGGATGGTCTTTCAGTAGGCTTGGATAGGCACCTCTAGCCTCTCTCTTGCATGTCGGATTCCCTCGTTTAACACGGTAGTTCCCGCAGTACTTGATGATAGATAAAAATGAATCATTTAATCAAATAAAATAAGTGTGATGAAAATAAAAGTGCTATTCAAAGTCCTTCCAACTCAACACTTTGAGATCTAGTAACCCCGAGTGCTCTTCAGATCCTTTTAACTCAACACTCTCACATGGGCGTTACGCTAGTGCAATTCTAGAGCCTCTGTTCAACACTAGTGCTAGAATGTGGTTGTGAGGCATATCTAGAATATTTATGTTTCCTCGGATCCGGTATTCGTTTATCAAGATTGGAGTGCTCCAGGGCTTAGGCCCAACACTCAATGTACCTCGGGGATTACTCCCAATACATAAACATTCTTCTAGGTACATCGGGGGTTATGCCCAATACGTAGGTTACATGTGTGTTTCTGAGTCCACGCTCAACACACTCATAAGTCAAATCATGTACAATCATAGCTCTGCACAGTAAGTAACAAAAGATCATCTCAATATATTAGGGTTTATACCCTTATCAAAGCTAAAGAACATCATTAAAAACATTGGGGCCTTCTCGCCCAGTATATACTCAAATAAACAAGTCAATCAGGGACCATGCCCGATATGTCGATATATATATAAAAGAATAAATCATAGGTGCTAGCGTTCATGCCCAATACTCAAAATAAAACATAGGTGCTGGGGCCGTGGCCCTATATAACAACAAAATAGTTAGCCCAAAATTCAGGATATTACATCCCTCCTTGCTTAGAACAACACCGTCCTGGTGTTTCTAGGGACTAGGAATGAAATCATGAAACAAGGCGGGGTATGCCTCTTTCATGGTGGCCTCATTCTCCCAAGTAGACTCATTTGGTACAAAGTGCCTCCATTGCACTTTTAGCTGATTAATGGTCCTCCTCCTAAGCTGGACCTCTCTCTTGTCCAGAATGTGGAGTGGTTCTGGCGTGAACTCCCCTTCGGGCTCCACATGTATTAAGGACCAATCAATAACATGTTTAGTATCGTATACATATTTATTTAATAGTGAAGCATGAAAAACATTATGAAATTTTATACGAGCTGGTAAGGCCAACTCATAAGCCACTAGGCCCTTCTTGGCCAGTATTTCGAAAGGTCCACAAAACATTGGGGCTAGTTTCCCACAACGTCCCAAGCTCAACAAGCTTCATTTTGCCTTTATTTTTAGAAACACATGTTCACCGACTTGGTAGTCTTTGTCCTTTCTTTTCTTATCCACATAACTCTTTTGGCGGTCTTGTGCTTCTTTTAAGTTCAGTTGCACCTTGGAGACTAGCTGTTCCAAGTCCTTTAGTAGGTCGGGTCCTAACATAAGTCTGTCTACTGGACTGTCCCCATTCACGGGTGTCCGACATTTCTTGCCGTAGAGTATCTCGAAGGGACTCATTTTGGTCGAAGTTTGATAACCGTTGTTGTATTCGAATTCTGCGAGGTGCAAATAATCTTCCTACTTGGTGGGGTTGTTCATGACATACATCCTCAACATGTCCTCGAGGATTTGGTGTACTCATTTTGTTTGTTCGTCGGTCTAGGGATGGTATGCGGTACTTAATTGTAACTAGGTTTCCAAACTAGAGAACAATGCTCTCCAAACGTTACTAGTGAAATTCGTGTCTCGATCGGAAATGATTGCTTTGGGTATCCCATGCAATCGAAAGATATCTTTTAAGAATATTTCCGTGATGTGAACTGCTTTGTAGGTAGATTTCACCGGTATAAAGTGGGCCGCTTTTGACAGCTTTTCTACCACTACAAAGATGGAGTCATTCAGTTTCTTACTCTTGGGTAAGCCTGTAATGAAGTCCATACTTATTACCTCCCATTTCCATTCTAGAATGGGTAAAGGTTGAAGTAATCCGGAGGGGTGTTGGTGTTCTGCTTTGACCAATTGGCACTCTTGACATTTCACGATGAACATTGCGATGTTAGCTTTCATCTTAGGCCAAAAGTAATGTTTCTTTATGGCCGATATCATCTTTTGATATACGGGGTGCCCTGAATAGGGTTTCTGGTGAAATTCGATGAGAATGTTTGATCTAATGTCTCCACTCTCTGGGATGTAAAGTCAGTCTTTCGACCACAGTAGTCCTGATTCGTCTATTTTATATTCTTTCTGCTATTGGAAAAGTCTCGTCTTCCTAGATCTTTGCGAGGATTTCCGTATAATAAAGGTCACTCTTACATGCCGTTCAAATTCTGTGGTGTAAGTTTGAGTCGGTTTGGCTCACCGTGACCTCGTAAAGCATATGTGCTCGACGGCTCAAGGCATCTGCAATCTTGTTTTCCTTGCCTTTTATATGCTTTAGTTCAAAATGGTATTCACTAAGGAAGGATAACCACCTGGCCTGCCTGGCATTTAGGTCGGGTTCATCGAAAAGGTATTTCAAGCTCATGTTATCAGTCATCAATAGGAATTTCTTTCCCATGAGATAATGTCACCAGAACATCAGAGCATGGATGATGGCAGCTAGTTCGAGGTCATGCGTAGGGTAGTTCTACTCATGTTCTTTTAGTTTCCTCGATTCGTAGCATATGGAAAAATTGGCTTGCATGAGGACTCCCCCGAGTCCTTCCTTGCTTGCATCCGTGAAAACAACAAAGTCCCCATTGGGATCCGCAATACGCAGAATTGGTGCACTAATAAGTAGTTGCTTCAGCTTTTGAAAGATTTATTCACACTTATCCGTCCAGATAAACTTGTTCGCCTTTTTCTGCAAGGCGGTCATGGGGCATGCAATCCGTGAAAAGTTCTCAATGAACTTTCGGTAGTAGCCGGCTAATCCTAAGAACGATCTTATATCAAATATGCAAGTAGGTGTGGGCCATTCTTCGATAACTTTGACCTTTTTGAGGTCGACGGGTATTCGCTTCTCGAAAATGATATGTCCTAAGTATTGAATCTGGGGTTTGTAGAAATCGCACTTACTAAACTTGGCGTAAAGCTGGTGTTCCCTTAGTATCCGTAAAACAATCCGGAGGTGCTCCTCATGTTCTACTTCATTCTTGGAGTAGATCAAAATGTCGTAAATAAAGACTAGAATGAATTTATCGAGGTATTTACTAAAGATACTGTTCATCATGCACATAACATTGGCCATTGCGTTCGTTAACCCAAAGGGCATCACTACAAACTCGTAGTGGCTGTAATGGGTTCGGAATGTGGTTTTATTGATATCCTCATCACGGATCCTCACTTGATGGTATCCGGATCGTAAGTTGATCTTTGAGAAGATCTTTTCCCCTCCGACTTGGTCAAACAAGTCGTCGATCCTAGGGAATGGGTAGCGGTTCTTAATGGTCATCTTGTTGAGTTGGCGGTAATCGATGCACATTCGCATCGTTCTGTCTTTCTTCTTGATGAAGAGTATCGGTGCACCCCAAGGGGACACACTAGGTCGGATGTACCCTTTGTCTATTAGTTCTTGTAATTGAAGCTTGAGCTCCACCAATTCCAGTGTGCTCATGTGGTATGGGGCTTTAGAAGCTGGTACTGACCCAGGTGTTAGCTCGATGGAAAATTCTAAGTCTCGTTTGGGTGGTAATCCCGGTATTTCTTCGGGAAATACATCCTTGAATTCTACGAGGACTGGGAAGTCTTTGATATTTTGTTCCCTATTAGTTTCTATGTTTTGGATATTGACGACAAAGAGTTTGAAACCTTTTCTAATACACTTCTTTGCTTGTAAGGCAAAGATCTGTCGTACTGACACTTTCTTAGGGATACCCTGAATCGTCTTCTGATTCCCTTGGTCATCCCTGCAGAGTAAGGATTTGTTTAAGCAGTCTACTAGGACATGGTGTTCTTCTAACCAATCCATGCCGATGAGTGTATCGTATGACCCTAGGGGTAGAATGTTTAAATCTATCCTAGTTTGGAACCCGTTTAAGTCTATCTCACAAGTCTTAACTAACTCAGAGACCTTTCATTTGGTACCGGTGGATAGTTGTACTAGCCACGGTTTCTTGTGAGGTTGTTAGTCCAACTTACAAGTGTCCACTAACTTATGGGAGATATAACTTCGGCAAGCGTCGGGATCTCTTAAAACTGAAACAGCAGTGTTATATATCTTACCCTTTATTTCCTCCATGCTGGCTTGGTGATCTGCCTGCCGACCATCTAGAGCAGCATAAATCCTAGGTGTCTTTGCCATGTCGCCTACGGTAGGCTCTGTTTGGATTTTGTGTAAAAATCCATCTGTTTTGCTGAGGCAATCTCTGTAATAGTGGGGCCCTTGGCATTTTCAGCAGGAAACGGTTGGTGGGACAACTTTGGTCCCTTTGTTGAAAGATGGCATGTTGACAGGTGGTAGGGGTTCACTTCGCTGTGTTTGAGGTCAGTTGAAGCCTTTATTAGGTGGAAAACTGTTGTGTTTTCGGAAAGGTGGAGGTCTGAAACCTAGTTTGCGGTTGTCTGAGAAGGTTTTGAACCTATCACTATTTCTATTGATGTTGTCATTTCTTGGTTGTCCGTGCTCATAGCACAGTCTTGCTTTATGTAAGATCACATCAAGGGTTTTGGGCATGTCAAACTCTATCTTTTTTCTAAAATTTGGTGGAATCCCTCCCAAGAATTGATGTATTTTAAACTTCTCGTCCTTAATGTATGGCACATATTGTAGCAAGTCTAAGAATCAGTTTATGAATGCTTCCATAGTCACGGAGCCCATTTTTAACTCATGAAATTCTTTAATTTTCTTGTCTAAGAATCTTTCAGACATATACTTGTCCTCGAATATTCTGCTGAAAGTATCCCAGGTTATGTCTCTCAGTTCTTGTCCTTTGGTGTGTTTCAAGTCCCGCAACTATCTGGCAGCTTTACTGTTCAAGTTGTATATGGCTAGTCAGGCTTGCATCTCACTGGAGTAAAGTGTGAACATTAAAGTATTTATTCATCCCTAGCAGCCACTCCTCAGCCTTTTCCCTAGAGTTAATCTCTCCGTCATAGGTTGGGGATTTTATCTTTCTGAATTCCCCTTGCAGACTGTCGTCACTTTTCCTCCTTTTCTTACAAGGAGGTGGTGAATCCTTATCGTTGGAAGAGCTCTTACAGTCCTTTTCCATTGATTAAGGTATGTTTTCACCTTGTTCCTCTCCCTTAGGACTGACAGTTTTATTTGGGTGATTGTTTCCCTTCTTAAAAGTGTTGACTAAGAATGTGGGTTGTATATGGGGTTTTGCCCCTGTTAAGGTCTGAAGCAAAGCTTCATTTATAGCTTGCTGCTCTCTACTTTCCTGCATGTTTTCATCTCCGAAACTTTGGAATTCGGCCTATAGATTTTGCATGGATTTCATTAAATCTGAGTTGAGTTCCACCACAATTTCTTGCTCTCATGGTGGGGAGTTCAGATTTCCATGTATGCTACTGCCCCCTTCTGCATTCATTTTCAGACACTGAATGTACCTGCAGTATTTATATAAGCGTCAAGAACAAAAAATATGTTAGTTCATTTTTACATAAATAAAATAAAATTTCTAAAGGAATGTTTCGGTTTACTGTCTATCTATAGCAAATGTTTGTAATCAGCCCAATAGGTCGCTTACTTTTGTACCAGAGCTCTGATACCACTTGTAATGTCCCTTAAAAACAGTAGAATAAAAAAAAATTCTATTACCGTTTGAGAAATGATGAAAGTAAAATAACTTTAGCACAGCTAAGAATGTACTATACCGATGCATCTTTTATGACACTTAATAGAATCTCAGTTTCCTAATTATCATGGCTTTATTGGTTGTGAATTCTACAGCTTTGCGGGAGCGTTTGTAATGGATAGGAGTATAAAACTGTCGCAAGGATATAATTAATTAGAGGATAATAATGCAATCTATTTCTTACAGTTTTAAGAGCTTGTGTGCATTTTTATTAAATTCTCACTTATAATTCAGGTGTGATGGACCTTTATTGGTGGCGGTTGGGGCCCATGATGTGATGCTTGGTCTTTTCCAAAAGGAAAAATACCTTGGCAAAGCTACCGAGAGGTAGGGGTAAGAAAATGGAGACTCTTGACTTACTTAGCGATTTCGCTAATGCATCCACTTCTTTTCCTGGTTTACAGGTCCACTTACGGAGATGCCTACTTATGGTATTCATTTCGCAAGTTCCGCACTTAATTAATACTATTGTGTATAATGTGTGGTGGTTGTCACTTTGAAATGCTTTGTTGGAAGTTTTGAAGTCCTTATTGAGCTTTCATAACATAATGACCTTGCCATTACTCGTTGACTTTACACACTACTTGGGGTCTTTGTAACACCCTTGCGTTTTAATTACTTCTTCGTCGTGGATGCCCTCACCACTATAGAGATCACAACTTGTAGTGAATTTTTGGGTTTGGTGGTGGCATTTAAAGCAACCCTACGATAACACATGCCAACATCTGCCAGCTAATCTAGGGGTTTGTTCTTGGTTACTACAACGTCGAGGGTTTCAATTCTCAAAGTTCGTTTGCCTCTATCTGTATGTTGGATGCATTTGAGGGTTTAATGTTCTGACCTGATCTTGGCTCATGGTCAGCCCACCATGAAGGTTTCATTATGCAGACATGGCTATAGATGAAGGTAATATCATCCCTATTCTACTTGCAAATTTTACATTGATAGAGATGATAATGAAACAACTTCTGACTGATATGTTTACTTGCTTGACAGGTAAGTGGTTTGGTTTCCTTCGTCTGCGTGGGTACTGGTTGATGATCAAGACTTAGACTTGGAGGCGTTTGCAACTGGTAAGTCCAGAGTCCACATTAATTTATCTCCTCCTTGTTGCTTGGTTTTTCAACCAAGCATGTGCAAGGATGCACCTATTAACTTGTAATAACAGTCTTTGAATAAAAGCAAAAACAATTATAAATCTAATCTAACATTAACATAAGCATGTCTAAATAAACAAAAACTAAATCAATAACAAGAGATCTATGGGAAGAACAAGAGAAAAAATAATAGATTTTGTATTACCTCAAAGGTGAGGATGTTTGGTGTTGAGAAGCTCCAAGGTTGAGGTTCTCCAAGCTCCAATGGTCTCTTCTCGAAGATGCTGAAATGGGGGTCTTCAAACTCAAAATGGGAGGCAATGGCTCTCAATGGGAATTTGGCAGCATAAGGATAGGATGAAATGTGGATGGAAAGTGAGGAGCCCCTATCACCTTTTTATAGTTTTTGGTGATGGGGAATACCATTATAGTTTTGAAAAAACAAATGGTATTAACCAACATGGTTTAGGTCTCTTTTTCCCTCCTTTTCCTTTTTGAATATTTTAATTCCCTTTTAATATTTTTGGGGAATACTAGACCATTTTTTAGGGTTTTTTGTGTTTTTTGAGGAAAAATATATATTTTAAGGGGAAAAAGGTGTATTATGGTATTTTTGGTGACCTTTTGATGGCTTTAGAGGCTCAAATGGTGGAAAAGTGGACAAATGGGTCACGTGAATAAGGGAATGAGCTAGTGAGCACTTTTTGGGTGTTAACAGATTGCCCCCTGATGTGTGAGGGAAGGAGCTCATCGTATGGCCGATAGAGATCATAGTTCTTTTGTCTTTTTTCCTGGCATTTGGAGAAGAGAAGAAACCGGTTGGAGCAACGGCCCCTTGGAAGCTGCAAGAACTGAAAAAATACATTGCCTCAAAATGAATGAGGAATAATCTGTGATTATGGACAAGGTGAGCATACCCATGCTCGTATCAAGACATATACATAACAATTAGACCCAAGAAGTGGGTCCTGAATAATACATAAAAATATGATGGTACATCATAATTGTCCAGAGGGGACACAATGTTGGGATGTACTCATGGTTACACCATGATTGATCTTAATAACTGATACACTGGAATAAAGCAACAACCGTTCTAAATAAGGTATCAGAAGGGTTGATGAACTGTTGAAACTGAAGGTGTCCAACATCTGTAGGGACTCAATGACTATGAGTCAACTTCTGAGGAGTATTTGTAACTTTATACTCAAGAGAGTATAAAACTGGGGTACATCTGAATACTGTCGCTGAGCGCAACCTAAATATCCATAGAAAAATGAAACTGGTTATTTCCTCAATTAGGCTCTCCAATGTGGTAGAGTCAGGTGATATCTGGGGTCTTCAATAAATAACTGAAAGGAACGATACCCTATACAAGTCTCAACGATGCGATCAAGGTGTTGAAGTCGAGCATGTGAGAAACAATCATTTGGAGAGGCACTGAGGACTCCTTTCGAAATGATCCGCAGGAACTCATCACTAATGGTGATGAGTCCAAGGCACAGGGACCTCTGGGTCTATCCTCTGGAATAGATTTGGTTGGCGTCGACAGAGGGAGACCAACAACTATCAAGGCAATGATGTTTCCTTGATAGGAGCGCGAGGTGTACAACTGAACTATGGTAGTACTGATGGTAGAACTGACATACCGTGGGGATGTGGAAAAAACTGAGGTTATAGAGTGGGTGGACTCAAACTTCCTTTGTTTAGAGCATGATGACATGGTTGACCTGGTAGCATAGGAAATAGAGTTTTAGGTGTGATGACCATAGCTTTAAGGGATCAGGGATATGTATTGTAGACTGGAGTGACTCTGGGGGGGACAAGCTGATGGATGCTATTGGGGGACTCTCAGGGTGACATACTGCAGAAAAATCTGAACAAAAGGCGACCATAATTGGGAAGCTGCCTTATGAGAAGACATGATCTATTGTGGCACCGAAAAGCACCGTTGGGTCCTTCTTCGTAGTTTTAATGAGCTCCAAGAAGGGATAAAAGTGTGCTCTAAAATGGTATTGTCCTGTGGATTTATCCGAGCCCGGGACTGTTCATGCTTGTGGTTGCTTTTAGTTTTAGAGAGTCTGAAAGCAGTAAGGAGACTCCAATGGTGTTCTTTTTCATGTGTTAGTCTCCAAGGCCCGAAAAAGCATAAAATGATGCAAATGGAGAACTCTTCTAGTCAATGTGACTAGAGTATTCCTTTTTCATAATTAGTCTACAAGGTCCAAAAAAGGGGTAAACTTATACCAGATAAATTCCCTTTCAGATACTTTTAGTGAGCATGAAAGGAAGCAAGATTGCTTGGCTATCTTTTCATTGTTTTAGGAGTCAGAAAAGAGTTTAACAGAAACTCCATTAGTGTCTTTTTCGTAAAAGAATTGCTCGGCCCGAAAAAGGGATAAAATTATACCGAACAAAAAGGTTATTGGTGAGAGAGAGGAATGTTCTTGAGCATCGTCATGAGCACAGAAAACTGAATCCGATGATATAAGACTCATAAAAAAATGGACCACGACTGATGTGGCACGCAAATTGAGGTGATGAGGGGCATTTTGGAGAAATGCCCAAAAACTATGGGGGTGAGAGCTAGAAATGATCTCAAGCATCATCACGAGCACGGAAAACGAAATTCGGCGATATAAAACTCGTCAAAAATGGAACACGGCTGATGTGGCATGCAAATCGAGGCGATGAGGGGCATGGGAAAAATGCTCGAAAAATATGGTGGTGAGAGCGAGAAATAATCTCAAGCATCATCACGGGTATGGAAATATGAATCCGGCGGTGCAAATGGTGCAAAAAATGGAGGTCATAAGGACTCTGGAATGGTCGAAGGAAATAACTAGGTTAAAAAATGGCTACAAATAAAGGTGAACCCACCCAGCCAAGGATGCAGTGGTGGGGAGAAATGATGACCCATGGGAGAAGAATACTAGGTGTATCAAATCAAATCAAATATACAAGTGATATGTGACCTAAAAAATGGTTGAGATCACGCATGTGAAAAATTGAGCACGGTTAATGACCTACCCCCATGCTATGTGCACGGGGTTTATGATTGTGGATCACATATGTGTTGGTTTGAACAATGGGGTCATTGAAATACTAAGATAGATATGATGGGGAAGGTTCAAAACGATTGATTTTGCCCCCTATCCCAGGGTCAAGGTAATCTATTATGCCCCCTAACTCAGAGGTGTCAATGTGGTGCTAATGTTGTCTCATAGAGGGATCAATAGGGCATTGAGAAACTACTGGTGGGAGGGTATACCATGAGGTTGTCGACCGTGGTGGCATACTAAAGTGATAATATGATGATGGGGGATTCCCCTTGCGAGGTGGATGCCCCCAGTATCTCCGACGAGAATCACGATGATGATGAGTAGGCAAGGTTTTGGGACTGCCCCATGTTTTGGACATGTGGTTTCCTCGTTGATTTGAAAGGGTTGAACATGTGTGTCAAAGGGATCAGTGGAAGGGGCCGATCGGACAGAGGGGTATCCAATGGAAACCGTGTAAATGGTGTTAATTTCTTCCAAGGAGGAAGATTTTGGGGGATATATTTCCTCAATGAGAAGAGGGGATATGTCTAGGTCGACATTATTCAATTTGTATAGTGTTGCTCTATAATCTGGGAGATCAGGGCAGTGATGTGAATAATGGTCGTAGATGCCACATATCGCACAAGGGTGGTTGGTACGCAAATATTTATCACAAGGCTAAGGGGGCAGCTCGAGTTTGACAGCTGGAATGTTAGTGTCATCATCCAACATTTGCATATGCTCTTGAAGTGCCGATAATTGTGGACATTGATGGGTAGCATGGCCCATATCATCACACAAAGAGCACTTGGGGGGAGCACGGATTGTTGGGGGATTCTTTGCCAACTGGGGAGTTGGTGGGGGGGTGCGGGTTGTTGGTCCAATGGTGTAGGTTGTGGGTCAGGTGGTGTAGGTTTCTGGGCCTATACCCCCATTGTAGTGGAGTTCAAGGGGAGTATTACTAGATGTTGATGCAGTGGCCCTTGTTGGAGGTGGCAAGTTCTAGATGTTTGCTGCATCAGGGGGTGGACGGTTAGAAGTATTGATGGGCTGCACCGGTTGTAAAATGACATTCCGTGTAGGGGGAGGGGTTGGGGCAGGTAGGTACCACATAGGTAGTCCTAATGTTAATTCTGGGAGATTAAGTGTAGCCATGATTGGTGTGCTAATGGTGCCTAAAGGGGGAAATAAAAATGGGATAGTATGAATTGGTGTGGCTCCTATGGGAGTTGTGATTGAGGGTGGTTGCGGGAGTAAAGGGGGTTGTTGGTTTGGTACCTGTTTTTTATGCGAGAGGGTTCACAAATCAGATATCTCGGTTATCTTCAAAGGGATGGGATGGATTGGAATGTGGAAGTCATAGGTGATTCCGAGTATAATTCGGGTTTGACTGTGGAGACGAATGATGTAGGTGCATTCTGAACTGGTTGTTCAATCATAGGGAGAAAATTTTTAGGTGCAGTGGGGGCGTATTGGTTTTGATGCATTTGGAGATTCATGTCAGACAATGACATCATAAGGAGATGATGAGTACTTGAATCCATCGGTTGGTTTGTGTGTGTAGCATATGTGATTTGCTGTTGTGGTGCTGTGGTTCCTTGAGGAGGATCCAACGGACGAGTGTTCACCACTCTTTGTGTGGGAAAAGGATTCTGCAACACCATGGGTTTTTGCTGAGGAGGAGGTGCTGGCTGCGCAACATGTCCTTGCCATTGGGCATCGTCGATCCAGAGTTAACGTGCTCGATCTAAATGGGGAGAATTATGTGTGTAATGGCCGTAGACTCCACATATGGAACATGGATGGTTTGTTCTCAAGTTATTATTTTTATCCTGTTTTGGTGGGCGATCAGGATTTTCGTTTGGGGGAGCAGCCTTATTGTTGTTTGGAGGATTAGGTGGTGGTGCACCTTGGTTATGTTGTTGGTTATTTCCGTGGTTACGCCCTTTTCCGCGGTTTTGTTGACCTCCTTGGTTACACTGATTGTTCTAGTTTGGAGGTTGGTTTTGCTATGTGTAAACATGCCCTTGGGCAGTAGGTGGGTTTTGAGGTTGTGCAGGCTCTAGAGCAGGTTGTGGTGGGTAGTAAACAGGAGGGTTCTAAGGTGGCCCTGGTGTTTGTTGTGGTTGTGGGTAACCTTGAGCTGTTGGAAGTGTTGGAGCAAGAGGTGCTGCATGTTGAGGATAATAAGCCACTTGGGCTTGTGCTTGGAGTGGAGTCTGGTGGGCCTGTTGTTTATAATATGGAGCTGGCGCATAAGCTGATGGTGCTTGCCCATAACACTGTGGTGGACATGAGGGTCCATGAGTGTGGTGGGTGTGTGTTACTGGAGCATACGAAGTTGTAGCTCCAGAATTAGATGAAGCCCTAGAAAGGTCTCGGGTGTTGTTTGTACTCATCATGGTAAAAGGTTTGTTTTACACCGTAACCTGGCCAATAATACCGTCGGTGGCATGGGATGCCCCTGGCACGTCATGGCGAGATGGATCACCACACGGGGCGTCAGGTAAAATAGTGTATAGATATCTTGACTAGGCATATATGAGGTCGAATTCTTGAGCTTTTAAGATAGCTTCTTCTTCTGACTGAGGTCGTTCGGAAGCTACATATTTGGCTATGAGGGGGAGGAGTGATTTGATGAACCAGTCCAAAAAGATTCGGTCATCAAGTTTTATCTTACAGAGGCTATGGCGCTTACGCCACTCATGGATATGATCAGTGATGTGTGTAGCGGTGAGTACATCCCAACATTGTGTCCCCTCTGGACCATTATGATATACCATCATATTTTTATGTATTATTTAAGACCACTTCTTGGGCCTAATTGTTATGTATATGTCTTGATACGAGCATGGGTATGCCCGCCTCGTCCATAATCACAGATTATTCCTCATTCATTTTGAGGCAATGTATTTTTTTAGTTCTTGCAGCTTCCAAGGGGTTGTTTCTCTAGTCTCCAACTAGTCTCTTCTCTTCTCCAAACCCAGGAAAAAATACAAAAGAACTATGATGTCTATCGGCCATACGATGAGCTCTTGCCCTCACACATTAGGGGGCAATCTGTTAACACCCAAAAAGTGCTCACTAGCTCATTCCCTTATTCACATAACCCATTTGTCCACTTTTCCACCATTTGAGTTTCTAAAGCCATCAAAAGGTCACCAAAAAGACCATAATACACCTTTTCCCCCTAAAAATATATATTTTTCCTCATCAAAATATATATTTTTCCTCAAAAAACCCTAAAAAAGGGTCCAGAATTCCCAAAAAATATTAAAAGGGAATAAAAATATTCAAAATATTCAAAAAAGGAAAAAGAGGGAAAAAGAGACCTAAACCATGTTGGTTAATACCATTTGTTTCCTCAAAACCATAATGGTATTCCCCATCACCAAAAACTATAAAAAGGTGATAGGGGCTCCTCACTTTCCATCCACATTTCATCCTATCCTTATGCTGCCAAATTCCCATTGAGAGCCATTGCCTCCCATTTTGCGTTTGAAGACCCCCATTTCAGCATCTTCGAGAAGAGACCATTGGAGCTTGAAGCACCTCAACCTCGGAGATGATCAACACCAAACATCCTCACCTTTGATGTAATACAAAATCTATTATTTTTTCTCTTATTCTTCCCATAGATCTCTTGTTATTGATTTAGTTCTTGTTTATTTACACATGTTTTTTAGCGACTCCACTGGGAATTTGGCAACATAAGGATAGGATGAAATGTGGATGGAAAGTGAGGAGCCCCTATCACCTTTTCATAGTTTTTGGTGATGGGGAATACCATTATGGTTTTGAGGAAACAAATGGTATTAACCAACATGGTTTAGGTCTCTTTTTCCCTCTTTTTCCTTTTTGAATATTTTGAATATTTTTTATTCTCTTTTAATACTTTTTGGGAATTCTGGACCCTTTTTTAGGGTTTTTTGAGAAAAAATATATATTTTGAGGGGAAAAAGGTGTATTATGATATTTTTGGTGACCCTTTGATGGCTTTAGAGGCTCAAATGGTGGAAAAGTGGACAAATGGGTCATGTGAATAAGGGAATGAGCTAGTGAGCACTTTTTGGGTGTTAACACTCCTCTCGCGTCTGTGGAGTGTCTTGAGTTTTCTATGTGGAACTTTGTGAGCTCGATTGGGTTCACTGCGACAAGTTTTGAGTTTCTGGAAGTCGCCGTTGGATGGACTGTTGTGAAAAGATGTATCTATTTTCATTTGTAGGTCCTAGAGGGTTTTAGTGGGAGGTTTTTGCCATCGAGCTCTATGTCTGAATTTTGTTGAACTCTCGATGTTAGCAATAATGCCCAAAATGAAATGGGGTTTACATTAGAGACCTACGTTTGCGTAATGTATTTGTATGGGCCCTGGAATGTCCTTCTATGTAATATTTATAAGGGTTTGGTACCCTATTTAATCTCTGCATTTTAATTTATATGACTGATGTCTGTATCTAAGGTTTTTCGAAAGATGTTGGTTGCTATTATGAATGTTTTGATGGCACGAATCGTAACCTTGAGGTTAAATTAATACGCCTGCCACGTTCTAAGATTTGGATCTTTACTACTACGTTTCTGGTTATTTGAAGTAGGCAGAAAGAAAAAGGGTCTCAAATGAAATGGTAGTGGGAATCAATCCCTGTACCATTGGTTATGAATAACGCTTCTCTATATGTTATCATGTAATGTTTGGTTGAAGAATGCTGTGTAACTCTTCTGCGTTTTAATTAAGAGCCGTAGCCGTAGCTACTGTTTCGATTGACCTTTGAGAGGGCATGGGTTGTTGTACTATTGTTATATTGTTGCGTCTAGTAGGATAGCAGAGCCTTGGGTGGGGTTTGATCTCCTAACCTATAGGTTGATATGTTAACGATTTTGTATGTTGTGGACCATTGATTTCTGAAATGATAATCGTTGAGTTTCTTTTCAAAAGTTTAGGTTGCAAAAATGTCTAAGACTAAGTTTATAAATCGTAATGCCTGGAATATGCCTTAACTCTTTGTGATGAGTTTGACTGTTGGTGATAATCGATACTAGTTTTTTGGTAGCTATCGGTCAAATTGATGATGTGTAAGCTCTACATTTTGATTGTAATGGTAGAGGGTAATAACTGTGTTTAACTTGAGTCTCCAAAACTTGATGCATGAATTACTTGGTGTTTTCGAAGTCTGAACTCGTTTTCCTGTAAGGGTTAGTAGTTTCGAAATAATCTTAGCCAATTTTGAGATACGTTAATGTTTTAAACTTGAGAGAGGGTTTTAGTATAAATAGATATAAACATTAATGTGAACAACATTCCTATCCTAGCTATACGAAGATTAAGAAAATAAAACATAAAAATCAAACACTGTTTCAGAAATGGGATAATATATATGTAAATATAATAATTCTGCCTTCAAGGAGTGATCTAAATTTATTTAAATTATCAAGAACAGATTTGTAGGTTGTGGATTTGCTAGGATGTCTAGCACAGGATAGCTTGGCTAGACCTACTAGACATTCTGCTGATCAAAGCTTCTAAAGTTACGTAATCCTAGTTTACAGTGTTTTTGTTCCTATCAGAAATCTATATTTAAATGATTTAGGATAAAAGAGAAAGGACCAAAGGTGTTGGGGTAGCATCTTGTGTTAATTATTTAACCTCTATTATAAATTGAAATGGAAGATTTAGGATTCATACGTGATTATTTTATAACTTGCTCCCTTCCTGTAGTAACCTGCACACTCAAACAATAATTAGCATAGAGACTTCTAAGCTTAGCTGACTTGTTAGAAAGACTCCTTAGCTGGATAACTTTGGGACTACCATGTTCCTCCCAAACTTGACCCTTGAACTGTTTCCTGGTTCTATCTAGATCCCCCCGAGCTTGGTTCCAACATGCAATGAGAGATAGAGGCCCTAGGTCCACTGTCGGTTCAGATCTGAGAATTATTAGGTGAGGCTGCTTCAGTTTCTTGGAGCATAATACTTTTCTTGGATTACCATAAGAGAACGATAATAACCAAGAAATGATAGATGATCCCCCAACTTGGGATCTTCCCTCTTTAAGTAGGGTATTCTATAATTATGACTGTTGGAATAATTTGTTTCTTTAAATTAATAAATAATATTTAATAAGTATTTAGTCTTTTTTGCACTAAGACTTTTTCAATGGCATAATCTATAACTGATTTCTGATTTAAGCTCTTCATAGTAATTATGGTAACACTAATTATAATAATAGTAATTCTAACCCAGGTATTAATACACTATTACTATTATTTACAATCATGGCTATCCACTAAATATTAATACTTTTATTAATATTATTAAATAATGTGGCATTCCACTATGCATAACCTTTATGCAATAAATGTCTTTTATAAATAAATAATCACATCATTATTTATTACAATTCTTAATACCAATATTTAACCTTATATGATACTTTGGTTTAACAAATTAGGGTTAAGGTCCACTTCTTTGGACGATCTTTCAGTAGGCTTGGATAGGCACCTCTAATCTCTCTCTTGCATGTCGGATTCCCTTGTTTAACACGGTAGTTCCCAAATGAATCATTTAATAAAATAAAATAAGTGTGATGAAAGTAAAAGTGCTATTCAGAGTCCTTTCAACTCAACACTTTGAGATCTAGTAACCCCGACTGCTCTTCAGAGCCTTTTAACTCAACACTCTCACATGGGTGTTACATTAGTGCAATTCCAGAGCCTCTGCTCAACACTAGTGCTAGAATGTGGTTGTGAGGCACATCTAGAATATTTAAGTTTCCTCGAATCCGGTATTCGTTTATCGAGCTTGGAGTGCTCCAGGACTTAGGCCCAATGCTCAATGTACCTCAGGGCTTATTTCCAGTACATAAACATTCTCTTAGGTACATTGGGGGTTATTCCTAGTACGTAGGTTACATGTTTGTTTCTGAGTCCACGCTCAACACACTCATAAGTCAAATCATGTACAATCATAGCTCTGCATAGTAAGTAACAAAATATCATCTTAGTATATTAGGGTTTTTACCCTTATCAGAGCTTAAGAACATCATTAAAAACATTGGGGCCTTCTCACCCAGTATATACTCAAATAAAGAAGTCAGTTAGGGACCATGCCCAATATGTCGATATATATATAAAAGAATAAATCATAGGTGCTAGGGCTCATGCCCAATACTCAAAATAAAACATAGGTGTTGGGGCCGTGGCCCAATATAACAACAAAACAGCTAGTCCAAAATTATGGATATTACATGTGGATTATGGAATGAACTGAGAATTCATAAGGCATGTGCAGGAGATACCTCAACTGGATGCATTCAATGTTTTATGAGAATGCGTATGACCACCACATTCGAAATTTTTCGAAGTTGAACAAACTTTGGATATGCAAAAATATTGGTTTGAGAAAACATTCTATAATTTTGACTAGGTGGGATATCATCGAAAGTACAATTAATGTTGATACAATTTATGATATAAGTGATGGTGGAATGGGAAAACAATTTTTTCTATTAAAGGTTAAATCATCAATGAGCAATAACTGAGGCACCAATTAAAGAATCAAAACACGTTCATGAATAATTTTGAAAAGATGATGACACAAGGATGGTTCCATTAGAATTTATATTCACCATGACATGGTGACATAACATCATCAATACAAATGATTTAAAATGATTGAGATCCGATACCCCATAGATCACTAGCTAAAAAGTTTGATCTCACATAAAGTCATGAAGCAAAGTTGGGTTGTGAAGAAGGAAGATAGTTTTTCATTAACAGAGCAATGACTCATAAGATGATTTTTGGGGGTAAAGGAATTTAATATTTTGAAGCCTCAGAGTAACTAATTGGTAAAGGGTGCTTGGTTGGATTTGAAGCATTCATGTGAGTACAATTGTTTTGTCAAATCAACCATAAGATATGGGCAATATTACATTAGACAGACTCTAGCAGAATTTATCATAATTTTACATGATTAGGGAGCAGGGTCTCCGTTCTATCTTGTTGGTATCTCTTACTTCCCCATAAATGTGAAGGACACCTCCAAAATCTTAACATTTGAAATGTATTATTAGATTGAAATGATAAATATGGTTTCGAATTTTTCATTAGTTGTCATGGTAATTTTGCATCTGAAATAATTATCAATGATCACCAATAAAAGGTAAGAACAATAGGAGTCTGATTACATTTTTATTTCCTCTCATGACTTCATTACTCTTATTCGATTCTATTGTTTTGGTAGGTATTTTCTAGAAGGGAATACACTAACTGATTGAAAATGAAGAAATACCTCGCCTAGATTCACACTAGGGAAGTAATCTGTCACTTAGCAAATGCACCCTAACAATGTATTTTCAATTACATTACTTTCTGAGTGATTTTGAAACTATGTGATTGTTGTTTTTCCGAATTAAATCAATCTGATCATGCAATGGAACTTGTGGAATTATAATGAAATTTTTAGACACACTTGACCTCATGTGTTGAATCTTAAAAGATGCTCGGTAATATGTGTTGTTGAGAATCCTTCTAATCCCCTGACAATACCTTAGCTTGTTCCATCCTTCATTCACCCTAATAGTTGGCCCAATCATGACCCTGCTAAGTCAGCTTAGTTTCCTTCTTGCTGACTAAACACTCAGAATATAGCTATCCAAATTTTGTTTGGGAAGTAAGTGATGGAACACTTAATCAATGGTATGCTGGATATCTTGAAGCAATATCAAGGGTTTAGGTGGCAAGTGAATTTGGGAACAATTTTGAAATCATGAAATAATTTTGAGCAATGAAATGTTGGACTGAGTGATGCTTGTAATTTGGCTTGGCTTATTTCCTGCGCTGAAACCGTGTTTTTACCTGTTTTTGGCCTTGATGATATAATAGTTGGTCTTGCTTGCATCTCTTCGCTGGTGTCTCTTGTTTTGAAAGTAAATCTAAAAAGAATCGGTTCTACTCAGATTTAATCAACAGTTCTGGTTTGCTTTTGATTCTGCTAATTTACAACCATATACATATGTTGGGTCTAACTCTCTACCTTTCTATGTGGTCCACCATGATGGTTTGTTTTGATTGTACACGTTTCTATCCCTTGCCTCATGCTTTGTTTCCCTTTATTGTTGAAACCCATAAGTCACTTTGGCGCTAGTTAACTTGGAGGGTAATTCAAACTCTTGGCTTAATTTGTAGGGGTGTCTATAGTAAATTTATGCACGATGGTACTACTCGGAAGACATATATCATATTTTATTGGCACTAAAGAAATTCGTCTGAATATTCTTACAAGTTAATCAGAAGTGTATAAAAAAAAAAAAATCCCTCGGAGAAACTTATAAGTTACAAGATTTACAAGGGGAGAAAGAAAACCTCCCTGTCAACAGCCTAACACTCAAACACTACTTTTCTTAGATTTAGGGAAAACTGTTGTACATAAATAAATTTGTTGATTTTATCCTTTTGTTTGTTTTCATTTATTTTCATCTTAGGATAGTTAGCTTCAGTCTTATTTCATGTTGTGTTGATTTTTCTTTACTTGCTTGATTTTGTTTACTAAGACTCAACTCAACTTTCAGAGTGATATGCAGAAATATAGAAATATAAACAATATCAAGTGAAACACTATTAATCACCAAAAGGATTAGAGCTGGCTTCATTACAAAATGAATTCTTTTTGTAAAAACAATGTCATTAGTGATTTTAATTGCTGCTTTGTTTTAAAAGGGGAAACCTGCTTCATGTTTTATGTTGTGTCAGTGTAAACCCTGTGAAATAACCAGGATCAATGAATTCTAAATTAATATCTTGGGGCTCCACTCACTTACACATAAATAACCATCTCAGGTAGCCTACTATAACTGACCCATGGAAAGGAAGCAAGTCTTGCAGATGTATGGCAATTAAAATGATCCCATTCTACGAAAATTACAACCAAAATGCTTATAATGAAGATTCAAAATTTAATAAAAGTTTCATCTGCATCAAAGAAATGGTTTTGAAAATAAATATATCCAATCAAGAACATTGCCCAGATGATAAATTCAAAAGGTTCTTCTCCGTCCGTGAGTATGAAAAATAAAGAAAAATCATCACTCACACAAAAGGAAATTATGGATGCAAGAACCCACGTCAAATGTTGAATACTGAAGAAAGCTATTTGTGAAAGACTCAAACAATAAAACTCGTCAATAGAAAGCATCTAAAGAAATGCTGATAGCGTGGGAATGAAGAACAAACGAATACATCTGTCGGATTTTGGTACGATCCTATGGAGTCATATTTAGAGGTAATCAAAATATGGGACTAATAATGAACTCCATATTACGGCCTCAAGAGAGTGATCAGGAAATCTGGTCCAGGTTGTCCTATTTCCCAAAATGAATGACCAATATGATTCAAGAAAGATCATCTCCCTGCATAAAAATTTAGCCTTTTAAAATACTTGTAAAATGATAAGGGCAAAGTTTTACAATAATAATTAATGATAGATAAGCAAATGTGATCCTAAAACAGGTTTGTTCATAGATTTGTGTTCACCAGTTAGTCCCTAATTGTTGTAGCTGCAACCTGATCCTCAACTTTTTTATAAAATTGTAGGGCCCCTCCTTTATTTTTGTATTTCACTCAGAGTTTATTTTCATCCTAGATATACTTACCCCTGAAACTTATATTTTTATTGGAAAAAACAAATAAAATCATTCCCGCATGTTAAATTGTGGGCTGCGGAAGTGAGGATTGCCTTTCTGACTATTTGAATTTGTTTCCACAATCCCGCATTTCCGCATGCCCGCATGTCCAAGCGCAGATTGCAGATTGCGGAATATATTACGGACTTTTAAAATTGTCTCACACTTTGGACTACATTCCTCATGTCCGCAATCCCACAGTCCTGCATCTAGTACTTCTGCATTCCGCAGTTCTACATCCCACATTGCTGAACTCTTGCATTCCCCATTGCGGATTGCATTTCCGAATTTCTAAAACTAATTCCGCAATTCCGCAATCCTGCATCCCGCATTCTCTCTTTTTTGCATCCTTCATCTCTGCATTCCCGCATTTTCGATTGTGTATTGCGTATTGATTTTCCAATTTTTTGAATTGGTCTCCTGCATCTCGTTTTTCCGCATTCCGCAATTTTGCAATCCCGTAGTTCCAATTGTGGATTGCGGATGGATTTTTTCACTTGCTGGAATTGTAATCCAGACTCCCGCATTCCTGCATGCCCGCATTGCGGAAATGTGGAAGGATGATTTTGGTCATTTTCGAAGGCCTTTTCCAACCTTCCGCCTCTACCTTAGTTATCATTTTCACGCTGAAACAAGATCGTGGGAGCATGAATATTCTGTTTGTAAAAAATATTGATAAATCATACCTCTGAAATTTGTATTATGTTCATTATCACTTTCTTTAACAGTGAATTGTTCTTATGCATTGATTGTGAATGATTCTTATGCATTGATCTTGTTGTTTCCCTGGGATGCAAAGGAAGCTGAAAGGCTGCGAGCAGAAGGAGCGGCAGGCACAAAAGACAAGTTGGGAAATCCAAAGGACACATAGGAAGTTGAAGTGATCATTCATAATGCGGAGGGAGCTGAAAGACAGTGTGCAGAACGAATGACAGACACACAAGCCAAAGGACGCAGAGGGAGCTGAAATGATGAGTCATTCAAGACAAATTATCTTGTAATATAAATATGGGGAAAGGGTACTAGAAAAAACTAATTTGATCAGTGAAATAGAGACTGGATACATTTTGTAAGAGAACTGTTTTTCTACTAATGAGGAAAGACATGTTCATTGGGAAAAGTTTGCACAGATTTTTGCGTGGAATGTGTGACTAACAGATCGAAACTATTTCTTCCTCTGTTCATGTTCATGCTATGAGATATTTCTAATTTGTTGAACTATTTCAATGGTGTGAATGATTTCTCTTATCTATGTAAATTTTCTGTGTGATAAAAGAGTAATAAAGTGGTTTAATTATAATCAAAGCTATCTTTGTAACTTTATGTTGTGAGTGTGCATACTTTATCTTAATAGCTATTTGTTAGAATTGTATATTGAGAATTTTCAGTTTATTACTCTTATTTAAATTCGATCCTTGCAAGGATAGATTAGCTTAGTGTAGAATAGGGTTAGATAATTAATAAGGTAGAAGTGATAAGATGAGAGGTAAGAACCTATGCATCACTTGCGAAGCTTCTGCCTGTCAATTATAGGTTAAATAGTTTTATTAAAAACACTTGCATAATCATACTTTAAACATAAAACATAAACGGTGGGTCAGGATGCTGTTACATAATTTAAACATACATACCTACAGTAGACGAACCGTTAACCGGACGGATTCCCTATACCAAACAGTGAATGATCTAATTGGGTTTATTCATTGGGAAGAATACCTACTGTCAAATCTAGGATTTTCTGGGCACCAACACAACCTCAGGTTTTTTTTGAAAGAAGATTTCAGAAACAATTATTTCGATCCATGTTTATTTTGCAAACCATCCACAACTTTGTTCCTTTCCTAACATGATACTTCCAAAAATCAAAGCAATATTCAATTCAAGATCGTCTTTCTCTGAAAATTTGCATGCATGGATGCCAATAGCCTCCTCATAATGAATGAAATAAATACTTCAGAAACCGATTATATTATTGAACACATTTAAAAAAATGTGGACAACTGATAACATTTTTGTCAAGAAAATAGTAGACGAGGTTCACCAATCAAGGAAGGGAAAAAGGGAAGGCGTGCGGTGATAAATTTGGACAACGAAAACCCCAATACCTGTCAAAGCTCAGCTAATTGTGAATCCAATTTTGACTTTTAACATCCTCCTCGGGAAAAATAACATGCCAAAAAGTGCTAATCACTTTTGATTGGCTCCTGAAAACAGTTGTATATCCAGAATTAGCAAACAGAAGGTTGCCTCATCTCACTGTGTATCATATATGTTGCATATGATCATAAGCATTCCTTCTACGTCAGATTGTTCTTCTAGTAGCACGTGCGCTTGTCATTACTCGAGCAAAACAAGGGGAAGTCTGCGGTCTTAGATGTCGTAACCACGTCAAATATTTGCAATTCCCACATATTTTGCACCACTTGCGGACAATAATCAGGTTCATGCATTTTAAACATGCACATCTCATATCTCTGAACTATGATTTTTACGTGTTATGCATTTATGGTATTTATCAGGATTTAGTCTGATGAGTAGTTTGGACTTATTTCAAGACTTTCTTGTAAGTTCTGGTGTCGATAAAATATGGCATAATTTCCTTCATCATTTCGACATAGATAACTATCGTATATGCCTTGCACTATGTAGCCAACCTCTTCTTTGGAAAACTCTGGAGGAATCCTGATCCTTGAATTTTTGGAGAATAAAAAATTCATGACAAATGGCAGTGGCAAGATAAGAAACCATGAAATAAAGAACAAATGATTGAGAATACTGCTACCATAGATTCTTGTGAGCATACGATACCATCGCGATGACAAGCTATGATTCCAACGTATTTTGGTACACATTTTATGGATTATCATATTGATAATTATAATGAATATGTATAAAATTCTCCACAACCTCACACTCACCTTCCTTAGGTTGTTGTAAATTATAAAACAAATCCTTATTTCTCTCCTTAAAATGTTTCACAGAGTCTTCATCCCGTTGCACAGTCTATGGCAAAATCTTTGGAGACACAAGAGAAGGGTAAGGCCACCTTAAGGTTAGCGTAAAAAGTTCACCTGCTTTTGATCTTGATTTCCTTGGACTCTTTGCATTGAAAAAATGGCAACTTGACTTGAATTGGTGTATATATGCTTCACCAGCAAAGAAGTTTCCGCGTGTTGATTAGCTGTGCGTCGATATATAATACTTATGCATTAATATAAAATCCTTGATATGATATAAAGAGAACATGGGTCCATATCAAAAATAATTTGGGTTTTACTTTCCAAACCTAAAATACACTCTAATTCAGATGGAATGAGTGATGGAATTTGACAAGCAAAATAGTCGTTATGGGGCATTTTGATTGTCAAATATGGTTTAAAATTTTAGCTAACCGTCTTTTGTGAAGGGTGATAAAATTTCTAAAACATATTTTTGAAGGGAAATACAATTTCTAAACCGTCATTATATTACTACTATTTTTGAAGAACAACAAAATTCCTAACATGTTATTATATCACTAATTTAATAGTAGTATTGATATATTTATGTTATATAAATTAGAAAGTTCCAACTTAGAAAGCATACATTCATTAAATAAATAGAAGCATTTATTAAATTAAAATTATTTCCATGTACAAGTTTCATTGATTTGTTAATCTATACTTTCTAAATTCCAACTTCCAAAGGATGCATTTATTAGAAAAATAGAAACATCTATTAAATTATAATTATTTCCATGCCTTTCCATTTGCAAGTTGCATTAATTTTTCCTAAAAACAGGAAAACTCATATTTTTTTATTTTTTTATTAGTGCAATGGGTGTCTACCGTCTACAAATTTGAGTGCTCAATGCTCATTGATTATATTAGCATGCTGCAACAACTTTGGGAGTTGGAAGTTGGGAGTTGGAGGGCCTTGGAGACAAAGGTTGAGAGTTATTTGCATTATAGAGGTAATTCTTGCACTATTTTTTGCATGCGTATTTAGTCATTTATACCATAATTTCAATAATCTATATAGATTTGGACTCAAAGAGTATTGGTTAATTCTCCAACTCCCATTGAAATTGAAATGAACATCTCTTATATTTTTCTCATTAGTGAGGGATGCAGAATTTAAATGAAGGCAAGTACTAAATAAGGGGTTGAGAGATATGAAATTTGTGTGCAACATTTAAAATGAAAATTGCATATGCAGTTCCTATGCAGTTTGTAGAATAAATGATATATACAAAAAAAGACATATAGAGCTATATTTTGTAGAGTCTTGCATTCATTATTTATAACGATTCGATTTATAGAAGCTTGCATCTATTTAAAAATATGGATTATGATTACATGTGCCATATATTTACAAAGACTCAAGCATCTTTTATAACAATAATGACTAGCCTATAGATATATATCTTTTCAGTGGGCATATTGATTCAATTCAAATATAATGTAACTCTTACCTCCATTTTATGATAACAATTTTGCAAACAAAAATAATTATATGATATTTGTTTTGTTTTTATATGCATAATTGTGCGAAATTATAAAACCATTTTTTGTTTATTTATGCTTCATTATTTATTTATTTTTGCTTATTATGAAGTGCATTCATTTTTATTCTTTTTAAGTTATCTTTTTATATAATATTAATTTAGTATATAAATGGTAAATAAAATGAATGTGAATCAATGAATGAATACTGATACATATTAATAATGATTATTTTAATTTCAATATAAAAAAGTCAAGGAAAAAGTATTTCTAAAAAAATCAACAAAATTAAATTATTGAAGGGTAATTTTTTTGGGAAGACTTCATTATTGAAGAATTATTGAAGAGTAAAATTTTAAACAAAACGTTTACTAATATAAAAACCCAAAACGTCAAAAAAAAATAATCCGAGGTAGAATGAAAACCAAATTCCAACATTGGATGGAATGAATAGTGCAAGAACTGAAACCTTTTATTTCTCAACTAGATTGTGATTTCAACACACTCTGGGATGCAGGTTATAAGACTCAACTCGTAAAATATGAAACTACTTTATCCGTAGCTTTAGAGTCTCAGTGGGGAGGTAAGATGCAGGACCGGATAGGCCGCAAATATTATCGTCCAGAATCAGACTATTGTACGCACAATTCCAATGATCTGACCACACTCTGGTGAGCTTCCAAATAAAGAAGCAGGTCATATAACTTCCAACACACCCTATCAAATATACCATCACCGATATCATTTACCATATGTGTTTACTGCAGCCAAGATCCCCTTATTACCCTCAAAGATTTCGCTAATGCGAGTGCTAAACATAACACTACATAGTGATATTGAATCCGAAATTCGAGCAATGCTAATATAATTTTTTTATATATTGCAATGCAATATTTGCTCATGAACGTGGAAAGTCTGCAAATCTAAGTATTTATAAAAGTTGGTTTACACGTATTTGCGTTCTGAATGAAGTACGAGTGAGAATCTTGATGCCCTTTGTGGCGATGAAATCATATTGTTGACAATCTGTAAACTTTATTGTTACATATTCAAATTTCAAAGACAGCTTACAAGAGGAGTTAAAATCTCAAGCAGTGTTTAAATGCGTGAGGGTGACCACAGTCGAGGATGGAGTAACTGAATTTTCCTACCAGGATACTGTTAAGATTGGGGGTCATATTTTTAGGGGTGTGTTGTATGATCAGTGAGTGGATACTGCAAATTTACATTAAAATTTTCCAAACCTGCATTTGGGTGGAAGTACTACTGTGGCTTCGACATCATCTATGATTGATCCTACAATACGTGTGAGAGGTATTTAATATCACAATCCAATTTCCACAAAATATCAAACTATATTTGATCTGCAATGGCTTTCATAGTAAGGTTGTCTAGTCGGACAAGAAAAATATAATGCGCAGTTATGAATGCAATAAATTTATTTTTTTTAATTATGTATCTGCACTGCTCCATAATATGTGTCGATCTTTGACTTTGATAACTAAAAATGCATTTCATTTTGTTGAAATGTGAATGATTCATTAACAAGGTTTCCGATCAAACCATAAAACTTATTACATTGATTCTTTTTTGTATGCAAATCTACTATTTAACAGATTAGTCGGACTATCCTATGTTGATTTTATTTAGCTGGTTTGGTTTAACTGCCCTTTTTAGTTGTTATCGTATCTTCATTCTTGCTAGTAGCTTATATATTTGACTAGAATTTGCTAGTGACTAATATCTTCTTCTAATCACTAATATCTCTTGCTAGAATTTTTGCTACTATCATATAGTGCTAAAGTTTCCTAGATACATTTAAGCTAGGGCATTTTCTACTTTATTATACATTTTGCATGCTTAAATTTATGATGCATTGCTTATATCGTTTGCTATTTTCATGCCAATAGTATGAGTTTTTTATTTAGTTAATTTTTTTTTAAAATTTGGATTAAGTGTTGTTCAAATATGTTTTTAATGTATAAATGGATTTAATATTTTTAAATAATTTTATTTTTTAATTCTAAATTAATTTTATATTTTTAATTTCAAACTATATAATGTTCAAATCATGTTTCTGAATGCATAAATAAAATTAACATCCTCGAATACTCCAAATTACTTAGATTAAACAAATTTAAATACTGTCAAACATTTATGCTACTTAATTATTGAAAGCCATATATTTAAATTCAAAACAATTTATATTTAATTAATTACTCAACATCCTGATTCGTATCCAACATTTGTATACATAGACAAGAAGCTCAATACAAATTTCGATGTGACTGGTTATCCATTTTTACAATTACCAATTACTATATTTATTGTTCTATGATTTTATAATGAGAATGACATGGAGGCTTTAATGGACTTTTATCCATGGTACTGTAAAAAATATATTACTAGCATTTGTTCCTTGACGGGCAAAAATGAATACTGATAGGAAAAGAGGAAAGTTAGAAGGAACAAAAACGTAGGAATAGGTAGCAAAGGATACTGGTAGGAAAAGAGCAAAGTTTGTAACAATCTCATATTACAAAGACATGGGCACTCAACCCATACCAAAAAATAATGTTAAGTTCATCAACACATTGAGCCAACTACAATTGCTTTTCTCACAATCTCTGTAGTAGTAATCTCAACACTAGAGATTACTACAATATCTGTAATATATAAGCAATTTGAAAAAAATAATTCTGCAATAATATCAATAAAAACAATGATTATAACAGCTCCTAAACTGCACAAACTACTTGTGAACAAAAATTTTCTTTCATGCCATGTGTTGTAGCAATAAATTTAGGAATCTCCATATACAAGTATAGGTATAGAACTCTTTCATGGACCAACTCTTGATAGTGCCACAATTTAAGCTGTAAATGAATCTTCGTTATGCTTGCTTCAAGAATGGAAGATATAGTGGAAAACCCAAATATGTTTCTATCTTCTCATTGAGGATTTCAAGTCCACAATAAAAACTTTACATCCTTCTGAGCCATGTAAAGGTGAATAGACTTGTCACTACATGAACTAATATTCTGAAAATTACTAATAAACCAAGGAAAGTAACTAGTTATCAATGACTCTCACCACATCAAGGATTCACATGTCTTCTGATAGTATAGATAGTTCACAACAAAGCACAATAAAAATGCAGAATTACAACACAATAGGACTGGTGAATCTTTGTTATGTTTGCTTCAAGAATGGAAGATACAGTGAGAAACCCATATATGTTTATTTCTTCTCATTCAGGATTTCAAGTCCAAAATAAAAACTTTGCATGCTTCTCAACCATGTAAAGGTGAACAAACCTGTCACTATATGAATTAATCTTCTGAAAACCACTGATAAACCAAGGAAAGTAACTGGTTATCAATGACTCTCGCCGCATCAAGGATTCACACGTCTTCTGATAGTATATATAGTTCACAACAAAGCACAACAAAATCCAGACTTACAATACAATAGGAGTGGTCGTAGATCTCAATATAAAGGTTGTATTTATTCAACGTGGAGGTAGATGAGGAGAGGTCGCTTTGCTTAGCTGCTTTGTTTTTATGAATGTAAAAGAGAGTACACAGTTTACAAATCACCTGAGATCAATATTTATATCACTACTGCTTGGGATAATCCATTATGAGCTTAGCTTGAAAAGCCATTGCCAACAAGGAAACTGAAGAGCATTGAACTAAAAACGTAGTAAAATATAGCACTGTTACAAAAATATGAACAAGCATTGAGGTTTTTTAGACAAAAAGAATCCTAATAATATCCATTGAAAAGTACACATTACATTTCTCGAGAAGGGAAATTTGTTTTCATTAACAAAGAAGAATAGATGAACAACAAAAAGGGTTCGTTTGCCACTATATAGCCTTGGAAGAATTTGTTATTTAGTGAAATTGCAAAAATGAGAATAGTAGGAAAAGTTTTCATTTGAGCGTTGTACATATGTAGTAGCTGCTTTAGTTATGATATTATATTCGTTAGGCTTTAATAGTTTTAGAGACACTTCATGATAAGACAATTATGTTTCTATATTTGCAACATTTGTTGGTGCAGCCTTGCAAGTAGCCTCAAGGAAAATGAGATGTGGAGATGTTTGCCTCACATAGAAGTCGATGTCTTCTTCTATTAGAGCATTGATTTTCTTGATGTAGTCCAGGTTTGATTGCAACACTTGCTGGAGTTCTGCCATTTGCTGATCCTTGGGGGGTAGCTCATCGATATTGGTTTCCATAGGGAGCTGGAATTTACAGTGAACCTGATAGATTTCCTCATAGAATTTTGTGCACTTTTCAAGGGTTTTATCAATCTCGGCATTTAGTCGATTAGTGGCTTTCCTGCAAAATTCAAGGAGTGCAATATCAAGCTTCAGGGTCACTAATGTGTTTTGAGGGAGGTGAGGAGGAAATGTTGGGTTATTTTCTCTCCAAGTTAACTGTTTGTTAAGCTTGTTGCTAATAGTAATCAAACGTTGATGCATTGTTATTGAGCTTGCAGCAATTTCCTGCATCCTTGCCATGAATTGTTTGATAATGTAGATTTGTTGAAAGAATTTTTTTTGACAGTTTGAGACTGCATGCTTGTGCCCATAATGGTTCCATGAATGATTCCTTATCTCTCAACAACTTATCTACTTGAGTCTTCAATTCATTGGCCTTGTCCTTCGCCATTGATGCACATGTTTCAAAGTCTGTAAGCTTTGCTTGAAAATCATTTGTCTCCCCTTCCATTATCATTAACTGGATAGTCAATGCTTCCTTTTATGTGTTAAGGTTGTTGTACACAGCTAGTAATTTGTCTTTCTCAAATAATGTGGCATGTAATTTTGTGTTTAAATCAATGGTCTCTCCACATTCCTTTACCAAGGTGGCCTTGAGTTTCAACATTTTTTCTTTGTTTCGCTCAATAGTGGTAAGTAGCTTGTCGACATTGTTAGCACTTGCTTGTGCAGCTATGACATTCACGGAGGCTGTGAATTTGGGGTCCTTTTGGGTGCCTTCTACAAGTGTGTTTTCTATGACGGTGACAAGATCTGGTTGAACGGTCATTTTCATTCTTTTTTATGACTGTCGTGTTATGGTCTTTCTCTTTGAATAAAAAAAACCATGTCCAATCGGGCCACTGTATGTTCTTTGGATGGGGTAAACGGCGTAAGCTCAAGCTCTAGAAATGGCAAGTGGTCTCCAGTTAGTGGGCTCAGCACGTTTGTGTCCATGGGTTCTGGACTATTGACTTATGGACTTGTTGGGTCCTTGTGCATAGCTGGTTGGATCTTTTCTTGCGCTTCTTTGTTGATATGTTCTTCCAAAGCTTCATTTTCTTTAGTTTCTCTTGCACTGCGAGCTTCTTCATTTTGCAATTTTTTCATTTTCTCTCTTTGATGTTGTTTGATTACTACTCTTTTTGCTTCCTCTTTATATTATTTTTCTTGTACCCTTTTGGACTATTCATTTTGGCTAGGTATTTATGTTTCCTCTTTCTTTTGTTGCTCTATTGATTCTTCCCTTTGTATATGTATTTCTGCTTCCTTTTTCTGGGTTGTAATTTTGATAGAAGTAGGTGCATGGTTGGCCATTATTTTTTTGTGCAGCTCTTTCGCATTGTTGACCCTTTTATATATTTCCTCATCTTCCAGGAAATAATCTGAGTATTCAAAAGTGATCTTGCAAGAACAACAATGTTTAGCCACTTTACCTTTGTTGTCGTTTCTTACAAAAAGCATAGTCCCGAAGTGAAAAGCTTCCAAGTTGGAAATGAAGGCTTCAACAACTCCAATTTTTTGGAACTTGTATGCATCAATGTTGAATGGTAAAGGTGGGTAAGATGTTTTTTTTTTAGATGCAGAAAGTCACCAATTCCATTGATAAAGACTTGTCTTATGGCTTCTTTATGCACAATGAAATCTGTAGCATACTTGGGAAGTAGATAAGGAGGTTTAGTGCCCCCATACATCCTTAGGTATGTGCCTTCAAATGAGAATTAGTAGTTGTCGTACTCACCTATTACAGCAAAGGCATTGTCTGACAAACAATTTGGTTCTTTATTGAAGAGCAACCAATAAAGTGGCATGATTAGTTGTTCGCATAGTAGTTTGTAATCCCCTTGATATCAATGAGCCCAAGTTATTTGGTATGTTACATGAAAGGGAGTCTTATTCCGTTGCTAAGTTATGTGGAGAAATTCCCGCACTCGTATATATACGCTTTGACTATTTGTGTACTATTATATTAATGCAGAATCGATCGCTCCCATTCATATTAGAGAAGTCTGCTCTTATGGATCCTAAAGAATGATTGACTTATTGCATATGAAAAAACTAAAGTTAGAAGTTCAATACAACTTGAAACTAAATCCTAAACTAAGGCTTATTCAAACTGAAATAAAAGAATAAACATGTACTACTTCGATAACTATGAAACATATAAAGGACCAATAGTATACATTGTAACATAACTTTTACCGTGCCCACTCATCCATTTTTACCCTCTTTACTCTAAGCGAGTGTCTCGCCCTTGTATTTTTCCCTTTCCAAGGTGGGTCAAGTGAAATGTCTCTACGCATATTGATACCAGGCCCAGAGAGTGGTTTAGACCAAATATCCCATATAGTAACAACAAATAGATATGACAACACCATAGCTCCATGCCCAGATCATGGGTGGTGATAGAGCTCTCCAAGAAAGCACTTATTGAAGTCGATCCTGCTCACTGAAGATCTTCCATTCGATTTTCTTCTCATAAAGGTCAACACCGGAAAAGATATGTTTAGTTATAATCAACCAAAAATAAACTTAATGGGAAGCAACTATGGTTGCCGAGTATGAGGATTTGAGAAAAAATCCACCATTGGAATTACTGTCCACCCATGCACATGTCCTTGCAGAATATTTGATAGTTGAGATTGTAACTAATCCCAACAAATTATCAAAAAAGTACCATATGAAAATGATGTGCCACCGCTACAATTTTGACTATTGTATGAGGGGCCATGCATATGCTGGGGTGGATGTGTACCAAAACTAAATGCACCGGCACCATTGTGAGAGGGAAAAATATATATGTTGAAATTCTATATGCTGGAAAGCCATCTAATTTAACTTTTGTAGACCTATTGATGAATAATCTCACAGGCGGAATCTGTAACATCCCAGAAAATCACAAAATTTGAAAATATTTCTACATGACATTTACTGCTTATTTAATGAATGCGGAAATAGAATCAATGCATGAAATGTTATCTTGTTGTATGAATTACCTTGCCGATTTATTGAGTAAGAACTTGTGACGAACAGATTTCAACTTGTGTCTTGCTGTCATCCAAATTTAGTTGTGCTGCTACAATTTCTACTGTCGTTTTTTATGAATGTTGAAAAAACTGTTTAACTAATGTACTTTTGTTTTAAGTGGGTTTTTTAGACTCTGTTGAGATGATAATATAATATATTTTTGCCAAACTTAAGTGGCTGTGACTGTTTTGTGTTTGAAATGTTGGGGCGTGGCCCATGTATGAAACTTGTCAATCGTTGATTCAAGAAATAGAAATCAATCATGTTTAAACAGTCTGTATGTATATTGGCAATGTTTGTGCAAACTAGGTTATAATAGTACCTGTGCTATCGTGTTTTGTTCTAGACTGTAAGTTTATGAATGTTTAAAAAGGAAATCATATGCAAAGTGTGAATGAATAAAAACGTTGCTACTGTTTATTAAGTCGATGGTTAGATGTTTGAAAATATGTAATACGTTTTGTCCAAATGCCTCAATTTCAACTGTGTGAATGTTTTAAGTAGTACAACTATAAACCTATCAAGATTTAGGGTTATGGAATGATGATGACTGTTGATATGTTTCGGTATCAAATAAAATTTCTGTGTTCTATTTGACTTTGCTCCTACAGTCATATAATCTTTTAAACCTTTGAGATGATGTTTTAAATCTATCTATTTGATCTATAGTAATGATGTTTAAATTTAAATGTTTACTATAGGTTAGTGAATGATAACTCTGTTAGGGTTTTGACAGGAATAACAAATGCCTTGATTTTCAATGTGTAGTTATATTATAAAACAATGTATGAATTATACATGCAATAAATAGAAATACTTAATGTCTATAGAAGAATATCATTCTGCTATATTTGAAAGTAAATCTTTATTTATCCTAGTATAAATAAGAACATTTTAACTGCTGAGTAAGGATAAAATAAATCCTATACTGTTAGAACTGAAACAAAATTATTTTGAAAATAGAGATATTTATAAACAGAAATATTGTATATAAATTATGAATACAGCTAGCTAAAATAGTTAATAATAAGGGTACTGTAATGTAAATGTAGGAATTAAACAGAAATAGAAACTTGAGAAATTTATAATAATTTAATCTTCGCATTCTCTTGGCTATTTGCCTATTAGACTTATCTATTTTAATCTATCTCTGTACTAGAGTACGATGCTGTTCCTTTTGCATGGGAAAAAATGCAGAGATCATTTCTTCAATCATTTTGATTTATACAGAATCATTAAAATATTCAGAATAACTGAAATGAACTTTATGAAATAAACAGTAAAATTTAGTAGATGACAGAACTTTAAATACACAGAAATAAATGACAGAACTTCTAAATAAAAACATATAAGACAATAGAACCTGTAAAAGACAATAGGTCGACAAACACCCAAGGAGGCCTGTTCCTCCCAACCTGCTCCAGAAGAAGCAGCTCAACTGCTGACTTCTAATGAACCCCCGAACCTGATTACTGATCCAGTAAGTGGGTGGAATCTGTGTAGAAGCAAGGCACTAAAAATTCCTTCTCCACTCGGTATCAACCTCCAAAAAAATGCCTTCTCCAATCAGCATCAACCTCCTGAACTCAATAAGATTTTGGCAGACTCACAACATGATCAACAACAACATATCCCCTCATCAAATCTCTTGGGTGCAAACACAGCAAAACCCCAAGGTAAATTTCCTCGTCAGGAAAAGTGATGAACCTCAGTTCAATATTTGATGGCTATTATATAAACTGCCTAGGTCTTTTAGTGGTCAGTTTGGAATAAATGAGCCTCAAGCTACAGTCCCATCTTTCAGGGCACTATGACCACATTTCAAGGTAGTTGTCCCATACCAACAGCTAGTTAGTTGCATCATGATGCTGCCACTTGTCCATTGCCTTCTACCCCAGATTCCATTCCACCCAATGGATCAGTAACCACTCTTTCAATAGTCCTCTTAGGTGTTTGTCTCCTATTTTATTTATTAAATAATAATATATTGTGCAAATTACAGTCATCCTTAGACACCTGTCCAATATAAACTTTACAATAAAAGTTATTGTAATGTTTCTTAACACAAAATGTTTTCTAGCTTAAAAGGTATGTTACAGAATCCCTACCGAGTTTACTCATTCTACATGAATGTTTCACACAATCCTCTCAGCGACAACCTTCCTCACAAAATCCGGTTTGCACCGGCGTTGTCAATGTTCTTTGCCTCTTTAAAAGAAAAAATCTCATGAATTGCCACCGTAATCTAAACTTTGATACATGGTAAAATAATGTCTGTTGTGTTTTTCTAAGGGTTTTGAAAAAGTCAAACTTTGGAGTTAATTAATTTTAAAATAAAATAACAAACTTTTTTTCTAATTACAAATTCCATATTAATTTTATAAACAAAATTAATAATTAATAATTACATGATCAATTACACCATAACCTAAGTTCAATTCATGGTAAGGTAGAATAATGCTTTAAATATTTTGTTAATTTTAAAATAACCTAAATCCTCAAAAATTCAAATAAAACTGTGAATCACAATTAAAAATCCCTCCATACATTGGGAGGTCATTCCATTCCTAGTTGTTAACCCTCTATTTTGAATATGAGTTTGGCCACTACCATATTAGAAAATAAACATGAGAATGTTTTAGTGAGTAACAACCGTGTGTATTAAGCAAGGATGCATGGCATCCCCTGTAACAATAAACTGCACTCGTGTTTGCACAATGTTGCTTTGGCCTAAACCTTCGCCATGGTAGCATCAAATGTGTATATCCACTTAATAGAAGGCACCACATGCATCCAAACACATGTAGTGAATTTTATTCAATTTTCAAGAATATATATCGAGAAGACGTGAGCCTTCGAAGTCTGGATAAAGGCAAAGCCTCCCGACTGTTTCGTGGAGAAATGGTTAAGCCGACCGATCATTTTGTTGGATATATTTTTAAGTTTTCAATGACGGAAGAATTTCCATTGTTGATTTTTCATAAATTTAAAGATTATTGAGTAATGAATATTGGAGATTTTCATTTAAATTGCATAAATGATGTGACTGTACCTTACAATTCTAGTATGATAATGATTCACATTAATTAAATGAGTTTTGGTGATATTGAGATGTTAACAACTGGAAGTGTTTGAATTATGGAGTGTTATAATTCTGAAAATGCTTCAGTGACTGTTGCAGCAATGAAATATTATATGCATAGAGACTTACAAAGCATTGGGTTGATTGAAGTTTCAGATTTCAGGTACATTGTTTTGGGCATGGAAAATGTGGGTAATTCCATGATGAATATTGGAATGTACCATGGGCACGAGCCAAACGATATGAGAACAAACTCGTGGCTAAGAAAATCAATTTATGTAATAGACAGAATTACAAATTCATACTTGAATTTAATCATTAATGCCATTGACTGATTAGTGAAATCAGATTTGAATTTTATTGTTAAATGATGCTGACTGTTTGGCTATTTGATAAGTGTGCCAAGAAGACACATTGCAAGAAGACCACGTGTGATGACATGCAAAAGGCAAACTCCATGGGAAGGACCCCATGCTTTGGAAATGGGTTTCGGGTGAAACGCCATTGCATATTTTAAGGATGACATCTCAACTGAGTTGTATGTGGAAAACCATGTGAGTGAGATGGTAAAACTATTTCAAGAAGGCATGTGTGAATTATGGAACCTGGAAAGTTTGGGGTGGCAAACCGAAAAATTAACCATGGAAACGTTTTCAGTCATTTTTCTTGCTTCCCAACCTCCTCTCTAACTACTGTCATTTTTATCCTCTTTTAACCTCTCATGTTTTCCCCCATTAATGTTTTACTCTCCTCGAACTATTACCTTTTTTCTGTGTTTTTTTCCTTTGAAATTTTCTCCCCTAATCTTCATTCTATTTTCCTCTTTGCCTCCTATTATTTAATCTTTGAATCTTAACATTATTTACCTTTAATGTTTTTCTTCTAAACTTTTTTAATCCATCCTTTTACAATGTATAAGATTTTTCATTCTTAATTATAAATTTTATTTTTAATTTTATTTTTATTTAATATTTTATTTTTTTTAAATTAATTATTAAAATAAGTATTTTAAATTTTCATCATTACATCTTGATCTAACTTAGTATTATATCATATTATATTTTATATCTTTATTTTTTAATTTTTCCTTCTTCCAAATCTCTCTCTTTAAACCATACCAAAACAAATTTAATATAAAAATTACTACTTTGGTAACCTCTTTAGTCAAACCCTCATTTTTATTACCATATTTGTATCTATTTATAGTTAAAAAAATTCTTTCTCATTTTTAACCTAACTTCTTTATTATTTAATAATAATTCCTAGCCTATAGTCTTATTTTGTAACACAAGACTTGCTCTTAAAATGAGTCTCAGAAGCCATTAACTCTATTTTTATGCCTAGAAAGTATCGAATGAGATGACAAATGATGTTATATTATATAGCAATGAGATGTCAAATGATGTTAAATTATATAGTAATTCATCATGGATAGCTAAGGATTATGTGCGAGGAATGAGATTCAAAACAACAAAAAAATCCCTATAAACCAGCATAGATCCAAATCCTAGGCTCTATCAAGTGCCGAGAGGGATCAAATCTCCCGAGGTGCAAACCTCTCCTTGAATAGCTCCTTGAGTACAATAAGTGAGCCACCTAATCCTAAGCTCTAAACTCTCTAGTTTAAGTCGCATATTTACTTTTTACTTTGTATTATTCTTTTTTGTTTATGGCCGACATAATATTTATTACTTTTTACTTTGTATTATTCTTTTTTGTTTACTTTGTATTATTTTGTTACTCGACAAACACTCTAAAATCTCATATTTACTTTTTACTTTGTATTAAAAGTAAAAAGTAAAGTCTCTAGTTTAAGTCTCATATTTACTTTTTACTTTGTATTAGTATTTTTTGTTTATGACCAACATAATATTTATCACCTAATCGTAAGCTCTAAAGTCTCTAGTTTAAATCTCATATTTACTTTTTACTTTGTATTATTCTTTTTTGTTTACTTTGTATTATTTTGTTTATGGCTGACAATATCCACAAACACTGGGCTTACAAGATCTCTCTCATACTAACAAAGAGATCTCCCTCATACTGGGCTATAGAGCGCCTCTCGGCACAATAAAATATTTGTCCTATGAGTATCATGCTTCATGATGTGAGATTTTAAGTACAAGGAATGGGTCGCAAAGTCATGATGGTTTGGAGATAAAAATAATCCCTTTGATGATAAATGATGTGTCCTAATTATGTAATTTAGAGTGTATAAACCTCTTATGAGGGTTTGGTAGTGTAATTTTAATAGTTCCTTTAAGCGTCATTCTCGTTAGAATAAAATAGAGTGATCAACATCAACAAGTTCTTAAGAAGTATACAATATCATCTAAAAGGTCCTTTGAACTTCATTCTCTATAGAATCAAATACAGTAATCACCACCGACAAGTTCTTACTAACTTCATTCTCTATAGAATCAAATATAGTAATTAGCACCGAGAAGTTGTTACGAAATATACAATATCATTTGATTTGAAGAAGTTATTTATTTATTTTTCATTAATAATGTATATAGCCAAAACTTTTACATTGTAGTATGTACATCAATACATTAAACACATTGTATTTTGTAATTTTAATAAAGATTAGTCATCTTATAGTATCAAAAAATAAACACAATATATTTTGTAATTTTAATAAAGATGAGTCATCTTAGTATTACAAAATATTAAAAAGTACAATTATATTACAATTTTAGTGAAAATAAGCCATCTTATAATATTAAAAAATATTTACAAATGAATTATTATATTTGTATATATTGCAAAAATATTTACAAATAAATTATTGTATTTGTATATATTGCAAGTATATTCATATATGTAATATTTTTAATATCAATATATATTTTTGATAGAAAATTAATAATATTTTTAAATATTTATATTGAATTAAAATAAATATATATTTTAATTAATATTAATCATTTTGATATTTTATAAGAAAATATTATATTTTAATTTTTAGATTATGATTTATTAAACAAAATTTAAAGAAATGTTAATTTTTAGGTATTAAATTAATTATATTTAATTTGAAAAATTATGTTAATAAAAATTATTTGTAAAATAAATAACACAATATATTTATCTAAATTATTTTTAAATCAAAACTTATATTATTTATAAAAGTAAATAAAAAATTATATATCATAAAATTTTCATTTTTATCTTTTAAATATTAAAATTATATTTATATTACATTAAATAAAAGTAAATACTTTTTAATATTTAATTAATCAAAATTTATATTATCCATAAAAGTCAATAAAAATTTATATATCATAAAATTTACATTTTTATCTTTGAAATATTAAAATTATATTTATATTACATTAAATAAAAGTAAATATTTTTAATATTTAATTGTTCTTTGAATATTAATTATATAATTTAATTTAGATAATATATTATTATAGTTTGATTTGTAGATTTTAAAAATTAAAATTAAAATAAAATGTTAATAGAAATTTAATAAAAAATAAATAAAATAATTAACAAAATCTAGAAATAAAAAAGAATCAAAATAATGTTGAAATTTTAAAAAAAAAATTGTTAATAGAAATACAATCATTAATGGTAGCCTATCAATTAATCAATTATTATATTGATATAATCAAATATAATCTAAGTTAAATTTGATATTATAAATCAAATTAATCCATAAAAAAAATTAAATAACTTTCATAAATATTCCAAAATATATTATTTAATTAATTATTATTGCATTCATATAATCAAAAGTAATTAAATGTTTATTAAAGCGCCCATAAGGCGAAGCTCCTTCTATTGAGACCCTAGCATATTTCCCTTGAAAAGAAAAAATAAGTAAATGTTTATTAGTAATCATTGTTATTTTTGGAATGTTGTATTTTCCATGGTTTTCCAAAGTCAAAATAGAGAAATAATATTGTTGCATGAACGAATGCAAGTAGAGATGCGCTCATAATGCAAGTAGAGACGCGATGTATGTTTTCGAGGGGAGAATAGTCATTGAGCTTTTGTAATTATTGCATCAGGATTGTTAGTGACATTAACTCAATACATTTGGCAATGTTTTTTTAATTTTAAAATTATTTATTTACATCTTATTAATGTTGTTATTAATTCATAATACATTTTTGAGTATTATGTATTATATCTTTTATTTTATTTTTAAATAATGTTTTATTGAAAAATGTGTTTCAAATCAAATAAAATAATTCAATCATAAATTTTAACCAACAGTAAAATATAAAATTATATTTATATAATAAAAATATTTATTTTAAATTTTAAAACATAAGAATTATTCTATCAATTTACAAAACTTTAAAAAGCTTGGAATAAAATTGAAAACTAATAGAAATTAAAGCAGATTGACTTCTTACTACTACTAATAATATAAATAAACAAACATTTAGAATAAATATTTCAGAGTTTTTATCATATTTCGAGTGACTCAAATTCTAAAATGTTAGGTGAGTGACTCAAATTCTAAAATGTTAAGTGTCGCAGGGTTTTTTAAGATGGTCGGCACAATTAACATAACTCCGCCGAAAGGGTCGACAACATTAACATAACTCCACCGAAATGGTTGGTGGGAACGATCGGCAGTCTTAACATAACTCTCCCGAAATAGTCGGCGGAAATAAGCTAAAATCACCGATCGTTGAAAATAAACTAAATGCTTCATAAAACATGGATATATATATAACACTTATTTTATTTTATATGCTAAAGAAACATGGATATTATGCATATGTTTTTAACATAACTCCACGGAAACAGTAGTGAACTTAACCTAACTTTGCCTAAATAGTCAGCCGAAATACTCTAAAATCACTGATCCCTGGAAATAAGCTAAATGCTTCATAAGATTTAATGTAACAAAATTTTGCCGGAGGGATCAAGGCCAAGAGCTGTTGCCGCAGCCCATAACATATGGAGATGTGTTTAAGAGTGACCGCTGGTCTGGCGGCGCAGCCCATCAATCTGCAGGACGCAGCCCTCATGCAGAGCACCCTCATGTCGGCCGCCGATTGCATTATTGCAGTGACGCCTTCCCTCTGTGTGCCGCTGACCGATAGTGAATGCTTCCTTTTCCTGCATCGAAGATAGTGAATGCTTCCTTTTCCTACGTCGAAGATAGTGAATGGAAGGAGCAAATAATAACACCACACCCACATACAGGCTATGCACATCGAATAAGTGACACGCAGACCTGCAGATAATAGCAAGAGGGAAAATACAAATTAGCCATGTCCCGTGCATTGAGAACACTCGAATGCAGTCTGAGGTTCACATTTCCGCCAAGGACAAAGCTCAAAGCTCAAGCATTGTTTCTTTTGAACTGTCCTCACATTACGAAGAGACTCGTAGAAGCATGAAATTATACCAGAGCACCAGTAACGAGGTATTTCCATCATACATGATTATCATGGCTATCAAGTGGGGGACTATTTTATATAGGAAGATGGTCTGCAATGGATGCTGCTGTGATACGACATGAGCTGTGGGAGTTTTATTTTATTGTATCAGTAGAAGCCGCAATAACTGCAGATGTGTATAAGCGATGAAGTGCAAGCATCCTTGCCAAAGATTCCTGCATCACAAAACTCATTGTCCTGGAAATGCCATAAGTTTCAGTAGTCTCATCAGGAAGTTTTATCAAATCTCGGAGATAATTTGAATATATGATTTTTGTAGAGCACCCTCATGTTGGTCGCCGATTGCATTATTGCGGCGACGACTTCCCTCTGTCTGCCACCGACCGCCTGGCAGGAGATCATAGCATTGTGGGTGAGCAGGGTGTCACCGTCGCTAAGGCCCAGCTGTCGGGTATGAATGTAACCATCGATTATGTAGCCGAGCAGGCCATTCACTCCATCATCAACTCGGCGCCCGCAGATTATCCCACCGCGGCAGCCATGAATGTCACCATTGGAGAGGTAGCCACTTACAGCTGAGTATCTGGTTGGACTTATCTAGCATGCTGAGAATTTATAGAATCACATCGAGGTAATGAAGCATTTTCGGACTATTTGTAGGTAACGTTAGTGCAGCGGCTGTAGTGGCGAAGCATAACCATCCACGTGGCATGATTCTATTCACTCCATGAGCGAGGAATCTAGATGACGTAAAGGTTATGCACCTCCGTGGTGAAACTCCTATGGCGTATATAAGGCTAAGTACGTCATTATTAAAGTTAATCACATCCATTGTTTTTATGGAGCGTATAGCAGAAGCTTCCTACAGTGGATAACACGGGTTGTAGAATATTTTGTTACTTTTGGATGTATTCTATATAGCAACTTTTGTTACTGTGCAAGTATTCTATTTATGGCATTTTTTTTATGGAAAAGGTAGATAAGGTTGGTCATTGTTCATTTGAAGTATCTTTTAGTTGTTATCGTTTAGTTATGGAATATTTTGTTATGGAAAAGGTACATAAGGTTGGTCGTTGTGTATTTGAAGTATCAAAAGTGTATTATGAATTAATAACAACATTGTTTTGGAGGTGGGCACTTCACCTATACAAATCCCACCATATAGATATCCCAAAAAGTTCAGAGAGGATATTGAGAAGGATATTCAAGAACTCTTGGAATTGGGACTCATTAGACCAAGTTCTAGTCCCTATGCTTCTTCAGTTGTTTTGGTGAAGAAAAAAGATGGGACCTTGAGAATGTGCATTGATTTTAGAGCTCTAAACAAGAAGACAATTAAGAAAATTTATCCCATCCCAAGAATAGACGAGCTCATGGATGAGCTACATGGAGCAAAATTCTTCTCAAAAGTTGATCTTAGATCTGAATTCAAATGAAGGAGGAGGATGTGCAGAAAACAGATTTCAGATGTCATTATGGCCATATAGGAAGATGGTCTGCAATGGATGCTAGTGTGATACGACATGAGCCGTGGAAGTTTTATTTTATTGTATCAGTAGAAGCCGCAATAACTGCAGATGTGTATAAGCGATGAAGTGCAAGCATCCTTGCCAAAGATTCCTGCATCACAAAACTCATTGTCCTGGAAATGCCATAAGTTTCAGTAGTCTCATCAGGAAGTTTTATCAGCTCTCGGAGATAATTGTTTAAGAACACAACTTGCTATTTAATTGGATATATCATTTTTGTAGAGCACCCTCATGCAGAGCACCCTCATGTTGGTCGCCGATTGCATTATTACAGCGACGACTTCCCTCTGTCTGCCACCGACCTCCTGGCAGGAGATCATAGCATTGTGGGTGAGCAGGGTGTCACCGTCGCTAAGGCCCAGCTGTCGGGTATGAATGTAACCACCGAGTATGTAGCCGAGCAGGCCATTCACTCCATCATCAACTCGGCGCCCATAGATTATCCCACCGTGGCAGTCATGAATGTCACCATTGGAGAGGTAGCCACTTACAGCTGAGTATCTGGTTGGACTTATCTAGCATGCTGAGAATTTATAGAATCACATCGAGGTAATGAAGCATTTTCGGACTATTTGTAGGTAACGTTACTGCAGTGGCTGTAGTGGCGAAGCATAACCATCCACGTGGCATGATTCTATTCGCTCCATGAGCGAGGAATCTAGATGACGTAAAGGTTATGCACCTCCATGGTGAAACTCCTATGGCGTAATTAAGGCTAAGTACGTCATTATTAAAGTTAATCACATCCATTGTTTTTATGGAGCATATAGCGGAAGCTTCCTACAGTGGATAACACGGGTTGTAGAATATTTTGTTACTTTTGGATGTATTCTATATAGAAACTTTTGTTACTGTGCAAGTATTCTATTTATGGCATATTTTTTTATGGAAAAGTTAGATAAGGTTGGTCATTGTTCATTTGAAGTATCGTTTAGTTATGGAATCTTTTGTTATGGAAAAGGTACATAAGGTTGGTCGTTGTGTATTTGAAGTATCAAAAGTGTATTATGAATTAATAACAACATTGTTTTGGAGGTGGGCACTTCACCTATACAAATCCCACCATATAGATATCCCAAAAAGTTCAGAGAGGATCTTGAGAAGGATATTCAAGAACTCTTGGAATTGGGACTCATTAGACCAAGTTCTAGTCCCTATGCTTCTTCAGTTGTTTTGGTGAAGAAAAAAGATGGGACCTTGAGAATGTGCATTGATTTTAGAGCTCTAAACAAGAAGACAATTAAGAAAATTTATCCCATCCCAAGAATAGACGAGCTCATGGATGAGCTACATGGAGCAAAATTCTTCTCAAAAGTTGATCTTAGATCTGAATTCAAATGAAGGAGGAGGATGTGCAGAAAACAGATTTCAGATGTCATTATGGCCATATAGGAAGATGGTCTGCAATGGATGCTAGTGTGATACGACATGAGCCGTGGGAGTTTTATTTTATTGTATCAGTAGAAGCCGCAATAACTGCAGATGTGTATAAGCGATGAAGTGCAAGCATCCTTGCCAAAGATTCCTGCATCACAAAACTCATTGTCCTGGAAATGCCATAAGTTTTAGTAGTCTCATCAGGAAGTTTTATCAGCTCTCGGAGATAATTGTTTAAGAACACAACTTGCTATTTAATTGGATATATCATTTTTGTAGAGCACCCTCATGCAGAGCACCCTCATGTTGGTCGCCGATTGCATTATTACAGCGACGACTTCCCTCTGTCTGCCACCGACCTCCTGGCAGGAGATCATAGCATTGTGGGTGAGCAGGGTGTCACCGTCGCTAAGGCCCAGCTGTCGGGTATGAATGTAACCACCGAGTATGTAGCCGAGCAGGCCATTCACTCCATCATCAACTCGGCGCCCATAGATTATCCCACCGTGGAAGTCATGAATGTCACCATTGGAGAGGTAGCCACTTACAGCTGAGTATCTGGTTGGACTTATCTAGCATGCTGAGAATTTATAGAATCACATCGAGGTAATGAAGCATTTTCGGACTATTTGTAGGTAACGTTAGTGCAGCGGCTGTAGTGGCGAAGCATAACCATCCACGTGGCATGATTCTATTCGCTCCATGAGCGAGGAATCTAGATGACGTAAAGGTTATGCACCTCCATGGTGAAAATCCTATGGCGTAATTAAGGCTAAGTACGTCATTATTAAAGTTAATCACATCCATTGTTTTTATGGAGCATATAGCGGAAGCTTCCTACAGTGGATAACACGGGTTGTAGAATATTTTGTTACTTTTGGATGTATTCTATATAGAAACTTTTGTTACTGTGCAAGTATTCTATTTCTGGCATATTTTTTTATGGAAAAGTTAGATAAGGTTGGTCATTGTTCATTTGAAGTATCGTTTAGTTATGGAATCTTTTGTTATGGAAAAGGTACATAAGGTTGGTCGTTGTGTATTTGAAGTATCAAAAGTGTATTATGAATTAATAACAACATTGTTTTGGAGGTGGGCACTTCACCTATACAAATCCCACCATATAGATATCCCAAAAAGTTCAGAGAGGATATTGAGAAGGATATTCAAGAACTCTTGGAATTGGGACTCATTAGACCAAGTTCTAGTCCCTATGCTTCTTCAGTTGTTTTGGTGAAGAAAAAAGATGGGACCTTGAGAATGTGCATTGATTTTAGAGCTCTAAACAAGAAGACAATTAAGAAAATTTATCCCATCCCAAGAATAGATGAGCTCATGGATGAGCTACATGGAGCAAAATTCTTCTCAAAAATTGATCTTAGATCTGAATTCAAATGAAGGAGGAGGATGTGCAGAAAACAGATTTCAGATGTCATTATGGCCATATAGGAAGATGGTCTGCAATGGATGCTGGTGTGATACGACATGAGCCGTGGGAGTTTTATTTTATTGTATCAGTAGAAGCCGCAATAACTGCAGATGTGTATAAGCGATGAAGTGCAAGCATCCTTGCCAAAGATTCCTGCATCACAAAACTCATTGTCCTGGAAATGCCATAAGTTTCAGTAGTCTCATCAGGAAGTTTTATCAGCTCTCGGAGATAATTGTTTAAGAACACAACTTGCTATTTAATTGGATATATGATTTTTGTAGAGCACCCTCATGCAGAGCACCCTCATGTTGGTCGCTGATTGCATTATTACGGCGACAACTTCCCTCTGTCTGCCACCAACCACCTGGCAGGAGATCATAGCATTGTGGGTGAGCAAGGTGTCACCGTCGCTAAGGCCCAGCTGTCGGGTATGAATGTAACCACCGATTATGTAGCCGAGCAGGCCATTCACTCCATCATCAACTCGACGCCCATAGATTATCCCACCGTGGCAGTCATGAATGTCACCATTGGAGAGGTAGCTACTTACAGCTGAGTATCTGGTTGGACTTATCTAGCATGTTGAGAATTTATAGAATCACATCGAGGTAATGAAGCATTTTCGGACTATTTGTAGGTAACGTTAGTGCAGTGGCTGTAGTGGCGAAGCATAACCATCCACGTGGCATGATTCTATTCGCTCCATGAGCGAGGAATGTAGATGACGTAAAGGTTATGCACCTCCATGGTGAAACTCCTATGGCGTAATTAAGGCTAAGTACGTCATTATTAAAGTTAATCACATCCATTGTTTTTATGGAGCGTATAGCGGAAGCTTCCTACAGTGGATAACACAGGTTGTAGAATATTTTGTTACTTTTGGATGTATTTTATATAGAAACTTTTGTTACTGTGCAAGTATTCTATTTATGGCATATTTTTTTATAAAAAAGGTAGATAAGGTTGGTCATTGTTCATTTGAATTATCTTTTAGTTGTTATCGTTTAGTTATGGAATCTTTTGTTATGGAAAAGGTACATAAGGTTGGTCGTTGTGTATTTGAAGTATCAAAAGTGTATTATGAATTAATAACAACATTGTTTTGGAGGTGGGCACTTCACCTATACAAATCCCACCATATAGATATCCCAAAAAGTTCAGAGAGGATATTGAAAAGGATATTCAAGAACTCTTGGAATTGGGACTCATTAGACCAAGTTCTAGTCCCTATGCTTCTTCAATTGTTTTGGTGAAGAAAAAAGATGGGACCTTGAGAATGTGCATTGATTTTAGAGCTCTAAACAAGAAGACAATTAAGAAAATTTATCCCATCCCAAGAATAGATGAGCTCATGGATGAGCTACATGGAGCAAAATTCTTCTCAAAAATTGATCTTAGATCTGAATTCAAATGAAGGAGGAGGATGTGCAGAAAACAGATTTCAGATGTCATTATGGCCATTTTGAGTTTCTTATCTTTCCCTTTGGTTTGACCAATGCTCCAACCACATTTAAATAATGCATGAATCAAATATTTTGCAAACAGCTCCGTAAGTTTGTTTTTGGTTTTTTGTGATGACATTTTGATTTACAACAAAACATGGGAGGAACACTTGCACCATCTAGAAGTTGTCTTGTAAATTTTGGATGAACAATCTTTGTTTGCTAAGTTGTCCTAGTGTGAATTTGGGTTGAAAGAATTTTTATATATTGGGAACATCATTGGGAAAGATGGAGTGAAGGTGCACTTGGAAAAAATAAGAGCTATTCTTGAATGGCCATCACCCAAAAACATCACAACATTGAGAGCCTCATTGGAATATGCACTTACTATAGAAAGTTTGTGAAAGGGTTCTCCAAATTGACTACTCCACTTACTGATTTGACCGAGAAGGATGCTTTCAAGTGGGATGAATAGGCTGAAAAGGATTTCCAAAAAAAATTAAAGAGGTAATGAGTAGTTGTCCAATACTTGCATTACCTGATTTTTCTAAACAAGATGCATCAGAAGAAGGGATAAGGGCAGTCCTAAAGCAAAATCAACACCCCATATCTTTTGAGAGTAGAAAGTTGCAGCCACATGAGAATATGTACTTCATTTATGACAAAGAAATGTTAGCCATCATGCATGCCTTGGCCAAGTTTAGACAATACTTGTTGGGAAATAAGTTTGTGGTCAAAACTGATCATAACAGTTTGAAGCATTTTCTCACACAAAAGGACCTCAATGAAAGGAAACAAAAGTGGGTAAGCAAAGTCCAAGATTTTTATTTTGACATTGAATATGTTAAGGGGAAGAATAATATTGTAGTAGATGCATTATCTAGAAGACCATCATTTTCTCTTATGGACATTTCGAAGATTGGAAAAATATGCTAATAGTTGAATATGCCAAAGATAGTTTTCCTTGTGATGTGTTAGATGGGGGCAAAGGTGATGATAGGTACAAGGTTTTGGATGGTTTTTGGATGGTTTAATATAATACAAGGATAGAATATACTTTGTTCATGGTTTGAATATCAAGCAAAATATTTTGAAGGAAGCTCATGATTCTCCTTTAGCAGGCCATCCTGGTTTTTTCAAAACATATAGGAAACTAAGGGAAAGGTTCTTTTGGAAAGGGCTGAAAGAAGATGTTCTAAACTATGTGAATGAATGCAAGTTATGTCATCAAAACAAATCTAAACACACACATCCTACTGGTCTATTGCAACCATTTCCCATTCCACAACAAAAATGAGAAAGTATCTCCATGGATTTCATCACAAGTTTTCCCAAGGATTTGGGTAAGGATTGAATTTATGTTGTGGTGGATAGACTCACCAAATTTTCTCATTTCTTTGATGTTACATCATATTTTACTATTGCACAAGTGGCTAATGTATTCCTTAGAGAAATTTTCAGATTACTTGGACTTCCCAAGAACATTGTGAGTGACAGAGATAGCATATTTATGAGTTCATTTTGGAAAGAACTTTTCAAGTTGGTTGGAACTCAATTGACTCCAAGCACAAGCTATCATCCTCAAACTGATGGCCAAACAGAAAGAGTGAATCAATGGTTGGAGGGGTACTTGAAGAACTATGTTGGTGAGCAGCAGAAAACATGGGTGAAATGGCTACACTTGGGTGAGTTTTGCTACAACACTACTTTCCATATGTCCATTGGCATGTCTCCTTTTAAAGCACTTTATGGTTATGAAGCAATAAAATTTGTTGAGAACATATTTGGTGAGAGTAGAGCCCCAAAAGCTAAGGATTGGGTGGAGGAAAGTCAAGAGATTTTGAAAATTCTAAAATACAATTTGCGGGTTTCCCAAAATCAACAGAAACAGTATGTGGATCAACATAGGGTGGAAATAACTTTTCAAGTGAATGATTTGGTCTATTTGAGGCTACAACCATATAAAAAAACATCCTTGAAAGTGAAAGGATCAGAAAATCTCAAACCAAGATATTATGGCCCATATAAGGTAGTTTGAAAAGTTGGGGAGGTGGCTTATGAGTTGGAACTTCTGGAAGGGAGCAAAATCCACAATGTATTTCATGTTTCATGCCTTAAGAAGGCTATTGGTCATAAAATATCTATTTCAGAAACCCTCCCTCCATTAGATGATGAAGGACAACTCATACTTATTCTAGAAAAAAATTTGAAGACAAGAGAATGGAAATTGAGGAGCATAACCATAAGGGAGTATTTGGTACAATGGAAATATTTGCCAAGTGAGGATGCCACATGGGAGGAGGAGAAAATTTTGCAACATCCTAATTTAGAATTGCTTGAAGGAAAGCAATGTTGGGTGGGGAGGACTGTAATGTCCCCATTCAAATAAATCTCAAGAATAGAAAATTCCACCGATCTATTAGTTTCCTAGGTTCGGGTGGAAACATTAGATTTGGAATAAGGACATTAATAAACCCCAAATTGAAATTATCTTGAAAAAATATATTAAAGGGGGAATAAATAAATATTTAATATAGGAAAATAAGGCGGAACTTGGTCATGAGGGCACATTGGAGGTGTGGGGCCCACTTAAGGAAGATTCCCCATGCCACATGGCATTCCACTCTCCCTCATTCGAATCCAAGGTGGAGTCCAATGTTCTTGGGGGAGTTGGAAGGGAATAATACTTGGAATGACTCAATGAGTTCTAAATGTAGAGGAAGAATAACTCCCATGGAAGAGGAATAAGTATTTTGGAGCTAGTGGGACACTTGGGCTAGATTCCCTAGCTTCTATGACAACAATGATGGAGATGCTATGACACTTATGACAAAAATCAGAACTGATTGATGACATATGACATATATGACATGTCAGGGATAAAATTAGCCTCCAAGAAGGCACACAAGGGAGTTAGGGCAGCTAAAGAGTCACTCATTCGAATTGAGTGAAGGAGGAGACTAGGAATGGAGGTACAAGTGGCACACATTGGAATCTCTTCCTAATTCGAGTTGGCATGAAGCTCATGGGTGGAATTTGAGTTAAGGAATCCTTTGGAAGTTTATAAAAGTCATGAACAAAGAATGAGACCAGATTTTGATCATTTCTCATTTTTCATATTGGAGAGCATAGCTTGTCCATGGTTGTGGAGTGTTTACTCTACTTGCCTTAGTACCAATTTCGAGGGTGAAAGATTCCCATCCTAATTGGAAATTGGAGAGGCAATTCTGAAATTTAATTTGGAGGTACAATGGAGTCATTTGTTGCAGGATGAAGCTATAGGGCTGCTCATGACATTCTCATCCTCAACTTACTTCCACACCTTTCTCACCTTTCTCTTCATATTTTGGATCTTGGAGGAAGGGCGCACTTGGTGAGATGTTGTTCTCTTCGAGGGAGATCTTGTGGCCCCATTTATTTGTAATCTGATGTATTTACTCTGTATTTTCTGCTTAAAATATCCTCAGGTCAAAATACAAATTGAAACTATGTCAAAATACCAAACAATGTGTAAATCACGGGGGCTTCACTACAAGGCAATATAATACCACGTTCATTCATATTGGGGTATTAAATAATCATGAAAACCAAAAAATTATATTGCTTATATATTAAGGGGAAAAGGGTTTTTTTTTATTTAATGTAACAATATAAAAATACTTTGGAGTCTTTTTTATATGGGCGGGCTGACAAATATCCACCAAATGGAGATGGTGGGATCACGGCCAGATGAGAAATCAGGTTGAGGAAAGGATCGGGCTTACCAGTACGTATGGAAATAGCATCTTGAGGCATGCTTGAGGCCAGGGGTTTCATGGTGAAGAGGGTTTCCAGTCAATCATAGTCGAGAGATAGTGGTCATTGACAGCCAATTGTTACCAATAGCACTCAGCTAGTTGTTACCAATAGCCTTGGGAGGCTCTAAGCCTATAGGGCCTGTTATAGGCCCTCGATAGGCCTTGGGGACTTGATGTCAACTACCCAAATTTCTGGAAATTATTATTTTATTTGCAAAAATACTTTATGTTAATTTAAATTACAAAGTTTTGTAGTTATGATTAGTTTTGATCATGGATGAATGTAATTACTGAATATTATTATTTAAATAAATTAATTACGAGACAAACACCCAAGAGGACTGTTGAATGCGTGTTCACTGACCCACTAGGAGGAATGGAAGCTGTTGGAAGGTATGGGACACATGGCAACAGTTGCATCACACCACTAACTATTGGTTATGGGACACCTACCCCTAAAAATAGGGCATTATCCCCCAGGTGGAGGGAGTGAGAAGGAAGCTCATTTAATGACCCAGTAACATCAAAAAAGGCCTAGGAAGCATATAAAGGCAAATTCGAATTGGGCAGGCAGCTCTTAATCAATATTTCTGCAGAATATTTTTCCCCTTGTGAATCAAGTGATTTCAAGAGAGATTCGAATAGGGAGGTTAGTGGTGACTGTAATCTTGAGTCTGCATTATTGCTGAGAGGAACCAGAAATAATGGTGCAAGTCTATTGGATTGCTATCTATTGAAGATTCAGAAGTGAATTGCTACAGCAAGAAGAATTCCTCATTCCTGAGTTTCTTCCTCCTAGAGGATCAGTGAAGAGGCTCGAGGGTCCTAAGACAGTACTTGACTGTTTTCAGGAATTGGTTGGGTGGAACAGTCTTCTTGGGTTGTTTGTTTCCCTACAAATTTCTCAGGTTCTATAGAATTTCTAACTTATTTCTCAGTAAATAATTCTGTTCTGTTTAACTAGTATTTTCTGTTTTCCTGTTTTTGAAAAATATTCAAATCCTAGAAATTGTTTTAAGTCTGAATGTTTAAGTTTAATGTTGAAGTTGAATTGATAAACCAATACCTCTATTTTTCCACATGTTGTTTTGAAGCACCGTACTCTAGTAGAGATACGCAAATTAAAAATAGATTAGAGGATAGGCAAATGCCATTGATTCGAATAGATAGAACAGTGATCGAATTTTGTTTTACTATTCTGCCCTATATTTTCCAGTAGATAAATTTACTGTATTTAATGGTTCTAAACTTCAGTATTGTTTCATAAAATATAAGTATTGTTTCTCTCATCTATATATATATATATATTATAGTTTGTTCATTGTATTAGTTTGTGTAGTATTCGAATGAAAATAGACAAACAATGTTTATATCTTAGAATCAAATTAAAACAGTATTATCATCAATAATTACATGCTGTAAACAAAAGTATTTTACAGTCATTCTATAATTCCCAGATCTCACATTACACATATACACACTGTTTTTCATTTCTTACAATATATTCATTTTCTATAAACCTTATAGCTCAATCAGATGATGAAAATAGTATAAACATTTTACTGCTATCATTTTATCCAATAGATTTCAAACTGTAAATAGGAGAAACGTATAATCGTTTATGTTTCACACTTATCATTGTATTTTTCCAATCCAGCGATGTAATACGACTATTTTCACTAATTGGTTATAGTAATAAGAACATAACATTGTAACACTATACCACAGCTATAATCACACTATTTAGATCTCTGTTCATTTTACATAGTACTATACAAACGTATATTATATCCTTGTTGCTCTACAGTAAAACCCTATTACTCTTAAGGGTTGTTATGGAAATACTTTTATGTTATATCATTCATTTCTTTTTTTCACCAAACACGAATCAGGGGTGACCTGTTCGTTTCCTTACAACTAGCTGAAAACATTCCCAATAGCTTTTATTACAAAGCAAACATTTAAAAACAAGTTTCACAAACCCTAATATGAGTCAAAATTCATGATCTCATTATTCAGCATTAACACAGACCTGATTTTTAAATCAAGATCTTCAGTTGTCAGTAGTATAGTTTTCATACAAAACAATGAAAATTTCCAGTTGGGGCTTAGCCGTTATTTTCTTCGTACAATAAAAAACGAAACCTATTCTTTTGATGTTCGAACTCTATAGTTTCGAAATCTTGAAATAAGTGTAGCGATTATTACTTCAAATAGAAATCAAATAGTACTGGATTGTAAAAAACAGTTAAACCTTTCAAGAAACTAAGTTTATTTTACAGGCTAAACGAGCCTCGGCTCCTTTACACTTCCACAATAACACATAACAACAAGTGGAAAGTTAAACGTTTCACCATTATAGTTTCCATATTCTAGAAAAGGATTCGATAATTCCCAACAACGAAAACTTTACATTATGCTCAAAACGAAAATCGAAACAGGGTTTCATTCCCTTCATCAATGTTTTCGAAAACCTGAGTTTGACTTTGGAATAAAATCAAGCATCAAACAAACATAGACGATAGAGATGAAGGTCTCTCATCATCGAAGTTTTAGCACCAACACAGAAATCTTCTCAAAGGATCATTTGATAAACGACGTCATGGCAAGACCAACTTCTCTCTGTAGAATCAACCACATCATCAAAAGGAGCACCTACGAGGGTTTTTGGAGGACCTGGGGGCTTACCAGGAGTGGAAGCAAAATGTTCCTTTCCAAAACCCTTGTCCGAGGTGGTGATTGAACCCTGCAACTGACAAAATTCGAGCTTAGACTCTGAACTATAACTTTATTTTATTTCAAAATTGAAAACTAAAAAACTTAAAAACATCATTGTCGATACGTTTTCTAAGGAAAAACTTAGCCTTTCAGTTGATGGCCAAACTCCTTACAATCACCAGAAGTTAACGAAGTCCCTTCTATAAATGAAAACAGAGGTCTTCTACCACTCTACAGTTTGACAAAACTCATAAACTTCTTTGTATCATAAACTCAACACCAGAGAGTAGGCTTCCTTTATACAACGCCATTATAAATTTTAGAACCAGCAACTCAAATCATGTCTAGAAGATTCGAGGACGAGACCTCCTGTTGCTTGTAAACCCTCGAGAGTTTTTGGCAGCCTGTTGGGCATGTAAACCGTAACAATAGAAGTTTAAACAACTATCAAAACCTCTTAAACCAAAACGACGATTAAAGTTAGGGTTTTCCATCTAACAGTTCAAATTCATAGCAATCAATGATCAGGGTAATGCCAACGAAGGGTATGGGGATATACAATCCCTGCATTTATTATTCCATCATTTGAAAACCAGCATGGCATTGCCAATTTGGCACCCAAACGATCAGACAACAGCCAGCTTGGAAGAGTGCATCACACAGAGGTTGATTCGACTATTATTACATCAACTTTTCATTTACGTGGACTTGCATTGATTCCCCGTATGCTGAGTTGTGAACCCAAGTATTAATACAGGATCGAAACGTAATCTTCACCATAGCTCGAGACCTTGTCATATTAATGACTACCAACTCGAATCCTGCCAAACATTAAATTCATGTCAGTATATAAAATCACGACACAGTTTCCAATTGATAGCATTATCATTTTAATACATAGTAGTTATGAATTATAATTATGATCGAAAACTCGTTATATAATTTGCATGGTTATGTGATATAGTTCAAGTTTATAAATATCGATTTATAAAGTTAGTAGTTTAAAACTCTAGAATCATAATTAGGGTTTTAGGATTAAGTATAATCCATGTATCAAGCATAGATACCATATCACCTTGGTTTAGTGAAGTTTCATTGTATTTTAAATAATTCTGATCTATGGCTAGAACTCTATTTGATTTTTAAGGTTAGTACAATAACCTTGGTCTCATTTATTTTTCATCGTTTTATAATAAACAAAGATTTAATAAATATAGGAGTTTAATTCCTAGAATTGCAATAAGACCATCGAGTTGTAACAAGCACAAAAACCATGCTTTGGTCTTGAATATCATACCATGAATTCTTTCACGATGCATTTAACATTACAAACATGATGCTAGTTTTCACAAGTACTTAATATCTTATGACGACAAAGCCAGCCATGATAATAATGAGATTTACAGTGATAAGACTAGCAGTAGTAGGACGTACTTAGACAACTCATTTTTAAACAGTATAGAGTTATAAGATATACGTTTGGAAAGCAAGAATTATAGCTTTGAACTTCATACCTGTACACTTTTGTTGAGTCGCAACAGAAATTATAACATTTAATTTAATTATGACGTTGAAACTGAATTATACACAAAATTCGGTCTTACTTGTCGTCTGCACATAGGACATTCATTATGCTTTAGCATTGCAGCTAAGTAAGCCCCAGGGTACCTCATAGGACACCCTTATGCAGCAAAGATAAACTATCAGTATTTTTACAAGAAGAAAATTATCGCATCATATCTCTGATCGTCTTGTGCATTTGTTATCATAATCATGTCTACTAATTGTTTGTTTAAACTATCATTAACATTTTGCTGGTAAAACAGAAATTAAAAGCATGTATAGTACCAATTACTTTACAAGTAATGTTGTCGCAATCTCAATTATTATTTCCGCAGTTGTTATTATCTGAATTAATGCTATTATCAAAAATTTTAAATTTTTATGAAATTTTGAGATGTTACAATTGAATACCCAACCATTCGTGCCTATTACAGGCCTTGGGAGGTTTAGTCAGCCTCCTAGAGCTTGTTACAGGCCCTGGGGGCTTGGATACCTAGCCCACAATAGGCTTAGTCAGCGATTGGGGAACTACAACATGCAATCTAAATGTTGTACTATGTGCATTGGCTCTAGTGACATACAAGAAGTGATCTCCTATCTCTTCATTAGACCATTAGATGTTGCAAATCATAATTATATGTGGTTGAGTAATTGCATTGTGGGTGAAGTAATGTGCATCCACAATATACATCGAAAGAATCAAGGTGCATTGTAGAATGCATGTGGGGTCATAAGAAGGGTATCATATCAATATACTAGGTAGAAATATAAAGGGGTATAAAAAATGTTAATGAAAAAATTGATACATACAATATCTAGTGAAAATAGGGTTTTTTTTAAATTGGGAAGGCATATTGGGAGGGGGTTGAAAAAAATGATTTTGGAAGGTATTTTCAAATATTTAGTGAAATTAGGGGTATTGTTTCATATGCCACGAATGAACGTGTTATGATAGCGGTTTATTGAGTGAAGCCCCCATGGTGTAAATGGTGCCATTTTCTTGATATCTTGTTATGAAAGCTTGAAGTTGCTTTATTTCGACTTGTATCAGCTCATATATGTTATTTTTATGATGTATGGAGAGTCATTAATGTCTTGAATAAGTTTCATATACGTTTAATAAGACTTTGGAACATAAATCATGAATTTAATGGCAAATGGTGAAGTTTCCTATCATTTCCCCCTATGTGAAGACATGTCCACAAACCTTTGATTTATGAGAGTTGCAGAAGCCTATAGAAACTGATTGATGATGCATTTGGGAGCCGATTGAATTAATTTAACAGTACTATGTCTCTGTTCTGAAATTTTGGAAGGTCGTACAACATTTGGAAATCCATCTTTGTCCCCAAAATTTGAAAGAATACCCTGTAACCACACACACTGAGTTGCAACATTCATTGCTCCGTTGTATTCAACCTCTGCCTAAGAGAGTGAAATTGAACTTTGTTTCTTACTTGAACATAAAATAGGTCCTCCTCCAAGCATGAAAACAAATCCGGAAGTGATCTTCCGATCTAGGATATCACCAGCCCAATCTGAGTCTGTAAAGCCAAGAAGATCTAGGCTAGAATTTGCAACATAGTGAATCTCATCAGACTTGGTGCATTGCAAATAATGTAAGATTGTTTTTGCAGCCCTCCAATGAAGCTCATGTGGATTCTCCATGTATATTGAAGCATCACTCACAGCATAATCAATCTCAAGTCGAGTATGAGTCAAGTACAACAAGCTGCCAACTAGTTTCCTATACAAGGTGTTGTCCACCAACGGTGTAGAATCTGCTTCTTCAAGTCTTACTCCTGAAAGGAAGGGAGTCTTTGTAGGATTTGATTTAGACATATTGAAATTATTTAGAATTTATGAAGCATATTTTTACTAATATACCTTAATTCCATACTTGGATTGTGAAATCTCAAGTCCCAAAAATTACTTAAGTATTCCCAAGCCAGTCATGGAAAAATATTGATGCAAGGAGGTATTCAATAAAGCTATTTGATCAAGAGAGATACCTGTGATTAGTAGGTCATCAAAATATAACACAATAATAAATATGGAATCATCAATCAACTTCATGTACACATTCGAATCAGACTTGCATCTACTAAAAAATTGTGACAAGAGGAAGTTGTCCATCTTGGCATACCAAGCTCTAGGAGCTTACTTAAACCCATACAAGGACTTCTTCAAACTGCACAAAAGGTTAGGATATGATGTATACCATTATGAATGATACATATAAATCTCATCCTCAATATACTCATGGAGTAAATCACTCTTGTCATCCATGTGATGCACTTCCCACTGCTTGGATGTAGAAATTGCGAGAACTAGTCTTATTGAATCCTTATTTGCAACTGGTGCAAAGGTCTCATTGTAGTCAAGGCCATGAACTTGGGAGAATCACTTTGACACAATACTTTCCTTATATTTCATAGCTACACCATCAGCTTCAAATTTTATCTTGAAGATCCACTTACACCTTACCAATTTTCTTCCCGGAGGAAGCTTGACTAGCTCCCAAGTTTCATTCTTTTGCAGTGAATGGAACTCTTCATCCATGGATTGCTGCCATATTGGGTCATGTGAGTCTTATTAACATGTCTGAGGGTCTAAATCAACCATCAAAAAACACCTCTTAGGTAGGTAAGGATCATTCACTGAAACAACACTCTCAAATTGTGATATAGTCCTCCTAGGATCTTGAGGATTCCCCACAAGTTCACCAGTTGCTTGAAGAGTCTTAGCAACCCAATTAGGCCTTATAGGTGAAATTGGATCTGCAATAAGATGGTATTCATCATCAGATATATCAGAATCATAATTATCATGAGAAAATGCACTTACTCTCACAGGTTGTGGTGCAAAAGGTTCTCCAACTTCAACAAATTGCAAGGGCTCTTCTTCAAATTGAACACTCCTTTCAATGAAATATTTTTGAGTGGTCATGTTAAGAAACTTATATGCCTTGGATTCTTCTGAATAGACAACAAAGAGACATGGTTTTCTTTGGGACTGCATGGCCCTCCTCTTCTCAAGTGGAATTCTAGCCTAAGCCTTGGAGCCAAAAATCCTGAAATGAGAGACATCAGGTTTGTGCCTAGTCCAAGCTTCAAAATGAGTGATTACTTTCAATGATTTATGAGGCACTATGTTCTATATTTAGGCTGAATAGTTGGTAGACTCATCCCAAATTCTTGGAGACAAATACTTGGCCTCAAGCATACATGTAGCCATCTCTTTGAGATATCTATTCTTCCTCTCAGCAACACCATTTTGCTTAGGTGTGTAGGGAATAGTGTGTTGCATCTGAATGCCAGCAGAAGCACAAAATTGTTGAAAATAATATTTGATGTATTCCCCACCATTATCAGATCTAAGGACCTTGATATATCTACCAGAATGGTTCTCAAATGCGGCTTTGAAAATCTTGAACAAGTTCAACACTTCAGAGTTTAACTTGAGGAAGAAGATCCAACAATATCTAGAAAAGTCATCTATGAAGGTTAGGATTTAGTTTGCATTGTTCAAAGACTCATGGGGGAATGGATCTAATATGTCACTGTGAATAAGCTCAAGGGGTGTTGAGTTTTTCTCACTTTTGGAGCTTTCAAACTTGTGCTCGGGGTGTTTTCCTAGGATACAACTTTGACTGACTCCTTTAGAAAAATTGATATTGGGAAGCCTTATGACCATATCCTTCTCATGAAGTTGAGATAGATAATTGTATTTGAGATGAAGAAATATATCATGACACAACTTGCTTGACTCATTGGAATGAGCAAGTAGATCAGAAGGTGATGAGAAAGGAACAAAGTTAGAAAACCTATAGACTTTTGATCTATGGTCAAAAGTACCTAAGGCAACAATTCGGCCTATGGAAATCTCAGAGATTTCAACATCATTAGGTGTAAAAAAAACATTTTTGATAGATCCGGTGTGAGTCATCTAGTAGACTGACATAAGGTTTGTAGCAAGACCTGGGACATGCAACACATTAGTGAAGGAACCATGCTCAAGATCAATATTGCCTTTACCTTTGCAAGTAGTTTTAGAATCATCACCCAACACAATAGCTGGACCACCAGAAGAATCAAGAGAGGAGAATGACTCTCTTGTAGACACCATATGCCTTGACGCTATAGAATCTATGATGAAATAGGTATGATTGGATGTGCCTTCCATCAAGGCATGAACTCTCTCCTTGTCTTCATAATTGTATCCTCCTTCCTTCTGTCTTGCTCTCTCAGGAAGAGGGATGTTGGCTTTCTCAAGGAGTTGGGCCATTTGATCAATGGTATTCTTCATGCATGAGCTCTCTGGATGAAAGCCCCTATTGCAGTAGGTGCAATTAGGATCCTCTTTATTCGTTTGAGAATTATTCTTGGAATTTGAGAAGTCTTCTTGAGCTCTATGCTCGTCTTTCTTATGATCAGGTGGTTTCTTGAAATTGGCCTTCTTCTTGATTTTCGAATTCTTTGAATCTCCAGCAGCCAAAAAATGGTCTTTTGATGGATTTTTGAGTGTTCCCATCAATACCATCTTCTCTTTCTCTTTAGTGATAAACTCCATGAATTCTACTAGTGAAGGACTCTTACAATTTCGAACTGCTAGTTTTGTAGCATGAAAGGTTGAAACAAAGACTGAGTAATATGGACCAAGATTGGAGAGGATGGCCAAGATCAATTTCTCATATTTTTTTATCAATTCCACACTCCTTCAATTGAAGAACATGAGATTTAAAATTTGAGAAAAATACTTGTAGGGTCTCGAAATTGCATGGACTCAATGAAACAAGTTCATTCTCCAATTGGTGGCCCTTCAATTCATCAGTCTTGACAAATAAAGTTTGGATCATACCCAAACTTCATTAGGAGTGGTAAGAACATCTAGATGGAAAATAATATCCCTGGATGTGTTGAGACACAAGATACCATAAGCTTCATCTCTTATGTTATGCCACTTTTCTTTCTCAATGATAGCAGTAGGCTCAGTTTCAGTTACCATAGTCACCCTCTGGAGGCCTTTGCTCCTCAACGGGATCTTCATTTGTGCCTTATATTCAAAATAATTGAATGGAGTGAGTATTATTTGATGTGATTGATCCATGGCAATTCTGGAATTAGCTTTTGAGTGGTTTGGATGTGCCCCTGAGATGCTCAGTTGCATCCCCTGGGTGATTGAATCACTAGTACAAAATGAGAGATAAATGACCAAAACAACGACCAAAATCTGCATATAAATAACCACTTTTGAGTTGGTGACCACTGGTAGCAAATTAGCAATCATTTATCACGTGACCAAAAATGTGGTCATATTTAGCTTGGTCATTTATAGCTTATCTCATGGTCATATATTTGGTCATTAATTGTCACAATTAACGACCAAATTTATGACCACATTTTTTGTCACGTGATAAATGACCACTAATTTGCTACCAGCCAACTCAAAAGTGGTCATTTATATGCATATTTTGGTCATTTTTTTGGTCACTTATCTCTCATGTTGTACTGGTGGTTGTTTATATGCAAATTTTGGTCATTCTTTTAGTCATTTATCTCTTTTTAGTGGTTTCATAATATATATAGGGAACGGAGGAATCGAACCACCAACCTCGTGCCTATAAGGCAGGTGCTCTACCATTGAGCTAACACCCTTAAATAGAATTCCTTATGGATTGATACGAGAATAAAATTTCCAACAGTTAACACCGTCTTGCCAAATTTTGGAAAAGGGTCACATACGTAGGTAAGAAACAAAGATTACCCAATAGTCACCAAAAAGGGTCATGTTAATGATAACCTTCTTTTTCCAAAATATCTCAAAAATCAAGAATGCAGTTGTATTGTCAAATTTTTCTCAAAGTGGTACCAAATCAAGAATCACAATTGTATTTTCCTAATCTTGGAAATCTGCATTTGCTCCTATTATCCTTACTTGGCTTTGTTTCAAGAAATCTCTTGTTGTTATGTATGCAACCAACACTGAAACCAATGGGAAAAAAGCATAAAGGGGCACCCCAATATCAAGCTCCACTTGCATTGGAAGTATCATGGGTACCATCGTCATGCCTTCAGGTGTTAGGCCTCTTCCATAGATGATAGGCTGAAATACCATATGAGAAACTTAAAAAACAAGGTTATTTGAGATTATAACATGTGCACTTTCTCTACCATAGATGACAAGTTGAAAGACCTTGTGAATAATTTCACAAGGTTATAAGGATAATTAATAAAAGCTTGGAAAATACAACAGAAATAGGCAGCAAAAGAATTATGAATCTCTTGCAGGTGTAGTCATGCAAAGAATTACAATAGAAAAATATTGTGTTTCACCTACCAATCCATTCAAAATTGGTACAAAATAATTGAAACCTTTATCAAAATGTGATGAAAACAAGTATATTCTACAAACAGAAAATGATATTTCAAGCTTATACTTACAATGGAATATAGTTGGGCTCCATGTTCTACTATTTTTGCTTGATTTGCTTCACAATGGTGTTCTATCCACTCATTCAAATCCTAAACCTAATTAACCCAACTTACCATGAGTCCTTCATAATATAGAGATCCTTTTAATAACCTAGTACTCGGAAGTTATCATTACCAAAAGATGTAAAATGTTGGTTCCTTCAGAATCTAGAGATCGTTTTCAAAATATATAATGTACTAGAATTGCACACATGGATGACAATTCCATGATCATGCATTCCTTTGGCTTAATGTGAACACAAGTCGTTTCTACCATTTCATGTGAATTCCTTTTTTGTTTGTTTTTTGGTAGATCTATTTATAATAAATTTAGCATGATATTCTATGGTGTTCTAATTACAATGATGATGTGCATACTAGAATGTGTGTCTCGATATTTCTATATTCATTCTTAGGAAGCTCTCACTTCCTTTGTGCCATATTTATTCCACCAAACTCACATAGGATTTATGCCCAGCCTTATTCCTTTATGTGACATGCCATTTCGCTGGCGCAAACTACATAGAGAATGAAACCACCCTGTTGGCTACACAGAACATTGTTAACAACATATTATCAAGAGTCACATTTTTAAGTAGATTGCAGAAAGAAAAAATTTAGTTTCAAAGGAACCAGACAGATACGCGAGACTTCTAAAGAATGACTATGCGCTTGCTAATATTGTACAACTAAATTATACATTTTACAATTTGTTAAATGGTAGCCTAAAAGCTCCATGCCAAGCAGGCTTTGTTGAAAATGATAGCTTCCAAAAAATACCATGCCTTACACATGACATGATTATATCAATATCCCCTTCGTAGTCCTGGATTGACCTTTATGTTTCCAACTTTTCTTTTACTAGTAAACAATTATAAGAGAAGTTCATAATTTTCAAGTGGAATAAAAGAAATTTCTTGAACTATTATATCATCCACTTTGAGGGAAGCCATTTAGAGTCTTCAACAGAAATTGAGTTCATGTCCTTGCTTAGGTTCTCAATGGCAACAAAGGAGTGATATCAAATCCAAAGCCATCCATTCCTCCAAGTTCTGCATGACGAACTCTACCAAAAAGCCTGATGTGTTTCAACATTCTGGCTAAAAAGGTATTATGGAAAATAATGGAGCTGTCACAAACAACAACTACATGTTTATAGCAAAGAAACCCTACGCTACCATAATAATAGTTGTCACAAACAACAGTTGCATGTTTATAGCAAAGAAACTAACAAACAAAAGTTTCAATCCTCTAGTTTCTCTGCTGTAACTGAAGTCTGGCATTGAAGTTTTGGTCTGGTATTAAACCTCTAATCAGCTAGTGCTCTCACAAATTTCATAACATAACTTTCTAGAATTGAAGGAAAGGAAGACTCTTTCAAGTGGTGTAAAAAATCAACTGACCTCTCCAACAACATTTTCTTGGCTTTGAAAAAGAGGCACCGAGGAAATTTGCCCGTTTTATTTCTTTACACTAGCCTGTAAGAATAGAATAGCATTGAAATATTTAGGATGCATATTGCCACTACACAAACATAAAATTAGGAGTAATTTCTCTAGTCATTAAAAAGGAAAACAGACAAATTCCCATTGCTCATCATAATCAAATTAGGATAACAAAATTCAATTTCCAAACCTATGCAAGATGCAAAAAATGAGCATCCTAGTGGTTACTGTGGCCTCTCTATATAAAATAACAAATAAAGAACATTTGGACTCTTGGAGTACTGTCCCAATTTTACAGGTTTCATTAGAGAGAACTAAATGCTTATGAAATACTATTTGTTAATGCATTCAAGAAATATAAAATCCTAGCATCCTTGTCTCCTTTTTCAATAATTGATGAAGGTTATCCAATGTCCTATTCATAACTTGCTTCACTCCAGAGTCTAGTTTAATGAATAACACTCAGGAAGTAAGGTCCAATTTCACAATAATGAAGTGGGATAGATTCAAGGAATGAATCCCCTATGTGCAAAATATTGGTTTCCTTAACCTGAAGTGGTTAAAGGCTATATTTCTTCAAGGAATGATTGACCATAAAAAGCACTTGTATAGCCCAGAATGCGATTATCATCTGATAGCAACAAATTAATAAATTGCTTGCTAGATTATTTATAGGCAAAAAGAACCGGGAAAATAGATGGTGAGTACATGGCATTAAGATTGCCAGTCATATGGAACAAGAAATTATGTTACCTTCACAAGTTCACTGAAACATTTTTCACTTAATACATGTCTATGTTTTCAGTAAAGAAAGGATGCAAGTGTATTTTAAATGCAAAAAATATCATGGATACTAGTTTTGGAAGAAATGTGATTTTGTCAGCAAAGAATATTCTAAAGGGGAAGTGATACTGCAGTAGAAGCAAATATTGCTTTGCCAATATTTGCTTAGAGTAGTTTCAATTAGATGTACCATCCCATAACCATGCATTTGACTTGCATATGGACCAATGTATTTCTCATCATTGACATTAAAAACACTATCAATACATCTATCCTGCACATAGTAATACAGTGTATTTGGTTTGATCTCTGTTATCACCCATAAATTTCACCTGCAAAACTAAGAAGGATTCCACCTAACAACTGGGTAGAGAGCCAATGTCAACTTGCTCGAAACCTGGTTCACTTTGGTTTGGTGCTTTTCCAACCACAGAGGGGCTTCCCTAAATGATTCAAAGTATTGAGTGAATGAGTTCTAGGGGTAAGTAATGACCGATAAGGGACTAAGTAAGCTGCTGTCCTAAAAACTCAGATGCAGAATATGTGAGCAACAAGGAGATATGCCTAGAAAAGGGACCTAGATGCAAAAACCACTAAGTACATTCCTAAGGGAACAATATGTGCAAGTCCTTTGTTTCTCAGCGCAAGTTGCTCTACATATGTGCAACAATGTAAGTACTACTCTAATACAACCAAAGGATTGAGGCTTCGTCCAGAATTGTGAAGCATTAAGAATCCATGCAAAACCAATTGACATTCTCAAAATAATAATTTTCTGGAATTGAAAAAATGTAGCCATGCACAATTAGAAAAATCAAAGTCACAAGGCTATATCTACAAATTAGTAATCCAACAAGTCATGATTTCAATCCTATGCACAGAAGCTCCACCCATAGCGAATCTTTTTCTATGCATTTCCTCTGTAAGTTAAAAAATTATTAGAAGACATGAATAAGCATAACAACTCAAATATTCAAACCCCAAGTAATGACAACTATGACCACTTTCAGCAGTTCCATGTTAATCCTGACGTAATATAAAAGAAAGTAGTTTAAGACAACCATACATATTGCTTTAAAAGTTCTAATGTGGACATTGCAGAGTCTTCCATCTTCTGTTGTTGGATAAGTTTTCGAGAATTCACCCTCCATGTATTTTTAATCTCAAGTTTCTCTTTTTCCTATGAAAAAATATATTAGAGAAAATTCATGTGCACAGTGTTTGTAATTTTCCTCGGTTTCAGAATAATCTATAAAGAAACCCATGGTAAGTGGACAAGTGATGACTATTTTTCCTGGAAATTTAATTCATTGCCACAAGTGGAGCATACCCTAGACCATTATGTTATTGTGACAAGCACACTCGAGGACATTACCATGCATTCCTCCAATCGTTGGTGGAATAGCTCTTTCAAAGTTTCAAGTTGATCAAGTTCGAAAACATGATGACCAGCATGTTGGGCCTAGCATTCAAGGAAGTTACACAATTACTAATTAGGTATTCTAACAGTAAGACAAAAATGATAAATACAATCATAATCAACGATAACAGGAAGAGATCCCTTCAATAGTGATTCAATAATGCAGTTACCAACCATGACGTCTAACATCCGTCTCATCCATGGGGGATCCGCACTGCAGACTTCCACAGCCTTAATGGCACATTCAAGTATTTCTGCAGAAGCATATTGGTATTACTCAAAACATCCCTTGCATTAGTTGGTAATTCTACATGCTTTCCCTCGTTTTTCTTGGCGTCTCTTGACTTGTTATCTATAGTTATAGCAGAAATAAAAATTCATTGGACTTGGTGCCAGAAATAAAAAAACATGTCTACATAAAAAACTCACTTGCAACATTAAGACTGCAACCCCTTTGCTAACTAGTATTTATAATATCTGGCACTGAATATAGCATCATACATTAAGGGATAATAGAAAAATGACAAGAAAAATCTTGCTCGTGCTTCTATGAAGGGATGCATAACAAAAAAACTCGCCACTTGAACACACTTGCCTTGACTCCTGAAAAGTCTTATCAAGTATCTTGATGAGTCTGTAGCAAACACGTGAAAAGAGTAAAGCCATTTCTGAGATGAACATACAAGAAGAAATTGTCATACAAAAAAGATTGAGAGCCTACAGAAATTAGACTCCAGAAGGATGAAGAACAAGAATTGCTCAATCCAGTAAAGTACCTACTGGTTCAATGAGATAGTACTTGGAAACCTTTCATCAGATTCCAAGTCATCATATATATTGAGTGACACATGCCTCAAATTCAAAGTAACATGGCTGGGCAGTGGCCGACAAACGCTGTAAGAGCATATTCAATCATAAAAAGAAGCCAGATGTCATTTAAGTAGCATGCAAGATGAGAACTACTTTAATGTACATAGTAGTAAAAGATCCAAAAGAGAGATAAGGTGATTTCAACATAGGGAAATTTTTTTTGCAACTCCAAGTGAGGATAGAGGGAAATCAAGTTCATATTTAAAGGATAGTGCTTATAGGAATGACATACTGTTCATTTCATTAAAATTTACATCTAATTTGGAGGATAAACATGAGAGAATACCCCACATTGCACCTATTTATAAAATATAACTCATTTTGAAGCTATTTACCAGGGTATTACCCCAACTTAGGTTAATCACTGAAGGATGTAAGTTACTCCAGGAATAGTGCTCTGTCTATGTTGCAGGAAATAAACTCTAATTAAAGCTAGTGTTTCAGATTCACAAGAGAAGACTCCTATGGAGGAAGGGTAAACCATACTACTAAAGGAATGACTCCCATTACTAGCACTACAATCATGATCTCATGATTTCCTGGTTTATTGGCGTTTGACAAAATTATGAAAGAAATTCTTTGACAACCTAAGGAATTTATGAATAGGCCACCTTAGGGCACCATCAGAAGTAACCTAGATAGAGTGGACATGGGTAATATAGCTGAATGAATGCAGAAGTGTCCATATTATAGCATACAAAATTATAGCATACATTTTTATGAAGATCAACAAACTAACCTTTTGATGATAAAACACTAGAAGGATGCAAGATACTAGCCTAAGATGATGTCCAAGTACACACACTTCAAAAAAACACTAAAGATTCCCCTTACTTCTACATATAAAGTTAAAAAGCAGCAAACACTCCTTTTATGACATCAAACCAGTGAAAAATGACTCTAATAACTTCCTATTTCTGCATAAAATAATGAAGATCAGCAAACTAACCTCGCTGATTCGCTGATTTTGATGATGAAACACTATAAACATGCAAGATACTCACCTAAGATGATGCCTAAGTACACATACATTGAAAAAAAACTATAGATTCCCCTTACTTCTACGTGAAGAGTAAAAAAATATCAAGCAAAACTTGTTTTATGAACTCAGTGAAAAATGACTATAATAAGTTAATAACCTCCTATTTCTGCATAAAATAATGAAGATCAGCAAGCTAAATTTGCTTATTTTAATGATAAAACACTATAATTATGCAAGATACTAACTTAATATGATGCCTAAGTACACAAAAATAGAAAAACACTATAGAATCCCCTTCTGCATAAAAAGTCAAAAATCAGCAAGCAAAACTTGTTTTTTTACAAAAAACATAAAAGAAAATGCAACCAATGATCCAATGGGACCACTAAACAACTATAGTACCTCTCAAAATTTGTGCAAAAAGAAGAAACGGGGAGAATCTCTTGAGATTGCTTTGTTGCTAGCAAAACTAGAGTTTCTAGAGCTGAATCCACTTCATATGAAACACCAAACCCAGTATGTGTAACCAGCCAACCTAGCACCTACATTAAAGGAAATCAATGATACTGCAAGAATCAATGCAATTACAACAAATTCCGTGTTGAATTTCCATGATTCCTCAACTTTATTGCCTGAACAACATATAAAAAATATATGAAAATTTTCAATATTCAATGAGAAGAATAAATGCAGACGTAGAATATTCTTCAAAGTTACATTAATTCAACTTATACATCTCAATAAGGTTGTTTCATCAAACAAAACGCTTGGAATCTAGCTGAAATAGATTCAGTCAGACTGATGTCAGTGGATTTTAAATTTTGCAGGATCTTCTTTTAATGCAATTAAATTTCGTCCATAGATGAAATCAAATATGCAAGCCCAATGTAAAACAATATGCAATATTCATTCACTCCTATTTCCAAATTCTATATATTCATAGCCACCAATAACTTGGATTTCTCTTCGTGGAGTATCAAAAATAATAACCTGATATAACAAAGAACAAAAATAAAAATAAAATAACTAAACAAAAAAAAAATACCCTACCTTTTAAGAGGTATCTGCAACAGGTCTAGAAAAGAAGTCCATTGGCTGAAGACAACACTTTTCAAGCCTTGAGTTGTTGCAAATGTTGAAGTATCTGCAATAGTATATGTAATGTTTTTTATTATTTATAAATTTAATAAATTTATTTTGTTATGGGCCCCAAACTCAACTATATTTACGCCCATCTCTAGGGGAATGATTACACTATGATCTATTGCACCCAAGATCAGATCACGTTACGCCCAATATTCATTAAACAATTAAAACTCAACAGTGTGACCCTTATTCTTGATTGTACATCCCAACAAATCATATCTAGGTGAGAAAAGTCAATGTACGACCAACCTTTTGGAAGATTTCAACTTGGATAAGAATGGTATGGCCCTCCAATAATACAAATCTGCCGCATAAAATCTAATCCTTGCAAACCATAATTAAAATCTCCCTCTACTTATTCAAAAATGAATAGCAGCAAATCCAAACCCTTTCGGAAAAATATGGGAGAAACAAAAAAAAGAATGAAATTGAAACCTGGAATAAAAATTAACAATAGCAAACCCAAACCCTTGCGGGAAAATATGATAGAAATGAAAAAAGAAAGAAATTGTAAGGGAGATCTTACTGCTAAAGTAGGTCGGGGAAATTCGTCCATTTGTTCAAAAGATAAGGTCATGATATCGAACCCCCCATTGGTAGAATTGAAATATGGTAGGGAAGCAAGAGCTTCCTCTGTAATTCTAGCAGATTATATCTATTGGAGTTTCCTATTGAAAAATGTAGAAGCCCTTTCAATCAGAATCAAAATCCCAAATTAAAGACATTTTTCATGCTTATGTGTTGTTTTTTAGTTTTATAAGCAATTTTTAAAACCCTAACAAACAAATAAGTAAGAAAACATGTTGAAGATAACACGCCATTTGATTCTAAACTAGAAAAGATTGTGAATTCTCATTCTCCAAAATATATGGATATTCAATTATGTTCAGTTCTTGAGAAAAAATGAATCGAAAAAAGATCATTCAAGTTTAAAACCTAACCACCTTTAAGTTTCTATTTTTTTGCAAATTCCTTCTCTAGAATGTGATCGAACATATCTACAATGCTTCCCTCATTGGCCAAATCTAGTGGCATGGATTTTTCAATGAGATAATTGATTTCTCCTTACTCTTTGAAGTTCTAACCATGACAAAACCGTGCAAAAAATTGCCCTCCATGCTTCCCATATTCGCCATCGCACAAGTCTAGGGGTCGAATCCCTTCCCTGTTTCAAAATATTCATAACTCGTGGGCTAAGCCAATTAGTATGGATATCCAAATCTTTTTTTCAGAGAAAAAAAGCATACTAATATGGATAACCAAATCTAAAACTATGGGGATGAGTGGACAATATTTTAATATTATATGTTTTGTTTGTAATATTATAGGTCTTTGTGTGTAATATATTGTACGTTTTGTATGTAATATTATATACATGTTTGGTATGTAATATAAACAGTATATATTGTAAATGATTTTATATTAAATAAAATTATTATTTTATATTATAAAAAATTATTATGTCCTTATTATATGTTTTTAATATATATTTCAATGATTAATATATGGTTATAAAATTATTATGAGATGGTAGAATGGTCAACATACCATGGGGTATAAATGGGATATATCATTAGTGGAATATACTAGTTGTTAAAAAAAAAGGTGAGAAAAAGGAACGGTGGTAAGGAGAAGCATGGACGAGTATTTTTTTCTTTTCAAAATTACAAAACATATCTTAGGAACAAGGAGAACAATGAAAAAAAGATGCATCTGACAAATTAATGGACGACACAAAATCGATATATTTTAATTAACATGACATAAACAGTTTAACTTGTCAAAATTTCAACCAAGTGTCGAGAGGGTAAAACAATGACGGTTTTTTGCAAATGAGATATGACATGACCAGTGTGATGACCTGAACACAATGACATTGATTCCATAGCATGACAATGAAACTAACAAGGAACGACAAACTGCAAACTTGACTCGACCATGACATGACAACGCATGAGATGAAACTTGGAAAGTGTGTCATAGGGGGCATATGGAAGCAAAAATGGTGAAACAAGATATAGACATGACAAACACATTTCCCTGGATATGACAGTAAAGACATAATGACTATGCGACAAAATTTAATAGGTTCGCCTCTAGCATCATGTACTTTTAACACTTCAGAATCATGTCAATGTTGAGAATCAACACCTCCTAAGCTTATATATTTGCATTGCCATAGGTTAAGAAAGATTTAACCACAATATAATTTTTATTTTGAAGCTCATGGCCAATTGATCCATACTTATTAATTAGGCACCCATGCTTGGGAGGTCTATACCGGTTGCTTATGAATTTCATATCATTACAGTTTACAGTATCATTATTTCACTCAAATTGTCATCAAATCCATCCTCATCATCGTGATTCATAAATTATAATGCGATGTTTAGCACTAGCTCGTGTCTCTGAATCAATCTACAATGTTATAATTTACTAAATTTTAACACTGCAGATGGAATCAGAGACCCTAAAGGGTCTCTGAATCCATCTGCAGTGTTAAATTTAGTAAATTGTACAAATTCATTGTAAAAATTGTAATTTTCCATTGTCGGAGTGACACAACTAAAAATGACCAAATAAATGACCAATTGTTAAATGGTAATTTTTAGTTTAGTTATTATCCTGTGACCAAATTCGTCATTTATCTTGGTCATTTTTAGTTTAGTTCTTATCCCGTGACCAAATTGGTCATTTATCTTGGTCATTTTTAGTTATCTCACTTACAATTTCTCAATTTTGGTCATTTATCCCTTGAAAAAACCATGGTGACCAAATTTTTTGGTCACCTAGTCACTTATCTCTCATTTTATACTAGTGAATGCGCCCTCTGGATGACTGGATGCGCCTTTTCTTAGAATGGTTCAATCCCGCATGACAAAAGAAGGAGAATAGAACATCTTGACAACTCTGATACCATGTGAAAATATTGTTCACACCAAGATCTACTGAAGCAATTACAAACTCTCACAAATTGCCTTGCAAAAACTAGTCATAGAACACATAAATCAGTCATGAATATGATGTAAACAGTAAAACTCTATTGAATAAGTATACATCATCAAAACTTAGGCAATTTAATGGCTATCCAAATATATAATTACATCAGATATTTGAATTCCAAATATGCCATTCGAAATCCTCACAAAAGCAGGCTTACTAAAAAGATGAAAAACCCCCTAGGTGTAAAAAGTGCTTTCCAAATCACCTCAAAAGCTCATGAATTGGTAAGAGAGTGGTTGGATGGTGACGTAGGCTAGAAATCATCATGCGTACAAAATTTAGGATGAGAAAACATCATGGAGGATGAGTTGGCCAAAAAACTGCTAAAACAAGTCAACTAGCTTTCACCTTTTCAGTAAAACGCAGTAAAAGTAGGAAAGCGTCCTTCTATTCCAGGAATGGAATAAAATTAGACAGAATCTCAGGAAATCTCAGAAAATATTATCTATTATCTTCATAATTGAACCCAAGTGACTCAGGATGGCTTGTGGTCCACACAATGAATTAATTTGGCCAACTACCTAGTCAAACACCTAGAAATTAATAAAAAATGACTAATAATTTTATCCTAACTATTAAATGGACATGGATGGGTTGAAAATACTCCAACAAGGAATAATTTCCATTGGGTTGTGGTTGGACTGATTTCTCCTGAAAAATTTGTCCTGGAATTGCCACTGGAGATCCTGAACTAGAAGTGATGTGGAATCCACTTGCCATTGGATTGTGGTTGGACCATTGTTATATGGATTTTTTGGTTGAGTGCACTCTTTCTTTTGGCATCATGTTTCTGGCTCAGGGGTGACCATTGCAAAGTGATTTTTTTCTTGCATTGTGTCTACGGCTGGGTGGAATGTGGCACGATCGTTTTTGGTTGAGTATTTTGCAAGATAAGTACTTTATTTCATGTTTATTTGAATTACTTGGCTCTGATCTGATTCTTATATGGTTTCACATGAAATGCATGAGAAAATATATGAGATAATTATGGAATAAATCTTTCATATATTTTAGTTACATTATGCTACTAGTTTTTGGTATTTTGTGAGCAAGTGCTTGAGAAAAATGTTTATTTGTGTAATATCCCAACTTTTTGACTAACTGTGATTATGATGTCATGTCAGGTCACGGCCCCAGTATATGAGATTTATTATGTTTGACATAGCATTTATATGTTTTGATTTATTTCCTTATGAGTGATGTATTGGGTATGGACCCTGATTTGTTGCATTATTGAATATATGCGGGGCAGGAAAGCCGAATGAATAAACTATGTTGTATTTTGAGAAGTGATTACAAAATTATGATATACTGAGATTTTCTCTTTTGTTACATTATACTGTGCAGAGCATGAGTTACGTGGTTGATTAGTTAGTGTGTTGAGCATGGACTTAGGAACACACAAAAGACCTATATACTGGGCCTAAGCCCCGATGTATTTAGAGAATTCTATTTCCTATTGGGCCTAAGCCCCGATGTACGTTGAGTGTTGGGCATGATCCCTAGAGCACTCCAAGATTGAAAGAAATGATTACCAGATCCGAGGACATTTAATTATCCTAGATGTGCCTCACAACCACATTCTAGCTCTAGTGTTGAGCAAAGGCTCTGGAATTGCACTAGTGTAACGCCCATGTGAGAGTGTTGAGTTGAAAGGATCTGAAGAGCATTCGGGGTTACTACTTCTCAAGTGTTGATTCAAAGAGGACTCTGAATAGCACTTGCATGTCTTATCACAACTATTTCGACTTGATTAAATAAATCTTATTATCATCATCTACTGCGGGAACTACCATGTTAAAACGAGGGAATCTGACATGCAAAGGGAGAGACTCGAGGTGCCTTTACCAGCTTACCGAAACCGTCCAAAGAAGTGGACCCTTTCCTTAAAAAGAACTAAAAGAAGCATCTTGTGAAACAAATGCTTAAGACCACCAGTAGGATTATCATTTAGGAGCTTCAATTATATATATATTGGTTAAATATTATATATATATATTCTATTATAAATGTTTACACTTCATATATATATATATATATATATATAGTTATAGTTATAGTTATAGTTATAGTTATGCAAAAGTGGGCTGCCACTTAATAAATATTAATGATTAATATTTAGATGGTATTATAAATTGTATACTATTATTATTATAAAAATATCTAAAAGATTAAATAAACACTTTAATCAAACAGGTTGAGAAGTCCTAGTTCCTAATAAACTAGCAGTTAAAGTAAACAAGTATTATTTTATAAATTAATTGTTTTAAAGAAACCAATAAATTCCAACAGTCCTAATTTCAAGATTTGTCCTACTTAAGGAGGACAGACCCCAAAGATTGGGGGATCCTTTTTCTTTTGGGTATTGTTATTATGCCAAGAAGAACTCTCTGTTGAAGAAAGTGAATTCTACCCATAAATTTGGAGATCTGAACCAGCTACACACCTAGGTCCTCTACTTCTCAATTTGCATGTCAGAACCAGCTCGGGGGATTCATACTGAACTAGGAACGGTTGTAGAATCATGGTTGGGAGGAACGTGGTAGTCCCAAAGTCATCCAATCCAAGATAAATTCTCAGGTCAGCTAAGAGCTCAGGAGGTTTTTCATTAATTATTGGCTGAGTGTGCAGGTCATTATCAGCAGAAACAAGCTGCAGGGATCAGCACGACATTAACAGCTGGAGCAAGCTACAGGGATCAATAGGTATGAGATCTGTACAAGTCCCTCTTACAATTTATACATTGTTTGTTTATGAAAGAAACTTGGAATTCGTAATGTTCCGAATTTTTGTTTTAAGACAAGTTTTCCCAGAATCTAATGACATTCCTAGCAGGACTAGCCAGCTAGTCTTTGCTAGTCATTTTATTTATTATTAGAATATCAGAATCATTGAATTTAATTCGACCAAAAATATTTTGTGTTTATTTTCTCTCCTCTTAACCTTTAGCTGTAAACTTCATTAAGGCATGTTTAAAACATCGAGATCCAGTTTTGTTTTCAAACAAAAAATATTTAGTTCAGACATTTCGAATACCAAAATAAATACCAAATCTGAAATAAGAAAAACGTAGTACCATTCCTTGTATGAATTCTTCTTCTATCTATTTTTTCGTTTTCTTGAAAAGCTACACAATTTACGAATACTACATTCGTTTAAAAAGATAATAGTAGGAAGAACAGAAACCATCACTTCCCTTTATACATTCCTCTTTCCTTTATGTAAACAAGACACACATAATTTTTTTCTGCCATCGTTACTACCATCGATCTAGTTTTCAAGAGCTTAGGGTTTTATTTTCTCACAACATGATACCCTACTCAGACTCAAGTTAAAACCCCACGACTTTAAATTATAATTTCCTTTACAGTTCTTAGAGATACCGGAAAGTCACCCACACAGATGCATAACGAAAATAAAGATCAAGGGTCAAGCCCCACGACTATCTCCCACCCCAAAAACTGGTAGGGATTCCCTACAGGAGGGTCATGGTCACTAACAGCAAGGAAACAGAAGGCTGGGTATAACTTAGATACCCTCATTTAAATCCTATATTCCTTTATGAACAATACAGTGTTTACATAGCAACACACTAACAAATATTTCGATATAGTAGAAAACCCAAATCAAATTTAGCATGCAAATCACAGCTACTCTTCCTAAACTAATGGCGCTAAGACATATTATCATATGAACGATTCCTTGTACAATCAGATTTCCAATTCATCCTAGAAACCCATAATAGTAGCATCATTAAGTTTCGGCTTAAAGCCTTACATTCATACATAGAATTCAAAAAGTACCTTGGTAACCATTGCAACTGTACAGAATCACTTTTCAACGATATAACATTTCAATGATTACAAAACTTCACTAAACCAGGAAACAGTTAAGACTAAATTCTTTTACATCATAGTCTCGGCATTTGATCAGCCAATTAGTTACATTGAAAACCCCATTTTCTACTTAGTACAGCCAGTAGGCGACTACTTAGACCTCCCCAAAGTGGATCAGTAAGCCAATGGATTACGGGAGTCTCATACCAAAATAACCAAGTCAAACGCATACATACAACAACAGGGTTGTAGAAGGTAGGGCACAAATGGATGAGCCAAACTTACCACTTTTATTTAGCCACATCTACTGCCACCTCGAACCTTAGCTGCGCCTATGCCAAGTCTTTCCCTCTGCCATACGATATGGATTAGCTCCACCATGAATTTCCCAGTAGCAAAAGAAGGATATGGAGATAACAATTACAAATGGAAATTTTCCTTACCTATACAGAGCAGGATCGTTTCACACCATATACAGGTTCGATATCTATTGATTACGCTGACCACGAGCAGAGCTCGGGTCAGACCCCAACACAGTAGCCAAACCAACGCAGTGTAGATCCAAAACAAAGAAGTAAGTCGAATGAAGGTGTGATGATCAAAAGCCCAAATCATTCTCTCCCAAACCCTCGTGACAGGTTGTTTCCCACTTTTCCATAAAGTGCATTTAATGGTACACCAACTCACCTTAGTGGAGGTGAAATTCATTGCACAAAGCCAATAGTGAGGTTGTAGGACTAACTTTGGTTTAAAAACTAAAGGGGTCGATTCTTGCACCCACCATAAACAAGCTATAAACAGTCAATCAACATTGGTTATATAACATGAAGTGTTTAAGCTTGAACCTTACCAACGGGGAGTAATTTTATATCGTGCACTCCCAAGTAATAGAATAACCATTTTTCCTTTCATAACTTATCTTTTGCCTTGGTGAGTTATTACCAAAACAATTTAGGCACCAAACTTTAGAGATAATGTGCTCGGATTGATCACACCTGCAAACACCAAGGAAAATAGGATATTAGCAAACGCTAAGTAAGTTTGGCAACCATTACTCTTACCCATACCTACCGGCAATCCTGCTGAGGTACGTAATTACCTTTCCCGTACTATTACAATAACCACCAAGAGGATAACATACGTCAACAAGAAGCTCAAGGTGCAATAGATAATCATAACTAAACTCATTGATTCTTAACACAGTAAAGAGTGTTATGTCATTTACATTATCAACAAATAAGTGCAATCATATCATTTCCACATCGCTTCCGCAACATCTTAAACTTACACATTGATTCGACCTTGTAAACTAGCAGTCTTAGACTAACAAGTGTTTCGCGCAATCATGTATGTTTTAATGATGTTATATTAATGAATGAATCTTGTACTGTAAATTGACGAATATTGCAGGTAGGGAAAAATTTTAAATTTTTTTTTATTTTTGTGACATTACAAGTGGTATCAGAGTGAGTTACAAACACTAAGTGACCTATTGGGCTCACTACCAAACACAGCTGCAGAAACAGGAAAGTGTTAAAATTATTGTATTATGTTTTTACGAAAAGAATTAACTAACACATTGTTTTCCATCAACAGATACTTATATAAATTTCAGGTACAAATAGTAGCATAAAAATGAGTGCAGAACAAGGCAACAGTATACGAGGCAACCTAAATTCCCCACCACGAGAGCAAGAAATCATGGTGGAGCTCAACTCAAATTTGGACAAATCCATGTAGAAGCTACAGGCAGAATTCTAGAGTTTCAGGGATGAAAATATGCAAGAAAGAAGATAACAACGGGCTATAAATGAAGCCTTACTCCAAATCCTAATAGGGGAAAAACCCCCTGAACATCCTACGTTCTCTGTCAATTCCCTTAACACAAAGAAAGCAGCTAGTTACAAAATAGGAGATCAAGCAGAACATAAATCAGAACCATTGGAAGAGGACTATAAGAGCTCTTCCAATGACAATGGGTCTCCACCTCCTTGCAAGAAAAGGAGGAAGAGTGATGACAACTTACAAGGGGAGTTCATAAAGATAAGGGCCCCAACTTATGACGGGGAAGTTAACTCAGGAGAAAAGGTTGAAGAGTGGTTGTTAGGAATGAACAAATACTTTAAGGTTCATAATTACTCCAGTGAGATGCAAGCCCAACTAGCCATATACAACCTAAATGGAAAGGATGCCAGATGGTGGCGGGACCTAAAACACATTAAGGGACAAGAGCTGCGAGACATAAGCTGGGACACTTTCAGCAAAATCTTTCAGGACAAATACATGTCTAAAAGATTCTTCGACAAGAAGATAAAAGAATTTCATGAGCTGAAAATGGGTTCCCTGACTATGGAAGCTTTCATAAATCGGTTCTTAGACTTGTTGCACTATGTGCCTTATATTAAGGACGAGACAGTGAAAATCCAGCAGTTCTTGGGTGGGATACCACCAAACTTTAGAGAGAAAATAGAATTCGACATGCCCAAAAATCTTGACATAACCCTACATAAAGCCAGGCTATGCTATGAGCACGGACAACCAAGAAACGAAAACATCAACAAAAATAGGGACAGATTCAAGACCTTCTCAGACAACCGTAGACTGGGTTTTAAACCCCCACCTTTTCGGAAACATAACAATAGTTTCCCACCCAACAGAGGTTTCAACCGACCTCAAGCTCGACCTAATGCACCCCCACCACCAGCCAACAGGCCACCCTTCAACAAAGGGGCGAAGACAGCCCCACCAACTGTTTCTTGTTGGAAATGCCAGGGACCACATTACTACAAAGACTGCCCCAACAAAACAAATGGGACTTTACACAACATCCAAGCAGAGCCTACAGTGTGAGACATGGTAAAGACACCTAGGATTTATGCCGCCCTTAATGGCCGGCAGGCGGATCATCAAGCCACCATGGTAGAAATTGAGGGTAAGATATCTAACAATATCATTTCATTTTTAATAGACCCTGGTGCTTGCCAAAGCTACATCTCTCCTAGAATAGTAGAGTCTTGCAACTTAAACTGAGAGAGTCACAAAGCACCATGGCTGGTACAATTAGACACCAGTACCAAACGGAAGGTCTCCAAACTAGTTAAGAGTTGTGAGATAGATTTGAACGGATTTTTAACTAAGATAGATTTGAACATATTACCGCTAGGATCTTATGACGTAATAATAGGCATGGATTGGTTGGAGGGACATCATACCTTGTTGGATTTCTTAAATAAGTCGATCCTATGCACCGATAGTCAAGGAAACCAAAGAACCATCCAGGGTATACCTAAGGAAGTATCAGTCCGACAGATATCAGCGTTACAAGCAAAGAAATGCTTAAGAAAGGGTTGCAAACTGTTTGCAATCCACCTTCAATCGGTAGAGACCGATAGAGATCAAAAGATCGAGGATTTCCCGATACTACTAGAATTTAGAGACGTATTTCCCGAAGAGATACCAGAGTTACCACCCAAGCGGGACTTAGAATTTTCCATAGAACTAACCCCCAGATCCGTACCCGTCTCTAGGACTCCATACCGTATGAGTACACCCGAACTGGTAGAGCTCAAAATACAGTTACAAGAACTCATAGACAAGGGTTACATTCGACCGAGTGTGTCTCCCTGGGGAGCACCAATCCTCTTTGTTAAAAAGAAGGATAGCACGATGCGTATGTGCATCGATTACTGCCAACTCAACAAGTTAACCATCAAGAACCGTTATCCACTCCCTAGTGTCGATGACTTGTTTGACCAAGTTAGAGGAGAAAAGATCTTCTCGAAGATCGACCTACGATCCGGATATCACCAGGTGAGGATCTGTGACGAGGACATCAGTAAGACCACGTTTCACACCCGATACGGCCACTACGAGTTTGTAGTAATGCCTTTCGATCTGACCAATGCACCCGCAAACTTCATGTGCATGATGAACAATGTTTTCAACAAGTACCTCGACAAGTTTGTTTTGGTATTCATAAACGATATCCTGATCTATTCCAAGAATGAAGAAGAACATGAGGAACACCTCCGAATAGTCCTACGGATATTACGAGAACATCAACTATACGCAAAATTTAGCAAGTGTGATTTCTATGGACCTCATATACAGTACTTAGGGCACATCGTCTCCGAGAAGGGAATAGCAGTTGATCCCGAAAAGATCAAAGCTATCAAGAATGGCCCACACCCACATGTGTCTTCGACATACAATCATTTCTAGGTTTAGCTGGTTATTATCGAAAGTTCATTGAGAACTTCTCTTGGATCGCTTGCCCCATGACCACATTACAGAAGAAAACCAGTAAGTTCATATGGACAGACAAGTGCGAAGAAAGTTTTCAGAAGTTAAAACAACTTCTGATTAGCGCACCAATAGTACGAATTGCCGACCCCAATGGGGATTTGTAGTTTGTACCGATGCAAGCAAGGAAGGACTCGGTGGAGTCCTTATGCAAGATGACTTTTCCATCTGCTACGAGTCAAGAAAGCTAAAGGAACATGCGAAAAACTATCCTACTCATGACCTCGAATTGGCCGCCATTATCCACGCTCTAAAGATGTGGAGACATTACCTCATGGGTAAGAAATTCCTACTAAAGACGGACAACATGAGTCTAAAGCATCTATTCGATCAACTAGACCTGAACGCTAGACAGGCTAGGTGGTTAGCCTTTCTTAGTGAGTATCACTTTGAACTAAAACACATCAAGGGGAAAGAAAACAAGATCGTTGATTCCTTAAGTCGACGAGCTCATATGTTATATGAGGTAATTGAAAGTCGGACGGACTCCGACTTACATGACAGAATTAGAATGGCATGCCAAAATGATAGGTTCTATGTCGAGATCCTTAAAAAGATTCAGGAAGATAGGTTGTTTCAGCAACAGAAAGAGTACAAGATAGATGAATCAGGATTGTTATGGTCAAAAGAGAGACTTTACGTTCCCGAGGGAGGAGACATTAGACCTAACATACTCACCGAATTCCATCGGAGTCCCTATTCGAGACACCCCAGATATCAAAAGATGATTTCGGTCGTAAAGAAACACTACTTTTGGCCTAAACTGAAAGCTGGCATAGCATTGTTCATCGCGAAATGTCAGGAATTCCAGTTGGTCAAAGAAGAACACCAACATCCCTCCGATCTACTTCAACCGTTACCCATTCCGGAATGGAAGTGGGAGGTAATAATTATGGATTTCATTACAGGTCTACCCAAGAGTAAGAAACAAAATGACTCCATCTTCGTAGTAGTAGACAAGCTATCGAAAGCCGCACATTTTATACCAGTAAAATATACCTACAAGGCAGTTCACATTGCGGAAATCTTCCTAAAGGAGATTTTCCGGTTACACGGGATACCCAAAGCAATTATCTCGGATCGAGACACAAAGTTCACTAGAAACTTTTGGAGAGCATTGTTCTCCAGATTAGAAACACAACTACAGTTTAGTATCGCATACCACCCCCAAACCAACAGACAGAAGGAACGAGTAAACCAAATCTTGGAAGACATGCTGAGAATGTATGTCATGAACAATTCCACTAAGTGGAAAGACTACTTACACCTCGCGGAGTTTGCATACAACAACGGGTATCAAACCTCGGCCAAAATGAGTCCCTTCGAGGTACTCTACGGTCGAAAGTGTCAAACCCCCATCACCTGGGATAACCCGGTGGATAGGCTTATGCTGGGGCCAGACTTACTAAAAGACTTGGAACAACTAGTCTCCAAAGTGCAACTGAATTTAAAAGAAGCACAAGACCGCCAAAAGAGTTACACAGACAAGAAAAGAAAGGACAAGGACTACCAAATCGGTGAACATGTCTTCCTAAGAATAAAAGCGAAATGAAGCTCATTAAGTTTGGAACGTTGCGGTAAACTAGCCCCAAGGTTTTGTGGACCTATTGAAATACTGGGCAAGAAGGGCCCAATAGCATATGAGTTAGCCCTACCAGCACATATAAAAGTTCATAATGTTTTTCATGCTTCTTTATTAAAGAAATATGTATACGATACTAAACATGTCATTGATTGGTACTTATTACAGGTGGAGCCCGAAGGGGAGTTCACGCCAGAACCACTCCACATTCTGGACAAGAGAGAGGTCCAGCTTGGGAGGAGGACCATTACTCAGTTGAAAGTGCAATGGAAGCACTTTGGACCAGATGAGGCCACTTGGGAGGTAAGAGTCGTGATCCAACTGTGTACTTGATGAGGAAAAATACACATCACCTTTCTCTTCTTGCAAAGACTTAGCTTCATTCGACTAACCTTCTTCGGACCCTTTTCCTTTCTCAACTTTCATCGACCTACAATTTTGTTTATAATTCCTGACTTTGGTGCATCGCCAACATGTTTTCATCGTTGGACCCTGGAAAATCTGGTCTTAGATCTACCCCTCAACTTCAATCTTCTACTAAAGGTTCTTTCTTTTCCTCTGTCTACCAATTGACCTTGTATTGTCAAGGCATCATGGGCTTCTCCTTCCATGTTATTCCGTCTCATTGCTTCTGATAACATAGACATGAACGCATCATCGATATTCAATGTGGTAATGTTGTTTCCAATAGCCACTACCAAGCTATCCTAGGAATCCGACAAAGGACACAAAAGACTGATGCAGTTCTCCTCATTAGTGATTTTAATAACCACATACAACAACTAATTGATAACAATGTTGAATGCACTTAGGTGTTGTGCAACCAAGTCACCTTCACCCATCCTTAGAAGATATAGCTTCTTCTTAAGAAACAAATTGTTAGCCATAGATTTCGACTAGTACAAGTTCCTCAACTTTTACCACATTTTTTTTGCAGTTTCTTGTTTTGAGACATTTAGTAATATAGAATCTACTAGACAAAGTTAGATTCTACTATTTTCCTTTATGTGTATCTTTTGTCAGTCTTCCTTCAACACACCTACTGGAATCGTTCCTAGGTCGACTGCAATCCAGTATTCTCAATCTACAAGGAGATCCTCCATCTTAAGCTTCCAAAGCTCAAAAATTTTCCCATTAAACTTTTCAATTTCTATCATCGACGTATTACACATTCTAACTATAAATCAATGCTTCTAGAAGACTCCCACACTAATCTAGGTATTCTCCAAATCCAGGACGGAGCTAAAAACCCCTTAGCAACAAAAGGTGTTCCACTGCAGGCAAATACAACTCTGATACCAACTATTCGGTCTAAATATTGATTACAACTAGTTTGCAAATTGATTCATTAAATACATTAAACAAAAGACAGTGGCACACAATAACATTTAACGCATTACACAGAAATTACCCTAGAAACCTCTCTCTTGGAGGAAAACCAGCAAACCAGTTTGCTTTCGCTCATCTATTAATCAAACACACAAAACAAGTGTTTACAACTATGACTTATTAGACCACAAATCACACTCCATTACATGATCAATATGCTACACAATACTACTCATAGTATAGTACTCTACATCACATCATGCATAGTAATTACATCTTATTTTTAGATGCAATACAACCAACTTCTTATTAATGACAATCTGTAACTTCCTAACCACTTTCGGTTATTCTTTTACAGTCGACTTGATTGGGTCAACTTTGGTCGATTGCCCATTGAGTTTCCAGTTGTTCTGTTGACTTCCCATCAACCAAACAACTATTATGATCGGTTAGCCAACTAGACTTCCATCATCTATCTCCAGTGAACTATCAACTTTGTCATATGCAAAAAATATAACATTTCCAACATATTATATCATACTTGAAATGAAAAAAAATACCTTATAATATCCAATATAAATTATATTTAAATAACTTATAAACATACACTACATAATATTACATTTACTAAGAAATATCCTCTCACAACTAAGTACATATGGCTTACCTATATAACCATTTTCGTGATCACCCCATCTTGTTTATCTTTATTGACTAACATAGTGCTTATATATATGAAAGGCCTTTTTAACTCGGACTCGGAATCTTAATTAACCCCTCAAAAATTTTCTACATCTAAGAGCAAGTTATCTTAACTATTTATATATATATGGTTTTTTCTTTTCCTTATATATCATAATATTATTCTATCTCCTTTATTTTGCCTATTTCGTTTTTTTTATTAATTTTATTTTAAACATCGTTTTAATTTTCTGAATTTTCAAAGTCTCTGTAAACTTTATATATATATATAGATATATTTTCTTTCTCAACTAAATTCTTAATCTTGCGGTCTACTATGCGTTATTTTGGCTATTTCGTCTTCGCTTTTTTTGTTTTTGTTTTTTTGTTTTTGTTTTTGTTTTTCAAACATAGTCTTCTTAGCTTTTTGACCTTACAAAATCTAGAAATCTTAAACATCGTTTTAATTTTCTGAATTTTCAAAGTCTCTGTAAACTTTATCTATATATATATATATATATTTTCTTTCTCAACTAAATTCTTAATCTTGCGGTCTACTATGCGTTATTTTGGCTATTTCGTCTTCGCTTTTTTGTTTTTGTTTTTCAAACATAATCTTCTTAGCTTTTTGACCTTACAAAATCTAGAAAGCTTAAACATTATATTCGTTCTGGTATGCAGCTACCTAGTTTCTAGAGTTTGAAATTGAATCGAGGAAACGTACTTGTTACGTGTTGACTTCTACTTCTCATATTCTTCCTATTTCTACACTCCCCATCTGTATCAAAGTAGTGTTATCAGATCTAGGTGGAAGAAAAATAATCGCTGAAATACGTATCTGGCGTTGATTATTTCAACTGCAGCCTATGTTCGTCCAATTATAGATAGTTACTTTGCCTGCATGAAAATGGCTGTTGTTGGCATCAAAGACTTTTCCGTGGCGTGGATATCGGGGCGTCTACTAATATAGAAAATGTCAATTCTCTTTCTCACGGCATTCTTTTCGTCAAACTTAGCAGTTGACTAACGAGCCAACGGATATATGGGGTAGCTGAACAGTTTGCAAGAAAAATTTAGAAATTCTAAAGTGCATGAAGTCTACTTGGATCACTTTAGAATCATGTTGTAAAATTCTATAAATATAGCATAATACAATGATAATACAATGTTTTATTTTTGAACTTGTGTTGTAAATTCAATGTGTTATTAATGTTTTGTGTTTTATTATGGTAATCGAAGTAAAGTCCCTTAAGCCACAGCTCACGAAGACTAGAAGACGCGTTTGCTTTTGGATCTGCCTCTCTCAGCATGTAATCTATTGCTAAATAGGATTGGAAAGCAACATTAAGGAGTCAACGTACTCCCTAGTGCGGAAAGAGTGGTGTATGGAGGTTAAATTCATGTTATAAGGACTGTTGTTTAAAAAAAAAAATTAAATGTAACAATTTGGAATTTTCACTTAAAATGTTAAACATTAAACACAGTATTGATGTATTAACTTTTGTTAAACCAATGTTATAGGTATTTTTAAACATAGTATTGATCTATTAATTCTTGTTAAACTAATGTTATAGGTATTTTGTTATAGCGTAGTCTAAAAGTTTCACTAATTAAACTATTTGATCATAAATAAGTGAATTTTTCAGGCACTATTTTGAAAAAATCCGAAAGTAATTTTTCAAAATCCAGGTTACAATTGTCAAATTCTAGAATTTTGGGTACCCCGCTAAATCCATTTCTACCATCAAAATCTCAATAAAACACAACTGAATTCTAATTTTGCAAAAAAAAAAAAAAAAAGAAAGAAAGAAAGAAAAAGAAAAGAAAACAAGAAAGAAAATGATTTTTTCAAAATCCAGGTTACAATTGTCAGATTCTGGAATTTTGGGTGCCCCTCTAAATCCATTTCTACCATCAAAATCTCAATAAAACACAACTGAATTCTAATTTTGCAAAAAAAAAAAAAAAAAAAGAAAGAAAGAAAGAAAGAAAAAGAATTTTTAAACATCTCCTTTTGTTAGAGATTGTCCACATTTCAACAAGAAATGCTTTCTCATGTATGTATTATCAAAACCAACATTCAAACATATATGAGAATATAGACTCAATTGTAAGAAGTTGTAAATAATCAACATGGTCATGATCTTAATTTATGAAATGAGCAAAAAGGGAAAAGTATTGGTGTTGTACTTAAGCAAAAAGGGAAAAGTATTGGTGTTGTACTTAAGGTGAATTCAATTGGACATATTTTTGTAAAGCCTATTAAACTCGTGCATACCTCATTGATTGGTCCAAGTTGCAATGGCTGATGTAATTACATGATGACATGATTCTCTCTAGTTTAAGTAGAGAGATTGTGGTATCAAGTTGCGGAGTTTGTACCATTCGGTAGGTATGGGGGTGGTAGGTGCACAAGTATGCTAGTTTATGGTAGACAAATTGTGGTATCAAGTTGCAGAGTTTACCACTCCGTAGGTATGGGAGTGGTAGGTGTACAAGTATGCTAGTTTGATGCTAAATTAGAGAAAATGAGTCTTAAATTGAAAGAGGAAGAACGAGGTCCGTAGGTATGGGGGTGGTAGGTGCACAAATATACTAGTTTGATGCTAAATTAGAGAAGATGAATGTTAAATTGAAAGAGGAAGAATGAGGTAATCTAGTAATGTTTAAAGGTTGGTACCAAATTATGTTTAAGGAAGCCCGTTTAGTATGTTAATGAACTATGTAAATGAAAAGGTTCCTAATCACTAAGAGGCTATATAATATATTCTGGTATATTAATTTTTTTTAATATAGATATCAATAATGATGGAACAAAATGGAGCCTAATAATGAAAAAATCCCCACACAACAAATGAAGACCAATAAACATTTCAAAATTAATACATAACCAAGTTGAAAATAAAGATGAAAAGATAACTTAGAAAAAGTCCAAGATGACTTAGTAACATTTCAAAGCAAAACATTCTTACTAATGGAAAAATGTTAAGAATAATATTGTCTATTAGAAAGTCAATAAAGACAACTCTAAAAGCAGCAAGCTAAATTAAATATAATAGATGCCAAAAGTTCTACAATGTATGTATAGTCTACACAAAGAACTGTAGATTTATGTTGTAAGATTTTATAAATAGAACCTAATACAATGTGACCTTGCATTGTGTGGTAAATTCAGTGTGTCATTATTGTTATTGTGTTTGTGATTGTATCATCTCATCTTCTCCCCATGGAATTATATGATCCTCGCTTTTTTCCTTCCCTGCCTAGACACCTCTTTTTCCTTATTCTCACCGGCGCCTGGTGTGCCTCTCTATTTCCCTGCTGCTTATGCTTGGACGCCCAATATCAGTATTGCCAAAATACTAGTACATGTGGGATTACAAATATCATGTATCCTTTCGGTGTAGGAAATCGTGGATGCGGTCTACCTAGCTTTCAGATAGATTGTGTGCAGAACTCAGCTCCAATATTCACGATTCATAACCGGAACTACACAGTACTGAAGTTTCACCATCCTTTTCATTCTTTAGTTATTAGGGGCGACAATTGCCAGTTTTTGGATGATCCCATTGATTATATGCAGATATCGTTTTCACAATATGCAGATCCCCTCTTCAATATTATTGTTAAAGAGTACAGGAATCTAACCGTGTACAAGTGTGATGAACAACATGAATTGTACTACACAAGAAACCTTCTCTCGAAATGTAATGCAAGTGTCTATTTGGCTTTGAACGACCCTGGCCGGGATCCGATTGAGGGGTGTTCAATGGAAAAACGTGTATTTGTTGAGGTGGAAATAGTGAACTGGCTTACCAATGACACTAAGAGAGATAACAGTTGTCTGTCATGCCAAGCAAGTCATGGTATATGTGGTTACAACATTTCGGATTCAACCAAGCCGTTCGTTTGCTATTGCAAGGATGGACCTCGTGCCCACGAATGCCCCGGCCACGGTATGCTCTTTTTCAACAATAAGCTTCAAATATCAATATCAATAGGTGCATTAAACTCAAAGCAGCCAAAAACAAGATATTATTATATGTAGATGTGAATCTCTCCCGTTACTTATGATAGTTGTGTTATGGCCGTGTTGCAGGTCGTAGAACGGCCATTATAACAGGTAAATTTATGATTTCTTCCTATTCTATTTCTTCGCTTTAACCGTGGGTGAAATGGTTTCCATTAATCTATTCGGGGTTGGACAAAGATCACAATGATATCAATCTCGTCATTCCACCGCAGGTTGTTCCCTCGGAGGAACTGCGCTGATGATAGCTGTACTGTCCTTAGCTTATCACCTAAAGAAGAGAGAACCTCCTCCTAGCGGGGATCTTCCTACACTTTTACCTGGGAGCGAGATAGACAACTTGCCAATATTTTCTTACGAAGCACTTCGTCAGTCTACAAATTGCTTCCATGAGGATAACAAACTTGGGGTTGGAGGGTTCGGGTCTGTCTTTCTGGGTAAGCTTTGGGACGGACGATTTGTGGCCGTAAAGAGACTTTATCAGGATAACTCTAGGAGACTCGAGCAGTTCATCAACGAAGTGAAGATATTTTCGACCTTGAATCATCCACACGTCGTTCGTTTCTATGGCTGCAGCCCTGCGGATAGTCCAGAGCTGCTGCTCGTATACGAATTTGTCCCAAATGGGACCTTAGATGATCATCTTCATGGCGATCGCAAGAACAGCAAGGGATTACCTTGGAATACTCGGTTGAACATTGCTATTCAAACTGCCCAGGCCTTGGCTTTCCTTCACGGCCTTGATCCGCCTATATTCCACAGAGATGTGAAATCTTCTAATATTCTCTTAGACGAGAATTTGGATGTCAAATTGGCTGATTTTGGGCTTTGCAGGGTTGTGCCTGTGGATGCCTCCCATGTCACTACTATCCCACAAGGCACACCAGGGTATGTTGACCGAGAGTACTATCAGTGCTATCATCTCACTGACAAATCTGATGTATACAGTTTCGGGGTCGTTTTGGTGGAGATCATCTCTGCCAAAATAGCGATGGACATAAATCGGAACAGAAGGGAAATCAACCTTGCTAACTTGGCGATAACGAAGATTCAAGAAGGTGCTTTGCATGAACTAGTGGATCCGCAGCTGGATATTGAAGTGAATCATGAAGTAAAAGTGATGGTAAGTGCAGTTGCAGAATTGGCTTTCAGATGCCTGGCGTCGGAGAGGGATGACAGACCGCATATGAAAGAAGTTGTTGCTCAGCTTGAGGAAATCAGACATTCCTGTGTTGCCTCAACTGGTCCACGTGAACAACAGTTGGGATCGTTTTCCAACATCAAACAGCTATCATCTCCCATCTCTGTGCAGGACAAGTGGCCCAGCATAAGCTCCACTCCAAACAGGAGTCCATAAATTCGTATAGTTTAATAAAAAACATTCCGCTTTGCTTAAAATGTAAAATTCGAGCTACTCCCAAAAAAGAGTCAGGTCGCCTTGGCGACTTAATTTTTGTTTTCAAACAGAAGAATTAAATGCATGTTAAATGTGAAATTTCTCGATAGTAGCATTGAAATTAATCATTTTTGTTTGGAATTTAGTGATAGTTATTCAAAATAGTTGAAAACTGATGATATCTTGGGTTTGGGTTTGAAATTTGGTGAAAAACATTTTAAAATGAAATTGCAAATATTATTATTTTTTATATAATTCATTATTTTTATATAATTAATTATAATAGAAGTATCAAAATTTAAATTATTATTATAATTTGTTTATATATCTTTATATCTTATACAATCATAGACCATCAAGTCCAAGCTATCTTTTTAAAGTGCATTTAAATTTCTAATTCATATTAATATTTCCTTTTGTGACTAATTTGTTTAGTTTGCTTATGTCTTATTAAATTGAGAATTCATATAATTTTTTTTTACATTATTATCATATTATATTTTTATTTATAATTTTGATTTAGTTTTCCAATATTTTATTTATATTTTCTTATTTATTTTCTATTTAAAAATTTAAAGTTTAATTTTTTTTATTTTTTTTAATTGAGAAAAGCTAAGTAATCTATTATCTAATATAAATGAAATGTTGTCATTTAACTTAGATTTATGTATAAAAAAAATTAACTAAATTTTTTTTTATAACTGATAAAATATAAATCAAAACCAAATAAAAAATAATTAAGAAAATCCATATTAACTAATTAAATAAAAATTTAAGAAATTTAACCAAGATTGTAAATATAAAAAATTTTCTTGAAATTATGATTACAATTATAATAAAATTATTGATTATCACTATGATACTAAAAAACAACGTCTATGAAATAATAATTGAAATACTTTTATGATAAACTTCTCAAATTACTTCCAGCAGAAACAAGCAATTGCAGAACGATGATGAAAGTTGCGATAACATAAAGATAAATCGAAGTTTGGAGGGCTACGAAAGTGACTCATAAATGAAGGTAATACCTATCGGTGATCGGGTCGTGAGAAGTTGATGTGAACATTTCCACTAAGCTATTACAAAGCCACAAAACACATATTGAACATATTTTTAGAAAATTTTCCACGTAGAATTTTAATAATTACTACATGTTGATTCAAGTGAATTGCTTTGGGTATGAGTCATTGGATTTACCCAAAAATATACAAGTCAGGAAAAAACAATCATCATACTTAAAAAGGATTTAAACCTAAGGTTAATAGTACAATTGAGGAAGACGCAATCATACTCAAAAAGGGGTTTAACGAGGTTTACATAAGGCTGATTGAATTATAAAAATATTACAAAAGCATTGTGTCATAGGTTGATACAACATGACCAAACAAATATGAAAATGTATAAAAAAGCCAATAAATTATAAAAATATTACACAAGCATTGCCATCATTTATAAATATATATCTGAACTTGCTTTATGACTACATAATTAGACTTGGGAAACTTTCATTTCAGTATATATATATTTGGAGCATAATGTAGTTGCAGATCAACTTTAAAAGGAGGACCTCTTAATAGGTAAAAGTGATTGCCACATCCAGAGGTCCAAAATAACAAGATAAAGGAATATAACCCTGGCTCATGTCCTTTATAATTTATTGTTGTGAGTTTCTTATTAGTGGCTCTTTCATTTTGCTATGGGGACTCATAGTACAATCTCGTACTTCTTTGTTTCTGAATATCATTTTATGTGAACTATGTTATTTTGGTGAAAATTATTGTTAGTTCGAGGTACATCATATATTTTGGTGTTGTTTTTTGGCTTAAAATGTCACATGTAAATATTAGGAGTTTCTTACCATTTCATTACAGATAAGATTGAATAGTTAAGTAGCTATGATGGTTGTATATGTATATGATTTGTAGCATTATATGTACGGTATAGAATGTCAATTGAACAATACGGTTCAAGTTTTTAATAGTAATAAAAAAATAAAAATCAATAACATTGAATTTAATTCATAACATTATTTTCTTTTCTAAACCGCATTGTTCATTCTTCATAACATTGAAGATAGTCTTTTACGATTTAGAGTCATTCAGAGAATGCACAATTGCAAACTATTATGTGTTACTATCTGCGTCGTTTAAATTCTCGAATAGTATCACTAGCAACAACCACATTTTAAAATGTGGTTGATATCCGTCGATTGGCGTATATTAACCATGGCCACACATTTAAAAGTGGTTGATATACATCGATCGACGAATATCAACAACCTTTAAAAATGTGGTTGTTGCTAGTTGACAACCAACATGCTAGGAAAGAATTACAAATTAATATTAATTATTATTTTTATAATAATTAATATTATTAAATAATAATATTTATTAATAACAGTATATTTATTTAAATGACAATTATATATTTATATATAATAAATAAATTTATATTTATTTATATACAATAAATAAACTTAAATATTTCTAATAAAACTATTAAAATGTATTTATTAGATATAGATACCTATTTAAATATTAAATAATAAATTAAAACATAAATAAATTAAAATTAAATAAGGAATAAATTAGTAAAAATATATATATGTTAATATTATATAATAAAAAAAAATGATTGCCCATTACTGACCATGTTTTGCAATGCTTGACATGGTTTACTATGCTTCAGTGATTCTAAAGGAATGTGAAGCTCTGTCAAACATTATTGGGGTATTTACAAAAGACTCAAATTTTTGGAGAGGATTTTGTTCGCTCAATTCTTTATATTTGACATCCCATTGTCTAGCATAATTAATACGAGTCCAATCAAAAGTAACAGGCGCAAAATGCTTTGATTTGTCAGTTTCCACCATGCTATGCAAGTGCGAACTCTGATGGAGATGAGAACGCAAGGGAGGAAGGGTATCATTCCCAAATCTGATGAGAATAAAGACTTGAGTTGAATAATGATGGATCCAAAATCCATACGAAATCCTTAGGGTAAAATATAAGCTTTAAGCAAATCAATAATGTAAGGATCCTCTAAGCTAACATAATACTTAGAAAATATAGTGCCAAAACACATACCATTGTGCAGAGGTGCAAAGAAACCTCCAATAATGGCGTTAGAGAAATCCAAATGGAGGGTGTTTATGGAAACACACAAAGAATAAACATGAAGATAAGGATGGACTAAAGGGCCAATACCAAGTTTAATTGCACCAAGATGGGCATATTGATAGCTTTAGATTTAGCCCAATCAATTTGAGACTTGTCTAACAAATTTATGTGTACAAGCACTTCTCGATCTATAAAAGAAACATCAACAAAACTAACTTTTATTTGGGTGTGTGATTTATATTGCCACCATGATAATTTATAGACATTAAAGGGAAGGATGGCTAGAAGTTGCCAATTCTCAGAAGTATTTAAATCCTATATATTAATAATAGATGAGGAGCTTGAAGTTTCATTTTGAAAATATGATATTCTTTCAGCTAACGAAACCTCTCTATCGTTTTCCTTCTGGAATTCTAGGGTTTCGAGTGGAATTGAACCCATTGAAGGTTCCATGGAACACTTACCTTTATCGGGAAATAAATGGGTAAATCACTCACTTAGGTTCCTACCACTCTCTTCTAAAAGAGACAACATAGGAGTTACTGCGCCTATCCCACGACTATGGCCTTACAACAAATCAGAACACTTTTTACCCAACACAGAGCACCTTCGAAACTTTAAATATGGAAACAGATTATAGACTGTAAACAACAACACATAAATTATGCATACATTAGAAGATTTAAATGATGAAACTTACAAAAGAAATGGCCAACTGTTGTTGCCGGATCTGATACCAAATGCTTCCAAGATCTCTTTTGGCTTCCACTGACAAACTTGCTTTGAACTTTTCATTAAAATCCACACTCTTACAATTTCAGACGCTTTTACAAACTGAGTTCTAAGCATAAAGTACTGGGGCCATTTATGTTTCGTGTATAAATCAAACTGAAGCCTACTCCAAGGCTTCTTGGGAACACCAGCATATGGTTACTAAACTCGACACATAGGATTGGTTCGTCTTCAGACTACGAATATCATCACCAATTACACAGTGACACACTAGAATATCAACAAGCTTTCGATCCCAGCTTATTGCACTAAGCACATATGAAGAGCTTACATTACTAATTTCTTATTACACTAGAGATATCTGCTTTTCGTATGCCATTTTGCGCTAAGGGCAGGCATAGAGGATACACAGAACTTGAATCAAAGACAAACAAACTTGCAGAGCTCTCGACTCATAAACTCTGAATGAAAAAATGAGAGCCCATACCTCATATTTATACAAACTTCCCCCGATATCCTAGTTGGACAAGACTGACAACAGACGGTAAAAAAGACATCCGCATCATTGGTAGTGGGTCAAACCACAACTTTAGTTGGATAATTCATCCGAGCCATGTGAAGGAATCAAAGTACAAAGGGGACATATGTCCAATAGAAATAAATACAATGTGGAACCATTTAGGTGGCCCACCATGCCTTTCAATCATAAGGGTCCCAGCCTTGTAGGAAGATGCAAACTTCAACGCGTCCATCTCTAAGATCAACTCTATCGCTGTAAAGTTAGTCACAGCAGATCTAATGAACAAATAAATCAGTCACAACAGATGAATAAGAAGATATGGTGCAAAACTGTGCAAAACATGCAGCAGTGCTCTCTATCCCAGAAAGGGTGAATGAATTACAATACAAACTGTTACAATGAACAGAGCAATTCGAATTGCCTAAGGAGGTCATTCGAATCACTGAATGGAGTAGCTTGACTCAATCTAGGAGTCCTCATCAATCATCGGTGTTGCTCATCAATCACAACAAACAGTCATCCAGGTGTCAAGCTGAGTCTAACTGATCATAATAAATGTAACTGAAGTGTGTAGCACTGATATAGGATCTGGAGGCTCAGTGGGGGCGCATGGGAGGCTAACTGGAGTCAGAGCAAGTCACCTAATCGAACTGGAGGTCAATCGGAGGTGAAACAGTCAGTCAGGAGTGAAATCGGAGTGAAATCAATCAGAATCGGAGCTAACTGAATGTAACTGGAGTGAATCTGCAGTGGTAGGTGAGCAAGTGCGCCCTTCTCAGTCAGTAGGTGAGAGGAGGGCGCCTTTCAGCTTAGGAGGGCTAAAACTCTGTGGAAAGTGGCTCCCGGGTGCTAGAAGAAGGTGGATAAGGTGCTGGAGGCATCAAACTGGTGACTGGACTGCATATCCTGAAATAGATCATGCAAGATCCTGAAGTAGATATGTATCCCGAAATAGATGATCCTGAAATAGATATGTATCCCGAAATAGATGATGGATATCCGAACACCCCCCCTCAAGCTAGACTATGATGTGCCAACTAAAATAATGTGGGGCCCTGGTAACTAAGACCAAAGGTCACCCCAATACAATAATCCAAAAAAATGCTGAAAAATAAACTAAGTGAGGAAAGAGGGAAAACCCAGTGGGAAGAAAGCCCCCCCTCAAGTCTAAAGCATAATAATGAATCAATCTGTCTCCACCATGATGGAACTCACCCCCAACAGTGAACGGAGGTAAGAGAACTTCTTCTCAGTGAAGCTCTTGGTGAAGATGTCTGCAATTTGCTCATCAGTAGGGCAATATTGCAGAATGATGGTGCGGTTATGCACCAACTGTCGAATGTAATGCATATGAATCTCAATGTGCTTGGTCCTCTGCCGCTGAACTGGATCTGTGGAGATCTTGATAGCACTTTGATTGTCACAAAATAGGACAGTCGAAGTAGTGCCACCAAAACCAAACTCGGAAAGAATACCCTGCAACCAAACTGCCTGAATGCAGGAATTGACTGCCCCTCGATACTCTGCCTCTGCTGAAGAAAGTGCAATGGCTGCTTGCTTTTTGCTGGACCAGCAAATAGCACCATGACCAATCATGAAAACATAACCGGAAGTTGACTTCCGATCAATGCTATCACCTGCCCAATCTGAATCAGTAAAACCAATGAAATCTAGCTCAGAATCTGCAGCATAATGTATGCCAAACTGTCTCGTACCTTGCACATACTGCAAGATCCGCTTGGCTGCTCGCCAATGAAGCTCATGTGGCTGCTGCATATATCTCGACACGGCACTCACGGCATATGAGATATCAGGCCGTGAATGTGTCAAATAAAGTAGTGAACCAATCAACTGTCGATACATACTGCAATCTGCAAGCGGTGTGGAATCTCCCTCCTCAAGACTGATTCCTGAGAGGAATGGGAACGGGGCTGCCTTACATTCAGCCATATTAAACTTCAATAACAGGTCGGAAGCATATTTTTGCTGAGATATAGTGATCCCATCGAAATTTTGAGCTATCTCTAAGCCCAAAAAGTGACTCAGCAAGCCCAAATCGCTCATGTCAAAAGCTAGATTTAAGGCAGTTTTTAGCTTGTTTATTGAAGTAAGTGTGCTACCAGTAATAAGCAGATCATCAACATAAAGTACAATAACCAACAAATTACCTTTAACTCGCTGAAGATAGACATTCGGATCAGATTTGCATCTTTGGAAATTCTGAGAAAGAAGGAAGGAGTCCATCTTTGCGTACCAAGCTCTTGGGGCCTGTTTTAACCCGTACAAAGACTTCTTCAATCTACAAACCAATGATGGATCTGATGTATAACCCTCTGGCTGCTGCATATAGACCTCTTCAGCAAGGTCTCCATGTAAAAATGCACTCTTCACATCCATGTGATGCACCTCCCAGTGCTTGGATGCGGCAATAGCTAAAACAAGGCGGATGGAATCCATCTTTGCAACCGGTGCAAAAGTCTCTGTGTAGTCCACTCCTTGGACTTGGGAAAAACCTTTTGCCACCAACCTTGCTTTATATTTGCTGATAGTGCCATCAGCAGCAACTTTAGTACGGTAGACCCATTTACACTTCACTAATTTTCTTCCAGGTGGAAGAGAAACTAGCTCCCATGTATTGTTCTTTTGAAGAGAACTGTACTCTTCATCCATGGCATCTTTCCATCTCGGATCTCGATGGGCTGAATAATATGATTGGGGATCTGAACCAGCCATCAAATAACAAATCTCAGGAAGAAATGGATCAGCAATAGAAAGAGCCATACCTGCCCTTTGAAAGTCTCCTCTTGTTCGTCTCGGATCAGCAGGATTTCCAAGATTCGAAACAGCAGATTGTAGAGTATTTTGGGCCCACTTTGGTAACTGAGGGGGATCTGAATGGTCGGATTCCGAACCTGATATGTCATGATCATCATATGCTGCTACAATATCAGAAATATCAGAACTCATACCTTCATTATCGCTGCTCGAATCTTCTTCTGGTGAAGGCGGTGAATCGGCAGTTTTCTCCTCAACTAGTTGCAATTCTTGAAGCGGTTCTTCAAACTGCACACTGCGCTCTATGAATATCTTTTTAGATCTGATATCCATGAGTTTATATGCTTTTGATTCTTCCCCATATCCTATCAATATGCACTCGATACTTTGTGGATCCAAAGCTCGTCTCTTCTCAGAAGGAATTCTAGCCCATGCAGTAGAGCCAAAAACTCTCAAATTTGACACATCCGGTTTGTGACCAAAGAATGCTTCGAAAGGAGTCATACCTTTCACGGATGAATGTGGAACTCGGTTCTGTATATATGCAGCAACATTGATTGCTTCAGCCCAAAGATTTGCAGCCAAACCTTTAGATTCAATCATGCATGTAGCCATCTCTTTCAGTGACCGGTTTTTCCTTTCCGCTACACCGTTCTGCTGGGGTGTGTAGGGAACTGTATGTTGGATCTTGATTCCGCTTTGGGCACAAAGTTGCAGCAACTCGGACTTGATATATTCCCCACCATTATCAGATCTAAGAGCTTTGATCTTGCTCTCAGTGGTGGTCTCAACAGAAGCCTTAAAATCCTTGAATTTTCCAAGCACTTCTGACTTGTTTTTGAGAAAGAATACCCATGTAAAGCGAGAATAATCATCAATAAATGTCAAAACATACCTTGAACCATTTAATGACATATGGGGCAGCGGACCGCTGATATCAGAATGGATCAATCCCAAAATAGTAGAGGCTCTGCTAGCCTTGCCGCGGTCGAATCTGTGCTCGGGGTGCTTCCCAATAATGCAACCGGAGCATATTCCCTTCGAGGAACGGAGTTGTGGAAGCCCATCAACCATGGATTTATTTGATAGCAGCAGCAAATACTTATAATTTAGATGTCCAAATCTTTCATGCCAAAGCCTACTAACCTCATTACCATGTGTGCGAAGAGCAGTGGGCTTTGCAAGCGGAATAAAGTGCGAAAACTCATAACATTTAGCAGTGTGGTTTGCCTTTCCAACCGCAACTAGTCTTCCACTTTGGATATCAGAAATTTCAACTGTATTAGGGCTGAATGTGACTTTCTTTGGATCACCAGTATGTGTCATTTGATACACAGAAAGGAGATTCGAAGCTAAGGAAGGCACATAGAGAACATTCTGAAAGCATCCATGATCTACATGAATCGTACCTTTGCCCTTTGAAGAAATTTTTGAGTCATCTCCCAAATGGATGGGGATGGAGCTGTTTGGATCGAATGAGGAAAAAGAATCAATATTTGCAGCCATATGATTTGATGCACCCGAATCTATCAAGAGAGTGGGCTTCGAAACCGTTGCCATGAGTGCTTGTCCTCTTTCATGATCGTCATTCCTATCCTTCTTCCTTGCACCGTCAGGAAGGGTTATGTTGTTCTTTTCCAAAAGGAGGGCCATTTGATCTATAGTCTTCTTCATACATGAACTTTCGGGATGAAAGCCACGGTTACAATAAGTACATTTAGATTTTTGGTTACCTTCTTTGCCCTTTTGCTTGGATTTCGAACTGGATGGTGCATCCGTTTGCTTGCCTTTGTCTTTTTGCTTGTGAGGCTCGAATTTGGGCTTCTCCTTCTTTAGCTTTCCTTTACCATTCGAAATCTTGGGTCCTTGAACAAATAGGGCTGAATCTTTGGAGCTTATGGACCCCATTTGAATCAACTTGTCATGCTCTTTCGTAACGGACTCAATGAAGGCATTCAAGGTAGGCATCTTCCAATTCGGGGTAGTTAGCCGACCGGAATTGAAAGTGGAGACAAATACCGAATAATCTTTCCCAAGCTTGCTTAGAATGGAGAGGATCAACTGTTTATCCTCTTTGATAACACCACTGTTCTTCAATTGCAAGTTCAAGTTCTTGAATTTGGTGAAGAATTCATTGATGCTCTCGAAATTCTCAGGATTAAGGCCAATCAATTCATTCTCTAATTGAAAAGCCCTAAGCTCATCCTGCTTGCCGAATAGTGTCTCAAGTTGCTCCCATATGGCCTTTGGAGTCTTCAATCCGCTGAGATGGAAGTGAAGATCTTTGGAGATGGAGAGACAAAGAAGACCGTAAGCTTCATCAAGCTTATTGTAGTGTTTGGTTCTTTCTGCTACATTGTTTGGCTCCAATTCAAGACCAAGAGTGACTCGGTAGTAACCTTTTGAACGTAATATGATCTCCATATCATCTTTCCAATCAAAATAATTGAATGGGGTGAGGATAGGCTTTGAAGAAGAGTATTCCATTGCAAGGATTGAGTCAACTGATGAAGAAGAAGCTTGCATGCAGACTAGAGCGAATGGAATTGCTGTAGAAATGCTTGCATGCAGAAGGTAGCGAATGCAATTGGAGGAGACAATAAACCTGCAAATCACATAAAAACAACCACAATAAGGTCGAACAATCCACCCTTTGAGAGTTGCATCACACCTGGGATTGGATTTCAAGCAATGTTGAATAGGTCCAATGTATCAGATCCAGGAATTATGTGGTAACTCAAGCTTCTGGAGTGGTATTGGAGTATTTTTCAAGCTTTGCATGCACAGGAGCGAATGCCCTTGAGATATCTCATGCCAAACTTTTTGCAATTTTTAGCAATTCAGTCAAATCTTCTTGTATAAACACCTGTAGAAAAGAGATCTTGTTCCTGCAATGGCTCTGATACCATGTAAAGTTAGTCACAGCAGATCTAATGAACAAATAAATCAGTCACAACAGATGAATAAGAAGATATGGTGCAAAACTGTGCAAAACATGCAGCAGTGCTCTCTATCCCAGAAAGGGTGAATGAATTACAATACAAACTGTTACAATGAACAGAGCAATTCGAATTGCCTAAGGAGGTCATTCGAATCACTGAATGGAGTAGCTTGACTCAATCTAGGAGTCCTCATCAATCATCGGTGTTGCTCATCAATCACAACAAACAGTCATCCAGGTGTCAAGCTGAGTCTAACTGATCATAATAAATGTAACTGAAGTGTGTAGCACTGATATAGGATCTGGAGGCTCAGTGGGGGCGCATGGGAGGCTAACTGGAGTCAGAGCAAGTCACCTAATCGAACTGGAGGTCAATCGGAGGTGAAACAGTCAGTCAGGAGTGAAATCGGAGTGAAATCAATCAGAATCGGAGCTAACTGAATGTAACTGGAGTGAATCTGCAGTGGTAGGTGAGCAAGTGCGCCCTTCTCAGTCAGTAGGTGAGAGGAGGGCGCCTTTCAGCTTAGGAGGGCTAAAACTCTGTGGAAAGTGGCTCCCGGGTGCTAGAAGAAGGTGGATAAGGTGCTGGAGGCATCAAACTGGTGACTGGACTGCATATCCTGAAATAGATCATGCAAGATCCTGAAGTAGATATGTATCCCGAAATAGATGATCCTGAAATAGATATGTATCCCGAAATAGATGATGGATATCCGAACACCCCCCCTCAAGCTAGACTATGATGTGCCAACTAAAATAATGTGGGGCCCTGGTAACTAAGACCAAAGGTCACCCCAATACAATAATCCAAAAAAATGCTGAAAAATAAACTAAGTGAGGAAAGAGGGAAAACCCAGTGGGAAGAAAGCCCCCCCTCAAGTCTAAAGCATAATAATGAATCAATCTGTCTCCACCATGATGGAACTCACCCCCAACAGTGAACGGAGGTAAGAGAACTTCTTCTCAGTGAAGCTCTTGGTGAAGATGTCTGCAATTTGCTCATCAGTAGGGCAATATTGCAGAATGATGGTGCGGTTATGCACCAACTGTCGAATGTAATGCATATGAATCTCAATGTGCTTGGTCCTCTGCCGCTGAACTGGATCTGTGGAGATCTTGATAGCACTTTGATTGTCACAAAATAGGACAGTCGAAGTAGTGCCACCAAAACCAAACTCGGAAAGAATACCCTGCAACCAAACTGCCTGAATGCAGGCATTGACTGCCCCTCGATACTCTGCCTCTGCTGAAGAAAGTGCAATGGCTGCTTGCTTTTTGCTGGACCAGCAAATAGCACCATGACCAATCATGAAAACATAACCGGAAGTTGACTTCCGATCAATGCTATCACCTGCCCAATCTGAATCAGTAAAACCAATGAAATCTAGCTCAGAATCTGCAGCATAATGTATGCCAAACTGTCTCGTACCTTGCACATACTGCAAGATCCGCTTGGCTGCTCGCCAATGAAGCTCATGTGGCTGCTGCATATATCTCGACACGGCACTCACGGCATATGAGATATCAGGCCGTGAATGTGTCAAATAAAGTAGTGAACCAATCAACTGTCGATACATACTGCAATCTGCAAGCGGTGTGGAATCTCCCTCCTCAAGACTGATTCCTGAGAGGAATGGGAACGGGGCTGCCTTACATTCAGCCATATTAAACTTCAATAACAGGTCGGAAGCATATTTTTGCTGAGATATAGTGATCCCATCGAAATTTTGAGCTATCTCTAAGCCCAAAAAGTGACTCAGCAAGCCCAAATCGCTCATGTCAAAAGCTAGATTTAAGGCAGTTTTTAGCTTGTTTATTGAAGTAAGTGTGCTACCAGTAATAAGCAGATCATCAACATAAAGTACAATAACCAACAAATTACCTTTAACTCGCTGAAGATAGACATTCGGATCAGATTTGCATCTTTGGAAATTCTGAGAAAGAAGGAAGGAGTCCATCTTTGCGTACCAAGCTCTTGGGGCCTGTTTTAACCCGTACAAAGACTTCTTCAATCTACAAACCAATGATGGATCTGATGTATAACCCTCTGGCTGCTGCATATAGACCTCTTCAGCAAGGTCTCCATGTAAAAATGCACTCTTCACATCCATGTGATGCACCTCCCAGTGCTTGGATGCGGCAATAGCTAAAACAAGGCGGATGGAATCCATCTTTGCAACCGGTGCAAAAGTCTCTGTGTAGTCCACTCCTTGGACTTGGGAAAAACCTTTTGCCACCAACCTTGCTTTATATTTGCTGATAGTGCCATCAGCAGCAACTTTAGTACGGTAGACCCATTTACACTTCACTAATTTTCTTCCAGGTGGAAGAGAAACTAGCTCCCATGTATTGTTCTTTTGAAGAGAACTGTACTCTTCATCCATGGCATCTTTCCATCTCGGATCTCGATGGGCTGAATAATATGATTGGGGATCTGAACCAGCCATCAAATAACAAATCTCAGGAAGAAATGGATCAGCAATAGAAAGAGCCATACCTGCCCTTTGAAAGTCTCCTCTTGTTCGTCTCGGATCAGCAGGATTTCAAAGATTCGAAACAGCAGATTGTAGAGTATTTTGGGCCCACTTTGGTAACTGAGGGGGATCTGAATGGTCGGATTCCGAACCTGATATGTCATGATCATCATATGCTGCTTCAATATCAGAAATATCAGAACTCATACCTTCATTATCGCTGCTCGAATCTTCTTCTGGTGAAGGCGGTGAATCGGCAGTTTTCTCCTCAACTAGTTGCAATTCTTGAAGCGGTTCTTCAAACTGCACACTGCGCTCTATGAATATCTTTTTAGATCTGATATCCATGAGTTTATATGCTTTTGATTCTTCCCCATATCCTATCAATATGCACTCGATACTTTGTGGATCCAAAGCTCGTCTCTTCTCAGAAGGAATTCTAGCCCATGCAGTAGAGCCAAAAACTCTCAAATTTGACACATCCGGTTTGTGACCAAAGAATGCTTCGAAAGGAGTCATACCTTTCACGGATGAATGTGGAACTCGGTTCTGTATATATGCAGCAACATTGATTGCTTCAGCCCAAAGATTTGCAGCCAAACCTTTAGATTCAATCATGCATGTAGCCATCTCTTTCAGTGACCGGTTTTTCCTTTCCGCTACACCGTTCTGCTGGGGTGTGTAGGGAACTGTATGTTGGATCTTGATTCCGCTTTGGGCACAAAGTTGCAGCAACTCGGACTTGATATATTCCCCACCATTATCAGATCTAAGAGCTTTGATCTTGCTCTCAGTGGTGGTCTCAACAGAAGCCTTAAAATCCTTGAATTTTCCAAGCACTTCTGACTTGTTTTTGAGAAAGAATACCCATGTAAAGCGAGAATAATCATCAATAAATGTCAAAACATACCTTGAACCATTTAATGACATATGGGGCAGCGGACCGCTGATATCAGAATGGATCAATCCCAAAATAGTAGAGGCTCTGCTAGCCTTGCCGCGGTCGAATCTGTGCTCGGGGTGCTTCCCAATAATGCAACCGGAGCATATTCCCTTCGAGGAACGGAGTTGTGGAAGCCCATCAACCATGGATTTATTTGATAGCAGCAGCAAATACTTATAATTTAGATGTCCAAATCTTTCATGCCAAAGCCTACTAACCTCATTACCATGTGTGCGAAGAGCAGTGGGCTTTGCAAGCGGAATAAAGTGCGAAAACTCATAACATTTAGCAGTGTGGTTTGCCTTTCCAACCGCAACTAGTCTTCCACTTTGGATATCAGAAATTTCAACTGTATTAGGGCTGAATGTGACTTTCTTTGGATCACCAGTATGTGTCATTTGATACACAGAAAGGAGATTCGAAGCTAAGGAAGGCACATAGAGAACATTCTGAAAGCATCCATGATCTACATGAATCGTACCTTTGCCCTTTGAAGAAATTTTTGAGTCATCTCCCAAATGGATGGGGATGGAGCTGTTTGGATCGAATGAGGAAAAAGAATCAATATTTGCAGCCATATGATTTGATGCACCCGAATCTATCAAGAGAGTGGGCTTCGAAACCGTTGCCATGAGTGCTTGTCCTCTTTCATGATCGTCATTCCTATCCTTCTTCCTTGCACCGTCAGGAAGGGTTATGTTGTTCTTTTCCAAAAGGAGGGCCATTTGATCTATAGTCTTCTTCATACATGAACTTTCGGGATGAAAGCCACGGTTACAATAAGTACATTTAGATTTTTGGTTACCTTCTTTGCCCTTTTGCTTGGATTTCGAACTGGATGGTGCATCCGTTTGCTTGCCTTTGTCTTTTTGCTTGTGAGGCTCGAATTTGGGCTTCTCCTTCTTTAGCTTTCCTTTACCATTCGAAATCTTGGGTCCTTGAACAAATAGGGCTGAATCTTTGGAGCTTATGGACCCCATTTGAATCAACTTGTCATGCTCTTTCGTAACGGACTCAATGAAGGCATTCAAGGTAGGCATCTTCCAATTCGGGGTAGTTAGCCGACCGGAATTGAAAGTGGAGACAAATACCGAATAATCTTTCCCAAGCTTGCTTAGAATGGAGAGGATCAACTGTTTATCCTCTTTGATAACACCACTGTTCTTCAATTGCAAGTTCAAGTTCTTGAATTTGGTGAAGAATTCATTGATGCTCTCGAAATTCTCAGGATTAAGGCCAATCAATTCATTCTCTAATTGAAAAGCCCTAAGCTCATCCTGCTTGCCGAATAGTGTCTCAAGTTGCTCCCATATGGCCTTTGGAGTCTTCAATCCGCTGAGATGGAAGTGAAGATCTTTGGAGATGGAGAGACAAAGAAGACCGTAAGCTTCATCAAGCTTATTGTAGTGTTTGGTTCTTTCTGCTACATTGTTTGGCTCCAATTCAAGACCAAGAGTGACTCGGTAGTAACCTTTTGAACGTAATATGATCTCCATATCATCTTTCCAATCAAAATAATTGAATGGGGTGAGGATAGGCTTTGAAGAAGAGTATTCCATTGCAAGGATTGAGTCAACTGATGAAGAAGAAGCTTGCATGCAGACTAGAGCGAATGGAATTGCTGTAGAAATGCTTGCATGCAGAAGGTAGCGAATGCAATTGGAGGAGACAATAAACCTGCAAATCACATAAAAACAACCACAATAAGGTCGAACAATCCACCCTTTGAGAGTTGCATCACACCTGGGATTGGATTTCAAGCAATGTTGAATAGGTCCAATGTATCAGATCCAGGAATTATGTGGTAACTCAAGCTTCTGGAGTGGTATTGGAGTATTTTTCAAGCTTTGCATGCACAGGAGCGAATGCCCTTGAGATATCTCATGCCAAACTTTTTGCAATTTTTAGCAATTCAGTCAAATCTTCTTGTATAAACACCTGTAGAAAAGAGATCTTGTTCCTGCAATGGCTCTGATACCATGTAAAGTTAGTCACAGCAGATCTAATGAACAAATAAATCAGTCACAACAGATGAATAAGAAGATATGGTGCAAAACTGTGCAAAACATGCAGCAGTGCTCTCTATCCCAGAAAGGGTGAATGAATTACAATACAAACTGTTACAATGAACAGAGCAATTCGAATTGCCTAAGGAGGTCATTCGAATCACTGAATGGAGTAGCTTGACTCAATCTAGGAGTCCTCATCAATCATCGGTGTTGCTCATCAATCACAACAAACAGTCATCCAGGTGTCAAGCTGAGTCTAACTGATCATAATAAATGTAACTGAAGTGTGTAGCACTGATATAGGATCTGGAGGCTCAGTGGGGGCGCATGGGAGGCTAACTGGAGTCAGAGCAAGTCACCTAATCGAACTGGAGGTCAATCGGAGGTGAAACAGTCAGTCAGGAGTGAAATCGGAGTGAAATCAATCAGAATCGGAGCTAACTGAATGTAACTGGAGTGAATCTGCAGTGGTAGGTGAGCAAGTGCGCCCTTCTCAGTCAGTAGGTGAGAGGAGGGCGCCTTTCAGCTTAGGAGGGCTAAAACTCTGTGGAAAGTGGCTCCCGGGTGCTAGAAGAAGGTGGATAAGGTGCTGGAGGCATCAAACTGGTGACTGGACTGCATATCCTGAAATAGATCATGCAAGATCCTGAAGTAGATATGTATCCCGAAATAGATGATCCTGAAATAGATATGTATCCCGAAATAGATGATGGATATCCGAACACCCCCCCTCAAGCTAGACTATGATGTGCCAACTAAAATAATGTGGGGCCCTGGTAACTAAGACCAAAGGTCACCCCAATACAATAATCCAAAAAAATGCTGAAAAATAAACTAAGTGAGGAAAGAGGGAAAACCCAGTGGGAAGAAAGCCCCCCCTCAAGTCTAAAGCATAATAATGAATCAATCTGTCTCCACCATGATGGAACTCACCCCCAACAGTGAACGGAGGTAAGAGAACTTCTTCTCAGTGAAGCTCTTGGTGAAGATGTCTGCAATTTGCTCATCAGTAGGGCAATATTGCAGAATGATGGTGCGGTTATGCACCAACTGTCGAATGTAATGCATATGAATCTCAATGTGCTTGGTCCTCTGCCGCTGAACTGGATCTGTGGAGATCTTGATAGCACTTTGATTGTCACAAAATAGGACAGTCGAAGTAGTGCCACCAAAACCAAACTCGGAAAGAATACCCTGCAACCAAACTGCCTGAATGCAGGCATTGACTGCCCCTCGATACTCTGCCTCTGCTGAAGAAAGTGCAATGGCTGCTTGCTTTTTGCTGGACCAGCAAATAGCACCATGACCAATCATGAAAACATAACCGGAAGTTGACTTCCGATCAATGCTATCACCTGCCCAATCTGAATCAGTAAAACCAATGAAATCTAGCTCAGAATCTGCAGCATAATGTATGCCAAACTGTCTCGTACCTTGCACATACTGCAAGATCCGCTTGGCTGCTCGCCAATGAAGCTCATGTGGCTGCTGCATATATCTCGACACGGCACTCACGGCATATGAGATATCAGGCCGTGAATGTGTCAAATAAAGTAGTGAACCAATCAACTGTCGATACATACTGCAATCTGCAAGCGGTGTGGAATCTCCCTCCTCAAGACTGATTCCTGAGAGGAATGGGAACGGGGCTGCCTTACATTCAGCCATATTAAACTTCAATAACAGGTCGGAAGCATATTTTTGCTGAGATATAGTGATCCCATCGAAATTTTGAGCTATCTCTAAGCCCAAAAAGTGACTCAGCAAGCCCAAATCGCTCATGTCAAAAGCTAGATTTAAGGCAGTTTTTAGCTTGTTTATTGAAGTAAGTGTGCTACCAGTAATAAGCAGATCATCAACATAAAGTACAATAACCAACAAATTACCTTTAACTCGCTGAAGATAGACATTCGGATCAGATTTGCATCTTTGGAAATTCTGAGAAAGAAGGAAGGAGTCCATCTTTGCGTACCAAGCTCTTGGGGCCTGTTTTAACCCGTACAAAGACTTCTTCAATCTACAAACCAATGATGGATCTGATGTATAACCCTCTGGCTGCTGCATATAGACCTCTTCAGCAAGGTCTCCATGTAAAAATGCACTCTTCACATCCATGTGATGCACCTCCCAGTGCTTGGATGCGGCAATAGCTAAAACAAGGCGGATGGAATCCATCTTTGCAACCGGTGCAAAAGTCTCTGTGTAGTCCACTCCTTGGACTTGGGAAAAACCTTTTGCCACCAACCTTGCTTTATATTTGCTGATAGTGCCATCAGCAGCAACTTTAGTACGGTAGACCCATTTACACTTCACTAATTTTCTTCCAGGTGGAAGAGAAACTAGCTCCCATGTATTGTTCTTTTGAAGAGAACTGTACTCTTCATCCATGGCATCTTTCCATCTCGGATCTCGATGGGCTGAATAATATGATTGGGGATCTGAACCAGCCATCAAATAACAAATCTCAGGAAGAAATGGATCAGCAATAGAAAGAGCCATACCTGCCCTTTGAAAGTCTCCTCTTGTTCGTCTCGGATCAGCAGGATTTCAAAGATTCGAAACAGCAGATTGTAGAGTATTTTGGGCCCACTTTGGTAACTGAGGGGGATCTGAATGGTCGGATTCCGAACCTGATATGTCATGATCATCATATGCTGCTTCAATATCAGAAATATCAGAACTCATACCTTCATTATCGCTGCTCGAATCTTCTTCTGGTGAAGGCGGTGAATCGGCAGTTTTCTCCTCAACTAGTTGCAATTCTTGAAGCGGTTCTTCAAACTGCACACTGCGCTCTATGAATATCTTTTTAGATCTGATATCCATGAGTTTATATGCTTTTGATTCTTCCCCATATCCTATCAATATGCACTCGATACTTTGTGGATCCAAAGCTCGTCTCTTCTCAGAAGGAATTCTAGCCCATGCAGTAGAGCCAAAAACTCTCAAATTTGACACATCCGGTTTGTGACCAAAGAATGCTTCGAAAGGAGTCATACCTTTCACGGATGAATGTGGAACTCGGTTCTGTATATATGCAGCAACATTGATTGCTTCAGCCCAAAGATTTGCAGCCAAACCTTTAGATTCAATCATGCATGTAGCCATCTCTTTCAGTGACCGGTTTTTCCTTTCCGCTACACCGTTCTGCTGGGGTGTGTAGGGAACTGTATGTTGGATCTTGATTCCGCTTTGGGCACAAAGTTGCAGCAACTCGGACTTGATATATTCCCCACCATTATCAGATCTAAGAGCTTTGATCTTGCTCTCAGTGGTGGTCTCAACAGAAGCCTTAAAATCCTTGAATTTTCCAAGCACTTCTGACTTGTTTTTGAGAAAGAATACCCATGTAAAGCGAGAATAATCATCAATAAATGTCAAAACATACCTTGAACCATTTAATGACATATGGGGCAGCGGACCGCTGATATCAGAATGGATCAATCCCAAAATAGTAGAGGCTCTGCTAGCCTTGCCGCGGTCGAATCTGTGCTCGGGGTGCTTCCCAATAATGCAACCGGAGCATATTCCCTTCGAGGAACGGAGTTGTGGAAGCCCATCAACCATGGATTTATTTGATAGCAGCAGCAAATACTTATAATTTAGATGTCCAAATCTTTCATGCCAAAGCCTACTAACCTCATTACCATGTGTGCGAAGAGCAGTGGGCTTTGCAAGCGGAATAAAGTGCGAAAACTCATAACATTTAGCAGTGTGGTTTGCCTTTCCAACCGCAACTAGTCTTCCACTTTGGATATCAGAAATTTCAACTGTATTAGGGCTGAATGTGACTTTCTTTGGATCACCAGTATGTGTCATTTGATACACAGAAAGGAGATTCGAAGCTAAGGAAGGCACATAGAGAACATTCTGAAAGCATCCATGATCTACATGAATCGTACCTTTGCCCTTTGAAGAAATTTTTGAGTCATCTCCCAAATGGATGGGGATGGAGCTGTTTGGATCGAATGAGGAAAAAGAATCAATATTTGCAGCCATATGATTTGATGCACCCGAATCTATCAAGAGAGTGGGCTTCGAAACCGTTGCCATGAGTGCTTGTCCTCTTTCATGATCGTCATTCCTATCCTTCTTCCTTGCACCGTCAGGAAGGGTTATGTTGTTCTTTTCCAAAAGGAGGGCCATTTGATCTATAGTCTTCTTCATACATGAACTTTCGGGATGAAAGCCACGGTTACAATAAGTACATTTAGATTTTTGGTTACCTTCTTTGCCCTTTTGCTTGGATTTCGAACTGGATGGTGCATCCGTTTGCTTGCCTTTGTCTTTTTGCTTGTGAGGCTCGAATTTGGGCTTCTCCTTCTTTAGCTTTCCTTTACCATTCGAAATCTTGGGTCCTTGAACAAATAGGGCTGAATCTTTGGAGCTTATGGACCCCATTTGAATCAACTTGTCATGCTCTTTCGTAACGGACTCAATGAAGGCATTCAAGGTAGGCATCTTCCAATTCGGGGTAGTTAGCCGACCGGAATTGAAAGTGGAGACAAATACCGAATAATCTTTCCCAAGCTTGCTTAGAATGGAGAGGATCAACTGTTTATCCTCTTTGATAACACCACTGTTCTTCAATTGCAAGTTCAAGTTCTTGAATTTGGTGAAGAATTCATTGATGCTCTCGAAATTCTCAGGATTAAGGCCAATCAATTCATTCTCTAATTGAAAAGCCCTAAGCTCATCCTGCTTGCCGAATAGTGTCTCAAGTTGCTCCCATATGGCCTTTGGAGTCTTCAATCCGCTGAGATGGAAGTGAAGATCTTTGGAGATGGAGAGACAAAGAAGACCGTAAGCTTCATCAAGCTTATTGTAGTGTTTGGTTCTTTCTGCTACATTGTTTGGCTCCAATTCAAGACCAAGAGTGACTCGGTAGTAACCTTTTGAACGTAATATGATCTCCATATCATCTTTCCAATCAAAATAATTGAATGGGGTGAGGATAGGCTTTGAAGAAGAGTATTCCATTGCAAGGATTGAGTCAACTGATGAAGAAGAAGCTTGCATGCAGACTAGAGCGAATGGAATTGCTGTAGAAATGCTTGCATGCAGAAGGTAGCGAATGCAATTGGAGGAGACAATAAACCTGCAAATCACATAAAAACAACCACAATAAGGTCGAACAATCCACCCTTTGAGAGTTGCATCACACCTGGGATTGGATTTCAAGCAATGTTGAATAGGTCCAATGTATCAGATCCAGGAATTATGTGGTAACTCAAGCTTCTGGAGTGGTATTGGAGTATTTTTCAAGCTTTGCATGCACAGGAGCGAATGCCCTTGAGATATCTCATGCCAAACTTTTTGCAATTTTTAGCAATTCAGTCAAATCTTCTTGTATAAACACCTGTAGAAAAGAGATCTTGTTCCTGCAATGGCTCTGATACCATGTAAAGTTAGTCACAGCAGATCTAATGAACAAATAAATCAGTCACAACAGATGAATAAGAAGATATGGTGCAAAACTGTGCAAAACATGCAGCAGTGCTCTCTATCCCAGAAAGGGTGAATGAATTACAATACAAACTGTTACAATGAACAGAGCAATTCGAATTGCCTAAGGAGGTCATTCGAATCACTGAATGGAGTAGCTTGACTCAATCTAGGAGTCCTCATCAATCATCGGTGTTGCTCATCAATCACAACAAACAGTCATCCAGGTGTCAAGCTGAGTCTAACTGATCATAATAAATGTAACTGAAGTGTGTAGCACTGATATAGGATCTGGAGGCTCAGTGGGGGCGCATGGGAGGCTAACTGGAGTCAGAGCAAGTCACCTAATCGAACTGGAGGTCAATCGGAGGTGAAACAGTCAGTCAGGAGTGAAATCGGAGTGAAATCAATCAGAATCGGAGCTAACTGAATGTAACTGGAGTGAATCTGCAGTGGTAGGTGAGCAAGTGCGCCCTTCTCAGTCAGTAGGTGAGAGGAGGGCGCCTTTCAGCTTAGGAGGGCTAAAACTCTGTGGAAAGTGGCTCCCGGGTGCTAGAAGAAGGTGGATAAGGTGCTGGAGGCATCAAACTGGTGACTGGACTGCATATCCTGAAATAGATCATGCAAGATCCTGAAGTAGATATGTATCCCGAAATAGATGATCCTGAAATAGATATGTATCCCGAAATAGATGATGGATATCCGAACACCCCCCCTCAAGCTAGACTATGATGTGCCAACTAAAATAATGTGGGGCCCTGGTAACTAAGACCAAAGGTCACCCCAATACAATAATCCAAAAAAATGCTGAAAAATAAACTAAGTGAGGAAAGAGGGAAAACCCAGTGGGAAGAAAGCCCCCCCTCAAGTCTAAAGCATAATAATGAATCAATCTGTCTCCACCATGATGGAACTCACCCCCAACAGTGAACGGAGGTAAGAGAACTTCTTCTCAGTGAAGCTCTTGGTGAAGATGTCTGCAATTTGCTCATCAGTAGGGCAATATTGCAGAATGATGGTGCGGTTATGCACCAACTGTCGAATGTAATGCATATGAATCTCAATGTGCTTGGTCCTCTGCCGCTGAACTGGATCTGTGGAGATCTTGATAGCACTTTGATTGTCACAAAATAGGACAGTCGAAGTAGTGCCACCAAAACCAAACTCGGAAAGAATACCCTGCAACCAAACTGCCTGAATGCAGGCATTGACTGCCCCTCGATACTCTGCCTCTGCTGAAGAAAGTGCAATGGCTGCTTGCTTTTTGCTGGACCAGCAAATAGCACCATGACCAATCATGAAAACATAACCGGAAGTTGACTTCCGATCAATGCTATCACCTGCCCAATCTGAATCAGTAAAACCAATGAAATCTAGCTCAGAATCTGCAGCATAATGTATGCCAAACTGTCTCGTACCTTGCACATACTGCAAGATCCGCTTGGCTGCTCGCCAATGAAGCTCATGTGGCTGCTGCATATATCTCGACACGGCACTCACGGCATATGAGATATCAGGCCGTGAATGTGTCAAATAAAGTAGTGAACCAATCAACTGTCGATACATACTGCAATCTGCAAGCGGTGTGGAATCTCCCTCCTCAAGACTGATTCCTGAGAGGAATGGGAACGGGGCTGCCTTACATTCAGCCATATTAAACTTCAATAACAGGTCGGAAGCATATTTTTGCTTAGATATAGTGATCCCATCGAAATTTTGAGCTATCTCTAAGCCCAAAAAGTGACTCAGCAAGCCCAAATCGCTCATGTCTAAAGCTAGATTTAAGGCAGTTTTTAGCTTGTTTATTGAAGTAAGTGTGCTACCAGTAATAAGCAGATCATCAACATAAAGTACAATAACCAACAAATTACCTTTAACTCGCTGAAGATAGACATTCGGATCAGATTTGCATCTTTGGAAATTCTGAGAAAGAAGGAAGGAGTCCATCTTTGCGTACCAAGCTCTTGGGGCCTGTTTTAACCCGTACAAAGACTTCTTCAATCTACAAACCAATGATGGATCTGATGTATAACCCTCTGGCTGCTGCATATAGACCTCTTCAGCAAGGTCTCCATGTAAAAATGCACTCTTCACATCCATGTGATGCACCTCCCAGTGCTTGGATGCGGCAATAGCTAAAACAAGGCGGATGGAATCCATCTTTGCAACCGGTGCAAAAGTCTCTGTGTAGTCCACTCCTTGGACTTGGGAAAAACCTTTTGCCACCAACCTTGCTTTATATTTGCTGATAGTGCCATCAGCAGCAACTTTAGTATGGTAGACCCATTTACACTTCACTAATTTTCTTCCAGGTGGAAGAGAAACTAGCTCCCATGTATTGTTCTTTTGAAGAGAACTGTACTCTTCATCCATGGCATCTTTCCATCTCGGATCTCGATGGGCTGAATAATATGATTGGGGATCTGAACCAGCCATCAAATAACAAATCTCAGGAAGAAATGGATCAGCAATAGAAAGAGCCATACCTGCCCTTTGAAAGTCTCCTCTTGTTCGTCTCGGATCAGCAGGATTTCCAAGATTCGAAACAGCAGATTGTAGAGTATTTTGGGCCCACTTTGGTAACTGAGGGGGATCTGAATGGTCGGATTCCGAACCTGATATGTCATGATCATCATATGCTGCTTCAATATCAGAAATATCAGAACTCATACCTTCATTATCGCTGCTCGAATCTTCTTCTGGTGAAGGCGGTGAATCGGCAGTTTTCTCCTCAACTAGTTGCAATTCTTGAAGCGGTTCTTCAAACTGCACACTGCGCTCTATGAATATCTTTTTAGATCTGATATCCATGAGTTTATATGCTTTTGATTCTTCCCCATATCCTATCAATATGCACTCGATACTTTGTGGATCCAAAGCTCGTCTCTTCTCAGAAGGAATTCTAGCCCATGCAGTAGAGCCAAAAACTCTCAAATTTGACACATCCGGTTTGTGACCAAAGAATGCTTCGAAAGGAGTCATACCTTTCACGGATGAATGTGGAACTCGGTTCTGTATATATGCAGCAACATTGATTGCTTCAGCCCAAAGATTTGCAGCCAAACCTTTAGATTCAATCATGCATGTAGCCATCTCTTTCAGTGACCGGTTTTTCCTTTCCGCTACACCGTTCTGCTGGGGTGTGTAGGGAACTGTATGTTGGATCTTGATTCCGCTTTGGGCACAAAGTTGCAGCAACTCGGACTTGATATATTCCCCACCATTATCAGATCTAAGAGCTTTGATCTTGCTCTCAGTGGTGGTCTCAACAGAAGCCTTAAAATCCTTGAATTTTCCAAGCACTTCTGACTTGTTTTTGAGAAAGAATACCCATGTAAAGCGAGAATAATCATCAATAAATGTCAAAACATACCTTGAACCATTTAATGACATATGGGGCAGCGGACCGCTGATATCAGAATGGATCAATCCCAAAATAGTAGAGGCTCTGCTAGCCTTGCCGCGGTCGAATCTGTGCTCGGGGTGCTTCCCAATAATGCAACCGGAGCATATTCCCTTCGAGGAACGGAGTTGTGGAAGCCCATCAACCATGGATTTATTTGATAGCAGCAGCAAATACTTATAATTTAGATGTCCAAATCTTTCATGCCAAAGCCTACTAACCTCATTACCATGTGTGCGAAGAGCAGTGGGCTTTGCAAGCGGAATAAAGTGTGAAAACTCATAACATTTAGCAGTGTGGTTTGCCTTTCCAACCGCAACTAGTCTTCCACTTTGGATATCAGAAATTTCAACTGTATTAGGGCTGAATGTGACTTTCTTTGGATCACCAGTATGTGTCATTTGATACACAGAAAGGAGATTCGAAGCTAAGGAAGGCACATAGAGAACATTCTGAAAGCATCCATGATCTACATGAATCGTACCTTTGCCCTTTGAAGAAATTTTTGAGTCATCTCCCAAATGGATGGGGATGGAGCTGTTTGGATCGAATGAGGAAAAAGAATCAATATTTGCAGCCATATGATTTGATGCACCCGAATCTATCAAGAGAGTGGGCTTCGAAACCGTTGCCATGAGTGCTTGTCCTCTTTCATGATCGTCATTCCTATCCTTCTTCCTTGCACCGTCAGGAAGGGTTATGTTGTTCTTTTCCAAAAGGAGGGCCATTTGATCTATAGTCTTCTTCATACATGAACTTTCGGGATGAAAGCCACGGTTACAATAAGTACATTTAGATTTTTGGTTACCTTCTTTGCCCTTTTGCTTGGATTTCGAACTGGATGGTGCATCCGTTTGCTTGCCTTTGTCTTTTTGCTTGTGAGGCTCGAATTTGGGCTTCTCCTTCTTTAGCTTTCCTTTACCATTCGAAATCTTGGGTCCTTGAACAAATAGGGCTGAATCTTTGGAGCTTATGGACCCCATTTGAATCAACTTGTCATGCTCTTTCGTAACGGACTCAATGAAGGCATTCAAGGTAGGCATCTTCCAATTCGGGGTAGTTAGCCGACCGGAATTGAAAGTGGAGACAAATACCGAATAATCTTTCCCAAGCTTGCTTAGAATGGAGAGGATCAACTGTTTATCCTCTTTGATAACACCACTGTTCTTCAATTGCAAGTTCAAGTTCTTGAATTTGGTGAAGAATTCATTGATGCTCTCAAAATTCTCAGGATTAAGGCCAATCAATTCATTCTCTAATTGAAAAGCCCTAAGCTCATCCTGCTTGCCGAATAGTGTCTCAAGTTGCTCCCATATGGCCTTTGGAGTCTTCAATCCGCTGAGATGGAAGTGAAGATATTTGGAGATGGAGAGACAAAGAAGACCGTAAGCTTCATCAAGCTTATTGTAGTGTTTGGTTCTTTCTGCTACATTGTTTGGCTCCAATTCAAGACCAAGAGTGACTCGGTAGTAACCTTTTGAACGTAATATGATCTCCATATCATCTTTCCAATCAAAATAATTGAATGGGGTGAGGATAGGCTTTGAAGAAGAGTATTCCATTGCAAGGATTGAGTCAACTGATGAAGAAGAAGCTTGCATGCAGACTAGAGCGAATGGAATTGCTGTAGAAATGCTTGCATGCAGAAGGTAGCGAATGCAATTGGAGGAGACAATAAACCTGCAAATCACATAAAAACAACCACAATAAGGTCGAACAATCCACCCTTTGAGAGTTGCATCACACCTGGGATTGGATTTCAAGCAATGTTGAATAGGTCCAATGTATCAGATCCAGGAATTATGTGGTAACTCAAGCTTCTGGAGTGGTATTGGAGTATTTTTCAAGCTTTGCATGCACAGGAGCGAATGCCCTTGAGATATCTCATGCCAAACTTTTTGCAATTTTTAGCAATTCAGTCAAATCTTCTTGTATAAACACCTGTAGAAAAGAGATCTTGTTCCTGCAATGGCTCTGATACCATGTAAAGTTAGTCACAGCAGATCTAATGAACAAATAAATCAGTCACAACAGATGAATAAGAAGATATGGTGCAAAACTGTGCAAAACATGCAGCAGTGCTCTCTATCCCAGAAAGGGTGAATGAATTACAATACAAACTGTTACAATGAACAGAGCAATTCGAATTGCCTAAGGAGGTCATTCGAATCACTGAATGGAGTAGCTTGACTCAATCTAGGAGTCCTCATCAATCATCGGTGTTGCTCATCAATCACAACAAACAGTCATCCAGGTGTCAAGCTGAGTCTAACTGATCATAATAAATGTAACTGAAGTGTGTAGCACTGATATAGGATCTGGAGGCTCAGTGGGGGCGCATGGGAGGCTAACTGGAGTCAGAGCAAGTCACCTAATCGAACTGGAGGTCAATCGGAGGTGAAACAGTCAGTCAGGAGTGAAATCGGAGTGAAATCAATCAGAATCGGAGCTAACTGAATGTAACTGGAGTGAATCTGCAGTGGTAGGTGAGCAAGTGCGCCCTTCTCAGTCAGTAGGTGAGAGGAGGGCGCCTTTCAGCTTAGGAGGGCTAAAACTCTGTGGAAAGTGGCTCCCGGGTGCTAGAAGAAGGTGGATAAGGTGCTGGAGGCATCAAACTGGTGACTGGACTGCATATCCTGAAATAGATCATGCAAGATCCTGAAGTAGATATGTATCCCGAAATAGATGATCCTGAAATAGATATGTATCCCGAAATAGATGATGGATATCCGAACAATCGCAAGGGCAGTCAAAAGGATCGTCGTAAGAATCAACGGCTTCATTCAAAAAGATGTCTGGATAAAGTGTATAAGGGAAGCATTGGTCACCATTCGATCCAAACATGACTCAATTTGGTTCACAAATAAAACCTCCTTGAAATGTAGATTCTACCCAATAATTGAGAGGAATCCTTCTTGTGTGAACCTTGCTATCAATCCACTGACCATCCAAGTTTCTTTTGATAAAATTCTGAGAGGTGTAAACAGTATGTTCGAGGGGTGTGTACCTTCCTCCCAAGTGTCTAAGCTTAAATTTAAACCACATGTGGTTTCGATCTACAACTTGCATGTCAGCTTGAAGGTGAAGGATAAAAAAATGCAAGATATGCCAGCATGCCAAAGGGAGCAGTCAAAATACAAGGTCATAACCACCATTTCCAATGCCAACTGCCCCATGGGAAGATATCATCATGGATTTTGTGCTGGGACTATCGAAGACACAACAAGGTAATGACTCCATCTTTTTGGTAGTCGACATATTTTCCAAGATGGCACACTTTATTCCATGTCGGAATATAAGCGATTCCATAGGTATTGTTGTTCTATTTTTTAAGGAAGTTGCAAAGTTGCATGGGTTTCCAAAGAGTATCACTTCGGACAGAGATACCAAGTTTATGGGTCATTTCTGGAGAACCCTCTGGAAGAAGATTGACATGAAGCCATAGTTCAGTTCTGCATACCATCCATAGATTGATGGATAGACTGAAGTCATGAACAAGAGGCTGGGAAATTTTCTAAGGTGTTTGAATGTTGATCGATCGAAGCTGTGAGAGAATGTGTTGGTGTCGGTAGAATTCACATACAAAAATTCAGTGAACCGGTCAACGAGAATGATTCCATTCCAGATTATTCAAGGAAGAAGTCTACATGGAGTAATCAACTTGGATGACATGCAAATGGGAACATAGAAAAGTGCAGATGTAGAATAGTTTGCCGAGCACATGAAGGAATTACATGACAAGGTAAAGCAATAACTGGAGATAAGAAACACATCATACAAGTTGAGAGCCGACAAAAAATGATGAATGCACTCATTTGCAGAAGGTGACTTAGTATATGCACTCCTGAGGAAGGAAAGGTTCCCCAGAGGAACATAAAAAAATTCAAAACCGAAGAAAATTGGTCCATGTAAAATATTGAGGAAGATTTCAAACAATGCTTATGTGCTGGAATTGCTAGAGGCGATGTACATCTCACCGAAATTTATTGTTTCTGACATGTATAAGTTTGAATAAGGGTCGACGAGCGAAAGAGATATGGAAGATAAGTACTAGGGTCAAATACCAGTCCATCTGATAGAAGAGGTCGTAGAGGTACTCGAAGAACGAGAAGTCGAGAAGAATAGGAACCATAAAAGAAAGGAATATTTGGTCCAGTGGAAGAACCGAGATTTGGAGGAGGCGGCCTAGATTTCAGAAGACAAGCTTGAGGAGTTATAGAACTAAGAGCAACGTTCTTTTAAACCAGGGGAGGTTGATGTAGGGGCATCGATTCCCATAACGAGAAGTCACAGATAGACGATAGGGAGGCTCGTAGGACAGTCAATGACCTACAGTAATAGGGAGAGAGTTGACGGGAGTTGATGAATTCATGATAACCCCAACCAAGTGTGGTCGATGAGGGGAAAAGGATGCAGTGAAGTTGCTCAAAGGTGATTCCCACCAAATGGAGAAGTAGCCATGGATCGACGACATCGACAAGCATGATTTCCAACTGAGATAGTCAGAGTCCCGAGGAAACAAGCCGCTGGAGTAGATGGAGCATTTATAAGAGCAATTATGGAAGTAGTTGCAGAATGTGAGGTGGAGCAAACTGATGAAGAGGGCCACTTGAAGTATTTAATGCAGTATGGCCATGCCTGGAAGCAAGCGAAGCTTCTATAGGATGAACCGAGTAGTCTCAGTTCAGAGACCCAAGTATAAATATCTATTCATGTTTTGAGAGAAAAGAATTCCCAGGACCTTTAGACGTCGGTGTTTGAGGATGGAGAATTACCTCATGCTAGTGTATGCATCAAGTATTGTAAATTTTTTGTTCATTCCGACTGATCTGAGCATAGACTCATATTTTATTTACCTCTGTAAAGAGATTTGATCATTTAATTGAAATCCATAATTCTTGGAAATCTTGTGTTTGTGTGTGTTATTTCCATTGTGTAGCGTTGATATGCAGCTAACCTAGTTCGTGTCTGCATCAAAATGGACCAGTGGTCATCGAAACATGAAATATATGAAAAAATATTCAACATTCAATAATACATGCATTTACAACACACATATGGCAAAACCTGCTGCTCAAACCTTTGAATTATATCATGAGAAAGTTACATAGATTGAAAATACATGGAAAAACATGGAGGAAGAAAATTTATAGAGGAAGAGACATATATGTAATTGTTTTGCAAAATTAATCTAAAATATTCTATTACAAGTACATGGAGTTCACTGACTCAACAATTCCCTAGAGAACCTCTAAAAAAATTCCATCCTGTAATCGAGTTCAATGAGCCTTATATACCTTTCTAACTTGTAACAGAATTTTGTTTTTCTCTAACTATTTTGCATTTGTCCTCTAACTCTGTCCCTTTCACTTTAAAATTTCACTTCTTTCTAATAACTTTTTAATTTGAAATCTTTTTACTTGAGATTTTATTCTCCCCCTTTTCCTTCTGATGATGTGTTTTTCCTCTCATATAAACATTTGGTCTTGTAACTAGTTCTCCACTAGGATGATTTGGTGCTTGAATCACTAGAGATATGCCTTCTTGATTCATATGATGCATCATTTCGATATTTACTTGTCCCCTGGGTTGCATATAATATAGAGGATTAGTTTGATTGGAAAGTTGAATAGGATGTTGTGTTGAGGGCTTCCCTGATGCTTGGCCTGATGTTTTCCCTATTGATGGGACCTTAGGTGGCAAGGCCAACGTGTGCTATTGAAATACTGATTGCCATTTCTTCTTGAAGGTTCTTGGACAAAAATTGATGTATGTTAAAAGGTTGTAGGGCTTCGTAGGAAGTGGAGAGTCTGTTCTCATTAAAGGCTTGTAGAGCTAGGAATTCTGGAATGTAGAACATTTTCTACAAGGTTTTTTCTTTAATGCAACATAGGGTTTTAAATAGGTCCGAGGATGTGACAAATCTCTTACTTGGAGATTAATGCATGGAACACAAGGTCACAAATTCAAGAAAGTGGACGGTTTTAAGGAAGACATGCCTAGAAAAATTAGAATTCCATAGGTTGCAGGTGTCTTGGTCTACCATAGCTAGGGATTTAACATCTCTAATTATATAATTTATGTCTTAATTCATAACAATGGCATCGATGATATAAACTTGATGGTCATAAACATGTTCATCACGAGAGAATCTGGGCTTGGGTAATTTATCCTTGGGTTTAGGAACCATTTGGATATTTTTTACCCAGCTGGTAGGTTAAATGGTTTGCAGGGTAAATTAGGGCACATAATTTACGATTTTATACAACGATATAACATAAATTATTGAGAAGATATAAAGAGTAAAATACCCAGGATATGTTGATTTATGAACTCAAACTATTAGCTGCTGAGGTGGATTGGTTCGATACACTGGATTCTAGGTGCCAGAGTCTCGTTTCGGTAAAAAATAGCTTTGAAAATGAGTATCTACCCCTTTAATGGTTAAACAAGTTTTCAAACTTGATACGTGGCGGATTTTCCTTTGATACTGAAACCAGGGTGAGATGACATCAGTGAGGTCCTCCATGGCATGTGCCTATTTGGGTTAGGTTGACGTGGAGTCAAGGTAGTCCCCCTTTGCATGCATGTATGCTTTCTATTTTCACCTTTTGGGCCAAAACCACCCTGGTTTCGCTGAGCAGTAATTCCTAACAATTCTAGAGTTATTGGAAAGTTACTTTATGGGGGCATAGTTAATTAGATCATTGCACACGTCGTCGAAGGTTTTGGGGACAATGCGCCCTCATGCTAAATTTAGCCGAGGTGCAACTTATCAGCGTGCTATTAATCCTGGTTGTCGATATTTCGCTTTCCTTATTTGATCAACTCATCGAAACAGTTTTTTTTATCCTACATTTTATGTGGGTGCCACTAATCCTGACCGTAGATCTAAAAATATCTAACAGTTTTATGCTCCTTTCACTTAGCACCATTCTCTTTAGCTTCTGGTCACTATCCTAAGGTTCTTTTATCCCCGCGCTCGCTTGATGGTCCCTTGTTTAAGCTCCTCATGACCAAATTTAACCTTTGTTAGATTTATCCATTCTTTTAGGCTAGTAATCCCCCTTGCCAGGTGATTCAGAAAATTCTTAATACTAACATTGGCTCCAGCAGGGATAGTTGTTTTTTTTACAAACTACCGAGATCTGCAAATTAGTTCCGTCATTGTTGGGCTATGCAGTCTTTCCTCTCAGAAATTTTACACATTGAGCAACTTCTTTTCCTTGCAACATATTTACAAACTTGAAAGTGTAAAACTGGAAATGGAACTGTTGAAATTAAATTTACCAAAATAAAAGCATAATTTAAAATGCTTTTATTCTACTATGTACATATCTGAAGTGCTCCCTTTTATATTTTAGTACAGAAAGAAACGTTTGAGCAACCTACCAGTTATAGCAGGCTCCATGATTTCACCACTTTAAGTTCTGCAAGGATATTAGTATTATTTCCCTACAATGGTGATATCGTATATGGCCCCATCCAGAGATAATCAAATTTCCCATGCTTTCCTTTATCCTCTCTTCTAACATCCCACTTCAACACTATGTCCCCTGGTTGGAAATCCCTTTCTATGGCCTTCTTATCAAAAGTCATTTTCATCTTTCTTTGATGTTCTTGCAAATTAAACCTGACATGTTCTCTTTCACTTACTACAACTCTATCAATTCATACATCCTACTGATCATGTCATTTTTCTCTTCTGATTAATTTTGGTTTAGATTTAAAATAGGTAGTCCTAATTGTATTGGCATAACTACCCCCTTTCCATATACCAACTGAAAAGGATGTGTTCCAATTGATCTCTTCACACTTATCCTATCAACCCATAAGACATATCCTAGATTCACATCCCAGACCTTTTTTTTCCTCTGACACATCTTCTTGATTATTTTGAGCAAGCTCTTATTTGACGATTCTAGTCCATTTCCTTGAGGATAGTATGGTTTGGAATGCCCCAACTCAATATTGTACCTCTGGCATAATTCTATCATCTTCATTAATATGAATGCTTGGGCATTATCTTCTATGATATTCCTTGGGCATCCAAATCTAGATAATATTTTTTCCTCCAAGAATTTTATGATCACAGTATCATTGGTTGACCTTGATGCGATAGCTTCAACCTACTTTGAAAAATAGTCAGTTTCTATCAAGATCCATTTATGTTGACCACTTGAATTTGGATTTATTTCCCCAATGAAGACTAAACCCTATTGTTGAAAAGGAGCGCTAGATGTTTTAATTGGTTTCAAAGGTGAAGGATTCAACTTCTGCTTTCCTACAAACAATTGACATCCAGTGCATGTCTTTATCATATGATTGGAATCTACAAATAGTTTGGGCCAATAGTATCCAACTCTCAGAAATTTATATGCTAGGGCCCTCCAAGAATGATGTCCTCCACATATGCCTTTATGGAATTCTGTAATAATTGCTTCTGTCTCCTCCTCTATCACACAATTCAACTGTATGCCTTGAGGGTCTTTCCAATAGATATATTCATCTAATATGAAATATTTGAAAACTTGTAACTTCAAGGATCTAGCTAGTAATTTGTTCATATACTCTGGGCATTCGAGATACATCAAATAGAACACAATGTCCCTGCACCATGGAGATTCAACAAATTTTGGATTTACATTCATTTTTCCCCTCTCAGATCTCCTTCACTACTGTTCTTTTATTCTTTTGTCATCTCTGCCACTAGATTTAAATCTAATCCTTCACAATTTGACTCATACAATAACTTTGCTAACCCTTTTCCTTTGACCAGTTCGGTAGACTTAATTTCCAAATCATATTCTTGGATTTTGACAATCCGTTTACCTCTTCTTCCTTCACTCTATATATATATGAGTATACATTTTACTGTACTATGAAACAAAAAAGAAATCACTTGTGAATGTAATAGGTAACATCTGAAATATTTCTAGGATTTTACTATGGCATAGGCTTGCTTTTCTATTAGACTATAGAATAGATATGCATCCGTCAAAGCTTTTCTGAAAAATGCTATAGGATGCTCATATACTGCTTGGTTCTTTTGGATAAGTAGTGTTGCACTCGTATTAGATGAAGAAAAAGAGACGAAAAGAAAGGGTTTAGAATAATATGGACTTATTAGGACTAGAGCTTCTCCCAATGATCGTTTTAGCTTTTCAAAGGCTTCTCTTGATTCATTGGTCCACTTTACTTCACCATCCCTCTTTAGCATGTTAGTAATAGTCCTTATTGTTGAATTTTCTGAATTTACTTCAATCTGATCTAGGATCTTAACTGAGAGAACAACATGTACAGCATATCTACAGCATATCAATCATGGAGACAATAATGCAAGCACACACAAGAGACACAAAGATTTACTTGGGGAAAACCATAAAGGTGAAAAACCCCAATAACTTCCTCATAGATAGATAGAGAAATGATACAACCAACCAATAGAGATAGCCATAACCTAGCAGCAATCCTCCTCCTCCATAAGTGTGCCTCTCCTCCTTGAGAGCATGTGTGTTAAGTGAGTGAGTAAATAGAGTGCCTCCCGCACTCTATTTATACTTGACTTGACTTGCCTTTTTACCTAACTCATGTCGGCTCGAACTTAACCACATAACATAATGCTGAGTGGGCCGACCCCCAATAGGGTGGTCTAATAACCCTTTGACCCACATGACTTATACAGGGCCGACCCCAAACAAGGTGGTCTAATAACCCATCAAGTATAAGTTACGACACTTACAATATAAATGACGACACTTCCTTATAGAGGAATAATACCATCTCTATAGGAATACAATATACATATATGTGAAATACATTCCGAAGTTACATATACATCAACACTCCCTCTTAACTAGGAAGGGATTTCTCAGCACAGTTCTTCTAGCACAAGTCATCTTCTCTGGATCATCGTCACTGGATAATCGTCATCGAGTCATCATCATCGTCACTGCTGCTGCTATCTCAATCAATCTCTGAATCTACTCGTCATAGGAAGTTCTACAGAGCCAGTCCTTTTTCATACTGGATGTAGGCCCACCACCTGCAGGTCTTCGTCATCACTGGCCATACTGTGGAATCCTCAGGACTTATTACGTGCGTCACAAAACCTCGAAAGAGCATCCCAGGATGTTACGGGTACACAACTCCGACCTGTAGGATCTCCCAGGGCGCTATTACATGTGACCCCACCACAAAACCTCGCAAGAGCATCTCAGGATGTTACGGGTACACAACTCCGACCTGAAATCTCCCAGGGCACAAATTACATGTGGTCCACCACAAAACCTCGCAAGAGCATCTCAGGATGTTACGGGTACACAACTCCGACCTGAAATCTCCCAGGGCAACGAATTACATGTGGTCATGGCAAAACCTCGCAAGAGCATCCCAGGACTGATTACGGGCACACAGCCCAACCTATCGGATCTCCCAGGGAAACGAATTACATGCCATAGGACAAAACCTCGCAAGAGCATCTGCCAGATATCCCAGGGCACTATTATATGCCATAGGCAAAACCTCGAAAGACTATTTGCAGATCTCCCAGGGCAACGAATTACATGTCCTCCCAGAGCAAAAACTCGAAAGAGCATTTGCCAGATGTCCCAGGGCACCGAATTACATGCCATAGGCAAAACCTCGAAAGACCATCTGCAAATCTCCCAGGGCAACGAATTACATGCTCATCTGCACAACCTGATCCACGGCCATAGAGTATCAACCTGATACTCACCATACATCATCCTAATGTATCCATGATCATCATGATCATCATCACTGCAACGTCCTGCTGCATGTCATCTAGAGCAACATCCTGAAGCTCGTCATCTATGATCATCCTGATCATCACTGCAACATCCTGCTGCATGATCCACCTGATCATCAATGCATCTACCTGATGCATACCAAGTATCATACATGATCCTCCTGATCATCAATGTATCCACCTGATACAAATACATGATACATATCATCATACATGATCCTCCTGATCATCAATGCATCTACCTGATGCATACCAAGTATCATACATGATCCTCCTGATCATCAATGTATCCACCTGATACAAATACATGATACATATCATCATACATGATCCTCCTGATCATCAATGCATCTACCTGATGCATACCAAGTATCATACATGATCCTCCTGATCATCAATGTATCCACCTGATACAAATACAGATACATGGTCCAAGCATCCAACATGATGCATACATACATACATAAAATGATCCAACTGATCATATCCAAGCAGAAACCAGAACATCATCCTGATGCTCATCATCCAGCGCTTACATCCACAGCCATGTGAAGGATCCTCCTTCCAACATGCTTGGAATGGCTTCAGCAAATGTGTCCATAACTTCTTCCTCGAAGTATCCTTGATCTGAAGCACGCCAAGCCTCTCTCTGAAGTACTCGAACTTCACCCTGGCTAGTGGCTTCATCAGCACATCTGCAATCTGCTCGTCCGTCGCAACATACAGGAGCTTCACAGCTCCTCTCTGCACCATATCCCTGATATAGTGATATTTGATCTCTATGTGTTTCGACCTGTCATGAAACACTGGGTTCTCGGACAGCTTCACACAACTCTGGTTATCACAGAAGATACCAGTAGCCTCCAACGGGAGATCAAATAACTCAGACAGTAGCTTCCGTAGCCATACTGCCTCACAACTAGCTGAACAGGCTGCAACATACTCTGCCTCAGCTGTACTCAGTGCTACACAGGACTGCTTCCTGCTAAACCAAGAGATCACACCTGATCCCATACTGAAGCAGCACCCAGATGTGCTCTTCCTGTCTGCAGCACTGCCAGCCCAATCTGAATCAACATAACCTTCCAGGTTAAACTTTTGATTCGCCTCATACCTGAGCCCATAATCCACTGTACCCTTCAGGTACCTCAGAACATGCTTTACAGTAACCAGGTGAACACTTCTCGGATCCTTTAGGAACTGTCTCAATGTGTTCACAGCAAAGCAAATGTCTGGTCTCGTGTTCGTCAGGTATATCAAGGACCCAATCATCTGACGATACATAGAGACATCAACTAACTCAGATGAAGCATCACATAGAAGCTTCAGATTCGATGCCATAGGTGTGGCCATGGCCTTGCAATCCATCATCCCGAACATCTTTGGGATCTCTACTGCATACTTCCCTTGTCCAAGGAAGATTCTATCTGCACTTTGCCACACCTCCATGCCAAAAACAAATAGTGCATCATCCCCAAGTTCTTCATCTCGAACTCGGTAGTAAGCTTCCGCTGCGTGTCGGCAATCAATCTATCTTCACCATACCAAGTTCTGGGAGCTTGCTTCAAGCCATACAAGGCTTTCTTCAATCTGCATACATATGACTCCCTGTCAGGTCTTGGGACTGCATCCCAAACATCTTCTTCATGATCTACGGATCATGGCATTCCATTTCTTCATCCTAGATCCTGGGAACTTCAATATCTTCAATAGATATCTTTCTTGCTGGAACAAATGTTGTAGTCCTTTTGTAGGAGATGGCATATGATCTTTCCTACACAACAAGTTAAATTGCATGATTAGAAAACATCTTATAGTTTTCAGAACAAATTCTTACACATAAAGAAATATGCCATACAGTCATGCAATTATCTTAGCCAATGCTTCAATACAACATTTATCCATATCCCGTAACTTTCTAGATGCCTTCCAATCTCTACCAGAACATTGTTAAGAGTGTGCACAACTCCCAACATGTCAGCAAAGAGGTTTCATTCTAGATAAGTAGCAATGGAATTTTGTACAGTGCCATAGGCTACTTACCCATGCATATTAGTAGTATACTGTTCATCAATGCAATTATTCTAATATGCATAATACACAACCTAATTCTAGGAACATCAGTATATACATTATTGAACAGTATTATTTAAGAAATGACAATTCAAATACTTATCTTTGTTTGTTCGTTGGGTGGACTCCCTCTGAGTCTTTGCTTCCTTGCAGGAGCTGCTGGAGTCCTAATCTGAGGTAGCTTCTTCTACACCTTTCTGTTGTGAAATGTAGAGAGATGATCAACTCCCTCTGAATATCTGCATCCTTGCAGAAACTACTGAAGTGTGCTCCTTTGCTTTCTTGCAGGAACAACTAGAGTGTGCTCCTTTGCTTTCTGGCAGGAGCAATTGGAGTGTGCTCCCTCTTGATCTTTGCTTCCTGAATTACCTGTTCTTGAACTCATATTCATCCTTGGTCCCTATGCATGCTTATTAGTATCATGAATGTGTTATCCTTGTGATCTCATATAAAATCATACATTCATTAGTATACTATTAAAACACAATAATCTCAAGCATGTATAGTCATGATCATTTCAAACAGAAATAATAAGCATGAGCATTCAAGGATTCTTATGGTTAGTCAAATCATAAGAAACATAACATGTCTAAACCTGTAATTACTCAAGCCTATGACTCTTCAGGTTAGTTGAATCATCAATCAAGATAAGATATAAAATGCATAAAACCTGTGATTATTCAAGCCTATACTTTCATGATTCTTCTGGTTAGTCATATCATCAATTATAATAATATACATCCAACCATGATTATTCAAACCTATGACTTCATGAATAATTATTATCAACAACAGTATAAGATCCTAACACAAGGTAGGATTTTAGCTTGATATAGGAAAAACATACCTGGATTAGCATGCTAGCTATTTATGTCTAACATACCCGCATAATGTCTTCTGGTTCTCTTTAGTGACTTGTGCTAGTAACCTGCATGTCTCATAAGTTAACCATTATAAAACTAAGTTATACATACCTCGAGAATGGATCTTCTATGAGATCCATGGCAATGGATGAATCTTTGTCCTCATGATCATATGTTCTTGAACTAGAACATGATTTGTCTTCTTGGTGTACCTTTCATGTTAGTAGACAACATAAAACTCATACAACATCACAATGTGTTAGTACAAACATAAGTTTCATACTCCTAATAAATGAATGACTTCTATCATGCATTCATAATTTTATTAAGGTGATATGACAAGTCTAAAATCAAGATTGTACTAACCGTGATAATATGAAGACAAGTATACCATAAACTTAATTATGAACAAATCTCAAAACATACCTCGATGAGTCATACCTGTCGAGATCACTTGTAATCTTCTTATGTAAGGCCTTAGCCTCATCTCCCTCTGAAATAGGAACTTCTTCACTTATGCAAGTGATTAACCCAATCCACTTGATTTGCAAGAACTGGACCTTGAGCTGGATATGGGTTTGTCAGAGAAACCCCAAAAATTCAAACTTTGAATTTCAAACTTCTGATAGGATAGAAATATGTGCCTTGATGAGCTGATCAAGTTGGTATATTCAGAATTTGAAAACTGCAAAGTTTCACTCCTCAATTTTGCCTTTGAAACTTCTAGATTCACTGGACGTGACCCTGAACTGGGGTTTGATGAAGCCCACTCTTTTGCCCCATCAAAATGTTTGATCCAAAGCTCTAAGCTTCTATTTTTCTGAGGAGCTTCCAGCCGTGGTCACAGATTTCAAAAATTCCCATTTTTACAGAAGCCCTAATTTTCCACTTTTCTGATCAAAGTCCCGAACTAGGGTCTAATCAAGCCCGGCCTTCTACCCAACCAAAAATTCTGATCTTGGTCTCTAAATTTCTATTTTGATGAGTAGCATCCATCCGTGGTCTCCGATTACAAAAATTCCAACTTTCTCCAAAGCCCTAAATTCCGGAAGCCATGAATGAAGGTACCAAAAAATAATTCTCTTTTGATAGAAATATGTACCTGATTGTTTCTGGTGTAACTCCGAAATTTTTGATCCACAGGGTCTGAAAACGTTTCCTGAGATAGCCTGACCTGTTATCTTTCCATCCTGACAGGTCTGACCTCAATTGGATTCTTTGAGAGAGAGATATGCCAAATGTCGCAACGTGACCTGTTTTGGGATAAAACAGGAGAGCGAACTTGTACGGCGTGCCACGTGTCACTGTTTTAACTTCAGCCTCTGAAAAAGTTTTCTGAGATAGCTCAGCCTGTTTCCTTTCCATCCTGACAGGTCTGACCTCAATTGGACTCTCTGAGAGAGAGTTATGCCAAATGTCGCAACGTGACCTGTTTATGGGATAATACAGGAGAGCGAACTTGTACGGCGTGCCACGTGTCTCTGGTTCGACTTCGGCCTCTGAAAAAGTTTTCTGAGATAGTGCAGACTGTGTACTACCTGTCACTTTTTACGAAATTTCATTTGGAGCTTCCTAGCCCAAGATATGACCTTTTTCCCAAGGTCACCTGATTTTGACTCAGATCTGGAAGAGGCAGAAACCCTATATTGTACAGATCATAAATCACAAAGTACAACGAATTAGAGGTTGTCCTTTGGACACAAGATACCTGGAGATCTTAGCTTCGGCCTGTAACAATTTCAGATCCGAAAAATTCTCCAAAACGGATTTATAGCGAAAGTGCTACGATGACCGGTTTTTGCTATATCAAGCCCTAGCATCGTAAGTGCAACAAGTGTCATACATGCCATATCATGCCTTCTTTCAGGCTAGCTCTGATACCATGTTGAATTTTCTGAATTTACTTCAATCTGATCTAGGATCTTAACTGAGAGAACAACATGTACAGCATATCTACAGCATATCAATCATGGAGACAATAATGCAAGCACACACAAGAGACACAAAGATTTACTTGGGGAAAACCATAAAGGTGAAAAACCCCAATAACTTCCTCAGAGATAGACAGAGAAATGATACAACCAACCAATAGAGATAGCCATAACCTAGCAGCAATCCTCCTCCTCCATAAGTGTGCCTCTCCTCCTTGAGAGCATGTGTGTTAAGTGAGTGAGTAAATAGAGTGCCTCCCGCACTCTATTTATACTTGACTTGACTTGCCTTTTTACCTAACTCATGTCGGCTCGAACTTAACCACATAACATAATGCTGAGTGGGCCGACCCCCAATAGGGTGGTCTAATAACCCTTTGACCCACATGACTTATACAGGGCCGACCCCAAACAAGGTGGTCTAATAACCCATCAAGTATAAGTTACGACACTTACAATATAAATGACGACACTTCCTTATAGAGGAATAATACCATCTCTATAGGAATACAATATACATATATGTGAAATACATTCCGAAGTTACATATACATCAACACTTATCATTTCAGCCAGATTTGGGATGAATCTTCTCAAGAAATTTATTTTTCCCATAAAAGATTGCACTTTTTTATGTTTTTTTGGGAATCCCTATTACTTGTATGGATTCCACTCTTTTAGGATCTATTCTCACTTCTTCTTTTGAAACAATGTGTCCCAACATATTCCCTTCTTGTAAAGCAAAATGAGACTTCTTGTGGTTGATGAATAACCCATAAATTCTACACTTGTTAAAAGTCTACTTTAAATGAGATAAGTGTTCATCTATTTTAGAGAAAATAGTCATATCATCAAGGTATATCACAATGAATTTTTCCCTCTCTCTCACAAAGGAAATTTCCATGGATCGATGGAATGTTTCTCATGCATTCATAAGTCCAAAAGGAATTTTGTCATACATAAAAGTACCCCAGGGTGTGGTAAATGATTTCTTCTCTCTATCTTCTTTGCTCATAGCCACCTAATTGTATCCCAAAAATCCACCCATCATTGAAATCCTATTTTCTCCAACCACTCCTTGCAAAATCTGATCCATTTTTGGCAGTGGATAGTTGTCCTTTAAAGAGAATTTGTTTAAGTTCCTTAAATATACACATAGCCTTATTTATCCACTCTTCTTTCTAAATGGAACCATATTTCCTACCCACTTTGAGTATCTCAAAGGAATTATTATTTTTACATCCAATAATTTCCTTACTTCATTTTGTATTATGGGGAGAAAACGAGGGTTATTTTTCCTTAGTTTCTGTCTAAAAGGATTCACTCCAGGTTTCAAAGGTATCTTATGCTCAATGATGGATGTATCATAAGTTCTAATATCTTCATACTTCCAAGAAAACACATCTACATACTCTATAAAAAAATTCAAATACCTTTGTTTGACTTCAATGGGCATTAATTTGGACAACTTGATGCATTTAGGCTCCTTTCCTGTGCCAATATTTAGACTTTCCACATTTTCTTCCTTTGGATGAACTATAGGTTTGAAAGGGATGTCATTTTTTTCAAATAACCTTTCTAGCGGGACCATGCCTTTGGGAATAAAGTTATTTTTAAGCTGCAAGATTTTATGATTTTCCACTTTGTTGCTGAACTTTGGATCTTCCTTTGATTCTTCTTGACAGTTTGCCTCTTCATCTTCATCTCGACCTTTATCAATTAAAGTATTTGGAAATTCATCAATCATCTCCAAAAACGTTTTTATCTGTTGATCATCCTCGAATACTTTCCAATGCATTTGATTATTAAGAACATAAGGTCTATATATCATATCCACTTCATGCTTAATCTTGATCTCTTTGGGGGGCTTGAATGAACTAGCAGAAACAACCATAGAGTCTTCGTTTTTATTCATATCTCTTGGGACAGTAGTGATATTAAATGCATGGAAATTTTTTTCTATGAGATCCCATGATTGATTTCTATATGCTCTCATCTTAGGGTGCTTAGTTTGATATATATTATTAATTTGATACACAATTAATTTTGAATCTCCAAAAAAAGAGATCTTTGTTATAACTATTCTTCTTGCATCCTCTAATCCTAGAATTAGGGATTCATACTCAGCAACATTATTTGTAGTTTCAAAATCCATATTGAAAGAGAGGGGGGTTTCTTCTTGGTTAGGTGATATGAGCACTACTCCTCCTCCTGCTTCTCCCTTTGATGAGGCTCCATCAAAATACATTTTCCAAATCTGATATGTTCCTAAAGAGGCAACTTGAAAAAAAAAATATGTAAGAGAAATCTCTTCACACCCTTCATCCAAAGCTAGTATGCAACATCCCAACTCTTCTTCTAATGAATATACATCGTAGTTGATGGGACTAATTCTATCACTAATCACGTAGAAAAACTTTTTTTCTCTATATAGTCTTCTTGTTTCTCCTACAAATAAGGGTATAGTGGCATTCTTCATATCCATTTGCATGGTTCCCCCCATTTTCTTATCCCAATTCCTCGACAAGAGCATCCCATATATTACTAGTAGATTAGCTACCACAACATCCATCATTATGATTTTGGAAGGCACTTGTGCTAAGGTGACTACCAAATCTTTAATCATCCACAAACAATTTACTTTTTAGGAAGAAAATTTTTATAAGTCATGGTAAGGTCTGGTTATCTCTAACCCCAATTGTTCCATTATGATTTTAGGCATAAGGTTATGGGATGCTCTAGAATATAACATTCAATTGTGCAATGGCTTTGCATGAACTCTCAAAGTGATGTAAAAAGGAGTTGTGTGGTCATCTTTTTCTTCTTCTACCATGAGACCTACTGATATAAAAGGACTCCTGTAAGCTACATTTAAGGTGTCAGGATGTGCATTAGAGTCAGCCAAATTCAATACCTTTTCAATTTGATTTTGATAAGCAAGATTTTTAGCCAATTTTGAAAGGGGTATTGGAATTTGTTTTGTAGACAACTCATGTTCTAGATCAAAAGAAGTACAAGATTTTTCTAGTTTCCTTTCTTTCAGATTCAACTCTTTTAGGCTGAGGAAGTTCATGTTTATTTTGTACAAGAGATGATATAGGCTTATACACTTTGTCCTGATGGACAATAGGCCTTTTAACAATTGTATAATTATCAACAGGTTTAACAATTCCTAAATTTTCAGCAACGTTTTTAAGAGAAGGGAGTTGTCTTTGATTTGATGAATTGTTTCTTGGCCTCAAATTATATCTTCTTTGTGGCTCCTGATCATTTTTGTATACTTCTTACAAGATTGATATTTTACAATCCTCCTAAGTGAGATGGATCATATGACTTTCATCCTACATCCATAGAATATCTTCGAGTGGTTCTATGTATTCCTCATCAGGAGGCACATCTACAAACTTATTGTTGTTCCCTCTGACAAGAGGATGTATAGGTGTATATTCGTTTATTTTTTCCATATTTATGATTTTAGGGTTGAAAGGTATTCTATATTGATTAGGGTTCCTTTGAGCTCATCCTTGTGGATTTATGTTGGAATTGTTTCCCTCCACTTTAAATCTGGTGAGTTTATTTTATAGACTTCTCATTAATCTTGACATCTCTTCTATTCTATCATCCTGTGAATCTTTATTCTTACTTGGTGTCTCAATATTTTCCTTGTATTTATTCTTATAAAAATATTATTTATATCTCAACTTTCGAAATGTTGTCATGTTTCCTTTTGCATCCACTGCATCATCTTTCATGTTCATCAATCTTGTTGATCTTCTCTCCCTCAAGATCATAACAAACTAAGGCACAAAGGTACCAACATATGTGACATTAGAAGTTGCTTGTGATGGCTTTATATCTCGAGGAATTGTATTGTATATATTATTGAATCTTTTATTAAATTCACCGGCTCTTTTCCCCATTCTTTTTCTTTAAGGAAGCAAATTCTGTAAGATAATAGAGGTGATCCATATTTTCACCCCATTTCCTCCTAAAAGACATCTCTAAGTCATTTCAGGAAGTTATAGAATCTATAGAAAGGGATCTAAACCACTTATTGGCTTTTCCTTCCAAAGTCTGGAAAAGAGCCTCATGAATACATCATCATACTCAATGTAAAGGTTGTCAGTAAATTCTTGAAAGATAAACATGTGATCTTCAACAGTAGTGACCTTTTTGTTAGGATATTTCAATACTCCATCTTTGTCCTACCTAACATTATTTATTTTTCCTAGTTGTTTATGATGTCATTTCCCCCCTAGTGGTGTGTAGATGTCATCCAAAATCCATCACCACCTTCTGAGACCTGCATGCATCATTTTAGGACCACTTCAGTTAGGTCCCTATTTTATAGGAACCTATTGAGTGTTCTAGTGCAGTCCACCTGAGTTATCTGACTCCTGTGGGGGGTTATTGCTCCGAATGCCACTGATTGTGGCCTCATGCACCATTTTTTGACTAGAAGTCATGAAAGACTCACTATTTCACCCTCCTTTGTTAGTTAACTGATTGTGACTTTAGTTAGCCGAGTTTAGGTTCAGTTCAGTTGACTTTGAGTCTTCTGGAGCACTCCAGTGGTGATAATCCCTATGCTAGAGCAACTGAGGTTCGAATTCTCCTACATGATTCGAATTCTATCAATTGTAACATCATTGTTTATTATACTGATAATTGGAACATGTGATATTATTTTGCTCCTATCTGAGTTTTGCTCCATTATTATTCTTCAACTCTTTTCTACTGCAGTTTTCACTCTTCAAATTTTCTGCTCATTCTTTCTTTGTGAGGTATCCTTAGCTCTTTAGATCTATTGTGACATAGAATTTAACATGGTACAAGATCCATTTGAGTGAATAGGTTGAGAATATGCTTTCGGTAATGCACTAGAAGCCTCTGGATTTCCACATCAAATCTTGGTGCCATTGCATTGAATTCATTGGAGAAATCCAATGAGGTCTATCCAAGTGTGAAGGATCCAGATAAAAGTTCCTACTGTCCTAAAGTAGTTCTCAGTAGTATTCTACCTCCTTATTCACATTGTTTTGCAGGTTATTCAAATTTTTTGAGTGCAACAACAGTTGCAGCAGTTTTCTGCAGTTACAGCAGTTTTCTGCAGTTGTAGCAGTTACAAGAGTTTTCTACAGTTGCAATAGTTTTCTATAGCTGTAGCAGTTTTTCTGTAGTAGCAGCAGTTTCACCTTGTGTAACATCCCCAAAAATTAACTAAAATTTAAAATTTCCAAGTAGCAGTAATTGCTTGTGTTTGCTATACAGAAGTGTTAACTTAAACACAATTATACGCTAAACAAAATACTTAGCGATAATCAACTCCTAACATTTATCATTAATGATTACGAGTTTAAATTACTTATGAATCGCAACAATTGTCTTAACAGCTATTAAAATAAATAGTGTCCTATAAGGTCATAAAGTCAATTATCGTCAAACTAATGTCAGAATGTTTGAATAATAATAGTTGCATTATGTACCTTATTGTTAGCATGCATAATGTCACTTTCGTTCTACGTTATACACTTTGTTTCTAGATACTAAATGTTCGTATTGGTGAAATGAAAGGGTCCTGGAATAGCCTCGAGGCTTACTTAGCTATCGTTATCTAATGCTCATGAATTCTATTTGTGGAATGCAGGTAAGACGGAGAAATTATGATTGAAGCATGCCAATGTATTTCAATTACTTCTTGCATAATAATGTTAGTCTTTTGAAGTTAAAGATACGGATGTATAGAGAGATTAATTGTTTTGAAATCAAACACAGGTATTTTATTTTCCATCTCTATGTGATTTGTCTTCACATATGCTGTCTAATTCTTATCTATTGTAATTGACCAAGAGTTATCCTAAACCAACTATGTAGAATTCATTGTATTAATAGTATCTACTATTGTATTCAAAACTATGGTAATTTTCATTGTAGTGCATAACATACTTCTTCATCCAAAACTATGGACAAAAATACTTGTATTAATATTACATACTATTTGTCCTAACTATGGAAAAATAGTACATAGAAATGCATTTCAATTTGCATATACTTTCAAATGATACTAATGTTATTGTATTCAAAAAGTAATATCATAAGTTATGGCTATGCTCTAAATGCATGATCTAAATGCATAAACTATATGCATGAATACTATGGAAATATGTCTTGACTATGATACAATATGGATTAGCCTCCATATTGATACAAACCTGAACTTTAAACCTTATAAACCATGCAAGAAATGTATTAATGGTAGGTAACAAAGTAGTGGTCTTATGCATTGGAAGGTATGCAAGTGGTAGCATTAGTAATTAAGGTTCATTAATTCGCATGATGGTGGATCTCCTGTTGGCAGCCCTCGTGGAAAACCTTCGCGTGCTAAACTCTAGATGAGGGTGGCAATCCTTTGCTACGTAATACCTATACGTTGAGTTGTGCATGGAAATGTATGGATGAAGGTATGTGTTTGCCAAACGCTTAACGTTGCAATATGTGGTTTTAAATGCCATTTAATATGGTAGGTGGTCATATGTGGGATTTAACTCGTGGAAAAATCCACACCGTCGATCTCAGGGAGGTATCGGGCTTTGCATTTAACCCTAACCTACATTGATATCACTACTTTCAAAGTAATTCATTTCATTTGCAAAAATAGAGGGAGAGGCCGACAGGCTCTGTGATTTTTTTGGTTTTAGGTTCTCATGGCCGCGAACTCGCCCGGGGTTCGATCTAGAGACCTCTCAACTGTATGTTAACACCTTAAGATGCACCAGGTTTCTTCAATGGTTTCGATGTAGTTTCTTGCTGGTCTTTAGTGGTCACCTGGGCATCATTGTTGGGGCTAAGTCCTCAACCTTGTTGGGTTCTCAGTTGTGGTTATTTCGACACCATTGTGGTGGTAATAATAGGTGTTGAAATCGTTATTTGAAGCATTCAAATGGCAATGAGTGTGGCAAGTAAAGAATTTGAATCTTCCCTTAGCATTGTAGAAAACAAAAAATCTAAATATTATTAAAGTAATATTTGTTACAGTATATATGTTTTAACCACCATCGTGAATATTGCTTGCAAGTTCTAAATGACAAGAACTTGGGTTTAGCTGGACAGGGAGGTGAACACACGGGCCCTGGTAAGCCTCAGTGACATCCCAAGGGTATCCCAAGTACTTCACAGTTTTCAGTGTTGAACTATGACTCCAACCGACCTTCGTTGGAAAGCTGAGAAATTCGTAATTTGTTTTAGTCTTTGGTTTTACTGTTATGGGTAAAGGATTAGAGCCGTATGGCATTTGCAAGTTTGTAAAAGATTGGAGTTGTTACTCCCAAGCATTTCAAGGCTCTCGGTGGATTCTCAACGATTTCTATATAATACAAGAGGTTTACCCATAATTTTATTTGTTGCTTCATTTTAAATGATGGAGGGATGCTCTCGGCCAAACCTTGGTTAAATTGCAGTGCTTGATATTTAAAGGGCAAGGCCCATCGTTGTTACTATATTCAGTATTGTTTTGTTTTTACCAATGTGTAAAAGAAATGTTGACTGTGAACATGGGTTTATACCCTGCTCTAAGAATATTGCATTTTTGTATGTAATGACTCTTGTTAAGGATCGAAATATCGACCTTGTTCTGCATAAATACCTTTAGTAGTAATTATGATTTTCACTTATGAGTTGTTTGTAATATTTAAATTAGGTTAGAAAGTGCTGATCCTATAGATTGTTTTCGGCTACCTTTGTCATTTCTAGATTAAGGAAAATACAGTTTGATGTTTTATGAAGCTTGGGAAAGGCCCATCGATAAAGGTAGATGAAGGTTTAAAGGAACTTAAGTCAAGGGTTTCGAGTCCCTAGACTCACATTTTTCTTTTGAAATTTTGAATGTGTAAATTGTTCACGGCGTTTTACGATGTATTTTTAGCCACAAGGTTTGAACCCTGAGACATTTGCCCGATACATTTGTTGTTAAAGATTTGTATTATTAACTGTGGAATAATTCGACTTGAATGTTAACGATTTATGTAGATGATAATATTGTTGGTGAAGATGGGGTTTGATCCCTAAGGCATGTTTATATATATATAATTTCTACTTCTGTATGGCACTACCGAACTTTGTTTTGGTTATAAATGATGTGCATACTACTTCCAGTATTATAGGGTTTTTAATGCAGAGACTATAATGTTTGTAAAGTATTTTTAAATGAGAGGTTTATACTCAGAATGTGTAATATGTGTTTTTATGATTTGAAAGGTTGAAACCCTAACAATCTAAGTTTGGACAGAAAATAGAAAATCATTGCTTATCTTACTATGAATGTTCTATTATAAAAAAAAGAGTCTATATACTAGGTATTTGTCGTGGTCTTCTGTATGTAATACAGAAGAGACTTATATTCAAGTGAATATAATTATAGTACAGAAACATTACAGACGAACAGTCATCCATCTTTATCTGTTGCATATCATTATTCATATCTAAATTTAACTACTCTTCCATGTACTAGAGTATGGCACTGAAAAGTGTGAGGAAAAATACAGGGAAGCATTATCATTCATTCCTTCATTTTTTTATCATAACATCAAATCTGTATCTTAACCTAACAGTTATATTGGTGATTTAGAATAGATAAAATTGCAGAACTAAAAGTTCACTAACAGTACAGTTTGTCTATATTTGAAAACTGATAACATAATAGCATTCAGATCATTAGTACTGTTTGGACATAAATAAATAAGATAACACAAGTTGAACTTGATAACTGTAGAAGAAACAAACAACCAAAGGAGCTCGTTCCACCCAACTTGCTCCTGAAGATAGCCAAGTTACTTGCCTTAGGACCCCCGAGCCTGTTCACTGAACCACCAAGGTGAAAATGTTGTGTAGAGTAATGGAATAAATTCCTTTGCAACTCAGCAGTAGTACTTCCTGCTTTTAGCAATATTGAACTCAACAATGTGGCTACACTAGTTCATAATGCAGTCTTAGATCACTCAATCACTTCTAACTTTCCCCTCATCGAGTCTCTTGTGCTCAGAAATTTTCACAAGGTAAAAATGAACATCCTCCTGCTAAATTCGATGGGTAGATTAATAGCATTCCTAGGTGTTTGGTCAGTTTATTTAGTCAATGAGCCACCTGCTCAGTTCCACTTTCTTGGGGAACATGACCATAAGAATATGGAAGTTGCCCCCTGCAATAGTTAGAAGTGAGTTGAGGATGCTACCAAGTGTTAGTTTTCTCTTCACCACAGTCCATTCCTCCTAGTGGGTCAGTGAACACTCATTTAACAGTCTTCTTTGGATGTTTGTCTCCACTTTTATTTATTTATAATAAAATATTCAAAGTAATTAATTACAGTCATCCTTGACCCCACTTGGTCAATAGTCATAAAACTTTACAATAAAAATAAAACATAATGTTTTATGCATAACATAAAATGTCTAGAGTTTAGGTATGTGACAAACACCCCCTCTTAAGTTCAACATCGTCCTCGATGTTACTTTATTCATCATCTTCTTGTTCCTCCTAGAACAACATTGGATATGCCACCCGCATATTACTTTCCAATTCCCAAGTTGCTTCGTCCGGACTAAGGTGCTTCCACTGCACCTTAACCTGTCCAATGGTACGATTACGGAGAAAAATTTCCCTCTTGTAGAGGATACAGTCCAGTTCCACCATAAAATCTTCTTTTGGTTCCACCTGTACATCATTCCAATTAATCACATGAATAACATCATGCACATACGTTTTCAAAAGAGAGATGTGAAATACATTATGTACTTTAAGATTCGGTGACAATGCCAACTGATATGCCACTGGTCCTACCCTGGACAAAATTTTAAAAGGTCCGCAATACCTTGGTGATAATTTAGCATAGCTTCCCAATATTAGGGAACTCTTCTTAGGTTTTATCTTGAGGAACACATGTTCACCAACCTGAAACTCTTTCTGAGTTCTTTTGAGATCTACATGACTTTTCTGTCTATCCTGTGCAATTTTCAAATTGCCTTGAACCTATTTCAGGGTTAGTTCCATTTCTCTTAACAATTCAGGTCCTAGCATTAACCTGTCAACTGGATTACTCCAAGAAATAGGAGTATTTCATTTTCTGCCATATAAAATTTCAAAGGGACTGAGTTTTGTTGAAGCTTGGTAATGATTATTATAAGCAAACTTAGCAAGATGCAAATATTCCTCCCATTTACCTGGCTGATCTCTAACATACAATCTTAACATGTCTTCAAGAATTTGATTAACTCTTTCAGTCTGCACATCTGTTTGTGGGTGAAATGATGTGCTGAAATTTAAAGTAGTATCTAAACCTTTAAATAAATATGCCCAGAAATTTCCTATAAACTTTGAGTCTCTATCAGAAATTATAACTTTCAGAATACCATGTAAACGAAAAATCTACTTCATAAAAATTTCAGCAATGTTAGCAGCCTTGTAAATTGTCTTAACAGGTATAAAATGGGTTGCTTTGCTGAGTTTATCCACAACTACCATTATGGAATCATTTTGTTTCTGATTTTTACGTAAACTAGTAATAAAATATATACTAAGTATGTCCCACTTCCAATCTGGAATAGGTAGTGGCTGTAACAATCCAGCTGGATGTTGGTATTCAGCCTTTACTTGCTGACACTCTATACACCTAGCAATGTATTCAGCTACTTCACTTTTCATCCATGGCCAAAAATAATCTTTTCTTAGCATAGTTATCATCTTTTGGTAACCAAGATGTGTTGAGTATGGACTTTTATGCAATTCATTTAAAATCAACAACTTAATTTCAGCAACATTAGGCACATAAAGTATGTTTTTATACAATAGTAACCCTCTTTCATCAATTATGAAATCTGTTATACAAGTTTTAGCATTATCTTCAGCAATTTTATTAAGTAAATTCTGATATTTTTCATCCAATCCGATTCTTTCCTTAATCTGATTTTCTAGATCAGTTTTATAAGTGTTGATTGCTGAAACAAAATTTAGCCTAGCATTTCTGTTTAAGGCAACAACAACCTTATTTTCCTTTCCTTTAATGTGTTGAATCTCAAAATCATACTCGCTAAGGAAAGCTAGCCACCTAGCTTGCCTTGCGTTCAGATTTGGTTGATCCAACAAATATTTTAATCTTTTATTATCAGTCATTAAAATAAATTTTCTTCCAATTAAGTGATGGCGCCACATTTTTATGCATGTATTATAGTTGCCAACTCTAGGTCGTAGGTTGCATAGTTCTTTTCATGAATCTTTAACTTTCTAGATTCATATGCAATCCCATGACCTACTTGTCTTAAGACCCCGCCAAGTCCTTCATTGCATGCATCTGTGCATACTATGAAATATTTGTTGGGATCAACAATTTTTAAGATAGGTGTTGTTGTTAACAGTTCTTTAAGTTTCTTAAAACTTTCTTCACATTTTTTATCTCAATGAAATTTCTTATCTTTATTTTGTAAAGATGTTATAGGGTTCGCTATTCTAGAGAACCCCTCAATAAACTTACGATAGTAACCTGTAATCCCCATAAAAAATTATACACCAGTTACGTATTTCGGGGCATGCCATTCATTAATTTATTTTATCTTGTCTGGGTCTACTACAATTCCATCCTTGGATATCACATGCCCTAGGTACTGTATTTTATCTTTATAAAAATCACATTTGTTGAACTTAGCATAAAGTTGATGTTCTCTTAACACTTGTAAAATTATCTTTAAATGTTCGTCATGTTCCTCTTTAGTCTTAGAGTAAATCAAAATGTCATCAATAAAAACAATTACAAACTTATCTATGTACTGATGTAAAACATTGTTCATAAGGCACATGAAAACTGTTGGAGCGTTGGTCAGCCCAAAAGGCATAACCACAAAATCGTAGTGCCCATAACGGGTTCTAAAAGCAGTCCTAAAGATGTCTTCATCTTTAATGCTGACTTGATGGTACCCCGACCTCAAGTCTATTTTAGAAAATATCTTTGCGTTGCGTAGTTGATCAAATAGATCATCAATGCGAGTCAAAGAATATTTGTTCTTTATAGTCATTTTATTTAGCTGTCGGTAATTTATGCATAAACGCATAGTTTCGTCTTCCTTTTCAACAAAAATTACAGGTGCTCCCCATGGAGACACACTGGGCCTTATGTAATTTTTATCAATCAATTCTTTAAGCTGCGATTTAAGTTCATTAAGCTCCAGAATAGTCATTTTGTAAGGAGCCTTTGAGTTTGGTACCGCTCCCGGTACTAACTCAATGGTGAAATCGAGTTCCCTTTTCGGAGGTAGTCCTAGAATTTCTTCCAGGAATACATCAAAAAATTCCTTAAAAATGGGTATATCTTCTAGCTTTAACTTATCTTCCTTAGTGGATTGTTCATCATTAATTACATATGCAGCAAACAACTTACATCTTTTACAAACACACTTTTTAACTTGTAAAGCAGAAATTTGTCTAACGGATATCTTTCTAGGGATTCCTTTTACTGTTACAGTTTCACATGCATCATTCAAACAAGTAAAAGTCTTCTCGAAGCAATTTAATACTACTCTATGTTTTTCTAACCAATCCATTCCAATTAGAACATCGTAAGAACCTAAAGGTAACACATTCAATTTAACATGAGTCCTAAACTGATTCATTAGTAATTCGCATTCTTTCACACAATCAGTCACCTTTATTTTTGTGTCAGTAGCTAATTAAACCAACCATGATTTATCAAACTTATCCAATTTCAGATTGCAACATTTAACTAAATCAGGTGAAATATAGCTAAGTCTTGCTCCAGGATCAATTAAAATAGAAATAGGTTTGTCTTTCAGCATACCTTCCACTTTAACCATGGAAGTTTGATGATCAGCTTGTCTGTTCTCCAGGGTTGCATTTATCCTGGGCATCTCCCTTTTTAAGTCACCAACAATAGCCTCCTCCTGTATAGTATGTATGTTGTTGACCGCTTTCTTTCTGAGTGGACAGTTTGATGCATAGTGAGGTCCCTGACATTCCCAACACTTAACAGGTTCCTTCTGTTCATTGCTTTTAACAAAACTTTTAGGTGGTTCACTTTTTCTTGCAGCTATAAATTTTGACTGTGTATTAATAACTGCATTATTTCCAAAAAAATTTATGTTAGAGTAATTACGTGAATTATTATTTCCAAAGTTACGATCAAAAGAAAACTGCTTCTTCCTTTGTTCAAAGTTATTAGGCCTTTTTTCTTTCCAGCTTGGTATGCCTTCTCTTTTCTTATTCTGTTCATAATAGATATCTGCCTTTCGCATGGCCTCTTCAAGAGTTCGAGGGCTATCATATTCAATCATGTATTTTATGTGAGAGGGCAGGTAGCTTAGAAACCTCTATACCTTAGGCTTTTCTTCAACGAAATAAGGTACATACCTTAATAAATTCAAAAACTTGCTGCATAATTCTCTCATATCCATGGAACCTAGATTTAACTCATAAAATTCCTTAGCTTGTTCCTCGTAATACTACTCTGATAGAAATTTTCTTTTAAAGTATTTCTTAAAATTACTCCAATTTACACTTTTCTCTTTTAAACCTTTTACTCGTTTTAGATCTTGCCACCAAATGTCTACTTTTCCAGTTAGATTATATATTTTCATTTTAGTTTTTAGATGACTTGAGTAGTTATTAATCTGGAAATACTTATTCATACAGGACAATCATGCTTCGACTGTCTCACTCTTTTCCATTTCTCCATTAAAAGTTGGTGGTTTGATCTTTTTAAACTCTCCAGAAATTTCTTCATAGGGCATGTACTTATTTTTCTTAGTGTAGCAGTCACTGTCACTACTATCAGTAGAATACTTATGCTTTCTCCTATGTGCCCTTTCATCACATTCAGAAGATGAATTGTTGTCATAATTAGTCAATTTTACCTTTTTATCATTACGTTGATAGGACATAGTTCCAGATTCAACATTATTTTATGTTTCTTTATCTTGATCATTTTTATGAAATTTATTTAGCAGGATTTGATTCAGCTCCTCGTGAGCCTTCAGGATTCGTTCGTTTTCTTCCTTAATAGTTTTTATCTCAATTTTTAAATCTTTTACTATCTTTAATAATTCAGATGAATTATCATTCAATTCAACAAATAGATTCTCTGCATTAATGTGTCCTTGTTCATTATTATTCTGTTCGTTATTAAGGGACCTGTCCTTAGCCGACTATGTTGGTCCTTCCATACCTGCAGTCTAGATTTATAAAATGTTGAAACTGAAAACAAGATAAAATATAATCAGCAACTTGTAATTTGGGTCTAAATTTTTATTTGCATGAGTGAGCCACTTCAGGCCTAGTATTTGAACTTGTGCTCTAATACCACATGTAACATCCCCAAAAATTCACTAAAATTTAAAATTTCCAAATAGCAATAATTGCTTGTGTTTGCTATACAGAAGTTTTAACTTAAACACAATTATAAGCTAAACAAAATACTTAGCGATAATCAACTCCTAACATTTATCATTAACGATTACAAGTTTAAATTACTTATGAATCGCAACATCTGTCTTAACAGTTGTTAAAATAAATAGTTTCCTTTAAGGTCGTAAAGTCAATTATCGTCAAACCAATGTCAGAATGTTTGAATAATAATACTTGCATTATGTACCTTATTATTAGCATGCATAATGTCACTTTCATTCTAAGTTATACACTTTGTTTCGAGAGACTAAATGTTCGTCTTGGTGAAATGAAAGGGTCCTGGAATAGCCCCGAGGCTTACTTAGCTAACGCTCCTAAATTCTATTTGTGGAATGCAGGTAAGACAGAGAAATTATGATTGAAGCATGCCAATGTATTTCAGTTACTTCTTGCAGCATAATGTTAGTCTTTTGAAGTTAAAGATACAAATGTATAGAGATATTAAGTGTTTTGAAATCAAATGCAGGTATTTTATTTTCCATCTCTATGTACTTTGTATTCACATATGTTGTCTGATTCTTATCTATTGTAATTGACCAAGAGTTATCCTAAACCAATTACGTAGAATTCATTGCATTAATAGTATCTACTATTGTATTCAAAACTATGGTAATTTTCATTGTGGTGCATAACATACTTCTTCATCCAAAACTATGGAGAAAAATACTTGTATTAATATTACATATTATTTGTCCTAACTATGGAAAAATAGTACATAGAAATGCATTTCAATTTGCATATACTTTCAAATGATACTAATGTTATTGTATTCAAAAAGTAATATCATAAGTTATGACTATGCTCTAAATGCATGATCTAAATGCATAAACTATATGCATGAATACTATGGCAATATGTCTTGACTACGATACAATATGGATTAGTCTCCATATTGATATGAACATGAACTTTAAACCTTATAAACCATGTAAGAAATGTATTAATGGCAGGTAACATAGTAGTGGTGTTATGCGTTGGTAGGTATGCAAGTGGTAGAATTAGTAATTAAGGTTCATTAATTCGCATGATGGTGGATCTCTTGTTGGCAGCCCTCAAGGAAGACCTTCACATGCTAAACTTTGGATGAGGGTGGCAATCCTTTGCTACATAATACCTATATGCTAAGTTATGCATGGAAATGTATGGATGGAGGTATGTGTTGGCCAAACGCTTAACGTTGCAAACTATGGTTTTAAATGCCATTTAATATGGTAGGTGGTCGTATGCAGGATTTAACTCGTGGCAAGATCCACACCGTCAATCTCAGGGAGGTCTTGGGTTTTGGGTTTAACCCTAACCTACATTGACATCACCACTTTCAACGTAATTCATTTCATTTGCAAAAATAGAGGGAGAGGTCAATAGGCTCTGCGATTTTTTTGGTTTTAGGTTCTCATGGCTGCAAACTCACCCGGGGTTTGATCTGGAGACCTCTCAACTATATGTTAACACCTTAAGATGCAACAGGGTTCTTCACTGGTTTCGATGTAGTTTCTTGCTGGTATTTAGTGGTCACCTGGGCGTCGTTGTTGTGGCTAAGTCCTCAGTCCTTGCTGGGTTCTCGGTTGTAGTTATTTCGACACCAGTGTGGTGGTAATAACAGGTGTTGAAATCATTATTTGAAGAATTCAAACGGAAATGAGTGTTGAAGGAAAAGAATTTGAATCTTCCCTAAGCCTCGTAAAAAAAAAAAATTATAAATATTATTAATGTAATATTTGTTATAGTTGATATGTTTTAACCACCATCGCGAATGTTCTTTGCAGGTTCTAAATGACAAGAACTTGGGTTTGGATGCATAGGGAGGTGAACACATGGGCATTGGTAAGCCTCAGTGACATCCCAAGGGTATCCCAAGTACTTCACAGTTTTCAATGCTGAACTATGACTCCAACTGACCTTCGTTGGAAAGCTGAGAAATTCGTAATTTGTTTTAGTCTTTGGTTTTACTATTATGGGTAAAGGATTAGAGCCGTGTGGCATTTGCAAGTTTGTAAAATACTGGAGTTGTTACTCCCGAGGCTTTCAAGGCTCTCGTTGGATTCTCAACAATTTCTATAAAATACAAGAGGTTTACCCATAATTTTATTTGTTGCTTCGTTTTAAATGATGGCAGGATGCTCTCGGCCAAACCTTGGTTAAATTGTAGTGCTTGATATTTAAAGGGAAAGGCCCATGGTTGTTACTATATGCGGTATTGTTTTGTTTTTACCAATCTGTAAAAGAAATGTTGACTGTGAACCTGGTTTTATACCCTACTATAAGAATACTGCGTTTTTGTATGTAATGACTCTTCCTAAGGATCAAACTATAGACCTTTCTCTACATAAATACCTTCAGCAGTAATTATTAGTTTCACTTATGAGTTGTTTGTAATATTTAAATTAGGTCAGGAAGTGCTGAGCTAGTAGATTGTTCTTGGCTACCTTCGTCATTTCTAGATTAAGGAAAATACTGTTTGATGTTTTATGAATCTTGGGAAAGGCCCGTAGATAAAGGTAGATGAAGGTTTAAAGGAACTTAAGTCAAGGGTTTCGAGTCCCTGGACTCGCATTTTTCTTTTGAAATTTTGAATGTGTAAACTGTTCACATCGTTTTACGATGTATGTTTAGCCACAAGGTTTGAACCCTGAGACATTTGCCCGATACATTAGTAGCTAAAGATTTGTATTATTAACTGTGGAAGAATTCGACTTGAATGTTAACGATTTATGTAGATGATAATATTGTTGGTGAAGATGGGGTTTGAACCCTAAGGAATGTTTATATATATATATAATTTCTACTTCTGTATGGCACTACCGAACTCTGTTTTGGTTATAAATGATGTGCATACTACTTCCAGTATTATAGGGTTTTTAATGCAGAGACTATAATGTTTGTAAAGTATGTTTAAATGAGAGGTTTATACTCAGAATGTGTAATATGTGTTTTTATGATTTGAAAGGTTGAAACCCTAACAATCTAAGTTTGGACAGAAAACATAAAATCATTACTTCTCTTACTATGAATGTTCTCTTGTAAAAAAAAAGAGTCTATATACTAGGTATTTGTTGTGTTCATCTGTATATAATACAGAAGAGACTTATATTCAAGTGAATACAATTATAGTACAGAAACATTACAGACAAACATTCATCCATCTCTATCTGATGCATATCATTATTCATATCGAAATTTAACTACTCTTCCCTGTACTAGAGTACAGCACTGAAAGGTGTGAGGAAAAATACAGGAAAGCATTATCATTCATTTTTTCATTTGTTTATCATAACATAAAATCTGTATCTTAATCTAATAGCTATATTGGTCATTTAGAATAGATAAAATTGTAGAACTAAAGCATTCACTAACAGTATAGTTTGTCTAGTTTATAATTGAAAACTGATAACATAGTAGCATTCAGACCATTAGTACTATTTGGACATAAATAAATAACATAACACAAGCTGAACCTGATAACTGTAGAAGAAACAAATAGCCAAAGGAGCCCGTTCCACCCAACCTTCTCCTGAAGACAACTAAGTTACTTGCCTTAAGACCCCCAAGCCTATTCACTGAACCACCAGGACGAAGATGCAGTGTGGAGGAATGGAATAAATTCCTTTGCAACTCAGCAATAGCACTTAACAATAGTACTTCCTGCTTTTAGCAATATTGAACTCAGCAATGTGGCTGCACTAGTTCAAAATGCAGTCTTAGTTCACTCAATCACTTCTAACTTTCCCCTCATTGAGTCTCTTGTGCTTAGAAATTTTCACAAGGTAAGAATGAACAACCTCCTACTGAATTCGATGGGTAGATAAATAGCATGCCTAGGTGTTTGGTCAGTTTATTTAGTAAATTAACCACCTGCTCAGTTCCACTTTCTTGGGGAACATGACCATAAAAATAGGGAAGTTGCCCCCTTCAACAGGTAGAAGTGAGTTGAGGATGCTGCCAAGTGTCAGTTTGCTCTCCACCACAGTCCCTTCCTCCTAGTGGGTCAGTGAACACTCATTTAACGGTCTCCTTTTGATGTTTGTCTCCACTTTTATTTATTTATAATATTAAAATATTCAAAGTAATTAATTACAGTCATCCTTGACCCTACTTGGTCAATAGTCATAAAACTTTACAATAAAAATAAAACATAATGTTTTTTGCATAACATAAAATGTCTAGAGTATGGGTATGTGACACCTTGTGTTCGCTCCAGTAGTTGTAATGGAAAATTCGAACTATATCCTCTCTCTCTTAGGATCTTGACACCCTTCAATTATCTTGACTGGAGGGATGATATGAAGATGGTATTGCAAAATAAATCACTGTACAGTGTGACAATGGGGAAGGATCCCGAACCAACATCAGATGTGGAGAAAACCAAGTATTTGAATAGATTGGATGAAGCATTTGGTTTCATGTGTATTCATATTTCTAGAGATATACTCTTCCACATCGAAGGATTGAAGACTCCAAGAGAGTTATGGTTGAATTTAGAGACCCTCTTCGGCAAACAAGATGAGCTAAGAGGACATATTCTAGAAAATGAGTTGATTTTTCTCTACAACCGAACACTTTTGAGACCATTCAACACTGCTTTTCAAAATTCAAATCTCTAGTTATGCAATGCAAGCAGTGTGGCATTGAGAATAAGGATGAGCATCTGGTGTTATCCATTATGAGCAAGCTAGGTCTCGATTTCTCTATCTTTGTCTCTACCTTCCATTCTGGGAGAATGTCAATCCCTGGTTGGAAGATGCTTTCCTTAGACGTTTTCACTGAATCTATCATCCAAGAATAAGATAAGATGATATAGATGGGCACCTTGCAGGCCTCCAAAGAACAAGCTCTTATGGCTGGAGAAGAAAAAAGTGAGAATGAGAAGGGGAAGTACAAAGGTAAGGATAAGAGGCAATCTGAACCCAAGCATAATTCCAAGTCAAGTCCATCAGAAGGATCCTCCAGCTCTAAGAAGGACAAACATAAGGGATTTGATAAATCCAAGTGTTCTTATTGCAAGAAAGGAAACCACCCAGAGAGATCTTGCATGTAGAAGAAGATAGATCATATGACCAAGCTTCTTGAACAACACAACATTTCCTTCCCAAAAGGTGTAGGAGAGACTGATTTTTTAAGTGAGTCTGATGGTCATGAGAGTTTCCATGCACTGAAGGATGGATTTTCAAAATCACAATCCCTCCTCATAGATTCAAGAACCTCCAACCACATGGTTTCTTCCAGAGAATCATTTTGTTCTCTAGATCTCAAAGATGGTCTAATTATTCACATGGGAGACAACTCTGAGATATCTGCCGAAGGGAAGGGCACAATACATATGGAGCATAGCAAGTTCAAGAATGTTCTATTTGTGCCTTCTTTGTCAGCAAATTTGTTACCTGTATATCATATGACTAACACAGGTTCATCGAAGAAAATGGTATTTGGTGCTGACACAGTTTATATTGCAGAGATCTACACTGGGAATATTATAGTGAAAGGGTTTGCAAACCATGCCTCCAAGGAATATGAATTCTCACATTTTTTTCCATACTCTATGCCTACCCCATCGGAATCTGATGAAGATCAGAGTGATACCTCTTATAATGAAGATGAGGATCAAGATCTTGACGTTGAGAATAAATTTCAAGGAGATTCATATCCAGATCGAACACATGCTCCCAATCCATGGCCAAGGATTATATGGGCTCACAAAGTCCTTGTAGCTACTGGGAACACAGTTGGGGATCCATCTAACCATATAACCACCAGATATTAGTATAATGAAAAACTTGCACTATGTCATGCAGATCCACTTCTCTTAGAGAGGTGCGGCATGATGGTGGGGTTTGATCCACAATCTTTTGGAGAGACTTGCCATGGGGGATCTACAACCAGGAAACAATATTGGTTGTTTGAGAAAAGGTAATCAAAGGTTCATGATTTGGACCACAATGACACATTCACTCCAGTAGAAAGAAGTGTTCCCGAAAGACTTGTTTTGGCAAATACAACTTCTACACAATGGGAGGCACATCAAAGGAGCAAATCCAGATATAGCACCTACATTTCTATCCTATAGAGGATCATCTTGCCAATATTTTTGCAAAGGCTTTCACTGAGGAAATTTTTTTCCTCCTCTACTTAGCATGAAGGTTCTTTGAGTTCCCTACTTTTGTTCTTTTTGAGGGGGGGTATTTTTCCCATGAGGTTTTTCCCCATTTCCTTGGTTCGTGGACAAGTCTTTATTTTTTATCATTTATTTGATTGTATGGGTAACCTTTTGTCTTAGTAACCAGGGCCCAAGATGCAAAGTATGGATTAAGGGGGGGTGTTAGGATATTTCAATACTCCATCCTTGTCCTACCTAGCATTATTTGTTTTTCCTAGTTGTTGATGATGTCATTTCCCCCCTAGTGGTGTGAAGATGTCATACAGGATCCATCTACCACCTTCTGAGCCCTGCATGCATCATTTTAGGACCACTTAGTTAGTTCCCTATTTTATAGGAACCTACTAAGTGTTCTAGTGCAATCCACCTGAGTTATCTGAATTTTGTGGGGGGTTTGAGCTCTAGATGCCACTAATTTTGGCCTCGTGCGCCCTTTTCTTACTAGCATGCATGGAAGACTCACTATTGTTCCCTCCTTAGTCATTTAATTCATTGTGATTTCAGTTAGTTGAGTTTAGGTTTAGTTCAGTTGACTTTGAGTCTTCCGGAGCACTCCAGTGGTGATAATCCCTATGCTAGACCAACTAAGGTTTAAATTCTCCTGCATGATTCAAATTCTCTCCATTGTAACATCATTGTTTATTATACTTATAATTGGATCATGTGATATTATTCTGCTCCTATCTGAGTTCGGTTGCATTATTATTCTTTAGCTCTTTTTTACTGCAGTTTTCACTCTTATTCAAATTTTCTACTCTATCTTTCTTTGTGAGGTATCCTCAACTCTTTAGATCTTTCGTAACATAGAATTTCACACTTTTATCCATCATACTTATATAGGATATTCAAATAACTCTTAGGTAGGTCATGCAGTTTATTAGGCAGGTTTAATGCACCATACCTAGTAGCTACCAAGGGACTTACAGGTGGTGATGGAGCTCCTCCTCTTCCTTTTTATAGATTATTCAGTAAATGCAGACAAAGACTTAACTCACTAGTTTGAAAGGTTCAAATATAGAACCAAAAAAAACATAATATAAAACTTTCCCTAGATCATACATTCAAAGTATTAACTAGCACATAAATCTCATCTCATACCTTGTGATCGAAGGTTGTCCTTGTTAGTTGTGCTTCCCAAATCCTTTGTTTTGATTAGTGATTTGCAGATAAAGACAACACAAAACAATACAAGTGAAAGAAACATTGTACTATTTATAAGATGTAAGTAAATAGTCAAGGAAAAATTCTCTAAATATTTAGATCACATAAGACAGATTTTTATGGAAAAGAGAATATATTGTTGTATTATAAATCAATAAAGGAAAATACTTACAACCATGCCTTGACGTTCTCAAGGTCCTTCCAGTGGGTCCTTTTCCTTAACTTGTCACCTTGCCTCAAGAGAATGGCGATCATTTTTGTCTTCTCAACACTGAGTCTATGCATCTCATTTCATATTATCCCGATGGAATTATATGATCCATCCCTGCCTCGAAACCTCCTCTTCCTTATCCTTACTTCCTGCTGTGCCTCTCTATTCCCCTTCTCCTTATGCTTGGACGCGCAATATAGGTATTTTCAAAGTAGTAAATGTGGGCATACTAATATCTCTTATCCTCTCGCTCTAGGAAATCGTGGATGTGGTCTCCAATTCTTTTTGCACACAATATCTTTATAAACATTGCTACTCATTCTACATAATTTACTCATAAATTAACCTTTACATGCTTAAAGGAATTTAATGATAGATGCATCTAGTTCACAATAAATATATCATAATTACACATATGAGAAAGACGAGATATAGGTGGTTCACCGATATCCATGGGCTACATCCACAAAGAAAAGTCACAATTTATTTTATCAAATAGAGGATTACATCCTGCAACTCAGTTGTTGCAATTTTCCACTTTCTCAATGCCTCTTTCATAAAGAGCATTTTCAAGACAATGAACCCTAACATCCAAAATGATTACAGAGATCTATATCTGGTAACTAATCTCTAGAAGAGTTCTTCTTCAAGTATTTAAGGTTAACATAAAATTAGAGAGATCAACTATTTATAAAAATATACCTAACTGAATTAAACTAGGGTCCCAGACCAACTGCGTTTTCTGATATATAACTCTTTTATATATAAGAGATGATAAATAGAAGATTATACCGGCTCATGAAATCACCAAGTTTCACTATATAAAATATATATCACATAGAATTAAAAACTAGAATCTAGTACTTCTAATCGCCCATACCATACCGGTTTACTTCATAAATATTAATAATAGCTTGATCCAAAGTTAATTCTTATATTAATAATTCGTGGCTATTACCCAATAGCTTAGGGTTAAACTTTTCTTACCTCAATTCGGCCATGATGAAGGCGTTATTAGCAAATATATCTTAATCAAGTTGTAATAAAAGTATTGGCATCTTTAAGCAAGTTTATAAGTTTAAGCAGCTAGCAAGCAGAGGTAAAACTCAGAGATTTATATTTAATATATATCCTACTGAAAATGTACAAGGGTCGGTCATTCCATCCAACTGTCATTTCCTAATCTTTCACGACAGAGATCAAATAAATAATAATGCCCGTAGCTCCAGCAAAACATTAACTATGTGCAGAGGTTCTATATTATATATAGAGATTAATTTATCACGTCATACGTAATAATGGTATATGATCAGGGATCATCTCCTCAAGTCGTAGCAACGTAATATATATACACAGGGATTATTTTATCAAAAACACAAACAACAAAGGTATAGGTACAGCGATCAACTCCTCCAATCGCAGCAGCGTAATATATATATACATGGATTATTTTATCAAAATCGAAAACAACAAAGGTATAGGTACAGCGATCAACTCCTCAAATCGCAGCAGCATCATAACCATGGCATAGAGGGAATTTACAGACATTGGGGTCGGGTTACCCAGCCGTCCCTTTCCCATGCTTACCAAACAACAGAGACTATTATATAAAGTATGCACAGAGTTTATCTCCCTATCCCCATCGTTGTCCTGGTTTATAAAATACATGATAGAAAAAAGAGCTCAAAAGATCAACGCATGATTTATGTGCAGAGTTACCACCGCCTTTGGATCAAGTTGTCATAGCCATCCCATCCCCAGTCACTGTGCCATGTATGAGATTAACAACCGAATTATATATACATATATATAGGACATTAAACTATCACACAAGGGTTGGGATTCTATTGAACCGATCCCACCACCATCACGATTTAGAACAATGTATAATATAAATAATTATACTATATAACCAACGCAGAGACAACGTAGACGCTATGAACATACGTATATAAATACTTAACACAAAATGCAGAGTTAAGAAATCAACAACAGAAAAAATAACATATCAACTGCAAACATAGGCAATGTTCAGAGTATAACGTATATCTATTACACAGAGGCAAGGGGCCTTGGGATCGGCTTCTCCAGCCATCCCTCCCAATGGCTATCATGCTATTTTAAAGAAACAAATGCAGAGTTCGCTCATCAAAATCGCAAGCAGAAAATCAGAGACCGTCATCCAACTCTGCATTCAGAAATCGTTAAATCAACAAGCATAAACTTTCAATTAGAAAAAAGAGACCCCCCACCATGTTGACTCAACTCTTCTTAAGAAAGGGGCCTTTCCCTCAACTATTTTGATAAATGGCATTTTATACGGTGACAAATGGAAACCATGCTCCTTAACGGAGACACCTCGCATCGAGACACCTCACATCGAATTCTCCAAGTGATTCTCTACCTACCCTTTAGTTACTTGATATATGTTTTTCCACAATGTTTTTCATAGCTCAAGAATGGCATATATATATATATATATGCTTTATACCATTGAATGCCTAATTAAATACTACACTGTAAATATGTAACATGTATTTCTATAATGAAATTCTTTGGGCATGTATAAATAAATATTTCGTCCATAACTAAGTGTGTATATATATATATATATTAAAATTATACTCTTCCCTCATATATATATATGGAGAAAGACCCATTCTCAAAAGAATCGTAATAGTACTCTTTATCATGTTTTGAATAAATATATATTTTAATAATTCAAACTTAGAATATCTTCTTAAGATTATTTTTTCCCCTTTCAAGGAGGATATGGGAATTCTCATGATTTTATATTTGTCGGCACTGAAATAATAACATTATCTAGTAGGTACTGTCCTATCTTACATAGGATTATATATATATATATATATATATATATATATTATTAAGGATTAATAAAATATGTGTTTATTCTAAAAGATAGTTGTGAGCTAGTTATTATTTTGTGATAAATAATAACTATATGGGAAAGCCTACGTAGGACTCAAAGTTATCTTAGGATTATGATAACTTAAGACAACACTTATAGCTCAAGTTTAACAAGTGAACATCATAATTTGTTTTCCTTCAAGTTCTAAAAGCACTAAGATAGTACCTGTCATAAATCCATGTCTTCCTAACCATTTCACCTCTCCCCCTAGTGGATTCAGTTTCCTGTCGTCTAGTTGTGTCACTGTCTTTAGTCTCCTTAATTTACAATTTAGGAATTAAACCATATAACTCACAAGGTTTTACTGGTGAGGCCTTGGCCTTGAGCTCCTCACGAGAAAAGAAGTACAATATTCATTTACATTTACGAAATGATAAGGGTATAAAAAAGAGGGATATTACATCCTTTCTCCCTTAATAATAACATCGTCCTCGGTGTTCATGTTTTCCAACAATTTGTCTTCCACTCTTGAGTCCTCTTTTGCTCGCTTCATCATCTCTATTTTGATCATCTTCAAACTTTCACGATTTCCACAAGTTGTTATCGCTCATAACCTGCCTTTGTTTATGTTTTAACATCATAAGAAAACATAATACAGAATTATTTTTCAAAAGCATTTATAAGTAATTCAGATTTACTTATCTTTTGGGAAGACATCTTTTACCTCAATACTTGGACACTATAACTAATCCTCAACTTTAGGTAGACCTCCCTTTCATTCACAAATTAGCATCATCTATTTCAGATAATTTCAAGCAATAAAAATTTAAAATTCATCATTCATCCTCGCCCTTAAGGGAATTTTGCCTACTCCAGTATTCATAACATTCACACATTAAGAAATTCAACAGTGTAGTTACTTGGAAAATCGTTAATATGGGTTTTTATTGTTACATCATGAAGATGAAAATATTTCAACAACACTTAAATTGTTGATCACCAAACTCTCCCTTGAGTTTTGGAACTTCAGCAACCCTCTGCTGAACGCAGAACTCTCCCTCGAGTTCTGTCACCAATTTCCGTGTGGACTTACGAGCTAAAATTTGAGGTTACTCTCCCTTTTGATTGCTCGTCAAAAGGTTTCTCCTCAAAAACATCAAACAGCATCCTGTATTCCAAATGTCAAACTTTGTTCCTAGGTCTTGCCATTGATATCACAAAGTATTTTATAATTCCCCTCAAGCCTCCTCGCTTGAGTCCAGGAATTTCTTTTCCACATTGACTCTTGCTTGAGTCCAAGAAAAGTTACTTTAGCAAAGTAGAGTTGGATATTCATCATTTTTTTCCACTTGGTGTTCACTCAGAGGAAAAAAAAAATTTCCCCTCAAGCCCTCTCGCTTGAGTCCAGGAAAAATTCTTTTCCCCTCAATCCTTCTCGCTTGAGTCCAGGAAAAATTCTTTTTAATAACAATCATTTTTTTTTTTTTTGCATATTTGTTAATTACAACATGCAACATAATAACATCAAATAGGTTTACCTATTTACTGATGAATTCTTACTCATGCTTTAATATATATTTTCATGAGTGCTTGATCTTTATTCATATTCTTACCATATGCTTACCATGCAAAATGTATCATGCCCTTGTCTTCCAACAAGTCCCACAGAATTTGATAATCTGCCAAATAATAAGAAAATCGTCCTTCACCCTACAACATCCATACATGATCAACATTCTTATTTGATTTATTAATTTCATCAATCATACCTTATGACATGAAATTGCATATAGCATTTATTAACCTTTTCAATTATTCCAAATGGTCATCTAATTCGCCATTCGAATTTTTTCGACTTTACGTTTTTCATAAATTTACAAGATGATTGTAAAACAATTTTATGTATATACATCTCTATATATCTAGAAAATTTCCGAGAAATATTTACATCTTATTCTTGAGTGTATCGAAAGTTTTTTGTTGGTCAAACATGTCCCATCATCAATTTCCATATCTTTAAGGAAGATACCATTTTCATTGATCTTGATACAAATAGCTAATACATTAATCGCCATGGTTAATATATTCATAGCTAAGTACATTCTTTCCCTTACATATGCGAAAAGGAAAATCAACTGTTAGGACAAGGTCATTAACTACTATCTTATCTAAAAACCCATTTAAGAGAACGATTTCTTTAACACAATACCCCTTAACTCTATCCATTAGGCCATATGATTTTACTAGGAGATTGTTACCCATTGAGCACTACATTAAAGCAAAACTACTAGGTACAATAACGATAAAATCACGATAGAGTTTATCTTCTTTTCAAAAACATATTAGAATCACTTAGTCTAACTTCCATTCTAATTATTGCTATTTGAACTTCATATTTCTTCCGGAATGGAATACTATTTATAAACTAGTATATTGTTTATCGACTTTCTTGAATCCCAGCAATGCCAAGTTTGATTAATGATATCACTTCTACTTTCATAAACAACTTATATAGTTGCAATGGAATCTGATTCCATTAAACCAATATAAATACTCATCTATCAATTGATTATAACTATTCATCTCTTAACCGAGTATAACCAATTATCTTTTATCCGAACATAATTTATTCATTCTTGTGAAGGGTCAGCTGCACACAATACTATTAAACTTTCCTCATGATCTACAATATCTTGTCCCATGATGAATACTGCAAAATAATTTCTATTCATTGTAGTTATTCTACTTCATCATATTCAACACATATTAGCTTATATGTTAATAGAATCTAGACACCTTAGTCTAGCAATGTTATACTTCTTGTAGGATATACTTTGCACCTGAATCTCATTTGTTAGTTTTAAAAACATAATGCTTCAGTAAATGAGACTTACTTACTTGTTACTCATAGATGACTTATCGATTACCTCTTGTTGAACCTTGAAACTGAATTTGTCCTCTTGCGTCTTACAAGTAGAGTCCCTCCCTTGGTGTATCTAACCTATTTCCTCATGCTGAGCCCAATATAGGCCCGAGTGTTATAACTTGCGCTCTGATACCATATGTAACAAAAACAATTTTCCGAATTAATAAAAACTTTTTACAATGATTAGTTATAAACGCAAAGTGCTATTCCTAATACACTATACATAAATCATTGGTGTGGATTCCATTTTAATAAAATATTAAATAGGATAGAAAGTTTATAAGATCCTCTCTATAAAAGAAGGTAAACATATTACATCATATTTTACCTTCATGTAGTGAATACCCTTCATATTAATACACCTACTAATTTAACATAGAAAACTCTAACGAAAAGGTAGTAAATCCTACCAAGGGTCTCTCCTTATAACTTATCGTATATATTCGAAATAATTATCATTAACTCAGATGAACTCTATCTTCACAATCTTACATTAATATAAAACCAGTTCTCATTTGAAACTTCAATAATAGAAAGGTTCTTCATCATTTTATTAGGTCAAGAAACATAAGACCGCTATCTTCGTAATAACATAATGCCCATTAGTATCAAATAAAGAGTTGTTCAAGCATTTCTAATTACATGCATATTCATTTATGTCGATTCTTTCTACACACAATATCTTTATAAACATTGCCACTCATACTACAAAATTTACTCATAAATTAACGTTTACATCTTTATAAACATTGCCACTCATACTACAAAATTTACTCATAAATTAACGTTTACATGTTTAAAGGAATTTAATGATAGATGCATCTAGTTCAATCAACAAAGATATCATAACTACATATATGAGAAAGACGAGATATACATGGTTCAACCATATCCATGGGCTATGTCCACAAAAAAAAGTCAATTTATTTGATCAAATAGAGGATTACATCCTGCAACAGTTGTTGCAATTTTCCACTTTCTCAATGCCTCTTTCTATGCATTTTCAAGACATTCAACCCTAACATCCAAAAAGATTACAGATATCTATATCTGGTAACTAATCTCTAGCAGAGTTCTTCTTCGGGTATTTAAGACTAACATAAAATTAGAGAGATCAACTATTTGTAAAAATATATCTAATTGAATTAAACTAGGGTCCCAGACCAACTGCGTTTTCTAATATATAACTCTCTAATATATAAGAGATGATTAATAGAAGATTATACTGGCTCATGAAATCACTGACTTTCACTATATAAAATATATACCACATAGAATTAAAAACTGGAATGTAGTACTTCTAATCACCCATACCATACCGGTTTACTTCATAAAGAGTAATAATAACATGATCCAAAGTTAATTCTTATATTAATAATTCGTGGATATTACCCAACAACTTAGAGTTAAACTTTTCTTACCTCAAGTCGTCCATGATGAAGGAGTTATTAGGAAATATATCTTAATCAAGTTGTAATATACGTACTGGCATCTTTATGCAAGTTTATAACTTTAAGCAGCTAGAAAGCAGAGGTAAAACTCAGAGATTTATATTTAATATATATCCTACTGAAAATGTACAAGGATCTGGCATTCCATCCAGCCGTCCTTTCCTAATCTTTCACGACAGAGATCAAATAAATAATCATGCCCATAGCTCCAGCAAAACATTAACTATGCGCATAGGTTCTATATTATATATAGAGATTAATTTATCATGTCGCAGATAACAATGGTATATGATTAGGGATCATCTCCTCAAGTCGCAGCAACATAATATATATACACATGGATTATTTTTTCAAAAACGCAAACAGCAAAGGTATAGGTACAACGATCAACTCCTCCAATCGCAGCATCGTAATATATATATACAAGGATTATTTTATCAAAATCGCAAACAACAAAGGTGTACAACGATCAACTCCTCAAATCGCAACAACATCATATATATAGAGGGATCATTTGATCAAAATCGCAACTAGCAAAGGTATAGGTACAACGATCATCTCCTCAAATCGCAGCAGCATCATAACCATGGCATAGAGGAAATTTACAGACATTGGGGTTGGGTTACCCAGTTGTCCCTTTCCCATGCTTGCCAAACAACAGAAGCTATTATATAAAGTATGCACAGAGGTTATCGCCCTATCCCCATCGTTTTCTTGGTTTATAAAATACACAATAGAAAACAGAGCTCAAAATATCAACGCATGATTTATACGCAGAGGGATCGCCGCCTTTGGATCAGGCTGTCACATCCACCCCATCCCCAGTCCCTGCGCCATGTATGATATTAACAACCGAATTATATATGCATATATATACAGACCATTAAACTATCACACAGGGGTTGGGCTTCTATTGAACCAATCCCATCACCATCACAATTTGGAACAATGTATAATACAAATAATTATACTATATAACCAACCCAGAGACAGCGTAGACGCTATGAATGAAGGTATATAAATACTTAACACAAAATGAAGAGTTAAGAAATCAATAACAGAAAAAATAGCATATCAACCGCAAACATATGCAATGTTCAGAGTATAACGTATATCTAATACGCAGAGGCAAGGGGCCTTGGGATCAGCTTCTCCAGCCGTCCCTCCAAATGGCTATCATGCTATTTTAAAGAAACAAATCCAGATTTTGCTCATCAAAATCACAAGCAAAAAATCAGAGACCGTCATCCAACTCTGCATTCATAAATCATTAAATCAAGAAGCATAAAATTTCAATTAGGAAAAAGAGACTCCCCCCACCGTATCGACTTGACTCTTCTTAAGAGAGGGGCCTTTCCCTCAACTATTTTGACAAATGGCATTTTATACCGTGAAAAATGGCATTTTATATGGTGACAAATGGAAACCATGCTCCTTCATGGAGACACCTCGCATCATTTCTCCAAGTGATTCTCTACCTACCCTTTATTTACTTAATATATGTTTTTATGCAATGTTTGTCATAACTTGAATGACATATATATATAGATATATATATATATATATATATATATGCTTTATATCATTGAATGCCCAATTAAATACTATAGTGTAAATATGTAACATGTATTTCTATAACGAAATTCTTTGAGCATGTATAAATAAATATTTTCTCCATAACTAAGTATATATATATACTTATTAAAATTATACTCTTCTTTACAGGGAGAAAGACCCATTCTCAAAAGACTCGTAATAGTACAAATGCTTAAGATTTTATATTACAAATCACGTTCTCTACATGGATCCAACGGCATTCTGTCTACATCCAACGGAAACGGCAGATTCTTTCTACATCCAATTGGTATGGAGTACGTTTCTACATTGAGTCGAGGACCCGTGCTTGTTACGTGTTGACTTGGACTTCCAATATTCTGCTTATTTTTACTCCCGCTACCGATATATACACATCAAATAGTGTTATGAAGATTAGGGTGGAAGAAAAGTGATGGTTGAAAATACAATTCTCCCAGTGATTTTTCTTAATTGCAGCCTATGCTGCTCACTGTGTCAAAGTAACTATAGATAGTTACATTTCCTCCATGCTCACGAAGCTGTCGGCTGTTGTTGACCTCAAAGCCTTTGACATCATTTGATCTACCAATATGTACCGTCGCGTGGTTAACGGGGCATCTAGTGTAGGAGAAAATCAAAGTATTCCTTTTCACGGCAGCATGAATTTTTCTTTCAAACTTATCTCTTGACATCATTAATTTATGCACTACTGGCGACCCAGCAGAAATAATTTATTCGGAAATGCTGTAGATTGGGAGGGGAAAGGGGAAGCGATGGTACTGAATTAAATTCTTGGACGTTTTGGTTAAAAACCATTTTAAACATTCACGCTGATTTCGTCCAATTTTATAGATTTTCTTAAATAATTTAAGACTAGCTCGCTCAGTCTGTTGCTGTTCGGTGATCATTTTCTTCGTCCCAACTCTGAGTCTATGCGATGGAATTATATTATATTCGCCTTCTTCCTTCCCTTCCTCGACACCTCCTCTTCCTTATCCTTATTGCCTGCTGTGTTTCAGTATTACCCTGTTGATTATGCTTGGACGCGCAATATCAGTATTGTCAACGTAGTAAATGTCGGAGTACCAATATCTGATGTAGTATACTCGATGGCACTTTTTCCAAAGTTAAACAATAGACGAGTAAGTTAGAAAGCACCAACTTCAGAAGAGTAAGTCATCCCCCTAAGGAGAGTTTGTTATTATACCAAGCATTTATCTTTTTGTTGAATTTATTAATAAGCCGAGCCAATCAGAGACATGGCAATCATTTGGATTTAAGTAGTATCCCAGATACTTCAAGCCATCGTCGATCTTCTGGAAGTCGAAAGGGAAAATAGAGCGTACCTGAAATCCAAACTCCTCCTCAGAAAGACAAGATTTGGGCACACCTACCACCATACCAGAGGCTAAACAAGAAGAGGTCTAGAAGTTCTTTATAATACTACCACTCCAAAATATTACCAATACCAAATAATAGTACATCATCCACAAACAACGAATGTGTGATACTATGGTATTTGGATACTTTTATCCCTTAGATAAGTACCTTCAACTTTCGCCTTATTAAGAAATCTTATCAAACCTTCAATCACTAAAAGGAATAAGAGTGGTGATAATGGACACCCCTAGCGAAGCCCACAAGCATTGTTTAAGAAATAAGTAGGGCATCTGTTAACAAGAACTACAAAATTAGCGGACGTAACACAACCAAGGATCCATAGAGTTACTTCAAAGTTCAAACTTGCATTCAATAATAAAAGATGAAGGAAAGACTAGTCAACCAAATCATTAACTTTAACCAAGTCAAGCTTAAGAACTATGGAATTGCATCTATTTATTTTGGTTGAATGTAGGGTCTCTTGAGAAATCCCTAGGCATATCAAAGATCTGGCGTTGATGCAGCAACCCAAATTGTTCCTTGGAGATACCTCTAAACAATCGTTCTTTCACCCTATTTGCTATCACCTTTGATATAATCTTATATAGTAAATTGCACAGTGATATGGGTTGAAAATCCTAAAAAGAGGATGGATCAGTAACCTTTGGAATTAGTGTAAGAAAGGTAGCATTGACCCCTCCAGATACCTTACCAGAAATTCGAGATTCCTCCACTATCCAAACTACCTCCATCCTAATCAGGTCAAAAAATTGTATATAGAATTCAACTATCCATCCATCCGAACCAGGACTCTTGTCCTTGGCCATCTTCTTGAGAATGCCTTCAATTTCTATTGGCGTAACCGACCTACTAACCAAATCACTGTCCTCGTCTGAGAAAATCCGAGGCATACACTGCAATATCTCCATCTATGCCTCCAAGTTACGAGCTTGTGATTGAGCAAATATAGTACTAAAATAGTTGCTAGCCGCTTATTCAATACCAGTCTGTGAAGTAATATTCTTGCCCCCCTACTTCACTATCTCCCAAATAGCATTGTTTTTCCTATGCATATAGCATAACAATGGAAAAACTTAGTGTCACAATCACCCTGTGTAATCCATAACGCACGGCTCTTTAACCACCAAATCTCCTCTTCCATGCGCAGTGTCTCATCCTTCTCGCCTTCCAAAGTCTTGATGACCACCAAATCCGGGTTTGCCACTAATCCCAATAACGGGTCATAATGATATTCCTTAATAAGGCCCTCAATATGCAATAATCGGGCTTTCTGCTCAATCTTTTTATGCCTAATCCAAGGAGCAATCACCTCCTTTAATGATCACAAAAATAGAGTTATATCAACCATTGTCGAACTGTGTGCATGGTTATAATAGTGTATCCACTGACCACGAACCAAGGCCTATAATTCCAAATCACCCAATCAAACCAGATAGAATTTGAAAGGGTACATGTTCAATCTAGGGCCATTCCCCAACTAAAATACAATTGGAGTGTGAGCCGAGATAGTAGCAGGTTCAATACATGAAGAGCACTTGTCCATAGACCTGTAGAAAGAGTCACGCACAAAAAAACGGTCGAGCCTCTTAGAAATATAATCTGACCCCTTTCGCCCATTCCTCTAGGTCAAGCAATTAGGTCAAGCAATTGGTTTCGAAGCAATATCAATGAGTCCATGGTTCCCAAAGAAATTAAGAAACCATAACTGTAGTGGATCCAATCTCGCCTTTTCCCCCAAGATTCTCCCGCATTCAAAGTCAAGTTTTAGTCCCTTGCTAATATGAAAGAATTAAGATCCAATAAACCACTAGCTTCCATCTCTAACCAAAATTGTTGCCGTTCCAAGAAAGGACCATAATAATTAAACAAGTGTATAGGCGAATCTAGTTCCGTGCGCTTACCCACTAGTAGAACCTAACATATTTACTTAGAAGGAAACTCCTTAAATGAAATATATATATAATTTCACCTTGACTCGGCACATGGATAATTATTATATATATTATGCATTATATTTTATGAGAAATGTGGTAGGTTATAATGCATTATTTATTTTTGCACTTTACAATGTTCAAAATTTAAATTTAAAAGAAATAGCTATGTGCAATATAAAGAGGAAAAATTTGTACCATTAATAATAATCAAATAAACCATCATAAATCTATTTAATTTTAGATTTTCTAAATTTTCATAACGTTTATACGCTTATACCATTAATAATAATCAAATAAACCATTATACCTGAGTTTGTTTGTATTTTTGGACGCTTAATATATATGAGGTTAAGATGGCTTTCTATTGATTTATAATCACTTAGTGAGTATTCAACTATTTACAACAATTATTATTGAAAGAGTATATGACTTTTACCGACACATATTTTCAAGTAATAATCTTTTATGCTCCTTTCTTGATATTATCACATTGTGTTTTGGGTTTATATTTGCCATAAAATTAGTTGATTTGTAAACCACTTTGGTTGGTTTTTGAAAATAGTTCTCAGATTATGATTATTGTAGTAATCTTATGCTTAATTGTTAATGTTACCTTACTTTTCCCACCTCTGTAATTTGAACAATTGCACCAAGAAAACATCATATGTAATCTACATCATACACCCCATTACATCAAGTTATGGCCTTTTTGTACTTCATCAGGCTTAGTTAAACTTCCAATTCATCCTAAGGGATTACCATGGAATACTCGTTTGAACATTGTTATTCAAACTGCCCAGGCATTGGCTTTCCTTCATGACCTTGATCCGCTTATATTCCATAGAGATGTGAAATCTTCTAATATTATCTTGGATGAGAATTTAAATGTCAAATTAACTGATTTTGGGCTTTGCAGGTTTGTGCTTGTGGATGCCTCACATGTCACTACCATCCCCCAATGCACACCAGGGTATGTTGACCCAAAGTACTATCAGTGCTATCATCCGACTGAGAAATATGATGTCTACAGCTTCGGGGTTGTTTTGGTGGAGATCATCTCTGCCAAAATAGCGATGGACATAAATCAGAGTAGAAGGGAAGTCTACAAGTATATTTTAATGAATTACATTAATTTTTGTTATTAAAATTAGAGTTCATCAATTCAGAATTGTAGTTATGTCAAAGATTGTTTGATTAAACTGTAAATAAGATTAATATACTTACAATTACAGTTATGTCAAAGATTGTTTGAATAAATTGCAAATAAGATTAATATAATTACAATTAGTTTTTTTTATTTTTTTTAGCTTTTGATGTCAATTAAAATGCAAATAAAAAGAGAGAAAACCTTAAATATTTTTTTTTTCAAAACAACCACCTATTTCACAAAGTAGAATTATCAATAATTTTTCGTTTGGAATATAATTTTCAATATATGAAGATAGACAGTCTCATAGGAAAGATAAAGAGAAATTGTTGAGGCTACAGCTAAAAGAAAAACAGGATAAACTGAAACTGCTTATCAGAGAGATCGAAACAATAAAAGATGCAATAAGAGTTTTAACAACAGAAAGGGATCAATCCTCTGATGAAGAGTTGTCTAAGCAGATAGAACGAGCATGTTTCAATCCTGAACAAAAAGAAGAGTCCCCTGCTTCCACTCCTCCTCAATCTCCCTCTTCTCCACAATCACAAATTTCGAATCTTTTGGGTGCCCTGTCTGGTCCCAAGTTATTTGTGTCTTTACAGTTTAGTCCTCCAGAATTTAAGTCTTATTTTGTACATTGTCTTATAGATTCTGGTTGTCAATTTAATCTTGCCAAAGGGAATGCTATTCCTTCATTTTACTGGGAAAAGAGTCATGAGTTCGGATCTGCAATTGAAGGATCTCCAATCTCCCTGTCTGGTAAAGTCAAAGATTTCCCTGTACATATTTCAGGTGTTTTAAACTCTTTATCTCTATTCAGATTAGATGTTTTGAAAGAAGACTGCGTCTTAGGTTCTGAGTTCCTTCAGAAAGTTAGTCCTTTTTCTATTGATGTAAATAAGATGATTTTCTCCTGTACAGTTTCTGGTCGTCAAGTTATTACTTCTTTGAGTTTTAGTCCTGTCAATAAGTGTAAGTCTATTCATGTACAGTTAGCCAAGTCAGTCAAGTCTGTGGATCTGAACAAAATGGATCGGTGCATAGCTTATGCAGAGATTCATGGCGATAAAACACTAGCTGAAATCAAAGAGAAGCTTGTAAAAGATTGCTGCTCTAAAAGTCCGAATGCCTTTTGGACCAGAGAAAAATAGTTTGTCTCTTTGTCGTTTGATCCTTTGCAAAAGATCAAACCCATGAAAGCATTGGCCCGTGTTATGAGCCCTTCTGAAAGATAATTCTGCTCCAAAGAAATCCAAGAATTACTGCAGAAAGATTTGATTGAGCTGTCCAAGAGTCCTTGGGCTTGCCGAGCGTTTGTGGTAAACAAGCACTCTGAGTAGAAAAGAGGTAAGCCCCGACTGGTTGTAAATTATAAACCTCTTAATGTTGTTCTACATAAAGTAAGATATCCTCTGTCGGATAAAGCAAGTTTGCTACAGAAGATTACTCGCCGCACTATATTTAGCAAATTTGATCTTAAATCTGGTTTTTACCAAATTGGCATTGAAGCGAAAGATCGTTTCAAAACTGCATTTGTGGTCCCTCATGGCCAATATCAATGGAAAGTCATGCCCTTCGATGTGAACAATGCTCCATCTGAATTCCAGAAACGGATGGAAGACATATTTAGAGATATTCCATGGTTGGTCGTGTTTATAGATGATATTCTGATTTGTTCCAGAAACCTGCAAGATCACCTAAAGCATCTCTAGAAATTTTATGATCTTGTATTTAAACATGGTTTAGTTTTGTCTGAGAGTAAGATGGAAATTAGTAAAACTAAGATGGATTTTCTTGGTTTCCATATAAAGAAAGGTCAGGTTGTTTTGCAGAAACATGTGCTAACTTCATTTGAGCATTTTCCTGACAAAATCTCAGACAAAACTCAGCTCCAAAGGTTTCTTGGCAGTCTGAATTATATCAGACCATTTTACCGAGGTCAGGCAATAGACATTCATTGTCTACAGCAAAGGTTGAAGAAAAACCCTGTTGCGTGGTCTGAAGAGATGACTTTGGCGGTGCAAAAGATAAAGGCCAAAGTCAAAAAATTACCAGCCCTTCATCTGCCACAAGGTACTGGTAAGCTGATCATTGAAATTGATGCATCATCCACAACATGGGGTGGTGTTCTGCTTGAAGAAATAGATGGCAGAGAAAAAATTTGTGGCTATGGCTCCGGTTCATTTAAAGCAGAAGAACTCAATTATCCGAGCAGTCACAAAGAGATCCTAGATGTTAAAAAGACAGTCCAACATTTTATTATGTTCTTAAAACCAATTAAATTCACTATTAGGACAGATTTGAAGATTATGCCTTGAATCATTAAAAATGGCTGAAAATAGCAGTAGGATATTAAAATGGTTTATCTGGCTTTCTAATTTTGACTATGATATTGGGTACAAGCCAGGTTATCTTAATTGTTTAGCTGACATGTTGACACGTGAAGTTTTGTAGCATAAAGAGACTATCAGTTTAAACATGTTTTATGTTGGATCGAGCTCTGCAGCTCCGAAAGATGATAAGGGAAAAGGCCCAGCTCCAGCAGAAGGAACTGAACTTGTTTATGTCAGGTTTGAACCTAGAAATGCTCTGTTTATGAAGCCCTAGGATGATAGCTTGTCCCCATCTGATCAAAGGGAATTACTGGATAATGCTGATTGGCATGCAGACGAGAAATATCTCAGTCTCACACTGATAAAATAAATCCAATCAAATCCATGTAAACTGCATATTATGGAAAGATGGGAGCATTAAGATTTTAGAGGTTTTTTTCAAGCCCAGGAAAAACTTAGAAGATGTAGAGAATTATGGGTGGACTGCAACGAGGAAAAAGAAGGTCCGATTTGGTACGTTGACATTAGTGAAGGCAATTTAACCTGGACCAGTTATAATCTTATTTTGCAGTTTTGTCGTGAGGAAAGGTCCATCGTGATCTGCAAAGACCCAGGAAACATGAGAAACAAGTCTTGGTCTGGATGGACTGAAATTTTATTGGATAAGTTTTGTCCAAGGGTTGATTGGACAAATCGGCAAGCCAACTTCATACTTCATATGCAGGCTGATATGCAAGTGGCGGACCAGAATAACCTCTGGTTCAAATTCCTTTTACGGCATCAAGGTGGCGGTTACAGCAAGTTAGAGCACACTGTGCACATTACCCAAAAGTATATCAAGCGTGACTACAAGAGTAACCGGATTGACACGAAAGTCCATAGGCGAACCCTCCCGTTGGATTTCAGAGTTGAATCCTTATTCGAGAGTGAGTTCATTGGAAAATCCAGTGATGTGCTGCACGACTCTGACATTCAAAAGTGTTTTAGTCCTTGGTTATATCCTCCTCCGGTTTATACAGATGAAAGTCCTCTTCCAGATGATTTGCAAGATGTGGATGCCTTGCTGGAAGCTCGTGAGCTGGAAGAATGCATATATGCAGAAGACAGCTTTGACTGTCCATGTGGTGGACAACCGGTTGGTCCTTCGAGCAACCTTGAATTGTTTTGCATTTGCCGTTCCGACGACGACTGATGTAATTATTGCTTTTGCTTTTCGTCAAATAATGGAAGCCATAGTGGGCCGGTATAATAGCTCCACTTTGTACTTTGTCAAGATGTTGTCTCCCGAGTAATTTTACTTTTAGTGACGTGTGGGTCATGTCTGTCTTCCGGGTCCCCGTATGGCTCTGCCTCTCACGGGACGAGATAATAGTGGTGTGTCCCACCACTACCCCGAAATCTCTGCTTTTGACTGCCTTGTGCCAGTTTTGTGTGACCGGTTAACTAGCTACGTTGTTATATAAGGAAGGATTCTCCTCCCATTTTTATTCATTCGAGTCTAGGAGTCTGCAGGAGCTAGTTGTCTGCTCTGCAACTAGAAGTCTTAGAGCCGATCGTTCCAGTAGTTGGAGCTCTGCAAGTCGTAGGAGTTCAGAGCCAAGGTAATATGCTCTGTTGGTTGCCAAAAGGTATAAAACAGCATCAGAAAGCCGAGGTTCGCCTCTATAAAAATTAGTCTATTTGAGTCTGTAAAGTGTTAGTGGGCATATCTCAGAATCCCTAGGAAGCCTCTGAGTAAGTCCATCGCTCTGCGAAGTTCTGAAAAGTAAAAGGGTCTGAGACATTGCGCCTAGGCACTGAGTTTGTGTTTGTAGTGACGAGCTTTGCCCTCCGAAGCCGATCTACAGGAGTTTGTATCTCATGCTACCATTGAAAAAAATAAAAAATCTTTTGATGCTGTGGAATTGCTATTAAAAATTGCAAAGAAAGATCCTGGTGCATAGTGGTATACTACGCACCAGCATCTATCTTTGCAATTTTTAACAGCAATTCCACAGCATCAAATGATTTTTTATTTTTTTCCAATGGCAGCATGAGATACAGACTCCTGTAGATCGGCTTCGAAGGGCGAAGCTCGTCACTACAAACACAAACTCAGTGCCTAGGCGCAATGTCTCAGACCCTTTTACTTTTCAGAACTTCGCAGAGCGATGGACTTACTCAGAGGCTTCCTGGGGATTCTGAGATATGCCCACTAACACTTTACGGACTCAAACAGACTAATTTTTACAGAGGCGAACCTAAACTTTCTGATGCTGTGTTATACCTTTTGGAAACCAGCAGAGCATATTACCTTGGCTCTGAACTCCTACGACTCGCAAAGCTCCAACTACTAGAACGCTCGGCTCTAAGACTTCTAGTTGCAGAGCAGACTACTAGCTCCTGCAGACTCCTAGACTCGAATGAATAAAAATGGGAGGAGAAGCCTTCCTTATATAACAACGTAGCCAGTTAACCGGTCACACAAACCTGGCACAAGGCAGTCAAAAGCAGAGATTCCGGGGTAGTGGTGGGACACACCACTATTATCTCGTCCCGTAGTTGTATCAGAGCTAGACAAGTGCGATTATTTTCTGGTATCTCATATTTACTCTAATCTGATGTATATGCTTATATGTATGTTAAATCTGCCGCAACATCATTATTAGTATTGTTTGCTTGTTACTTTGCATTCTACAAATGAATCCTGTAAGAAATGGAAATGATTTATAAGTTTATTGAGGGGCGTGAGAGGGTGTAAAAGTTGTCCAAAGTCAGAGTGGCAGTAAGGCTCGACGGGATAGGGGAGTAAGCCCACATAGTTGCCGGAGACTAATTTTAGTGAGCACTCATCCTCTGTTTAACCATGGACCCTTCAATGGATTCTGTTGAGCTCACAAACTTAGAGTGTGAGTCTTCCAATGATACTAAAATTTATCTTGCAGAACGCAGATAGTCATCCTTTAATCCTTCATCATCAGATTCTACATACATTACTATTTGTGATCATAATCCTTCAGAAAATTGGCAATTACCATAGATACTTCTGAAAGAAGTATACAGACTACCATGGTGGAATCTCACTGCTTCCACACGCATCCGTGTCTCAAGTATTGATGTCTCTTTTACTGATAAACAAGAGCCTGTTCATATACATCTCCTGGATAAATTCCAAATTGATTGGGCTAAGAAACAAGGTTATGCTTATGCCCATTTGAGTGCTATTAAGTTAGGACTTGGTCCTTTAGTTAGACCTCGCTTAGTTATTTCTTCTCTTTGTTGTATTGTAGATACTCGTCATCAGAATTTTTTCGATGTTGTCATCGGAGGGTTTACAGCTTCTCTTCATGATGGTCCTGCCTTCGGGACTATTTACCCTAAATTCTCTGTTAGTCTGAAAGATCCCTATATATATGATCTTCTTAAAGCTTATATCCTTCCCAAAGGCTTTGACATGGAATCTGGTTCCAAGATTATCCAGTTAAAAGGTGGTGTCTGTGTTAGATTTGGTAATGATACTCTTCCCCAGCTTCGTACTCATGTCCATCAGAGTTTTGTAGATACAAGCGTAGTGGAAAGAGAGAAATCAAAAAATGCTACTCCAATTACTTTTAATTGGACCGGCATAAATTATCCACAACAGTGGGAAATGAAGTACAAAGAACTCAGAAATCAAGATAGGATTGCTTGTACTTTCAGTTCTCAGCCCCTAGTCTTTGATGAAGCTTTGAGCTCCTTCCGAGTTCCTGATCAACAACCCACTCAGAGGTTTACTCCTCCACTTATCAAATCTATGTCTATATATTCCTATAACAATGCACGCCTTCAAGCTTTGTCTAACCAAGTTAGCCGTGACTCTGCCTCTTCTCCTATCAATACCACTTCTTCCTCTGTACAACCTTCTTATTCAGGATTGTGTGATTTTGAACATAGAGGCCAGCATGCTGCCTGTCAAGCATGTCAAAAAATCAAATAGAAACTCTAGAATCAACAGAAACAGAGAGATCTGCCCTCCCTAGGAATGTTTTCAGTTCTTCCTTCCTTAGGAATGATGTCCCTTCCTAGAGAAGGATCTGGCATGGAAGTTATAAATACTGGCCATAGATCCTTTATTCCTGGCAGAAACCTACCTGAGTCTAGTTTCAGACAATATAGTACAGATGACCAAACCAAGAGAGAGTTTATGCCCTGTAAGTCTTCCAGCCAAGAGCAAAATGTTTCTGATGAAATAAATTTAGCAAATTGGGGGAACTTACAACAAATCCACACTGCCAAAAATCTTGATGATATGGCTAGGGATATCCTAGTATTAAAAGCTCAGTGTGCAGAGCAAAGGAAGCATATCCCAAAGGTGGAAACAAAGCTAGAATTGCTTGATCATCTACTGCAAGATTCTACACAGATAAGAATTACAATAGAAGAAGCTTCCCAAAAGCTTGAGAGAAGACTTCGTGTCCTAGAAGATCTCTGTCAAAAAACAAAGAATTTCCAAAAGAAACAATACGTGGTCCTAGACCATGTTCTAATGTTAGCATCTAAAGGGAACATTAAAAGTCACTCCTTACGTCAATTTAGTGTACAAGAAAAACCTGAATTTGACTTTGGAGAAAGTGATGCAATTCGTGATGATATTGAAGAATGGATCATAGAATTCAAAGGTTTTAAACCTCTCTTGGATCCAAAGTATTTGGTCAATTTGAATTCCTTAGATGTAGAATCTTCTAACACCAGAAGACTTCCTCCTCCCCGATTTGATACTCATATGGCAGATGTCACAGGATTTTCCAGTGCTCCAGCCAAAGTGTTTCACTTTGGAATTAATTCAATGAATGATCTAAGTCCTAGATGCCTGAGCAACCTATACTGAATATTCAGTGTCAGTCCCGGAAAGATATCAAAAATGCCATCCAGATGTTAGGTCAATGGATCCTATATAAGAAACAATAGGACAATAACCTTACTGGTCAAATGCTAGGCACTGAGTTAGTTGCAGGCCTTTTAGGTCTCGCATATGATTGGTGGCGATGGTTGCCACAAGAGACCCGAAATGAAATGCTTGCTGCAGATGATGCAGATGAACAGATCCTCAGTGCCTTAGGTAGAAAATTTTATGGTCCTGAATATGGTGAAGACTATGACCATCTTGCTTCACTTTTCATGTCCGCAAGGTTATGTGATTTAAGTAAAAGTGAAGAATACTTTTGTTATATGCAAAAAATGTTGATTTCCTTAGGAAAATCAGGAAATCCTACTTACCTGAAGCACTATCTACGAAGCTACCCAGGTCATGTTCCAGATGCAGTGGAACAAGCATTAAAAGATAAAAAGGTAGAACTTTGTACCTTGTCACTTGCCCAGTTGCATGCACATATTATGGAAACATGGCAAGACCATTGTTTAGAGAAACGGGTAAGTAAAGATTTCAAACGACACTAGCAAATGTATTATGCTTCCTTCTGTAAAGATGTTGCTGGTATGCCTGATTGGGGGTATGGTGCACACAACAGAGGCCATTTCGGCCAAGAATCTTGTAAGTGCAAGAAGAAGAAGAAAAAAAGGGTTTTATTCTTCTGAGCCCCGGTACCATCCAGATAGACCTTATCGCCACAAGTCCAAGCATAAGTATAAGTATGAAAAGTCTTACCGTCATAAATCAAAACATAAGAAATATCAGTCTAAGAGGTATGTCAGATGCAGGTCTGAGAAAGGTAAGAAAAATGTATGCTTTATATGTGGCAAATCAGATCATTGGGCTGCAAAGTGTCCTGAAAGAAAGTCTCGACCCCGGCTTGCAACATTATGTAAAGATCCTGATCCCAAATGGTGGGATCTGTTCGGGTATACAGGGTACTACCAAAGGACCGAACACCAAGAGCAACCACTTCACACAAACAGATCACAGATCAACACACCGATGTTTTGACGTGGTTTAAACCCTCTTGAGGAAAACACTCCACGGCCCCGGCCAAATAGCTTCTACGGGACAATTTATTATGCAAAGAAAGAAAGTTACAAATGAGCTTCTCATAATCGATCAACTAAACAATGACCCTCCATGCTCTTTAAATAGAGATCATGGACCAATCGGGTGTTAAGCCACGGATCAAGGTTAGGTTTGATCTAAGAGAAGTTGAGCCGTCGGATCACTCTATGTCGGAAACATATCGTGACCGTCGGATTAAGTATTTACAAATGCATACTAATGCATACTAAAGAAACACACTATCCCTAACGGATATATTACACAAGTTGATCTTAACTAACTCCTAAGTGTCTAAATATCCTAACATCCCCCCTTAAGAACAACTTGGGATAGGATTGAAGGATTTACAAAAGTGACACTATTAGGAGAAGGAAGGAGGCATTAGAGCCTATCCCCCCTTAATGACAAGTTCCTGAACTCCTAACATAGATCGAAGTTTAGAAAACTTCGCTTCTGTAAGAGACTTGGTGAAGATGTCTGCAACTTGATCATCTGTAGGGCAAAAGAGCACTTCGAGAACATGATCATGAACAAGATTTCTGATGAAGTGCATATGTAGCTCAATGTGTTTGCTGCGTTGATGTAGAACTGGATCTTTGGCAAGCTTGATGGCACTTTGATTGTCGCACCAAAGTGGAGTAGGCTGCTGCTGCTCGAATCCAAACTCTGAAAGGATCTGTCGAAGCCATAAAGCTTCCTGACTGGCATTGACGGCTGCTCGATATTCTGCCTCTGCTGAAGAAAGAGCAAGAGCTTGTTGTTTCTTACAAGCCCAAGTAATAGGTCCAGATCCCAGACTGAAAACATAACCTGCAGTAGACTTTCGATCATCAGGATCGCCGGCCCAATCTGAATCAGTGAAACCAACCAGCAAAGGTTTCCCCCCTGTACTGTAATGAATCCCAAACTGAACTGTACCTCGAATATATCGAAGTATTCTTTTAGCTGCTTTCCAATGACTTTCATGAGGTGTCTGCATATAACGGGCAACTCGACCAACGGCAAAGGAAAGGTCAGGACGGGAATGAGTCAAGTATAAAAGACTACCAACAAGCTGACGATACAATGTGGCATCTACTTCAGGTGAAGTACAAGTGGCAGAAAGTTTGACTCCAGACTGGAAGGGAGAAGGGGCTGGTTTACAATCTTCCATGTGAAAGCGACGAAGAAGGTCACAAGCATACTTAGACTGAGAAAGAAAGATTCCTTCTTTGGTTTGCAGAACTTGGAGACCAAGAAAATAATGCAAATGTCCTAAGTCTGACATTTCAAAAGTTTGTTTAAGACTGGATTTCACATGGGTTATAAGCTTAGGGTCACTACCAGTAAGAATAAGGTCATCAACATATAGAACAAGTATGATGAGATGGTTTCCTACTTTCTTGGTATAGACATTGGGGTCAGAATGGCATCTAGAAAAACCAGTGTCAAGGAGAAAGTTATCCATTTTGGCATACCAAGCTCTAGGAGCTTGCTTAAGGCCATATAAGGATTTCTTAAGGCGACAGACAAGGCTAGAGTTATTCTGAACATAGCCAGGAGGTTGTTCCATGTAAATTTCCTCCTGTAAATCACCATGTAAGAAGGCAGACTTGACATCCATTTGATGGACTTCCCAGTTGTGTAAGGCTGCAAGGGAAAGAACAAGGCGGATGGAGTTCATTTTGGCGACGGGAGCAAAGGTTTCATTGTAGTCAATCCCTTCAACTTGAGAAAAACCTTTGGCAACTAACCTTGCCTTAAGTCTTTCAACACTTCCATCTGATGCATACTTAGTTCTGTAGACCCATTTACATCTGACAAGTTTTCTTCCTTTGGAAGAGGTACAAGATCCCAAGTATCGTTCGCCATTAAGGAACGATATTCTTCATCCATGGCTGCATCCCAATCTGGATTCCCTGAAGCTTCTGCAAAAGTTTCTGGATCATGATTCTCGGAAACTTGATCCAAAAGAGAAGAGGCTCGCTGAAACTGAGAACGTGTTCGACGTTGATCTCTAGGATCACCGGCAAGATCACCAGCTGCTTCACATGTTGAACGGACCCATCGAGGAAGCACTTGTGCTGGTGCAACTGGAGGAACATGAGCAGGCGGAGGTGGATTTTCATCCTCACTGTCATCATCAGAAACTGGAGTTGGAAACCTGTCAAGGAAGTTGGAAGAAGAAGAAGAAGAAGGCACAAACGCCGAATCAGGCTCGCAGGCCAAAGATGGCACACTCGCCGAGTTAGGCTCGCAGGCCAAGATATTTTCATCAAATTTAACATCTCTTCTAATGATTATAGCATGAGAAGGTGGTTGAAGGAGTCTATAACCTTTTACATCTTCAGAATATCCAACAAATATGCACTTTTCACTTTTAGGCTGCAATGCTTTCCGTTTTTCATCCGGAATGTGAGCCCATGCTTCACTACCAAACACACGAAAGTGACTTACATCAGGTTTAACTTTACTCCATGCTTCTTCCAGTGTTATACCTTGTAATGCTTTTGTGGGGGTGCGATTAACTATGTAATTTGCACAATTTATGGCTTCAGCCCAAAATTGAAGACTTAGTCCCTTAGATTGGATCATACAATTTGCCATTTCTTTTAAAGTGCGGTTCTTCCGCTCAGCTACACCATTTTGTTGTGGTGTATATGGAACAGTGTGTTGTTGTTGGATGCCTTGTTCAGTGCAGAAAGTAGTGAACTGTTTGTTAACATATTCTCCTCCATTGTCAGATCTTAACTTGATAATTTGATGACCAGATTGTTTTTCAACAAGGGCCTTGTAGGCCAAGAACATGTTAAATACTTCGCTCTTAAGTTTTAGGAAATAAACCCAAGTGCGTCTGGTGTAATCATCAATGAAAGTTAAGAAATACTTGAAACCAGAAAAGGAAGCAGATGGAAGAGGACCACACAAGTCACTATGCACGAGCTCCAAGGGAACCGAGGCGTGCCAAGAGGCACGTTTGTCAAAACTGTCCCGATGATGTTTTCCGAGTACACAACCGGAACAAACACCATCTCTGCAAGATACCATCGGAAGACCTGTCACCATATTTTCTTTACATAGTTGTTGCAATGAGCGATAATTTAAGTGACCAAATCGATCATGCCAAAGTTTGCTCAAGTTATCACTATGAGCAACAAAAACTTAAGGGAAAGGTGATGACCCAAAGTTGTTAAACTTGTACAACCTGGTAATATCATCAACAATTTCGGTAGCTAGAACCTGTTGAGGATCTTTAAAATCCTTGATTACAACTTGGTGAGGTGTAAAGGTCACAGTTTTACCTTCACCAGAATGAGTGATCTGATACACTGATAACAAATTGCAGGAAATTCTTGGAACACATAGTACATCACTAAAATGACCATTATCTACTGGAACTGTTCCAGCTCCTACAACACTTAGAGATCTATCATCACCAACAAATATTTGTTTGGTGTTACATTCATGCATAGTAGAAAAGATGGCTTGATCCTTAGCCATATGATAAGATGCTCCAGAATCAATGAGCCATTCATTTGAAGTAGAAGAAGAAGATGCATTATAAGAATAACCAGAAGCACAAAGTGCATGTCCATGAGAGGCAGATTCTGAAGGCGAATCTAGGCTGATGTGGTGCTTCTTCATTGCTGCTTCCAAGGCTGCCATCTTCTTGAAACACTTAGATTCATCATGATTATCTTTCCCGCAATAGTTTCAATGACGCTCAGTATTCTTGCCTTTTGGCTTGGATCCTTTGTCATTTTTTAAAGAAGGAGCTGACTAAGAGGGTTTTGGACCCTTGTTTGACTTATTATTGCGAAAATTTTGTTTCTTGGGAGGCTTGGACTTTTCTTTCTGTTGGGACAATAAGGCTTTCCCAGATGTATCTGCATTGTTGATTATTCCAAGATGAATGAGTTTATCTTGTTCTCTAATCAAGGAATCACAAAAGGATTCAAGACTAGGCTCTTGATAGCTAGCTGCATTCAATGACGCTTTCATGGAGTAAAATGTAGATACAAAAACAGAATATGCAGGTCCAAGTTTGGAAAGAATATGATAAATGCATTGTTTGTCTTCCCTCTCAATCTTACATTCTGCACATAAGAGCTTGAGAGTTTTGTACTTAGATAAATAATCTTGAATGCATGAAAAGTCACTTGGATTTAAAGAAATCAACTCATTTTCGAGTTGGTGACCTCGAATTTCATTGTGTTTACCAAACACAGTTTCCAACTTGTCCCAAACAGCATTAGGTTCATCAATTCCAGATATGTGGAATCGCAAATTAGTAGAGATTGACATCCCAATCAATCCACGAGCTTCATCACATCTATTTGCCCATTTTATTTTCTTATCATCATCAGTGGGTTCTTTTTCTTTCCCTGTTGTAATTCTGAAAAGTCCCCTACTTCGTAGAACATCCTCCATACGGGATTTCCATGAGAAATAGTTGGAACTGTTAAGTAGAATATCACAAAGGGCGGCCATATTTGTAAATTAATGGCTGTAAAAGCAGAAAACAATAGTCTGGATGTGAAGAGCTCGAAAAAATAGGCGGTTTCAAAAAAAACGGCACTGAAAACGGACTCTGTATGATGAAGTTATGCTTGAACAAAGAAACTGTTGAAGATGTCCCCAATAGTGACGTGGCAGCTAGAGAGTGTCCAGCAAAAAAAAGAACCCCCCTCTTCCCAAGATGAACCTTTTGACAATCACTTTACAAAAAAGTTGCTTTTAAGTGAATCACTTTTGTAAAATAAGTGATTTCACTTTTACAATGATATTACTTTTAAATAGTGCAACAATAAATAAAAAGCTTAAGTGACTCACTTGTATTTTTATTTTTTATTATTTAAGTGAGATGCACTTTTACAATAGAGTAACTTGAAAATAGAAATTGCATGCACTTTTCTTTTTAAAAGTAACTTCCTAAGACTTGAACTCAAGACCTATTAAGGAATAAAGCAACTTTGGACCAAGTGAGCTAGTTTAAAAGGTATGTAAAATATGGAAATGAGTAAGGGGGCTTTTTTTTTTTTTTTTTTTTTTACTCTTCTTGCTCGGTTTGCGTGCTTGCCCTTTTTCCTGCAAAACAAACCACAAAACGAAACAAAAAAACTTCAGATCTGATGAAAAAACGCGTTTCTGGAGCAACCGGGAACCGTTTTCGATCAAACGAAAACTATTTCCCAATGGAAACGACGCTCCGGACGCAATGGAACACCTCCCACAGCCCAGAAATGCACAGAAATACCAGAACTAGAAACCCTTTCGAGTTTCGGCAACAACAGTTCAAGATCTAGATCATAACCGGAAGCGGCACTTCATAAAAGCTCTGATACCATGTTCGGGTATACAGGGTACTACCAAAGGACCGAACACCAAGAGAAACCACTTCACACAAACAGATCACAGATCAACACACCGATGTTTTGACGTGGTTTAAACCCTCTTGAGGGAAACACTCCACGGCCCCGGCCAAATAGCTTCTACGGGACAATTTATTATGCAAAGAAAGAAAGTTACAAATGAGCTTCTCATAATCGATCAACTAAACAATGACCCTCCATGCTCTTTAAATAGAGATCATGGACCAATCGGGTGTTAAGCCACGGATCAAGGTTAGGTTTGATCTAAGAGAAGTTGAGCCGTCGGATCACTCTATGTCGGAAACATATCGTGACCGTCGGATTAAGTATTTACAAATGAATACTAATGCATACTAAAGAAACACACTATCCCTAATGGATATATTACACAAGTTGATCTTAACTAACTCCTAAGTGTCTAAATATCCTAACAGGATCTCCTTGAGGTTTCTATACATTCTCCTCCTCCTAAAGGTGAAATTCTTTTTCTTCCTGATGATTATCCCTCTGACTCCAATTCTAACTCTGACCGCCCTGCTCTGGCTAAATTTGCTCCTAACCCTTCATCCTCCTCTGCTTCCGAGTCTGATTCCAGTTCCGAAGAAAATTTAGGGGGGTGTAATCTACCCAATTTTGACTTTTCTCTGTACATGTTTTCCCGATCTTCCTCCATATCATCTAGGTATCAACTAGAAAAGCAATTAGCTGATATAGACCTCCAACTTTCCCTTATTCCTTTGTATAGACATTTTGAAAGAATTGAACTTAGACAAGAGAAAGCTAGACTTCAAGAACAATTAGAAAAGATAAAGTCTGATAAAGTAAAAGAAAAAGTTCAGTCTTCCCCACTGTCTGTCAAATACAACCCTACAGAAATCTACAAAGACTATCCATATGGTCATGAAGATAGACAGTCTCATAGGAAAGATAAAGAGAAATTGTTGAGACTATAGCTAAAAGAAAAACAGGATAAACTGAAACTGCTTATCAGAGAGATCGAAACAATAAAAGATGCAATAAGAGTTTTAACAATAGAAAGGGATCAATCCTCTGATGAAGAGTTGTCTAAGCAGATAGAACGAGCATGTTTCAATCCTGAACAAAAAGAAGAGTCTCATGCTTCCACTCCTCCTCAATCTCCCTCTTCTCCACAATCACAAATTCCGAATCTTTTGGGTGCCCTGTCTAGTCCCAAGTTATTTGTGTCTTTACAGTTTAGTCCTCCAGAATTTAAGTCTTATTTTGTACATTGCCTTATAGATTCTGGTTGTCAATTTAATCTTGCCAAAGGGAATGCTATTCCTTTATTTTACTGGGAAAAGAGTCATGAGTTTGGATCTGCAATTAAAGGATCTCCAGTCTCCCTGTCTGGTAAAGTCAAAGATTTCCCTGTACATATTTAAGGTGTTTTAAACTCTTTATCTCTATTCAAATTAGATGTTTTGAAAGAAGACTGCGTCTTAGGTTCTAAGTTCCTTCAGAAAGTTAGTCCTTTCTCTATTGATGTAAATAAGATGATTTTCTCCTGTACAGTTTTTGGTCGTCAAGTTATTACTCCTTTGAGTTTTAGTCCTGTCAATAAGTGTAAGTCTATTCATGTACAGTTAGCCAAGTCAGTCAAGTCTATGGATCTGAACAAAATGGATCGGTGCATAGCTTATGCAGAGATTCATGGTGATAAAACACTGGCTGAAATCAAAGAGAAGCTTGCAAAAGATTGCTACTCTGAAAGTCCAAATGCCTTTTGGACCAGAGAAAAATACTTTGTCTCTTTGCCGTTTGATCCTCTGCAAAAGGTCAAACCCATGAAAGCATCAACCTGTGTTATGAGCCCTTCTGAAAGAGAATTCTGCTCCAAAGAAATCCAAGAATTACTGCAGAAAGATTTGATTGAGCCCTCCAAGAGTCCTTGGACTTGCAGAGCGTTTGTGGTAAACAAGCACTCTAAGCATAAAAGAGGTAAGCCCCGATTGGTTGTAAATTATAAACCTCTTAATGCTGTTCTGCAGAAAGTAAGATATCCTCTACTGGATAAAGCAAGTTTGCTTCAAAAGATTACTGGCTGCACTATATTTAGCAAATTTGATCTTAAATCTAGTTTTTACCAAATTGGCATTGAAGCGAAAGATCGTTTCAAAACTGCATTTGTGGTCCCTCATGGCCAATATCAATGGAAAGTCATGCCCTTCGGTGTGAACAATGCTCCATCTGAATTCCAGAAATGGATGGAAGACATATTTAGAGATATTCCATGGTTGGTTGTGTTTATAGATGATATTCTAATTTGTTCCAGAAACCTGCAAGATCACCTGAAGCATCTCTAGAAATTTTATGATCTTGTATTTAAACATGGTTTAGTTTTGTCTGAGAGTAAGATGGAAATTGGTAAAACTAAGATGCATTTTCTTGGTTTCCATATAAAGAAAGGTCAGGTTGTTTTGCAGAAACATGTGCTAACTTCATTTGAGCATTTTCCTGACAAAATCTCAGACAAAAATCAGCTCCAAAGGTTTCTTGGCAGTCTGAATTATATCAGACCATTTTACCGAGGTCAGGAAACAGACATTCATTGTCTACAGAAAAGGTTGAAGAAAAACCCTGTTGCCTGGTCTTAAGAGATGACTTTGGCGGTGCAAAAGATAAAAACCAAAGTCAAAAAATTACCATCCCTTCATCTCGCACAAGGTACTGGTAAGTTGATCATTGAAACTGATGCATCATCCACAACATGGGGTGGTGTTCTGCTTGAAGAAATAGATGGCAAAGAAAACATTTGTGGCTATGGCTCCGGTTCGTTTAAGGCAACAGAACTCAATTATCCGAGCAGTCACAAAGAGCTCCTAGATGTTAAAAAGACAGTCCAACATTTTATTATGTTCTTAAAACCAATTAAATTCACTATTAGGACAGATTTGAAGATTATGCCTTGAATCATTAAAAATGGCTGAAAATAGCAGTAGGATATTAAAATGGTTTATCTGGCTTTCTAATTTTGACTATGATATTGGGTACAAGCCAGGTTATCTTAATTGTTTAGCTGACATGTTGACACGTGAAGTTTTGTAGCATAAAGAGACTATCAGTTTAAACATGTTTTATGTTGGATCGAGCTCTGCAGCTCCGAAAGATGATAAGGGAAAAGGCCCAGCTCCAGCAGAAGGAACTGAACTTGATTATGTCAGGTTTGAACCTACAAATGATCTGTTCTTGAAGCCCTAGGATGATAGCTTGTCCCCATCTGATCGAAGGGAATCACTGGATTATGCTGATTGGCATGCAGCCGAGAAATATCTCAGTCTCACACTGATAAAATAAATCCAATCAAATCCATGTAAACTACATATTATGGAAAGATGGGAGCGTTAAGATTTTAGAGTTTTTTTTCAAGCCCAGGAAAAACTTAGAAGATGCAGAGAATTATGGGTGGACTGCAACGAGGAAAAAGAAGGTCTGGTTTGGTAGGTTGACATTAGTGAAGGCAATTTAACCTGGACCAGTTATAATCTTATTTTGCAGTTTTGTCGTGAGGAAAGGTCCATCATGATCTGCAAAGACCCAGGAAACATGAGAAACAAGTCTTGGTCTGGATGGACTGAAATTTTATTGGATAAGTTCTGTCCAAGGGTTGATTGGACAAATCGGCGAGCCAACTTCATACTTCATATGCAGGCTGATATGCAAGTGGCGGACCAGAATAACCTCTGGTTCAAATTCCTTTTACGGCATCAAGGTGGCGGTTACAGCAAGTTAGAGCACACTATGCACATTACCCAAAAGTATATCAAGCGTGACTACAAGGGTAACCGGATTGACACGAAAGTCCATAGGTGAACCCTCCCGTTGGATTTCAGAGTTGAATCCTTATTCGAGAGTGAGTTCATTGGCGAATCCAGTGATGTGTTGCACGACTCTGACATTGAAAAGTGTTTTAGTCCTTGGTTATATCCTCCTCTGGTTTATACAGATGAAAGTCCTCTTCCAGATGATTTGCAAGATGTGGATGCCTTGCTGGAAGCTCATGAGCTGGAAGAATGCATATATGCAGAAGACAACTTTGACTGTCCATGTGGCGGACAACCGGTTGGTCCTCCGAGCAAGCTTGAATTTTTTTGCATTTGCCGTTCCGACGATGACTGATGTAATTATTGCTTTTGCTTTTCGTCAAATAATGGAAGCCGTAGTGGGCCGGTATAATAGCTCCACTTTGTACTTTGTTAGGATGTTGTCTCCCGAGTAATTTTACTTTTAGTGACGTGTGGGTCATGTCTGTCTTCCGGGTCCCCGTATGGCTCTGCCTCTCATGGGACGAGATAATAGTGGTGTGTCCCACCACTACCGCGAAATCTCTGCTTTTGACTTCCTTGTGCCAGTTTTGTGTAACTGGTTAACTAGCTACGTTGTTATATAAGGAAGGCTTCTCCTCCCATTTTTATTCATTCGAGTCTAGGAGTCTGCAAGAGCTAGTTGTCTGCTCTGCAACTAGAAGTCTTAGAGCCGAGCATTCCAGTAGTTGGAGCTCTGCAGGTCGTAGGAGTTCAGAGCCAAGGTAATATGCTCTGCTGGTTGCCGAAAGGTATAAAACAGCATCAGAAAGCCGAGGTTCGCCTCTGTAAAAATTAGTCTATTTGAGTCTGTAAAGTGTTAGTGGGCATATCTCAGAATCCCTAGGAAGCCTCTGAGTAAGTCCATCGCTCTGCGAAGTTCTGAAAAGTAAAAGGCTCTGAGACATTGCGCCTAGGCACTGAGTTTGTGTTTGTAGTGACGAGCTTCGCCCTCCGAAGCCGATCTACAGGAGTCTGTATCTCATGCTTCCATTGAAAAAAAATAAAAAATCTTTTGATGCTGTGGAATTGCTGTTAAAAATTGCAAAGATAGATCCTGGTGCATAGTGGTATACTACGCACCAGCATCTATCTTTGCAATTTTTAACAGCAATTCCACAACATCAAATGATTTTTTATTTTTTTCCAATGGCAGCATGAGATACAGACTCCTGTAGATCGGCTTCGAAGGGTGAAGCTCGTCACTACAAACACAAACTCAGTGCCTAGGCGCAATGTCTCAAACCCTTTTACTTTTCAGAACTTCGCAGAGCGATGGACTTACTCAGAGGCTTCCTGGGGATTCTGAGATATGCCCACTAACACTTTACAGACTCAAACAAACTAATTTTTACAGAGGCGAACCTCAACTTTCTGATGCTGTGTTATACCTTTCGGAAACCAGCAGAGCATATTACCTTGGCTCTGAACTCCTACGACTCGCAGAGCTCCAACTATTGGAACGCTCGGCTCTAAGACTTCTAGTTATAGAGCAGACTACTAGCTCCTGCAGACTCCTAGACTCGAATGAATAAAAATGGGAGGAGAAGCCTTCCTTATATAACAACGTAGCCAGTTAACCGGTCACACAAAAATGGCACAAGGCAGTCAAAAGCAGAGATTTCGGGGTAGTGGTGGGACACACCACTATTATCTCGTCCCATAGTTGTATCAGAGCTAGACAAGTGCGATTATTTTCTGGTATCTCATATTTACTCTAATCTGATGTATATGCTTATATGTATGTTAAATCTGCTGCAACATCATTATTAGTATTGTTTGCTTGTTACTTTGCATTCTACAAATGAATCCTGTAGGAAATGGAAATGATTTCTAAGTTTATTGAGGGGCGTGGGAGGGTGTAAAAGTTGTCCAAAGTCAGAGTGGCAGTAATGCTCGACGGGATAGGGGAGTAAGCCCACATAGTTGCCGGAGACTAATTTTAGCGAGCACTCATCCTCTGTTTAACCATGGACCCTTCAATGGATTCTGTTGAGCTCACAAACTTAGAGTGTGAGTCTTCCAATGATACTAAAATTTATCTTGCAAAACGCAGATAGTCATCCTTTAATCCTTCATCATCAGATTCTCCATACATTACTATTTGTGATCATAATCCTTCAGAAAATTGGCAATTACCATAGATACTTCTGAAAGAAGTATACAGACTACCATGGTGGAATCTCACTGCTTCCACACACATCCGTGTCTCAAGTATTGATGTCTCTTTTACTGATAAACAAGAGCCTGTTCATATACATCTCCTGGATAAATTCCAAATTGATTGGGCTAAGAAACAAGGTTATGCTTATGCCCATTTGAGTGCTATTAAGTTAGGACTTGGTCCTTTAGTTAGACCTCGCTTAGTTATTTCTTCTCTTTCCTGTATTGTAGATACTCGTCATAAGAAGTTTTTCCATTTTGTCATCGGAGGGTTTACAGCTCCTCTTCATGATGGTCCTGCCTTCGGGACTATTTACCCTAAATTCTCTGTTAGATTGAAAGATCCCTATATATATGATCTTCTTAAAGCTTATATCCTTTCCAAAGGCTTTGACATGGAATCTGGTTCCAAGATTATCCAGTTAAAAGGTGGTGTCTGTGTTAGATTTGGTAATGATACTCTTCCCCAGCTTCGTACTCATGTCCATCAGAGTTCTGTAGATACAAGCGTAGTGGAAAGAGAGAAATCAAAAAATGCTACTCCAATTACTTTTAATTGGACCGGCATAAATTATCCACAACAGTGGGAAATGAAGTACAAAGAACTCAGAAATCAAGATAGGATTGCTTGTATTTTCAGTTCTCAGCCCCTAGTCTTTGATGAAGCTTTGAGCTCCTTCCGAGTTCCTGATCAACAACCCACTCAGAGGTTTACTCCTCCACTTATCAAATCTATGTCTATATCTTCCTATAACAATGCACGCCTTCAAGCTTTGTCTAACCAAGTTAGCCGTGACTCTGCCTCTTCTCCTATCAATACCACTTCTTCCTCTGTACAACCTTCTTATTCAGGATTGTCTAATTTTGAACATAGAGGCCAGCATGCTACCTATCAAGCATGTCAAAAAATCAAATAGAAACTCTAGCATCAACAGAAACAGAAAGATCTACCCTCCCTAGGAATGTTTTCATTTCTTCCTTCCTTAGGAATGATGTCCCTTCCTAGAGAAGGATCTGGCATGGAAGTTATAAATACTGGCCATAGATCCTTTATTCCTGGCAGAAACCTACCTGAGTCTAGTTTCAGACAATATAGTACAGATGACCAAACCAAGAGAGAGTTTATGCCCTGTAAGTCTTCCAGCCAAGAGCAGAATGTTTCTGATGAAATAAAATTAGCAAATTGGGAGAACTTACAACAAATCCACACTGCCAAAAATCTTGATGATATGGCTAGGGATATCCTAGTATTAAAAGATCAGTGTGCAAAGCAAAGGGAGCATATCCCAAAGGTGGAAACAAAGCTAGAATTGCTTGATCATCTACTGCATGATTCTACACAGATAAGAATTACAATAGAAGAAGCTTCCCAAAAGCTTGAGAGAAGACTTCGTGTCCTAGAAGATCTCTGTCAAAAAACAAAGAATTTCCAAAAGAAACAGTACGTGGTCCCAGACCATGTTCTAAAGTTAGCATCTAAAGGGAACATTAAAAGTCACTCCTTATGTCAATTTAGTGTACAAGAAAAACCTGAATTTGACTTTGGAGAAAGTGATGCAATTCGTGATGATATTGAAGAATGGATCATAGAATTCAAAGGTTTTAAACCTCTCTTGGATCCAAAGTATTTGGTCAATTTGAATTCCTTAGATGTAGAATCTTCTAACACCAGAAGACTTCCTCCTCCCCGATTTGATACTCATATGGCAGATGTCACAGGATTTTCCAGTGCTCCAGCCAAAGTGTTTCACTTTGGAATTAATTCAATGAATGATCTAAGTCCTAGATGCCTGAGCAACCTGTACTGAATATTCAGTGTCAGTCAAGGGAAGATATCAAAAATGCCATCCAGATGTTAGGACAATGGATCCTATATAAGAAACAATAGGACAATAACCTTACTGGTCAAATGCTAGGCACTCAATTAGTTGCAGGCCTTTTAGGTCTCGCATATGACTGGTGGCGATGGTTGCCACAAGAGACCTGAAATGAAATGCTTGCTGCGGATGATGCAGATGAACAGATCCTCAATGCCTTAGGTAGAAAATTTTATGGTCCTGAAGATGGTAAAGACTATGACCATCTTGCTTCACTTTTCATGTCCGCAAGGTTATGTGATTTAAGTAAAAGTGAAGAATACTTTTGTTATATGCAAAAATTGTTGATTTCCTTAGGAAAATAAGGAAATCCTACTTACCTGAAGCACTATCTACGAAGCTACCCAGGTCATGTTCCAGATGCAGTGGAACAAGCATTAAAAGATAAAAAGGTAGAACTTTGTACCTTGTCACTTGCCCAGTTGCATGCACATATTATGGAAACATGGCAAGACCATTGTTTAGAGAAACGAGTAAGTAAAGATTTCAAACGACACCAGCAAATGTATTATGCTTCCTTCTCTAAAGATGTTGCTGGTATGCCTGATTGGGGGTATGGTGCACACAACAGAGGCCATTTCGGCCAAGAATCTTGTAAGTGCAAGAAGAAGAAGAAAAAAGGGTTTTATTCTTCTGAGCCCCGGTACCATCCAGATAGACCTTATCGCCACAAGTCCAAGCATAAGTATAAGTATGAAAAGTCTTACCGTCATAAATCAAAACACAAGAAATATCAGTCTAAGAGGTATGTCAGATTCAGGTCTGAGAAAGGTAAGAACAATGTATGCTTTATATGTGGCAAATCAGATCATTGGGCTGCAAAGTGTCCTGAAAGAAAGTCTCGACCCCGGCTTGCAACATTATGTAAAGATCCTGATCCCAAATGGTGGGATCTCCTTGAGGTTTCTATACATTCTCCTCCTCGTAAAGGTGAAATTCTTTTTCTTCCTGATGATTATCCCTCTGACTCCAGTTCTAACTCTGACCGCCCTACTCTGGCTAAATTTGCTCCTAACCCTTCATCCTCCTCTGCTTCCGAGTCTGATTCCAGTTCCGAAGCAAATTTAGGGGGGTGTAATCTACCCAATTTTGACTTTTCTCTGTACATGTTTTCCCGATCTTCCTCCATATCATCTAGGTATCAACTAGAAAAGCAATTAGCTGATATAGACCTCCAACTTTCCCTTATTCCTTTGTATAGACATTTTGAAAGAACTGAACTTAGACAAGAGAAAGCTAGAATTCAATAACAATTAGAAAAGATAAAGTCTGATAAAGTAAAAGAAAAAGTTCAGTCTTCCCCACTGTCTGTCAAATACAACCCTACAGAAATCTACAAAGACTATCCAGATGGTCATGAAGATAGACAGTCTCATAGGAAAGATAAAGAGAAATTGTTGAGGCTATAGCTAAAAGAAAAACAGGATAAACTGAAACTGCTTATCAGAGAGATCGAAACAATAAAAGATGCAATAAGAGTTTTAACAATAGAAAGGGATCAATCCTCTGATGAAGAGTTGTCTAAGCAGATAGAACGAGCATGTTTCAATCCTGAACAAAAAGAAGAGTCCCATGCTTCCACTCCTCCTCAATCTCCCTCTTCTCCACAATCACAAATTCCGAATCTTTTGGGTGCCCTGTCTAGTCCCAAGTTATTTGTGTCTTTACAGTTTAGTCCTCCAGAATTTAAGTCTTATTTTGTACATTGCCTTATAGATTCTGGTTGTCAATTTAATCTTGCCAAAGGGAATGTTATTCCTTTATTTTACTGGGAAAAGAGTCATGAGTTTGGATTTGCAATTAAAGGATCTCTAGTCTCCCTGTCTGGTAAAGTCAAAGATTTCCCTGTACATATTTAAGGTGTTTTAAACTCTTTATCTCTATTCAAATTAGATGTTTTGAAAGAAGACTGCATCTTAGGTTCTGATTTCCTTCAGAAAGTTAGTCCTTTCTCTATTGATGTAAATAAGATGATTTTCTCCTGTACAGTTTTTGGTCGTCAAGTTATTACTCCTTTGAGTTTTAGTCCTGTCAATAAGTGTAAGTCTATTCATGTACAGTTAGCCAAGTCAGTCAAGTCTATGGATCTGAACAAAATGGATCGGTGCATAGCTTATGCAGAGATTCATGGTGATAAAACACTGGTTGAAATCAAAGAGAAGCTTGCAAAATATTGCTACTCTGAAAGTCCAAATGCCTTTTGGACCAGAGAAAAATACTTTGTCTCTTTGCCGTTTGATCCTCTGCAAAAGATCAAACCCATGAAAGCATCAACCTGTGTTATGAGCCCTTCTGAAAGAGAATTCTGCTCCAAAGAAATCCAAGAATTACTGCAAAAAGATTTGATTGAGCCCTCCAAGAGTCCTTGGGCTTGCAGAGCGTTTGTGGTAAACAAGCACTCTAAGCATAAAAGAGGTAAGCCCCGATTGGTTGTAAATTATAAACCTCTTAATGTTGTTCTGCAGAAAGTAAGATATCCTCTACCGGATAAAGCAAGTTTGCTACAAAAGATTACTGGCTGCACTATATTTAGCAAATTTGATCTTAAATCTAGTTTTTACCAAATTGGCATTGAAGCGAAAGATCATTTCAAAACTGCATTTGTGGTCCCTCATGGCCAATATCAATGGAAAGTCATGCCCTTCGGTGTGAACAATGCTCCATCTGAATTCCAGAAATGGATGGAAGACATATTTAGAGATATTCCATGGTTGGTCTTGTTTATAGATGATATTCTAATTTGTTCTAGAAACCTGCAAGATCACCTGAAGCATCTCCAGAAATTTTATGATCTTGTATTTAAACATGGTTTAGTTTTGTCTGAGAGTAAGATGGAAATTGGTAAAACTAAGATGGATTTTCTTGGTTTCCATATAAAGAAAGGTAAGGTTGTTTTGCAGAAACATGTGCTAACTTCATTTGAGCATTTTCCTGACAAAATCTCAGACAAAACTCAGCTCCAAAGGTTTCTTGGCAGTCTGAATTATATCAGACCATTTTACCGAGGTCAGGAAACAAACATTCATTGTCTACAGAAAAGGTTGAAGAAAAACCCTGTTGCGTGGTCTTAAGAGATGACTTTGGCGGTGCAAAAGATAAAGGCCAAAGTCAAAAAATTACCAGCCCTTCATCTGCCACAAGGTACTGGTAAGCTGATCATTGAAACTGATGCATCATCCACAACATGGGGTGGTGTTCTGCTTGAAGAAATAGATGGCAAATTAAACATTTGTGGCTATGGCTCCGGTTCGTTTAAGGCAACAGAACTCAATTATCCGAGCAGTCACAAAGAGATCCTAGATGTTAAAAAGATAGTCCAGCATTTTATTCTTTTCTTAAAACCTGTTAAATGCACTATTAGGACAGATTTGAAGATTATGCCTGGCATCTTTAAAAATGAAAATTTGATGGCTGAAAATAGCAGCAGGATATTAAAATGGTTTATTTGGCTTTCTAATTGTGACTATGATATTGTGTACAAGCCAGGATATCTTAATTGTTTAGCTGACATGTTGACACGTGAAGTTTTGCAGCATAAAGAGACTGCCAGTTTAAACATGTTTTCTATTGGATCAAGCTCTACAGCTCCGAAAGATGATAAGGGCAAAGGCCCAGCTCTAGCAAGAGGAACTGAACCTGATTATGTCAGGTTTGAAACTAGAAATGCTCTGTTCTTGAAGCCCTGGGATGATAGCTTGTCCCCATCTGATCGAAGGGAATTACTGGATTATGCTGATCGGCATGCAGTTGAGAAATATCTCAGTCTCACACTGATAAAACAAATCCAGTCAAATCCATGTAAACTGCATATCATGGAAAGATGGGAGCGTTCAGCTTTTAGAGGTTTTTCTCAAACCCAGGAAAAACTTAGAAGATGCAGAGAATTATGGGTGGACTGCAACGAGGAAAAAGAAGGTCCGGTTTGGTACGTTGACATTGGTGAAGGCAATTTAACCTAGACCAGTTATAATCTTATTTTGCAGTTCTGTCATGAGGAAAGGTCCATCGTGATCTACGCAGACCCAGGAAACATGAGAAACAAGTCCTGGTCTGGATGGACTGAAATTTTATTGGATAAGTTCTATCCAAGGGTTTATTGGACAAATTGGCGAGCCAACTTCATACTTCATATGCAGGCCGATATGCAAGTGGCGGACCAGAATAACCTCTGGTTCAAATTCCTTTTATGGCATCAAGGTGGTCATTACTGCAAGTTAGAGCACACTGTGCACGTTACCCAAAAGTATATCAAGCGTGACTACAAGGGTAACCGGATTGACACGAAATTCCATAGGTGAACCCTCCCGTTGGATTTCAGAGTTGAATCCTTATTCGAGAGTGAGTTCATTGGCGAATCCAGTGATGTGTTGCACGACTCTGACATTGAAAATTGTTTTAGTCCTTAGTTATATCCTCCTCCGGTTTATATAGATGAAAGTCCTATTCCAGATTATTCACAAGATGTGGATGCCTTGTTGGAAGCTCGTGAGCTGGAAGAATGCATATATGCAGAAGACGGCTTTGACCTTCCATGTGGCGGACAGCCGATTGGTCCTCCGGGCAACCCTGAATTATTTTGCGTCTATCGTTCCGGTGACGACTGATGTAATTATTGATTTTGCTTTTCGTCAAATAATGGAAGCCGTAGAGGGCCGGTATAATAGCTCCACTTTGTACTTTGTCGAGATGCTGTCTCCCGAGTACTTTTACTTTTAGTGACGTGTGGGTCATGTCTGTCTTTCGTGTCCCCTTATGGATCTGCCTCTCACGGGATGAGATAATAGTGGTGTGTCCCACCACTACCCCAGAATATCTGCTTTTGACTATCTTGTGCCAGTTTTGTGTGACCGGTTAACTAGCTACGTTGTTATATAAGGAAGGCTTCTCCTCCCATTTTTATTCATTCAAGTCTAGGAGTCTGCAGGAGATAGTAGTCTGCTCCGCAACTAGAAGTCTTAGAGCCGAGTGTTCTAGTAGTTGCAGCTCTGTGAGTCGTAGGAGTTCAAAGCCAAGGTAATATGCTCTACTGGTTGCCGAAAGGTATAACACAGCATCAAAAATCCGAGGTTCGCCTTTGTAAAAATTAGTCTGTTTGAGTCTGTAAAGTGTTAGTGGGCATATCTCAAAATCCCCAAGAAGCCTCTGAGTAAGTTCGTCGCTCTGCGAAGTTCTGAAAAGTAAAAGGGTCTGAGACATTGTGCCTAGGCACTGAGTTTGTGTTTGTAGTGACTTGCTTCGCCCTCCAAAGCCGATCTACAGGAGTATGTAGCTCATGCTGCCATTGAAAAAAAAAATCATTTGATGCTGTGGAATTGCTGTTAAAAATTGCAAAGATAGATCTATATTAAATAATATTTTAAACCAAATTCAATATCTTTGTTTCTCCAACAAATAAATAAATTAATCTTATAATAAATAGATATATTTTATATTTTTCAATCATAAATTTAATAGAAATTTCAAATTTTAATAGATATGGCATAGTATGAGTGCATCATAGTTCTATTATATAGAGGTGGATTTCCATACAAAGTCACGACACATTATATGGAATGACAATTTAACGTCGTCAAAGAAACATTAAAATCCTAGTCACGTGATTCTAGTGTTCTAACCTAGTTCCTCTCTTCTAAAGTTCAATTGAAGTAAAATCTTGTCACGCAATCCTAGTCCTATCACCTTAATCCCAAACACACATACCTTGGTCCAAGACTTCAAATGGAACCCCAATGCATTTTGACACAAGCAAGTCCAATAGTGACAAAAGGTCATTTTTCGTCCATGTCATATGTAGATGACTATATGTTATGTTTTTCTATATTAATAGGCAATTGTACATTAAATCAAATCTTGATGTTTGATGATGATGATAACGGTTAATGTCCATTGAGACCAACTTGGCCTTTCGGACCTTAAGAGAAGAGAAATGAATAGCTAGTGCAATCTAATGTTGGCCACTCATGATGCGTTAGTCGCAATGGACTTCTGGAAAAATAGAAATTTGAACGTAAAAAAGCAATATTATAGCTACCTACGCAACTTTTTGGAATATGGCGTAAGAAGATGAAACGTAGACAATCGTATTACCTTCCGGAATATATAAATATTATTTATGTAAATTAAGTATAACTCCCAAAAAATGGGGTTCTCCTAAGGTTGGTATGTTATTTTTTTAAGAAAACATAATGAATATGTTTGCATTGGTCCCTTGGTTTGGTATGCAAATGGTGGAATTTTGTGAAAAAAATTATATGCAGTCATAGATAATAGGCCGTTCTAGTGCATCGCTATTTTTCCATATTTATTTATGTTAATTTTAATTTATTTTTTAATTAAGGAAGTCAACCAAGCCATAAAATGACTAGGTCAAGCGTTGGTCCCCCACAACATGGTCTTACCATAATCAATGAACTTTTTTTTAAGGATGTAGGTCTTTGTATGCACTTGTGCGGTTTCTTTTCCGTTTTCAAAATAGGTGAGCCAATCAAAAGTTATAGACGAAAGAAATAACCTACTTTTTGTGTAAGATTGACATTAGTGCAATTAAAATTAATTAAAAAATAAAAAAAAAATAATAGATTTAATAAAAAATTACATATTCGGAATCTGCACACATAGTTCTACAAGTGTGTGCAATTTCATTAGCAGTCGACAAGTGTAGCATACGCGGAATCATGCTCAAAACAGAAGAAGTTATAGAATAATATGTATTTTGTTGTAACACGGTCCAAGCCACTTGGTTTGGCAACCCGAGCCTAAAACCATAGCGGCCAAGTCATCCACCACGTTGGTGGGAAAGGAATTGCCCTCCAAAATTTAGAAATGTAAATGGCACGTGCACGTTATTTTAAATGCGCGTATGTAGAAATAGTGCATATGCACTAAACAACGCGTACACGCTATTTAGTGCGTACGCGCTATTTAGTACTTAGGTGGTGGACTATTGACTACAAGAAATGGTGACTATTGGGATTTGATATCCTATTCAATGAATACAATGGATTTACCAAATACTAGCTAAATTGCATGACTATTGGCTTTTGGAAATGGAAACTATTGGTATTTGGTATCCTAATCTACAACAAAAATCAAACAACACACCAATATGAATACATTGTATTGACCAAACCCTAGCTCAATTGCACATATGCATCCATACAAAAATCCTATTGAATGAATCAAAACATAGGCATAAGAGTGATTGTAGTGTATGCATTTATAATTAGTATTCACATACACCTACCTACTTAGAGGTACTAGGGTGTTTCCTACTTCCATTTCCTTGATATACATGACCTACCCATTATTAACATTGATATTTTTCTCTCTTCATACAAAGATTGTTATGTGCTAGATAAATATCTATTGAGTCACTTTACCTTACCCTATATGCATGAAATCCTTGTGATGTCTAGTGCTTAAGTAGGGCTTGATATTGCCTCCTCTTCAATATTATAACTTTAATCATTAGTTTGACTCTAATAGACCCTTTGGGGAACCCTCCTACTTACTAGGTTTTGTCTTGGGATCCAACCTTATGATTTGGCCCATAGTTAGTTGGAGTGCTTAATTTTGGTACATCAACAACGTAACTCTAGGAATGATGATGATGATGATGATGATGATGATGATGATGATGATGATGATGATGATGACGATGATGATGAGCAGGAGGATGATGATGAGGAAGAGGGTGATGATGATGATGATGATGATGATGATGATGATGACGAGGATGATGACGATGATGAGGATGATGAGGAGGAGGAGGAGGAGGAGGAGGAGGATGAATATGAGGATGATGAGGATGAGATCATCATCATATTCATCATCATCATCATCATCTTCATCTTCGTTCTCATCTTCATCATCATCCATCATCTTCATCATAAAATGATGATGATGATGATGAAAATGATGATGATGATGATGATGTTGATGATGAAAATGATGACGAATATGTTGTTGATGATAATGATGATGATGATGATGATGACGAATATGATGATGATGATGATGATGATGAATATGATGATGATGATGAATATGATGATGATGGTGATGACGATGATGATGATGATGATGGTGAT